>CM051493.1:13510386-13590999 GCA_028031935.1 Paedocypris micromegethes
AAAGATGTGTGTGCGTGTGTGTATACATAAAGACACACACACACAGAGAGAGAGAGAGAGAGAGAGAGAGAGAGAAAGAGAGAGAGAGAGAGATTAGATAGACAACATTAACAAGAGTGAAATTAGATAGATAGATAGATAGATAGATAGATAGATAGATAGATAGATAGATAGATAGATAGATAGATAGATAGATAGATAAATAGATGAAGCAAGAGAGAGACATATAGATAGATAGATAGATAGATAGATAGATAGATAGATAGATAGATAGATAGATAGATAGATAGATAGATAGATAGATAGATAGAGACAGAGTGACAGACGGACGGATGGAGGGACGGGCGGGTAGGTCTATCGATAGATAGATGGATGGATGGATGGATAGATAGAAAGATAGAAAAACACACCTAAACACATTATGTAGCAAATGTTTGTTTATTATTTTCTAATTTACATTGGACAATGTTTGCTTCCTGTTTAATTTAATCAAAAAATTGTTTAATTTTTCTGCCTAATGCTGGTTTGGGTCAGACTTAAATGTGTATATGCTTTATTTCGCAAGTATAAAGCCAGCACTCTCATGGATCACACACTCGCTCTCGCTGCACGTGAGCCGCCCAATCACAGCGACGCCTCCAATTTTCTCCAGCCTCTCTCGCTTACTTTCCCAGGATGATCGATGGTCATCTCGCCATGAAAAGAAAAGGAAAAGTCCGAGCATCAGGCTCTTTCAGGTCCCAATCAATGACACCTTTTCATTAGCTGACAGCGGCTGGAACACAGATGTCTTTTTTCTTCTTGTCGGTTTGATGCTCTCCGCTCCACTAATCGCTGCTGAAAGAGGAGGACACAAAGGAAGAAAATTGAGGTTTCACTTTAACAGGTGTATGAAGAGCTCGGGCTCTCACCCCGACACTTTTTTTTCTTTCTTTCACTCTGTGACTTTCCATCTATTTAAATGATGGACTTGTAAACCAGGAGTCTTCCATTTGTTTGTGTTTTGAGATCTATCTCTCCACGCTTGAGAACTTTTCCAAAGCCCATCATCAGCCGAAGTAAATGATGAGCAGGACGGAGGAGGAGAGCATGACGGATACTGTCAGCAGAAAGAATAATAATAACGATAAAAAAGTCGGATTGGGGGCGACTGTAGTTTTCCGGCTGAAGGTGGGCGCCCGGCTCCGTCCCGGGGTCCGTGAAGAGTGACCAATGCATTAGAAAACACATTACCTGGGCTTTGTTCTCATCCCGTGACCTCAGCATGTCGGCTATATTAAATCTGCTGGCCACACGCTAGGGGGAATAAATTAAATAATAATAAAATAGAATAAAATAAAATAAAACGCTAATAAAACAGCAAAGTCAACCCTTCCCCAGATCACAAAAATATAAACTAAATAAACGGAAAGAGACTGACACACAGACAGACGTGCAAGAGGACAGGCAAACATACGTTTGAATTGAGGGAACGTGTATAAAAGGACAAAAAGGGCTAACAAATGGATGGATGGATGGATGGATGGATGGAAGAACATATGGATAGATGGTAGGGTATGTAAAGATACAGACAGAGCGACAAGAAGACAGAAACAGAAACAAACAATCAAAGAACGACAGAAAAAAGAAAGAAAGAAATATAAAGTGGGCTAGACATATTGAAAGAAAAAACAAAAGAAAGATAGAAATAAAGAAATAAAGAGAGAGATATACGTAGAGTGAGCTAGCAAAAAGAAAGAAAGTAAGAGAGTGTGCATGCCCTACAAAAAGAAAGAAAGAAAGAATAAAATGTGTTATTAAATGAGTGTGCTAGCCACATAAAAGGAAACAATGAACCAAGAAAGAAAGAATGAAAGAAAGAAATATAGAGTGAGCTAACCATAAAAAAGAAAGAAAGAAAAAAAGAACAAAAGAAAGAAAAAAAAGAGATATAGTGAGCTAGCAAAAACAAAGAAAGAATGAAATATAGTGTGCATGCCCTACAAAAAGAAAAAAAAGAAAGAAAGATAGATAGAAAGAAAGAGATAAGGAGTGTGCTAGCCAGAAAGAAAGAACGAAAGAAATAGTGTACATGCCCTACAAAAAGGAAGAAAACTAAAGAAAGAAAAGAAGAATTAGATAGATAGAGATATAGAGCGTGCTAGCAAGAAAGAAAAACAAAGAAAGAAAGAAAGAAAGGCAGTGTGCATGCCCTACAGAAAGAAAAAATTAACAATAGAAAGAAAGCATAAAAATTATAGAGTGTGCTAGCCATATAAAAGAAAACAATAAAACAAGAATGAACGAAATATATTGTGCTTGCCATAAATAAAGAAAGAAAGAATGAAATAAAGGAAGTTAAAATAAATCTAAATCTTTCAATCGAACGCGCAAAATAGAAGTGCTTTTTATCCCACACGTCTAAACATTTCCGGAATCTCCACCGGTGGGTCGCGCAGAATTTCCTGAGCTGAATCAGTGATGGACCCCGGATCAAACCTCTGATCCATCAGATCCTTTGAAGGGCCTTTTTTTTTTCAGATGGGAACTGCGTGTTGGACCTGTTTAGTGTGATGGATTTACTGGAAGCCCTGCAGCGCTGCATCCATCCTCTGCTGTGTTGCCGAACCTTGAAGTGTCACGCTGGCCATGTTGCCGTGGTGATGGCAGAGGTTGTGCGGCAGAATCACCCGCCATGACAGAGACGCCGCTAAACTGTATATACAGGCGACTCCGTTCGATATATACAGTCTTCGGTTCCGTTTTTAAGCCCATTCAAAAGTAAACTCAATTCAAGAGAGTAATTGTTACGGTAAACGCAACATCGGATAACGCGAAGCTATTTTTTGTAATAGTTCACATCACAGGAGACATTATGAAACTCTTATTGCTGAAAATTGAAAATATGAAAATGTTCAGAATCTCACGGATGCTGAGGGAGACAGTTTGAAAGTTTCGTAATAGATTACTTGCCAAGTCATGTCAACTTTGCACAGTTTATAAAAGCATGATTTCCTGCGAAAACTTGATTGTGTGAATTAAAACGCAAAGGAAATAACATGAATTGATGAAAAATAGTTCATCAAACGAGCCAAAAGTAACACCAGTGTCATGTATGGCAAGTATGGCATCTAGAGTTCTGAAATGTGAGTGTCTAATGCAGAGGTGTAAAGTACTTGAGTAAATGTACTTTGTTACTTTACTTAAGTATGTTTTTGGCTACTTGTAGTGAGTTTCAAAAATAGAAACTTTTACTCTCTACTCCACTGCATTTGTGATTGAGTAACTGTACTATTCACTCCACTACATTTGGATTGTCACTAATCGTTACTCGTCACTTCTTGATTGTGCGCGACAAACCATAATCGCGGTATCGCGGTTAATTTCTTGGGCGAACGTGGCGATTTTGCCTTCTCCTGAAGGTACTGGAAGCTAATTGTGAATTAGGCACCACATGAACGTGAGTTTAATTTATTTATTTTGCACATTTGAGTTTGATTGAGACTGATATTTTGTTCTTTATTTAATTCGTTTTACCATTTTTGAAACATGGATGTGCTAAATTTAGTTTCTGTATTAGAAAATAAAATCTCATTAGTAGAGCTTTTTCACGTTTCTTTTTTTTTTTTTTTTTTTAGCCCTTATTCAGCATGAGTAAAACACTTAAGTTCTTTTAAAATTTGATACTTTGCTACTTGGACTCAAGTCTTTTTCATAGTGGGGACTTTTTACTTGTATTAAAGTAACTTATACAGCACGTATCCATACTTTTACTCAAGTACGGTTGTCTGGCACTTCTTACACCTCTGGTCTAATGTGAAGTCCATAAGGTAAAAGACAAAGTCAACGTACAGGCAACAGGTCAAACTAAGACGGGCAGAGACAATGACGGAAAATGGGCACAGATCAAAACCTGGAACAGGTACAGGAAAAGCATGTGTAAAAACAACAAATCTTTATGAATGTCTCCGTTTAGATGATTTAAATACAGTTTATAGCTTTAGTAGTAAAAGATCTAGTGGGGGTGTCGTCATCCACATAGACTCGGCCACGCCCGGATTATGGCACGGTCCGCCTAAGTGCTCGTTTGGGTATTTTTACATATTTATTTTTATGTAAACCGATATGTTTATGTAAACTCATTTTTAGAATTTCCACATTTTAAATGTTTTGCAACTCAGATGAGATTGTGTATTACTGTAAAGCAATAACAGTGGATTTGCATTCTGGTTTGAGTTATTTATTACGCATTCAAACATATTTAGAACCATTTTTAGCAATTTTGCAGTTTGTCAACTTATCAAACACTCCTGCAACAATTTCATATCTTATGTTTTGTTTTTTATTTACTTTATAAGCCAATATAAGCTTGTTTATTTTAGCATTTTTCTACAACAAAATCACATGTTTTGATGTTCTTTGGAACGTTCCAGAAACTGTCTTGTTGTTATGCCTGCAAGCACAAGTGGAACCAAGGATACTATCTCCCACAATCCTTTGCGCTCCTTATACACAACGAAGTGATAAGGCCTGATTGTGATAACAACTGCCAGCTGATGGCGGGCATCAGCCATCAACTATTTAAAGAGCTATTTGAGTTTAGACTTTGACAAAGCTTTGTCCATCGTGCTTGTTGTTGTTGTTGTTGTTGTTCCAAGATTTGATCTGTGCCAATTTTCCGTCATTGTCTCTGCCCACCTTACTTTGACCTGCTGCCTGTACATTGACGTTGCCCTTTGCCTTTTGGACTTCACATTAGACACTCACCTTTCAGAACTCTAGATGCGTCTGGACCTACTTGCCATACACGACACTGGTGTTACTTTTTGCTCATTTGATGAACTATTTTTCATCAATTCGTGTCATTTCCTTTGAGTTTTAATTCACACAGTCAGGGTTCCGCAGTAAATCATGCTTTTATAAACTGTGTGCAAAGTTGACATGACCTTGTCTATTAATCCACTACGTTTTTTCCCCAAACAGCCTCCCTCAGCATCTCTCTCTCTCTCTCTCTCCCTCTGTTTTTCCAGCCAGCTGTAAACCTTTCATCTTGGACTGGTGTCATTTTGCCTTCCCTCACTCTGGCTGGCTGCACGGGTACATTTTTGTATTGCAAATGAGACTGTCATGCTTCGCAGATATGCAGGCAATTAGCAGCCAACACAGACTCTGTCTTTAAGGCTTTTCATGACGAATTTGAAAGACAAAAGAAAGAGTTAAATCACAGGACCGAGCTGGGCTCTTTCCGAGAAAGGCCTTTGAAGTGTTCCGATATAATATTCTCCTCTGAAGACAGTTATTAAGGACACTTCTGCCAGCCTCGCTGTCACTGAATGTATGTCAGGATCCCTTATGCAAAACATCTGACTGGAAAGATTAATACTCAAATGTCCACTCCCAGTTTGTCTTTTTCACGCTCTGGTTATGAATATTGAGTTTACTTGATTATTTCTGTTTGTTACTGAGCCAGAGTGTGACTAATGCAGTTCTTTAACTGTTTAATATAGTCGTTGTAATCGTTATAGTCAAATAATTAACTGCACTTATATTAAAAATGGCAGATTTTAATAAGAAAACATAGAACAATAGAGCAAAATTTGCTGCACAGTTTGTTCATATATATTTATATATTCCGCTCTTGCGGGAGAGTCAAATCACATGAATAAAGTTCTCGAACCAGTGTTCAGAAACAATAAAAAAAGAGTTTACTAAAGCGGAAATAAATAAAAGTTTGTTTATTCAACCACCTGCAGAGCCAAGAACAGGTATTCATCTGCTAGCATGTTTATTGTTAGCTAGCAATGCTAGTAGCTTTAGCTAACCTAGCCTCTAGCACACCTTTTTCCTCAGACGTTCTCCATTGCTACAATCCATGTGCGGCTTAGTTTAGTTTTTTCATCTCTGAGCAACACCCGCAAGCTTCTCATTGGCTCTTATTGGAGGGGGGGATTCATGAAAAACACCCCGGGAATAGATGTCAAGAGTTCATTCGACAACTATATTCTGTTCAGTTAAGAGCTCTCGATTCTTTTTCTGGACAATTTTTTTATAAATACCTTTGTCCTGCCCTTTTTGTTGTAGTAAGCTTCTGGCAAAGAGAGTTAGGTTAGTTTTTTGTATTTTCTTTATTCGAGTTGGCAATTCAATTATTTACTGTAGTTATGTTTTGACTATTGGACATATTTCCATATTTAACGTTTTGTCCACAACAAAAAAACTACAGAAAATCTTAGTTTACAAGGCACATAGGCACACTCTTTCACATGGACCAAATATACTTTTTTATTCGAACTACAACATCTATAATCCTGAATTTTCTGTCTTTCTGTGTTGTTGTACTTTTTTTGACAACTTTTATTTTTTTATAAAGTTTTCACCAGTTGCTATTCATTTGCCATTCAACCGTTGTCAGTCTATTCTTTGTGTAAGTTTTGTACTTTAACCGTAATTAAATGTTTGTTTTTGCTACTTTGGACTTGTACTTCACATCTCTACACCAAAAACCCATCAAATGCTGTTCCACACTCTTTGTTTTAATCTCGTTACAGAGCACATTGTTCTTTCGCACTGTATGTCTCAGCACAGCGTGTGCAGAGAATATTCTCACATCTATACTTCACACGGCTGATTTGTGTCCACATGTTTATTGATTGCAATGTCGGCAGCTGCTCACAAGAATTTCCTCACGAGACGAGCGAAGCTGATGTGACAATACGAGAGTTTTGATTTGTTTCGCTGAGGATCTTTCGCTCTTCCTGTCAGGGGAGAGACAGAATCAGCCGCCGCTTTAACTATGTAAGTTTTGCCTCGCAGAAGAGCTCGGGTTTGTATTAGATTTAGCAAAATTGTATTAGAAAAATCATTAGATTTAAGCCAGTTTCACTAAAAGTTCATGAACACAAAAGTATTCCGTTTAATTACAGTTATTGTGTTACACTTTATAACTACTTTATAACTACTAATCCTTTTTAAAGCATTGTCTCTGTAATAACCTATCAGGCAAACAACACATACAAACACACATTGGCATCTCTGGGTCCCTGAACTAAGTTTGTGTGTGTGTGTGTTTTTGTGTGCAGACCTTTTGTTCAAGTTCAAGTTCAAGTTCACGTTCACGTTCATTTGTGAAGCGCATTTCTTAGTCCGAGACCAACGCAAAGACGCTATGTGAAAAAAGGATAGGATAGGAACCAAATAGGATTTTACCTATTTAACAAAGGACAGGAAAAGAGAGAGGTTTTGTTTTCCTAGCCACTGTTGCAATTTAGCTTGCTCTTTTTGTCATAGCCCATAGTCTGATCAACAATGAACTCTTTTAATCAAATTTTTTAACACATATAAATAGTAGTCATTTTTCTTTTTAAAGGCTTTTTTTTCGCCTAATTCGCATAGAGGCTTTGCGTTGGTCTCGGACTAAGAAAAGCGTTATATGAACAAACTTGAACTTTAAATCATAGCGTAACTTGTAGGTTATTTACTAAAGGGGGAGTAAGGAGACTTTATGGGACCTTTGTCTTGCTTCCACAACTTTGTCCACAAGGTTAGAGTAATTTGTGTTGGGGGTGTGTATGAAATGTATGAAAGTGTGGTGTAAAGAGCATCTGAAAACTATATTTGAGTAAAACTAGGGATAGCTTAGTGTAAAAATTACTTCATTACACATTATAAGTTCCAAGTTCCAAAACGACTTGAAGAAAGTATCCAATTATAAAATAACTATTTTACTAAGTAGTATTTTCCTCATACTGAATTAAAATAAGACAGCAAGAAATGTGGAAAAACTTGATTATGAGGTTTTATTTCCTAATAAAGAAATTAAATTTATAAAATAGATAATAGATAAAAAAAGAACAAAGTCTGTCTCAGTGATACTCAATTGTGCAAAAAAGTGCAACCGCTATTTCACCTTCATTGTCTTGCCAAGAAATTAACCGCGGTAGAAAATTACATTAACTTGTCACACATAATCAGAATGTAACGACTAACAGTAAGTGTCCATTCAAATGTAGTGGAGTAAAGAGTAAATATACTCAATCACAAAAAGAGTCAAGTATATAATAATATATAATATATATATATATTAATATATTAATAGTATAATATATTTTTGATACTCAGTACAAGTACAAAGTAGCCAAAAATACTTAAGTAAAGTAACAAAGTACATTTACTCAAGTTCTTTACACAACTGTAAAAAAAATATATAAAATAAAGTATCTCACTTGTTTTATGTACAGTACATTTTATTTAGCCATACAATTCAATTGTATGTTTTAATGTTCAAAATAGTATTTATTTTAAAACAAGCAAAGAAATAAAAAACAAAAAACCTCTGTGCAGCAAAAAGCTCAACTGTTCTTATTTCAACGTCATTTATTTCTAAAGTGAAAGAAAATTGCTGGCTAGAAACTGCTTTTATACTGGCGAAACTTACAAATTGTAATCTCAGTAAAAGCTTGAGCACAACAACATCTCAGATTAAAGTCTCTGCTCGGAACATTGGAAAGTTCTAGTTCAAGTTCAAGTTGAAAGGCGCTTTCCACAGTTTTAACTGATCAAATTCCAATTTTCCAATTTGTCACCTACAAATTATACAACATTGTACAACATGTAGTGAAATGTGTTTTTGATCGTTCCAGTATGGAGCAAACATAGGGATGGGGGAGATGCGCAAAGAGGGAAATACAATAAAAATTAAAAAATAGAAATACAATAAAAACAAGATATAAAGATAAAATGTTATTCCAAATGTGCAAAGGGAAATACAAAAAAAAGACAATGAATAGAAATATGATAAAAACAAGATATAAAGATAAAGTATGAAATATGAAATACAACATTTCCAAGATAGAAAATTCCAATTGAATAACGTAGAAGTGAGTAAAATACAAAAATGTCCAAAAAGTGACTCCAGGAAGGTTTAAAGTGGTCAGTTCCGTCATGATCAATACTGTTCTCATCAAGCACGGGTGTTAAACTTCACGTGACATTCCGGGACTTTTCCACGTCTTGATTTTCTCCCTGACATAAAGTGATATTGACAGACGTTATCAGGCGCGTTTCAGATCCATGTTGCTCTCTAATGAACTCCAGCATGAAATTAACACAGGAGGCAAAAAATGTAATCAAGCAGGGAACACGCACATATTGAGTGGCGAGATGTCTACAGACGTCATCTGCTAATCAAATTGCCCTCTGGTCTTCTCGCTGCTCGTGAAGATGAAGGGAATCACAGCGCCTTTACGTTTCTGCCATTAGCCGCTGTTTTTTTGAAACTTGTTTTGCATTGCAGTTTTTTTTTTAATTAATCGAACCCGTGAACTTTGGTGATGCAAACACCAGATCTACTGATTGAGGCGAGACTTTGAAACACACACACACACACACACACACACACACTGTTTTGTGGGTTTTTTTTTAGTATTGCCTCCATCCATCCATCTTCCATTTATTTGTTCACTCCATCCATTAATCCATCCATTTTGTTTGTTGATCAGTCATTTTGATAAACAAAAGACAACCCATCTGGGTTGTCTGTCTGTCCTGTCCAGTTTCATCTGTCTGTCTGTCTGTCTTTTTGTCTTGTTGGTTTTTCTGTTTGTCAGCCTGTCTCATCCCAGCGATCTGTTTTGATCTCCATCAATTCATTCCTTCATTCGTTCATTTGTTCGTTTGTTCATTCATTCACCCATTCACTCACTCACTCATTCATTCATTTATTCATTCCTTCAGTCGTTCCTTTATTCATCTTTTTGGCTGACTGCTTGTTCATCCATCCGTCTATCTGTCTGTCTCTCTCCGTCTGTCCGTTCCCATCCCATCTATCTGACTGTCTGTTTTTCTGTCAGTCTGTCTTCTCCCACCAGTCTGTCTACCAGTCTCGGACTAAAAAAAGCGCTATATAAATGAGCTTGAACTTGAACTCTGTCTATCTATCTGTCTATCTATCTATCTATCTATCTATCTATCTATCTATCTATCTATCTATCTGTCTGTCTGTCTGTCTGTCTGTCTGTCTGTCTGTCTGTCTGTCTGTCTGTCTGTCTATCTATCTATCTATCTATCTATCTATCTATCTATCTATCTATCTATCTGTCTGTCTGACTCTGATCTCTTTCTTTTTTTCTGTCAGTCTGTCTCCTGTCTGTTTGTCTGTCCTATACCCTCTGTCTTTTTGTCTGTCTGTCCCATCTGTCTATTGATCTGTTCATTTATTCGTCTATTCATCCATCCATCAAATAATTAATTCATTCATTTGGCTGATTTATTCTTCTTTCCATCCATCCATCCATCCATTCATCTGTCTGTCTGCTTGACTTTCCTTGCATCTGCCAATCCATTCCTCCATTCACATTCAGAACCACATCGTCTATTTTCTCCATTCATCCGTCCATCTCAAAAACCATGCTCGCTCTCAGTTGAATGTCCTAGAAAGAAAAGAGAAAAAGTCATTTACAGCCACCAGATCTCTCAAACGTGACTTAGGAGATGTTGAAGTGTGTTTCTCCTAACACCTGTAGCTGGAGTGTGTCGGCCCGTATTGGGTGTGCGTGCGAGTATCTCAGCAGATTGGATCCTGTACTCATTGTACATTGGCAAAGCTGTGTTACTATAGCAGCACTTCCCTTTGAGAAGAAACTCAGCCATATTACTCTTTCCTTTTGTTTTGAGTAATCTAATTCCACATACTGATTCATTTGATACACAGTGTAACCGCTTTATATCCCATAATGTAAATAAACACGTCTCTTCTCGTCGCCTTTGGGTTGTTCCGCCATAATCTCTCCATAAGCTGGTTTATTGATGTTAGATTGATGCATCACGGTGAGTTGTGCACATACATTTACATTTGTGCGACTTATAAGCTGAAGGCAATACAGCATAATACAAATGAAACATTGGAGGGTTTTTATTTTTGTATTATTTCGCTTTCAATAGGGTCAGTGTGTTACACGGTGTTGTAGTTGCCACAAAAAATGCAAAAAATAACTACTTATAAACCAATTTTGAGGCTTAATTAGACCGCATGTGGGTTTCCTCTAGGTCTCCGGTTTTCTCCCCAAGCCTAAAAACGTGTGTTTAAGAGAATTTGAGAAGACAGTTGTCCAGATGTTTGAACTACAGTGCAGAGGTGTGTGTCCCGCTCTGTGATTGGTTGGCCATCAATCACGGATGTTGCTGTAATTCTTTTGTTCACCACTTTCTTTCGACCCTGAAGTGGAAAAGCAGTTCAGAAAATGAATAGATTTACTGCTTGATTGATTGATTAATTGGTTGAATGATTGATTAACTGGTTGATTAATTGGTTGATAGATGATAGATATATAGATATATAGATAGATAGATAGGTAGGTAGGTAGGTAGGTAGGTAGGTAGGTAGGTAGATAGATAGATAGATAGATAGATAGATAGATAGATAGATAGATAGATAGATAGATAGATAGATAGATAGATAGATAGATTGGTAGGTTGGTTGTTTGGTCGGTTGATTGATTTGATTTGATTTGATTTGAATGATTGATTGATTGATAGGTAGATGGGTTGGTGGGTAGGTTGGTTGGTTGGTTGGTTGACTTTTGTAGTCTTTTTTTGTCAGAAGAGGGTTGATTGATGAAAAATACATAGAATGTCCGAATTGTTTGGTCAAAACCATACAAATAAAGACAGATTGAAGATATTTCAATATCTACTATGTAGACAAAGCAAATTTTTTTTTACACCTTGCTCATTTTGTTTGTTTTTTTGAGATAAAACATTTAAAAATGTCTGCTAATTTCCTCTGTTTATTTGTGGAATATGTGACAGAGGAAGGTGACAACAGATTCCAGGAGAATATATTGCGAGCCATGGAAAGACTGGGAACTGCAATACCCAGAAGCCTTTGCAAGGGGCCTTTGTATCAGGTTCTGGCTTGTATCTGGATTATTTGCTCTGCACATTATTGAGATTATCTGCTTAGACTTCTAAACTTCTTTACTGGTCCACAAGTCTCACCCATCTTTACATTACAGCAGCTTCAACAAGTGATTAAACTCTTTCACTGGATTAGTAAAAGACTCACTTTATTTTTTGCTGCGCTTAGGCTTTACAATGAGTTTTACTGACATTACAAACCTGGTCGAAATATTTTCATATTGATTATTCTTATAGCTTTATTGCACTGTGTTTCTGCATTATGAAATTCAATTTTATCTGTAATCTATTTTTCCTCCCGGCACTATTGCTTAAACTTGCTCAGAAAAAGCAATTTCTACTTCTAAAGATTGTCTTGATGGACGGACAGAGAGACAGACAGACAGACTGAGAGACTCAGAGAAGTAAAGCTGACATGGCTGTATTTGACTGCAAGGCAGGAAATTCATTCTCTGTTTCTCATTACAGCAGCGATTAGGTTTCCAGGCAGTAAAATAAAGTTTAGACACAATATTTTCCAATCCCTGAAGCTGTAAGCAGATATACAGAGAGATAACACGCTACTATGGGTTACAGTGTTCCCACTTCACCTCCGGGAAGAGGGTTACTAATAAAAATATCAATATACTGTTTACTGCTTTTTTCTCCATTACAGAATTAACCCTTTACTGTTCCGAGAAACAGACAGAAATGAAGAGGGTGAAGAACAAAGTATAGTGTGTGTGTGTGTGTGTGTGTGTGTGTGTGTGTGTGAGAGAGAGAGAGAGAGAGAGAGAGAGAGAGAGAGAGAGAGATTTGAAAGGAAAAAAAGAAAGAAAGTAGAAAAATGAAAACGTGAGGAAAAGACAGAACAAGATAAAAAATAGAATGTTAAGATTAAATTAGATTAAAATGTTACAAATTGAAATATAAAGAAAAAAGAATGAGAAATTAAAAAGAAAGATAGAATAAGAAAGATAAAAGAGAAAGATATAATGAGAGAGTTAGGAAGTGGAAGAGAGAGATAGAGAGACCGAGAGACAGACAGGCAGAAAAAGACTCAAATTGAGAAAAAAAAAACAAGTAACAGTTACAAAGTGAAATAGATAGAAAGAAAGAGAAATGGAAAAAAGAGGGTGAGACAGGCAGACAGAACAAGAAATAGAAAAAAGAGTGATTTAGAAAATGTTAGAAAGTGAAATAGAAAGGTATAGAGAGACACATAGACAGAAAGAGATAAACATTGAGATAGAGCTAAAGAGAGAGAGCAAGAGCAAGAGAGAGAGAGAGAGAGAGAGAGAGAGAGAGAGAGCATAAAAAAGATAGAACTAAACATCTAATCGACACATGGTGCCGTCACCTTCATTCACACAAGCCTGCATTGTCCTTTGAAACAGAAATATTGTTATTCAAAGGAGAAAATGGAGGTTAAGGCTGTAGAAGAAGTAAGACGACAAGACAAAGACGCAGTCAGGAGAGGGAGAGGAAGCAATTTGTCAAAAATGGTAAACATGAAGCAGGATTAAATTGTGCTTATGAATACCAGATGATTTCTGCTCTGTGGGATAGACATAAGCCAACGGTTTTCCTCTTCTTCTCTTCAGAACACACACACACACTTTCCATGAAGATGGTTGTATTTTGGGGAACTAATTGACTAAAGGCAGGAAAGCTAAGCTGTAGTTGTCAGCCGTGTTACTGTTACAGTGGAAGTCTTGAAGAAAGTAAGTTTGGCAATATGGCCACTAGGGGCCGTAGACAAATTGTGCACTGCCCAATAATAATAAATAATAATAATAATGAGTATTTGTAATTATGCTTTTTATTCAATTTGTCGTCTGGATTGTTGGTGTTGACTAAGTGGCTGCGGTTATGACAAGACAAAGACAAAGACCAGCGAGCAAGCACACACGCAACACGCAACAGTGGCCAGGTAAAAAAACCTCTTTAACGAGGAGAAACCCTGGGGAGAACCCGGCTCACTGGTGCCAGTCTCCTCCGGCATTCTAACACTACACAATCAGTGCGTTGGTTGTTCCGCGTCATTTTTAATGATGATTCTGGAACGATGTTTCCCTCCTCAATGGGGAAAGAGGCGGCTCCACTTCTCCAAGCCAACAGCGTCATCAGGTCCACAGAGGTCGAGGAAGCACCACCGATGATTCCGAAGCTCTAGGAGATTCCGGTCGTACGACACTTGGCGCTCAGGAGAGGAGGGGAGAAAAAAAAAAAAAAAATAAATACAAGGCAATTAGAAAAATTCAAGTACTATAGATTTTGACAATTTTCTGAAGGTGCAGGTGTAATTCGGTTCCGAGCACTAACTAGGCAGCCTTTCTATACGATATATTAATATTTTCTGTAAGTTATTATAACAGGTCAATATATGCTTCGTTGAAGAGATGCGTTTTCAGTCTAGACTTAAATTGACTCACTGATTCTGAGTCTCAAATTGGACTAGGCAGAGCATTCCATAGTTTGGGTGCTAAGTATGAAAAGGATCTTCCTCCCTGGTAGATTTTAGAGATTCGCGTATTATAAGCTGGCCGGAGTTTTGAGAGCGCAGCAGTCGTGTAGGCTCGTAGTAAGTGATGAGCTCACTGAGATATAGAGGAGCTAAACCGTTTAGTGCTTTATAAGTGATTAAGAGAATTTTAAACTGGATGCGATATTTAACAGGTAACCAGTGTAGCGACATTAACACTGGACTAATATGGCTAAATTTTTTTGTTCTGGTTAGTAATCTAGCAGCTGCATTCTGAACCAACTGAAGTTTATCTATTAGTTTAGCAGGAGAACCTCCCAGAAGACCATTACAGTAATCTAACCGTGATGTCATAAACGCATGTATCAGTTTTACTGCATCCGGTCGGGAGAGCATGTGACGCAGCTTTGAGATATTCCTGAGGTGAAAAAAGGCAGTTTTACAGACGTTGTGCACGTGACTTTCAAAAGAGAGTTTGCTATCTAAAATGACACCTAAGCTTTTCACTTTAGGTGAGGATGAGATTTCAAGCCCGTTAAGATTCATACTGTATTCGGGTGCATCAGACTTTAAGTTTGAGTCAACAAGTAATAATTCGGTTTTGTCTGAGTTCAGCATGAGAAAATTACTTGTCATCCAATCACTAATGTCGCTGAAGCAATCTAATATATTTGCAAATTTTGAGATTTCATTAGGCCGTGCCGAGATATAAATTTGTGTGTCATCTGCGTAACAGTGGAAGCTATGACCATGCTTTCTGATTATGTCCCCTAGTGGAAGCATATAAAGTGCAAACAGGATTGGGCCGAGCACTGAGCCTTGTGGAACTCCATATTTAACACTAAATCTGGGTGAAGAGACTCCATTTACATGGACGAAATGAGAGCGATCAGACAGATAGGACCTAAACCATTCTAACGCTGTCCAGAAATACCAACGTAATGATCAAGTCTATGTATTAAAATATCATGGTCAACAGTGTCGAAAGCAGCACTAAGATCTAACAAAACTAAGAGTGAGACGTTCCCTTTATCTGATGCCATTAGAAGATCGTTGGTGACTCGGATTAGTGCCGTTTCTGTGCTGTGGTGCGATCTAAAGCCGGATTGAAATTTTTCAAATCTGTCGTTCTGTTCCAAAAATTAACAGAGTTGTCCCGAAATAACTTTTTCAAGAATTTTAGATATAAAGGGAAGTTTGAAATTGGTCTATAATTAGCAATCACGTCGGCATCAAGATGTGGCTTCTTAATAAGCGGTTTTATGACGGCCTGTTTGAACGCTTGTGGCACGTGACCAAGAACTAGTGACGAATTTATAATATTCAAGATTGGTTCGTTAACTAATGGTAGGACTTCTTTAAGTAAAAAAGTTGGTATAGGGTCAAGTAAGCAGGAGGTCGTCTTGGTCACCTTGGTCACACACCAATGATGTTAACATACACAAACCCGGAGCAGTGGGCAGCCTTAATCCTGGAGTGAATATGTGGGGGTCAGTATCTTGTCCATGGACTTGGTTGGAGAGCAGGAACCTCTTAGACGCTCTTAGAAAAGAAGTCCAATTCTTTTCCACTTGACCACAAGTCGGTGTGATCTATACATCGCTCACACAACTTTTTCCATTAATCAAACAGTACTTTTCTTTTACTTTTATTTTGACTTAAAAATTGAAAGAAAGGCAATTAGAGAAGAGTCATTGAGTTTCAAAAGTTCCTAGAATGTTTCACACGAAAGACAATGTCCCAACAGGAAGAGGTCCCGAAGTAAAAAAGCAGCCCTGGGAAATCCTTGGTGTCACCCTGGAAGAGCTGGAGCAAGAGGTGATTGGAGAGGGAAGTCCAGGCATCACCAGAGTAGCTGATTTGCACACCAAATGAATGAACATGCCTTATTAGTCTCAATGTGGGAAAATTGCCAGGTGTAACTGATTAAACCTGCAGCTAATTACACAAACTCTTTAAAACTGCGACTAAGACTTTGCGAAGTCCAGAGATACTTCGACTTACGGTTCTGCTAAGAAAAGTGTTGAGTTACAAAAGAGAAAATTTTGTCCCTAGTTCCAAAATGCGTCTCTACTTACAATATTTTTGCCTTACGAAACGGCTCTCTGCACACATTCATTTCGTAAGCTGAGGTACCACTGTTTCAGTCCTACGGCTCGGCCCCCCTGGCGTCCTAGCTGGGAAACGAGCGGGACTGATTGTGCACCTGCAGCTAATCACCCTCGTCCACAGGTGGACCTCATCACTGAGATTCTCTTAAGGAGGGTGCAGAACGAGGTTAGTCGTCGGTCAAACTTGTTGTGAGAGGAGCCACTTTTGTGTGGCTCTGTGCTTCGGTTTCTATCGTTGGAGTTCCCATAATCCTTAGTGAATGTCTTCTGCCTAAGTTTTAACATAAAAACCTGTTTCTTCTCGCCGTCGTCTGCTCATATCTCGTCCTTGTGACAACTGTATTGTCTTGCTAACTGAGCTTGTTTTTATCAGTGCCTGACCTTCAAATTTTGCCTGGATTATTCCATATAATATTCCCTAAAAACAATATAATGGACTCCTTTTCGTTGTGCGCTTTGAGACGGTTAAAACTGTGAAAATCGCCTTACAAATGCTCAGAACTTGAACTTCAAAGTCCAGTGAGTCGCGGGATTAGACAGATTGTGGTATCGTGACACATGTACTCATGGAAAATGGAGTTCACAGAAACTTGAACTTCGATGTCGTTTTACTTGAATAAAAGTTTGAAAAAATCTATTCTGGTATATTTATGTGCATATTTGAAATCGCCGATTGTAAGCATCCCCCAAATTTTCGAGCAAATTAGAAACAAAGAGGTGCTTATTTTCACGTAAATACGTTAGTTTAAAACGCAGACATCACGGTCACACGCGGAATCGTTGTGGGACGTGTCAGGAGAAGCGGAAATGAAATATGAGCACTCGCGTATTGTTTGAGGAAGATGAGGACGACAGGTCAGAAGGTGATTCGCGTACAACACACACACACACACACACACACACACACAAATGTGGTTTACGACACCTTAGGATCAATAACTCATCTTCGGTGACTGAGAAAGATTGCGAATGATTTGCCGCGTGGAAGCTGATGATGGTGCTTGACAGCGCTATACACTATTCTAATGGATGCTATTATGTTCAGCGCAATCTGTCAGATTCGCGGCTATCATTTAGCTTGACTTTCGCACGTTCATTCACACGTTAAACTTTAGTTTGTCTTCTAACACACACTCACCAATATTTGCGATCTTCTTCTACGTCTTTATTTCCACCAGACCCGAAACGCCGCCACATTTCATTACGCTGCTAAAACATTAGCGTTTTTATGTCTAGTGTTGTCACCTGCAGTGGCGTCCCCCCTTCATAGCCCCCCTAATTATTTCTCCCAGCATGCCGTGAGGAAGTTAAGTGAACGCAAACCTTGCCAAATGCCGGCTTGTTAGCGTCTAAAAGGCCCGTGTTGGCATGGCGAGAGCGACAGGTGCGCTAGTTGTCGTTGGCTCTGGCGTGTCTGCATTATTCGGGCTTATTTAGAAACCGAAAAAGCCCAATCAGTTGAGTTCTCAAGCCTCCAGCTAGGCGCAGCTTGAATAATGAGATCGGGCCCTGATGCTGGACCGCTAAAGTACAGGAACACTCACAAATTAAGGCTGGAGACGGAACAGAGACGATGTCGCCGTGACACTCGCTTCACACACGAGTAGCTGTTGTTTTTATCGCTTGACTTATGATCTCCGGTTGTACACCACAGTAACTTGTATATTTATAGTAATGTTTTTTGTTGTTTATTAATATGAAGTGCCACTTGAATTTTGTGTCAGCAATTAATCAACCAATCAAAGATCAGTCTATCTATCTATCTATCTATCTATCTATCTATCTATCTATCTATCTATCTATCTATCTATCTATCTATCTATCTATCTATCTATCTCTTTTTCTTATATATCACTCTTCTTCTAGTTTTTTCTATCATCTATGTACAATGGCTATCTGCTGTTTTACTTTCAATGTGACTCTGTTGGTCTGTACATCCATCCATCCATATCTCTCTCTCTTCTTCTTAAATCTCACTCTTCTTCTAATTTTATCTTTTATTTTTCTAGTTCATTTATCCATCCATCCATCCGACCATCCATCTATCTTTCTCTATATTTATCTCTCTCCTCTTTCTATATTTTACTCTTTTTCTAGTTTTATCTATCATCTATTTATGTTGACATTGTTTTACTGTCAATCTCCCTCTCTGGCCGTCCATCCATCCATCCATCCATCCATCTATCCATCAATCTATCTTTCTCTCTCTTTTCTTCCTCTATCTCACTCTTTTTCTGCTTTATCCATCATCCATTTACATTGGCTATCTGCTGTTTATCTAAACTGTCTATCCATCCATCCATCCATCCATCCATTCATCTCTCTATCTCTCTCTTCTTAAATCTCACTCTTCTTCTAATTTTATCTATCATCTGTTTACATTGGCTATCTACTGTTTTACTCTCAATTTAGCAATTAGTCTGTCCATCCACCCATCTATCCATCCATATATCTATCTCTCTGAGTTTTACGTATCATCTACATTTACATTCTACTTTCTATCTAATTATCATTCCATCCATCTGTCCATTTGCCTCTGTTGGTCAGTCTGTCGCTTACTGGCAAACAAACAAGCAAACAAATATAAAAAGGAAAAAAAAAATGTTTTTATATACAGATTTTACATGCATGCTCTTTACAGCGCTCTCTAAGAAGCTTTATATATTTAAAAAAAAAAAAAGGCTGATTATTCTAATGTAACAATTACGTTGAAATCAACTATGACCAGTGAGCAGCAGAAGGGCGACGGTGGCTAGGAAAACTACTGTAAACTCTCTGACGGAGAAAGAAAGAGAGAAATAAACTAGAAGAAATATTACGAACCTCGTCACAAAGAGGACCTGTTTGAGGACTAGCCTTTCGCTTTATTGGTGGATCTCGCTGGTTTTCCCGATATGGTTTTCCTCCCAGCTATTCAGGAAAATTGGAGTGTCAACAGCAGACTGGTCATAATGGTGATTGAGTGTGTGAACGTATGTTTAGCATCCCACTAGATGACCACCGATCTAGAGTGTGTGTCTCACCTTCAAACCCGGAGACGTCATTATCCGATCCACGACTAGGAAATGGAAGAGGTATCGAAACTGAATAGGATTTATTTTTTAAGGTTGATGGTCTGAACTATTGAATGCAATTTTTTATTTACAGTATATTATCCTGGTCAAGCTTTCCCGTTTACATTTTCGTTTTTGGGGATTTTGTATGCGTTTCTTGATTTCCATCAGCAATGTGTTGACCTTTCACCCGCTTTTCGATCACGACCTCTACTCGACCTTGAGTTTTTTTCGAGAGTCTCACTGAATGTTCACCTTATTTACACACCATTTCAGTTGCGCTGCACTTGCACTTGTGTTGGTTGACTCCCGCAGTTCCACGCCACGCCATTAATATTTGATTTGTGTTGGTTTGCGAGCTGATGTCATGGTGCTGGCAGTGTGAGGACCACAGAGTGTTTACTCACAAGCTTTAATTAGTGTTTTCATCGGAAAGGTTATTCCGGGACCCTGTGAGTGCACAGACACAGATGAAGCAGTGGCCTTAAACATTAACCATTTATCGCTCCACACTTTTGCCATTCCATCACTGGGAAGGGGTTGTGCGAGTGAAGCAGTTATTATTTTGCAGCTAGTTATCTGATTTTTGTATTTACTGTGGTACCTCACCATATGAATATAATCTGCGCCGAGACCAGTTTTGTAATGCATACATTTCGTAAAGTGGGACGCATTTTGCATGTAAATGTGCTAATCTGCCTCATTAATTCTCACCCCATTGGCACATCATTTTACTCGATTTAACTCGATTTTTAATCACTCGTTTTGTTTGTTTCGTTTTTCTTAATTTTTCATGTGCGTTTTTTGGCAATGTAGCTGTAAATGTCTGGCTTTTGGTGCAATATCTACGTAAGTGTTTAGAGGAACATCTCTAGCAACTGTCACTCCAGTGTTTTAATGGTACAATGTGTTTGCTATTGGTGTCAGAAGGATAATGGATGATTGTAAAACCCTTGTTTGATCACGTTAGCACTGCTGGAAACTGTTTAGCTGGTAAAAGAAGCTATAAAACTGTTCATTAAGAAGCTAGAAAACCTTCATTTGAGCAAGTTGAGGATCTGGAGCATCACATTTGTCAATCAAACTCTCAAAATGGCCAGAAATAGAGAACTTTCATGAAACTCTAGTCTATCCCTGTTCTTAGTGTGACTTTTCAAGGAACACACAAAATTGTCTAGGTGACCCCAAACTTTTGAACGTAGTGTATGTTATATTTTATAATACTTTGTATTGTAAATATCAAATTATACGTCGTTTTCAAAAGGCATTTGAGGGGATGTGAGAAAGCATCTGTGAGGAAAATCCGAGGAACGAATGTGTTGGTGAAAGTGTGTATGTGGCCTGTGGCAGCTTAACGTTTGCCATACTGTGATTGTAATTACATCTACAAGCTGCCAGTATTTTCTGGCCTTGTCCTTCTCATCCAACCCATTTCAATCTGTCACAGGCTCTTACACAGGCCTAAAGGACGTTTAGAGAGCGACATTAGGCTCTCACCTTCTTTTCTTCCAGCCGGCGTGGAACCCTGGAGCCGAACCACGTGACGCACTTGAAAAAGAAAACGCGCACAAAAATATAGCCTGCAGGAAGTATGTTAAGCAAATATGTTGTCGGGAGAGTGGCTGATCTGGATTCTACGCGTTGAAAAACCCGATTGACTGGATTTTGTTGAATGACAAGCTGTTCCATTCCCTGCCAGAAGACACTTTATAATTAGGCGTGAGAAGAACATTTATTACAGATACTATAGATCAGAGGTGTCAAACTCATGTCACATTGTGGGCCACATACGGTCAAGCGAGCCGGACCATTAAAATTATAACACTCTGCTATATATATATATATAAAAAAAAAAAAAAACTAAACATGTCTTTACTTTGTTTTGGTGTAAAGAAGCACAAGAACTTTAGGAACAAATTGAAATTTAACTGTCCTTCTAGAAAACATTCAATGAATTTCCTCACATTTAAAAATATAGAAATATATTAGAATATCTATCTATTTATATGTAAATAAATAGGACATGGTCCATTTTTCTTTAAATAATTAAAATTCATTTCACAATTGATTTTTTATCTACCTTTCTCTTTTTTCTATCTTTTTTCCGTCCTTGATCCTAACTTGATCCTGTTGACATGCTTTATTTCTCTTTGTAGAAAATGCATCAATCGAATCCCCAATTGAAAGTAATTATCCATTTTCTCTGTAGTTACAACACTTCCACCAATAAAAAACTATTTGTGATTGAAAATGCTCAAGTACTTGTTTAAATGGATAGATGGATGGATGGATGGATGGATGCATAGAACTAATAATAAATACACTGTGCCAATATGTCCAAGAAGATGGTCTTGATGAGAAAGATTTCTATAATTAACAATTAAGATAAGAGCATCTAATGAATCAAAACTCCAAAAACAATACTTTTACTAAAAACGAAATGAGTAAAATTTGGCTAACCAAAAGCAAAGTAAAGCAACTTAACTGTGGGTTTGGCGAGATTGAGTTTTAAGTTGAAGTTTATATTTTTTTTATAAAGCACTTTTCCGAGTTGCAGACTGTAATTATATGTCTATTGTTCTATGTCTATCTGTATATATGAACAAACTGAATAAATCCAGGTGCGAAAAATGAACAAGCAAATTGAAAAATCAACAGATGAGAGAAAAGAAAATGAACACAGGTGAACCAATAAAACTAATAATTAACTATTTAATATTGCGTTAATAAAGAGAAAATCAACAACGTGAATTTCTAAAAATAGCCAGAACACAGAAAACAAAACATTTGGCTTTTGATACTGAATAATTTCAGTCTCTATCAGATACGAAAAACAACTGGTGACTAGATTCTGATTTCCTGTCTGTTATCAATGTTAACCATCAAAACCATATCAAAACCATCAAAGACATTCTCTAGAATATTTATTATCAAGTGTGTGTGTGTGTGTGTGCGCGCGTGCGTGTGTTTCCAATTTGTTTGTTCCAAAAAAAAAGTGACCAAAAAAGATTTGGATTCTTATTTAGTCATTTTACTTCACAGCTATTTTTTCCTGGCAGGATTCTGGCACTTCAGGGGTTAATTTATCTTGTTTTTATCAAATTGCTCTTTATTTGTACAGCTGTATTTGTATTTTAAATGTCTGGTTTCCTTCTGGCTTAATTTATAAATGATTAACTGAACAACAAAAGTGTGGAGATACAATTATTAAGCATGTTGTATAGTTGTGTGAATAAAGTCTTTATAGTAGTGTTATAAACTATTCACTAATGCCTGTTAATATAGGAACAGTACTTTACTACATTTTAGTTGATTATTTACTTAGTTTACTTACTCTTTACTTAACCTAATGTTTCATAGCTGCAGTCATTATAAAATGTTCTCACGTTTTCCCACAGTATATTTTGCATGTTTTAGTTATTTAATGACATTAAATAACTAAATAACGACATTAAATAATGCCAATGACATTTTTTTTATCATGTCCGAAGCATTCCTTTACGATCCAGTATTTTTTTTGTTATTATTTTACTCTTCAGAATTTTTAAATCCCTGTGTAGCTATACAGTGGTATAAAGTACTTGAGTAAATGGTTACTTAACTTGGGTATTTTTGGCTACTTTGTACTTGTACTGAATATCAAGAATATAAGCAACTTTTACTCTCTACTTGACTACATTTGTGATTGAGTGTCTGTACTATTTGCTCCACTACTTTTGAATTACCGGTACTTGTCACATTGTGTTTGTGCGCAACAAGTCGGCATCTTTTTCTACCGCAGTTCATTTCTAGGGCGGATGAGGTGATATCGCCATCTGCAGGATGTTGAAGGTACTAGATTTAGAATTATGAGCTAAATCACGTGTGAATTAACGTTTGCAGTTTTTTGAGTTCAGCTGAGTCTGACTTTTTCTTCTCTTTAATATACTTTGCTCACTTTTTTGATACAGTGAGGTTTCAAATAAAATGTCTGTTTTAGGAAATAAACCCTTAGTAAAAAAAAAAAACGTTTCTTTGGTGCTTTTTTAGTCTAAATTGAGTACGAGAAAAACACTCATGTTCTGGTAAAAATCATATACTTTACGACTTTTACTCGAGTCTTCTGGAAATTGCTGACTGGGAACTCGCAAAGTAGTAATTTTTACAGTAAGTTTACTCAAGTAATAAATGTACTTTTACTCAAGTATGGTTTTCAGGAGCTTTTAAATATTTAGAAAGAATACTTCTCGTGCCTCAAAATCTCACATCTTAGATGCCACGTGCAACAAACACACAAACACACCACCTGACTGGTGTTATACGAATATAATACGTCTATGGCGCGTTTTCCCAGTCAGAGCAGAAGACTACAGAGCGTGGAAGTAGTTGCACAGCGTTTACTTCTGAATATCACTTCACCAGCCTTGGGTGCATTATGGGTAAAAAGTGCTGGCTGAAATCGTACATTTCTCTTTCTCTTTCACTTCCCCTAAATCATTTCTTTAGCGCCGTGGGGTATCACTTCCTTCTTGGGTTTGAGGCCGGGCATCACGGGTCGTCCGGTAGAGGTCGTGCGTCTGATAACAGTGTTTGGGAGACGTCAAGGGAAATGTGTCGAGATGTTTGGAGGTGTGTTATCATGTTCGTGTGTGATGTAGCGCATGACTGACGTCTCTAACCTTGAGTGAGTCTGACGGAACCTGGTATTTTGGACATAAGATGTGCTTCGCGATGCCCACACAGTTGGAAAGCGTTTGGACTTCCTGAAAAATCCGTGACTACATTTTGTGGCTTTCAGCGTGATGTGTGTGTTTATCTACAGCTCATGTCGCCGATGGTTTAGAAAAGTCTATTTATTGAAAACATATATATGTAATATATGAAAAATTCTAATATTATACAATCAATATGAATACAATATAACAAAACAATTATGTGGAAAAAAATGTACTATTAAAAATAATAATTATATATATTATATATTATAAATATATATATATATATATATATATATATTATATATTTATATATATAAATATAATATATATATATATATATTATAATAAATATATATATTATATAAATTATAAATAATATATAAATTATTATATATATATATAATTATATATAAAATATAATAATAATAAAATAAAATAAAAAAACATCAATATATAATAAATGTAAAAAGTAAAACAAATTTAAATATATTATCATTTACATTTTATGATGTAAAAAACTCATTTTTTTGTTGACGCACAGTAGTGCAACCTGCCAGCAGAGGGCGCTGTTTCTCTCAGTCCTTTTGCTACAAAATATTCAATTCACACTAACCACCGTTTATATATGTATATAAGGCACTGGAGTCTAACTTTTTTCAATTCTTTCTTTTTTGGATAAATATTATGTATATTATGAATAGATTTTTTGTAATATTAAATATCTAAAAGTACCAATACCATGTCAAGAGCTTATTCCCTGATTACTATTTTTTCATGGTGTGTAAACCATCTAAGTGCAATATATAAACTTATGAATAAAAGTAAAATGTATAAATAAGCATAAACAAAACAGTATAATTAACAATATAACTCATAATTATCTGAATGTGCTAAAATGTTTCCAGCACAGTAGCAACTTCTCAATTTCTTTTAATTTCTCAAAGAAACATTTTTATTTTTATAGGCATTTTTTTTTTTATACATTTATTTGTTTGTGAATTCACAGTGTTCTTTTACTAAATCGTTTTAAAGCTTTAAATGGACATAATTTGTGACCGGCAGATATTTATTATACATTATACACAGTTAAAAAAAAAAGTGGATTAATTGGACAAAAATTGGATTAATTGAATAAATATAATTTTTTATTGTTTTTAGAGAGTTGCATTACAAACACATTGACTACACATGTATACACAACTGCAGTACGTTAGTATTGATGGTATTGACACCATTGCACAAGTCTTAATGGGTGTGGCCTTTAGCTGTGATCTACGGGCGTGGCCTGCAGCCATCATCGAGTTAACTTCCTGTCCGCTCTGTTTGCAGACTCTATAGACTTCCAGAAGAATAGAGTCTATTACGAAGATTGTGTCCGTCACCGCGTCGCGATTAAGCGACCCGTCCTTGACCGGGATTTAAAAAGTATTTGGTCTCGTATGAATCGGGAATTGTGTGCTCTGCATAATTCCCAGTCAAGGAGCCTCTGCGGCATTCCAATGTCAGAGCTTTCTTTTCACGACTGATTATAATGCACGTTGGGCTTCTTGCCATTATCACAATGAAACTGCCAAAGCACATTTTGCAGAGTTGTAAATAAAGACATTAAATTGCCATTATTCATGTCGAGCGATTGGGTTTTCCAACGGTAAATACATATCGGATCCGACAAGAGTCTTATTGTAAGGACACTGAAGTGGAATCACAATGATTTATTATCAGCAGTTTTATCAAGTCAGAATTTAGTTAGTATATGCATGTGGACGTACATTAGGCATTCTATTTTTAGTGCATAAAGCATCATAAAAAAAAAAATAACATAATAACATAATAAACAATTAACAAACCTTATTAAAAACCTTTTATCCAAAACATATTAAATAATATGATATTGTCCTGTCCTCTTTACCATTTTTACGCGACTATAAGCATATATTATAATTTTAGATGCTTAAAAACTTGGGGGCTGCCTATAACTGAAATTACAGTTAAACGGAATCACGTGCAGGTATGTTGTGTCCTCGTTTATATTTATTATGAGCTTTTATTGGCTCAAAAACAGAAAAAAAGAAACAATAGACACGCCACGACACTTAACAGAGACAAAATAACACTGGAAGAAGTAAGATTAAACTAAATACAGTCGTAGACCCGTGCTAAAGGCTAACGGCTAGCGCCTAAAAACGAGTCCATAAGAACGCAAAAGCTTCGAGCTGAAATAAAACAGTTTCAAACGAAGAACACAGAAGTTAAACACAATCAAATCGCTCGGTCTGCTACACAGAGAAAAACATGACTGTTCTGATATTTACATTTAACAAAAACCTGGTTGGCGTGCAAAACCTCAAAGGAGGATAGTTTCAGAGTTTTTATGACTAGAATAGATTTTATCTATTATGAACTATTTATTTTTTAACTATTATTTTAGTAAAAACATCATTAAAGTAATAAGAGTCACAAGTTAGGTTTGTTAAATAAAGAAAACATAGATTTTTCAGAGAAAAAAATGTTGAATACAAAAATATTATATTACATATATTTTTTTGAATTTTGTTTTTGTGTCATCATGGGGGTGCTTATATTTGTGTAAATACAGTATATTATACCAGGAATAGGGAGATAAAATTTGCTTGAAATTTTGTCATGTCACATTTATCTCTCGAACCATATTCTCTCTCTCTCTCTCTCTCTCTCTCTCTCTCCTCTCTCTCTCTCTCTCTCTCTCTCTCTCTCTCCTCTCTCTCTCTCTCTCTCTCTCTCTCTTTCTCTCTCTCTCTCTCTATATATATATATATTGAAGTTTACAATATACGTACAGTTAGAATCCTACAACATTCTCTTTTTTCCTCATTTGCACTAAAACATTGTCTGCAATCCTCTTATCAGGCATTAAACATTAAAACTAACACGCTCAAGCTCATTACAAGTTTAATTTGGAATTTTCTTCCAGATTTCAAATTAAAACCTTTTTTTAACTGTTGTGTTGGTGTAGATCTGATGGTCAGTGGGTCATTCAGGGGCATGGGAATGAAATGTGATACACCAGCACGACCCGACATCAAACAGGAGACAGAAAAAACCTGAGATAAAACGATGAATAAATATGAAATTTATAACTATTATTTATTTACTCATAATAAAACATGGTAAATTAAAGGCACTGATGTTGTACAGCCTCCGAAAGTGCCCATTGACACACACACACACACACACACACACACACACACACACACACACAAACACACACAAACTATTTAAAACAATAAAAATAAGCAAGAATGTCACAAACCAATTTTAAGTAACTGTTTGGTGGATCACAGTGAATCTGAAAAGAACGGAACGCTGTTAAAACATTAATAAGTACTAAGTAGAAGAAAAACTTTATTTATAATACACTTTTCCCAGATAAAATCACTAAGTGCAATCTCAAATAGCATCAATAATAAAACAATGAGATATTATATGATGATATATGTAATGATAGTGATCCGAGAACGACATGGTTTTCGATGTGTTTGTGGTTTTTCATATATTTCTTAACACAAGGAGAGACACTTCTAAATCGGTGTGTGTGTGTGTGTGTGTGTGTGTGTGTGTGTGACAATCAGCATTGGTTTGTGCTAAATGAATGCTAAATACATGTGTTATTGTTAAATCTTTCTAACAATAGGTTTAGTTTTATAGTTTGTGTTTAACACACGTTTGAATTTTTGTGGGGGGAAAAAGCTGATGTCATTTTGGATTGTTTTGAGACTTTGTTTAGATTTAAAAAAGATAGTCTTTTGAATTAGCTGCAAGCCTTTGTCTAATGATTTCTGTCCCTATCGGTCCATTCCTAGGTCCGTGTAGCAGAAACTCAATAAAACTTTCTGGCAGGTTTTGTCTGTCCTTGTGAGAATATCTCGAATGTCACTGTAGCTTCAATTGAGATGCAGAATTGGATAAAATTCCGGAGATCCGCTTTTCGGCCGTGGAAGATGATGCTGGTGGCCGACACTTTACACTTTTCACTTTACGCTATTGCTTTTTGTGTACGTCATGCCACTGATTTTGAAGGCTCTTGTTTTAAAGTTTGTGGGTTTGAAAATCTCTTGAAGCATTTTGGTTATGCTGAAGGTCTTTAATGCTCTTTGAAATGCCTCGAAAATACATTATCCATTATTTTTAACTGTAAAAACCATAGACAATAAAAAAAATACTATACTTTTGAATATTAAACTACAATTAAAGCTCTACATGCCTTAGGTCTTAGTCTTGTCATAACCGCAGCCACTTACATAACACCAACAATCCAGACGATAAATTGAATAAAAACACTTCCCTTACACGTGCGCTTTGAGACAGTTAAAACTGTGAAAAGCACCCTACAAATACTCATTATTATTATTATTATTATTATTATTATTATTATTATTAGAGCTTTGCTAAGTGGGCTAAAATCTAATTATGAACTGTCACAACTACAATGCTATTAAAGTCCAATGCTACAAACACTACAAATGTACAATGCTACAAATCCATGAACTTTAAAAAACAATACAAGAGTATTTTTGCATTTTTAAGAAATCTCCCCTAAGTGGGATAAACAGTCATTCATTCGAATTTTAAGTGTTAGTAAAGCTGATGAACTTTATCTATGCTCACAAAATAGTGTTTTGCGTCACTCTTTGAAGTAAAAAGACAGAAGAAAGTGAGGTGATTGTTAATTTGTGGACAGGTGATTGGCCTTTGGTGGACAAGGTATGGACCAATCACAAGAGAGATGTACGATGATAAAAAGCTAGAAAACGCCCAAAAGCGTTGTACATTTTCTGTGTGAGTTATTTGTGAAGCCTGTGAAAAAAAAAATCACAGCAGTTCAGAAAACTGCAATTTAAGTTCACAGATTTCTCATGAAGTTTTAAGTACTGTGTGAAACTGTTGCTCTTCTTTTCCAATTTTTTTCCCACATTTAGAAAATAACTGTAACAAAAAAGTCCATCTTTCATTCTGTGTTAAAATGGAAGATGTTCGGCTTTATCATAAAAGCTTGTGGTTTTATACATAAAGAAGTAATAGATTTAAGCTTAACTATTCAACTCGATGTGGGTGTGGTTATACATCTGTGATCTGTTGCAGATAAAACGTGATTGGCTGCCCAAAAATGTCAATCAAAAGACCAACATTGAGGCTAGATTAATCAGCCGATGGCTATTTTTATGTATAATTATGAACATAATATAATTATATTTAATTATAATTATAAATAAAAACCTGTTAGTGTTAGGTTGAGAAAAAAAAAAACGGGTGCTTATGTTTGCGTAAATGCAGTATATGTATTCAAAAGATTAAAAATGCAATTTGGCACAAAAAAAAGATGAATAAAAAAGGTCAGACAGAGAGCAAAGAATCTAATTCTAAATGAATATGGATGAAGCATGAGCGTGTCTGTTCATCTCGGGCGCTGAGATGTTCGGCTGTGGGGAAAGAGCTTCGGTGCAATGGGGATTGTAAAACAGGTGTGATGATTGTCTGCGGATGGCTTTTACAGAAGCAGGCGTGCTTCAAGTCTCAGCAGACAATCTGGTGGAATCAGGAGGCAAAAAAAAGTCGACAATATGCTGAAAGTAAGGTGCCACTATTGGAATGGCCAACGTATCAGTCGAAATTTTCCTTTGTACTCTTAGAAAAACATCTTAGTTCCTCGAATGCAGGTTTACAGGAACATCAGTTCGACAATTTTCAGAATCAATATGCACTTTTTATATAATTGTCAATCGCTATTATGAAAAAGCCGTTTCATCTATGATCTATCCTTATTGTGAAGTGGCATTTGAATCCTGTTTGTTGGGTTGGTTTGATAATTTTTTCTGATTTCTTAAACTTTGGAACAGCAAGGTAAAGGATTTATTTATTTTTGTTTTATGAACAGATGTCACATGCTAAGTAAACAAACAAATGATCCAGAAACATCCGTTTGAACAAATCACGAACATTTCCCATCTGCACGGCTCGATTGTCTCGTGATAAACAAATCCTTCACTGATTGGAAATATAAAACTTTGTTCATTTTGAACCATGGAATTGTTCACAACACATCTCTAGAAGATTGTTTCGACCCATCTGAGGCACACACAATGTTTCCCATTGAAAAAAAATCTGTTAAATTACAACTCAAATTCATCTCATTCTGAGAGATAAAAAAGCACACAAAAAAAACGCAAAAGGCTCTAAGAAAATTGTTGTGATGCTTTGATGCAGGTGAGATTCGGTTCCGGGATTCTACATTAGGCAGCCTTCCTATAGGTTAATATTAGATCATTAAACGTGTTGTTATTATTATTACAGTTATACACATGTGTTTTCAATCTTGACCTAAACGGACTAACTGATTCAGAGTCTCGAATCATGCTAGGTAGAGCATTCCATAAAATTGGTTACAATCCAAAGCAGGGACAGATTGTCGCGGAAAAAGGTTCAGACCCAGGTGCAGGTGAAACAAGGATTTAATGAACACAAAATCCCTTCCAAAAAAAGACTTTGAAGAAGATGCAAGAACCCAAACTGGAAAACTGGAAGTGTCTGCCAGAGCTTGCTGGCCCGGATGAATGTCTGAAAAAAAATCAAACAAGACGAATCAAGCAAAGTTTTCCAGCCTCAGACAAACGGGATCTGGAACAGACGACACAATGACAGCCTCACAGAGAAACAAACTGACACAGAGTGCTGCAAAAACACAGGTTAAATAGCCATCAGTTAATCACTTGCAGATGAATTTCATAAAGGTGAAAGCAGCTCACAAATGACCATTAATCAACTAATAATCACAAGACACTTAAGAACCCACACAGAAAAGACAAACACATATGTAACACAGATGTTGTCTGTCTGGACTGAAGGTATTGGGAGCATGAGTGATACTTCAGTGATACTTCGCTTTAGCTCTATCAACTACTCAAGAACAATAGGTTTCACTGGCTGCTTAAATTAGCATAGAATGACGTTAGAAAAGGCACGTACTTAATTGGAGTTTGGAGAAGGGACGTTCGATTATTTTACTGTAAATGACTTGGCAAGATTTTTCTAAAGGTTTAAAGGAGGGCGCGACCAAAAAAGTTTGAGAACCATTGGTCTAGACTGGCAGTTTGGGGAACCCAAGGGACACATCTGGACAGCATCCTAGTCATTGTGTACTGACAAAGAGTAGGAGCTCAGATCTTCTACTGCACAGGATGAACCAAACCGGAGGTGGACGACCACTTTTGGATCTCATCTTGAAGATGTAGAAAGCCTCGTATGGGTTTTGGAGACCACCGACTAGGAGACACGTGTAAAACCTCAGACAGATGAAGAAAATGTAAACTAAACACAAAAGTCCCAAAGAGCCCCAAATGTCCATTTCTTGTTGTGAGGTGACAGCGCTGCCCATTATCTTCTAACTTCCTATACTTTTATTGATTTCTTTACGATTTGGATCAAAGTTTTCTAGATTTTCATAGCGTCATGTTCATAGCGTCATGTTCATAGCGTTTATTTTTGTTGAAAATTTGAATTTTTTTACATGTATATTTTACACGTAATGTCCGTACCTTGACCAAAAATAAACGTTTCGGATAAAAAAAACATAATCTTTTCAATTAGAATCTAGATTAAAAACAGAGTGAATAAAAACACATTTAACACAGTTGCATTCTGAACATTCTGGACCTTTTCTGAACAACTTTAACTGCTGTTTCCTTTAGGTCACCCGTAGGTAACTCAACCATGTCCCCCGCGGTGGTCTTTTCTCCCCCTTAAGTGGCATTTCTTTTTAAAGGCAAGACATCTATGATTAAAAAAATGCAGTTAAGTGAAAAACTAAAAGGCTAGAATGACTCAAACGTGTAATTAAACCTCAGAAATGTCACTTTCACTCTGTTTTCTTACCGCATTGCGTTGCCCGTTACATGCTATTTTAATCCTCTGATTAGCGTGTGTGTGTGTGTGTGTGTGTGTTTACTCACAATGAGGCTGTATCATGGTAAACTATGTAGTAACTTTTACTAGCCAATTAAACGCTTCCGCTGCTGTGTGCTGACGGGACAGATTAAGCCGCTGAAGGTTACAGCCTAATTAGAGTAACCTCACTTCACACCTTACACACGTCAACCATTAAATGCTCGACCTGAATGGCAGCATGCTGGAAAAAAAAAAAAGGTAAAACAATGTAAAAAAAGGAATTTGAAGGTGAGAGAGACGATAATGCATAAAAAGTCACTATTTGAGCAACAGTGACACATCCATCATCTAGCACTTTGATTGGACGGTGGATGGAAACAATCTGCAAACCTACATCAGTGATTCAAAAACAAACTTTCAGGACAAAAAGTTACCAAGTTACGTTTTACACAGCAAGTATTAAATATAAAATCTGACCGCACAACTCTTGAAGCTATAGTTTTCATTACCCGCGACATAAGGACTCCAAGTACCAATACAAAAACAGCACTTAAGAGTTTGTTTTAAAGCTGATGAAAACTATTTTTATGTGGCAGGATGCGCCATATATGCAGTGGTACCCTGATTTACGAAATGAATCCATTTTTGAATAAATTGAATATGAATATGAATATGAATATAAAAAATGATTTTTTTTTTGTCACTAGCTGAGCCAATGTAATCTGTGCCAGGACTTTGTATAGTCAGACAATAAAATGTTTACAAATGAAAAACAATATTGTTATTAAATGTAATAAACAAAATATTATATAGCAATTGTTTAGTTTGTCCTTTGGCAGATGTTTATAAAGATACAGTATTTAGAAAAGAATAGATTAGAATGCCTTTAGTGTCATTGTGTCCCAGGGTTACAATTATATTAGTATTACTATTCTTTTTTTTTTGTACAGAAGAACAGAAAAAATATACAGATTGAACAAACCAATAAAGAGCCTCAATTTGTTCAAATATGGCAAAAAGAACCAGTATAATAATAACAACACAAGTAATCACAAGAACACGAGAAAATGGCAATTGGCAATATAAACACTATGACCAGTGAGCAAGCATAAATGTGACAGTGGTCAGGTAAAAAAAAACCTCTCGGACAGAAAGCGAGGAGAAAAAAAACTCTGGGTAGAAAGTGTGATTTGGTTCCAAGCAACTGAACTTGGCAGCCTTACTATATGGATTTCATTATCTTATTCCAAATATTATTATTACACGTCAATATATGTTTCATTAAAGAGACGCGTCTTCAGTCTAGACTTAAAATTACTCACTGATTCTGAGTCTCACTGATTCTGAGGAATAATGTTAGGCAGAGCATTTCACAGTTTAGGTGCTAAACATGCAAAAGATCTTCCTCCCTTGGAGGTTTATTAGTGGTTAGTTTGTCTTCAGTGTGTTCAGAGCTTGAATATCTCTGGAGAAAAAACTGTCTCTGGTTGTCTCTGCCAGGTTTAGTGCGCTCTATAGCGCCATCCAGAGGGCAGCATGCTGAATAAGTGGTGACTGGGGAGATGGTGGTATCATCAGCGAACTTGATGATGGAGTTGGAGAGATGGGCCGGTGTGTGTGTGTGTGTGTGTGTGTGTGTACACAATAGTGGACTCAGTACACAACCTTGAGGAGAGCTGGTGCTGAGCTGGGAGAATACAAGCTTTTTTTATATTTTGGAAGCAAGATCTAACTAGTGTTTTTGTTGCTTTTTATTTATTGGACGTGTGTGAAGATTAAACAACTGTTTTTTTTTTCCAGTAAAAAAAAAGATGCGCCCCATTTGTATAATAAAAATATTTAGGAAGTCGGGACGAAATTTTCGAGATGATGCATTTCGTCACTCGGGATTTTCATTATCTAGGACATTTTATAAATTGGAGTAAATAATAAATACAATAGAATAATAAAACAAACTGTATACTGTATACCTACAGTATATATAGATATATATATATTACTTTTTTATTATTATTTTATACCTTCTGCTCTGTGATTTTAGCTTCTCCATCCTTTGTTTTATTAAACTCGAAAAGGCTTCTGAGCTGCTCACTGTTTTCGTCCCCATGCTGGTCCCTGTATCGGTCAATGAATGCCTTGCTCCAGTGCTCTTAATATTAAGGGACTGGAGTGACTACAGAGGGCCGTTTTCTATCAAAATGAAATAAGACTGAAGCCTTTGGGGTCATTTCTGTATATCCAGCCTAGAAATAGTCTCATCTATTTTGTCTCTCACTTTTATCCTTTTCCCTCATGCTGGAATCGTTAGGGTCGACCTCGCAGCTTAGAATTTAATGAGGGAGGAGAGGACGGCAAAAGAAAGAATGAGAGCCAGGAAGGTCATTGCTCTGGTGGTTGTATCTCATGAGAAATGATGGGAGAAGCTATTGATTATAGGCAGCCGGTTGAGTCAGATAGGCTGACGGGAAGAAACGGGCCTTTGAGACGAAGGCGAGTCTGACCGCTTCAACAGAGAGATGGGTCTGTAACGAGGGGTCAGCGGAGAAAAGTGGAGACAAATTAGAAATAAACAACAGAGCCAAAGGAGTGTCTGTTCTCAGATGGAAACTCTTATTTCTTAATAAGAAATTTCTTATGCGTTAACAGCAAATAGTGAAATTATGAATATTATAGATGTATAGGCAATGTATAGAATGCCTGGAATGGGCAAAGCATTAAATGTGTCAAAACGTACAGATTTACAGATCCTAGACATTATATACAATGACTGAATTACGTGAATTCAATTTTAATGTTAGATTGAATCGTTTCTTGAATGACTGAGCTCATTCCGATGGTTTTTGAATTCGACCATTGATGTTTGAATTTGGAAACATAAAAATAATCTAAATGGTTTTGCGCTCAAAATAGTTCCAGATTATTTGTTCACTTTAAGTCATCACAGAGTCATACTGACAGTTCTACAGCTAATACAAAATACAAACCATGTAGCTAGGATGCCTAAAATGCCTAGGCAATGTATAGAATGTCTGAAATTTGGATGGCAAAGCATTAAACTGGTCGAATTTCACTGGTTTTCTTTGACATTCTATACAATGATTGATTTATATAAATTCAATTACATGTTCAATTGAAACTCTCTCTGAACGATTGAGCTGGTGGATGGGAAACATTTCATCATTGATGTTTGAATTTGAGTCAAACCAACATTTTGAACCATTTTCAAACCATGACAGCGAGAGTCAAGCCAATCAACGCTTCAGAATGCTGTGTCACATGACAGGCTTTCATGCAGGCCGTGAATAAAAAAAAGCTAAATTACATACGTTGAAAAAACATTTCAATACAATGCATTTGGGCGGGGATCTGGCATCCATAGTGGGATAATTTGACATTTACTTGAAAGACAAATCGCGGTGGCTGAACAGTTATTGGTTAAAATATAATTTTCAATTCAAAAATCCAGCATGAAAGCACAGCGAATATTAAATTAATTGACAAAATATAGTTCACGTCTGTTTGAGCTTCTGATCATTTTAAGCCTTCAGTGAAAGTTCTGGAGACCTTGACGACCCGCCACTGTTTATTGCAACAACCTATTGAACATTTATTGCTTTATTGCTTTCTTCTTTTTAAAATTGCACTTGACTATCTTCTTGGCTATTTCGACTAAGACAACGACTCATGACACAAAGCTCAAATCACTTTCCAATCAATTGTTGGTACCAAAATGGCCTCCACAGTCACCAGATCAGCATTTATCTCTGCGTCTTTCGATAAAGAAATCATGAATGTACAACCAGATCTGTAGAAACGGAGTGATGAATGCACGTTAATGTTCTTCAAAATTGATTCTGCATATTCGGCAGTTCCTGGAGGCAAAATGTAATTCAATAAAAAAAAAACAAGTTTTTACCCCAGAGCTATTCAGGCTCTGAACGCCCGAAAGACAATCAAAACACCTTAATAAATAAACCCGACAAGTGCACCCGACACTTTATAACCCGTGCACTAATCCACTTGCACCCATCACTTTCTGTTATATTTTTTATATATATTGTATATTTCTGCTATATCTATATTTTTGTCACAAATCATGATCTGGTTTGGGATACCAGGACCAGGATTCAAGTTGGCAGTCTCTTCCTGGTATTGCAGTTCCGTGTGTAATTGTGTAATTGTTAAAAATAAGCCATGACTTTGTCTGTCATTAACGTTGCACCAGCCTGTGTTCTTGAGTTTGTCCTGAGTTACATGAGTTTTTTTTATTTTAATGTTTGTTGTTTATACACTACGGTCTCTGGCTTCCTGATCTGCACCAAGGATAGAATCATGTTGTTGTTTCTTGTTCATGTATTCTATGTTATAGAAAAATTTTTCTTGCCTTCTATATTGTGCACCATGTTTTAATATATTGTAGTTAGTTATATTGGTTATTCTATTGGTTTATTTGACCGTTATAACGTCTTTCTTTTTGCACCAAGTGGAGTAGCAATACTAATTTCGTTGTAACCCTGTGATACAATGATAATAAAGGCATTCTATTCTATTCTATTCTATTCTATTCTATTCTATTCTATTCTATTCTATTCTATTCTATTCTACGAGCAAGCTATCCCTAATTAAATGACTGGCAAGTATGATGAGATTTAAAAACTACAAAAATGGCTTCTCAAAAACTACAAACGGTGGCAGTTGTGAACCTGTGATGGTGAATTGAACTTGTGTCCAACAAATTGTTGGACACTTTTGTTGTTGTTTGTCTTTCTGTTATGGCCATAAATACCACAAATGTACACAAACAACAAATAATGAATGCTTTCTCTCTTTCTTTCTTTCTCTCTCTCTTTCTTTCTCTCTCTCTCTCTCTCTCTCGTGCTTAGAAGACTTGAGATTAACGAAGTTTAAAGGCTTTTTTTCAATACAATTCAATTCAATTCTCTCTGTCTCTCTTTTCACACCCTCTCTCTCTCTCTCTCTCTCTCTCTCTCCCTCCCTCTCTCTTCTCTGTCATTCCACATTGTTGATTAACAAATCCCATTATTTCAAAACTCTTAACCTTTTCACATTGTGCGCTTTGAGACAGTGAAAAACTGTAAAAAGCGCCTAACAAATGCTCAGAACTTGAATATTGTAATATCAGTCTTTGACTATTAGACACAGAAGGAAGACTGCGATCGGAAGGCATTTCAATTCAGACCTCGCAGGAAAAGCTGAATGAAACTCTTACAAAGGACCGCGAGCATGGCCTGAGCCCAAATTAGATGAGAAATAACAGGATGCACATCATTAATCGGTCAAATCTTCTGTTACTTATACTCACGAGATACATTCTCGATTTGGGCAATTACCTTGATTTAGGGCTCGTGCCTTTGCTCTCCGCCGGTATCGCATCCCGGGATTAGGCACAAAACGTTGACGTCAAGTTTAGTTACGCCTCATGAAATGAAAAATTGTTAGCTCAAAAACTTTTGGATAAACAAATGAGTCACCAGTGTTAATTTGTCAGCTAATTGTTCATTAATTATGCCATAAATCACACCGACTCTGACAGTTCTTTCCAATTTATAACGCCACGGTTGGGGGAATCTCAATTGGTTTTGAGCGGATTTCCAGCGTTTAGTTTATCCTCCCCCGGAAATAAAATCTGGAGGTGACGTGAGCTGCTGAACGCTCATTAGACATTAAACAAATAAGGCCTCGGCGCACCTCACACCAGTGGAAAAACCAACCAAGCGGATGCTAATTCTGACGGCTCTCTATAGAATACTAACTATATCCGCCGGCATGAAATCTGCCTACATCACTTCAGCATCAGGACCAACTATACAGCTAATGCATTAGTACACTAATAATATACATTCAGTGTACGAAAATAGTTTGTTATATCTTACTAGTTTATAAATCGATTATGAGCTATCAAGGGTTTTGATTTGTTAGTTAAAACTCAAATTGCATTGAAAATTGTTAGTCTTTATTATTTTTTATTTATTTTAGCATCTTTCCAGAGCCTCAAGGTCCACAATGTGTGTGTGTGTGTGTGTGTGTGTGTCCTAGCTAACTTGCTTGACCTTGAAAGATACTAATCAGGTGTTGATTCATCAGCACTCAAAATGTATTTTTTTTTTTTTAACAAACAAACGATTAAGAGATAAATTAAAATACAGACAGATAAAAAAATATATATATATAAAAAACAAACAATAAATCAATCAATCAAAAAAACAAATTACACAAATAAGCAAACAGATGATCGATAGATAGATAGATCGATAGAAAGACCGACAGACAGACGGACAGACAGACAGATAGATAGATAGATTTAAAAGAAATAGAAAAGAGAAAGAGATGCAGATAGAGTGAGCTGCATATAGAAAAGCAAAAGATACAAGTACAGTAAAATAGATTGAGAAAAAGAGAGCGGGGAGAGGTACAGAGTTGCATAAAGAAAAAAAGAAAGATACAGATAGAAAGGAATTTACATATAGTCAAAAGAATGATAAAAAGAAAGTGAGAGAGACAAGAGAGATAAAAAGAGACAAACAGATAGATAGATAGATGGATGGATGGATGGATGGATGGATGGATGGATGGTTGGATGGATGGATGGACGGACGGACAGACAGACAGACAGACAGACAGACAGACAGACAGACAGACAGACAGACAGACAGACAGACAGACAGATAGATAGATAGATAGATAGATAGATAGATAGATAGATAGATAGATAGATAGATAGATAGATAGATAGAATGACAGCTAAAAGATTTACTACACACATATATACGTAGATGTAGGGATGGATAAATAAAGAAACAAACAAACAGACAAACAAACCAACAAATTAAAAAATACAATTGTCAGATGCTAGAGAATTTACTGCAAACATATATAGATGAATGGATCGATGCATGGATGGATAAATGGATGGATACATTAAAAAAAAACAAAAAAATAAATATAATTGTCAGATGCTGGAGGATTTATTGTGTGTTTTGTTTTTCTGGTGTGTGTTTGTGGTCATTCCTCCTGCAGAGCTTCTGAAGCCGTCGACACCAGCCACGGTATTTGCTTTACTGCAGATGTGTTTACACAGAGATTCAGACTCGGCGAGCACACGGAATGAGTAAGAATGTTGATATTGTATAGTGATCCTCATTCAAGACTCGGATTCAAGCTGCTGTGCATGTTCTGACTGTTTACAAGGACTTCGTTCATTCATTGAAATAATAATTTTTTTTAAATGTATTTTCATAAAATTATTTTCGTTGAAAAAATGTTGGCACATTGCGTTTTTACGGTGATACATAATTGCACGAAAGAACATGACATATACAAGTTTTAAATGAGCATGTCTTAATTAGTAGTACAAACATGGGGGAAGTGTGCTATCAAGTAGCTGATAAGCAACGGTGTCAAGTACTTGAGTAAACTTTAGGAGTTTCTATACTTTTTGTAACAATTTTTCCACTTATTAGTGTTTTTGGCTACTTTGTACTTGTGCTGAGTTTCAAAAATATAAGCAACTTTTAAATTCACGCAGTCCCAATAAATTCACGCAATCAATAAAGTACAAGTACTAATACAAGTACAAATACTATGCACAGTGTTTCAATGTCTAAAGAATGTTTTTCAGTTTCTTTACACGTTCATCATACATTTTTTTTTAATCATTTGTATTATACATATGTATACATATTGAATACTTACAAAAATTCCTAAAGTTTACTTGAGTATCTTACACCTCTGATGATAAGTGAATTTTAACGCGTTTGGTTAAATAAATTACTTTTTTTAAATGACCAAATTCTGTGTTCTTTCTGAAGACATCTTTGTGCTTCAGTGGTGGAAAACACGGAATAAAGTCACTTATTTGACGGAGAGCGAATCTATTAATTAGTAATAACTGTATTAATTATCAATTATTTTGCCATTGATAATGAATAATGTTATTATAAATGGATAGTTAAGGCTAAATTTGGTTATTATAAAGTGTGTTTTCATTATAAAGCATGTTCACAATGCATGTTTAGTCACTCGAAATGAAAACATTGGTGTATTTATGGTAAAAAATAAAACATTTTTTAATATAAATCCACCCTTCACAGAATGTGTAAATGTATGTATTTTCCTTGGTACAGTTCAATGAAAAGTCATTATTACTAAAAGTAAAAGCATATAAACTAATAATAATAAATTATTTATAATAATAGTGATGATGATGATGATGATGATGATGATGATGATGATGATAATATTTATAAAAACAACAATAATAATAATAATGAAAACAATCATCATTTCAATCATAATAATCAGTTTACTTTTGTTGTTGTTTTTTATTTGTTTTAGTTTATTATTATTATTATTATTAATACTATTATTATTACTGTTATTATTACAGATTGTTAATTTTCTATTGACACACTTATCCTGATTGTCACTATTAATTCTACTACTACAAATAATACCAACAATAATTAACAACAACAACAACAACAACAACAACAACAACAACAATAATAATAATATCTTCAGTATGCAGCTATATTTTGGCACATTTCTTCTGCTTTTAAGTTTAATAGTTCGGTTAATGATGACTAAACGAGACATTTTTCTCTCAATACTCGCACAGTGTGTTTTACAGTCGGTGAAATATTTAGTGACTTTTTCTGGAGTGTTGTGAGCAGAACTCTGCTGTTTATTCCGTGATTTGTTTTAGATCAGTGGCTTGGAGAGAGAAGATGTGTTTTTGTTGCACTTTGACTTACAGTGATGGATGTGTGGTGCAAGATGATTCATTAAAATCAAATAAAAAGGGGGAAAAAAAAGAAAGATTCACATTTAATTAGAGCGGTGCATTCTCCGCAAGGCCACATTTGAACACACCAGCTACTCGCCTTTTAGAAAGTGTGTTCTTATTAAGTTTTCAATTCTTATATTTCCATAGCACATCATATTTACTGAGATCAGTCAAACATAGATACTTTTTATGAACAAGGATTTTCATTTCTGGGAAACGCCTCCTTGATTAGTGACAAGCCAATCACAGACAGGACACACATCAAACAGACACTAAACTAGTAAAAATCTACTTAAGGCCTGTAATCAATAGCCAATCAGATCAGCTAAATTGGAAAGTTCCATGTTTTAAAGTATACTCCATACTCATATCTGACTGTTATATTCCTTTGTTTAGTTTTAATATTTTATAGCATAAGTCACTTTACGTCAAGTAATGTTACGATCCAAATCAAATCAAATTTTAATTGTCATATACACATTTACACATGGTACTACACGCAATGAAATTTATAAGAAATCCATTAAAAATACAAATTAAATATAAATACAAAATAAATAGATAAAAAAATAGACCAATAAATAATAGAACAAGGAAAAGCAATGAAGATGAAAAAAAAAAAATACAATAAAATGAGCAAAATACAAAAAAGTGACTCAGGTGATCAGCTGTGTTGAGTGTTTTATTTATTATTTAGTTATAGTTTTTTTAGTTATAGTTTTTGTAGGCGTTGTATGCGTATTTTTATTTTATTTCTATAGGTAGTTTATGGGCTGAGGAACAAAATAAGTGGAATGACTTTGCTTACTTGATGACGCACTTAGTTTTCTTTGCTTGTCTATTTACTGCTTCCATTTACCTTTCTTGCCTTTATTTTTTTGCAGAAATAAATCTGGTTTGTACAAACTAGTGTTCATTCCTGACCACTCCAGCACAAAAGCTCTGCCCACTAAATGTTACATAATCATCCGAAATTCCAACTGCAAAGTTCTAAAAAACAAATTTGGAAACATCGACTTTTCTTTAATTTTCTTAAAAGAAAATGAATTCTGGAAGTCTAGTGGGGAGAACAATACAATTTATACTCAAATTTCTATCAGATGGGTTTCTTGATTGTGGCGTGGTAAATGTTTGTTTTAGATAAAAACAAAACCTTTCCTCTTAAGCACTGTGTATCTCTGGAGCTACGTCTACAGTAGAATTTAAAAAATAATGTTTATTAATATGTTTTTTTTTACTTTCTTATTTTTAAGAGAACTATCGTGTAGTTACAAAAAAAAACAAAAAAATTCCATCCATTCATTCATCAATCCATTTATCTATACATCCATTCATTCAGTCATTTATATATCCATCCACCTATACATACATCTATCTTTTCATCCATCTGTTAATTAATTCATCCACCCATCCATCTATTCATTTATCAATCTATTTATCCATTCATCTATCCATTCATTCATCTATTGATTATGGTGTGGTAAATTTTTGTGTTCAAAATTTTAACCCCTTCCTTTTAAGCACCTTGTGTCTTCGGAGCTACGTCTAAAATAATATATATATTTTTTTTTCTTACCTAATTTTAAGAGAACTATCATGTAGAATCAAAAAAACTTTTAAAGCTTTTCTTCTGGCACCCTGCATAAAAATCCATCCCTATTCATTTATTCATCATTCAATACTTCCATCCATCTGTTTCTTCATTCATTCATCCTTCTATCCATTCATCGATAATTAATCATTTAATGTATCGATCCATCCACATATTCATGCAGCCATCCTTTCATCCATTTGTTAATTCATCCATCCATCCATCTATTAATTTATCAATCTATTCATCCATTCATCTATCAATTTATTCATCTATTGATTGTGGTACATTTTTGTGTTTGAAACTTTCCTCTTAAGCACCTCGTGCCTTTGGAGCTACGTCTAAAATGATACACATTTTTTTTTCTTTCTTATTTTTAAGAGATTCTAATATATTCTTATCTATGTACTATATATACTATCTTGTAGAATCGAAAAAAAACCCACAACTTTTTAAGCTTTCCTTCTGGTGGTCCGCATCACGAATGGACCACGATGGCCCACAATTTAAGTACAGAAGAACATGTAAGACTTTTGGAACCTGCAACGGACAACAAAAGCACCTTAAATCCGACTAACAAACCAATCAGTTGCACATTTCGCATTATTTTTGGCTGAAGTGTGTCCCACCACCCACCCACCCACCCACCGCCTCAGATATGAAAAGTGTCAAAACGAGAAAAGTGATGAAAGAAAGAAACGTCTCTCCGCCTCATCTCATCTCGCCCGGTTCTGCCCACAGACTGGCGCAGTGACCTCGGTTTCACTCCGAAGCGCCGTGTCACATCTGACAGTTGTGAAAAGGAAGTGCTGCGGTGGTGGGAGAAACACCACACGTGTTCTGGCCGGACCCCTCGGAGCAATCACACGCTTCTCTTCATAACCGAGCTGTCAGAACAAACCGTCCCCCAGCGAGGAGAGAAGCAGAGCCATCGCCATTGGCCCTTCGATTGAACTCAACACTTGCTAAAGCAGAGCGCAGAACCATACGTGAAACAATGAAGGATGAGATCAGCTGCTAGAACAAACAGTCCACACACACACACACACACACACACACACACAGACACACGCACACACACACGCCATAGATACATTTTAGTTTCTCTGTCATGCATTTTTCATTTATGTATCTCTGTCTGTCTGTCTGTCTGTCTGTCTGTCTGTCAGTCTGTCTGTCTGTCTGTCTGTCTATCTATCTATCTATCTATCCATCCATCCATCCATCCATCCATCCATCCATCCATCCATCCATCCATCTATCTATCTATGTCTGTCTGTCTGTCTGTCTGTCTGTCTCCATCCATACATCCATCTATTTATTCATGTATTGATCCATTCATCCATCCATCTATCTATTCATTCACCCATTCCTCATCGTTTCGTTTATGAATTGAATCTTCCATCCATATAGCCATACATGCATTCATCCATCCATTCATCTATTCATTTATCCATCATTTTATACTTCCATCCATTTGTTTCTTCATTCATTCATTCAGTCATCCTTCCCTCCATCCATCCATCGATCCATCCATCCATCAGTCAATTTATCAATCCATTCATTCATCTATTCATGCATGCATCCTTTCTTCTGTCTGTTCATTTATTCATTCATTCATCCATTGATCTATCCATACACGCATCCATCAATTCATCCAACCATACATATATCCATTTATCAATCATTCCATCCTACCATCCATCTGTTTATTAATTAATTCATCCATCCATCTATTCATTCATCCATCTATCTATTCGTTATTCCATCCATCTGTTTATTCATTCATCCATCCGTCTATCCATCAATTCATCCATCAATCAATTTATTTATCCATCATTGCATCTTACGAAAAACATGCTTGTGTTTCTTGGTCTTTCACACTTTTTTACGTCAATGCCGCATTAACCCTGTAAGACCCACATTTAGAAAAAAATGAAAAAAAATTATTTGACCTCACTGATATTGTTTTAGGGCCTCTGATGTAGAAAGTAAAGCATTTTGACATTTTCTTTACATTTTGGTAAGGTTTTAAGAAATTGTTGTAATGTTACGACATTGGGCCTAAGTGGAAGCAGAATCTCTGCGTTTGTCGTCACTTTGTCTAAACAGGTATTTGAAATTTAAGCATAAACTTGCTGGGTTCATTGCTGATAATAAATCTACACAACACTCTTATTTTTTATAGTAATTTATTCACGCACAGGGGTGTAAGGTACTTGAGTAAATGTACTTTGTTACTTTACTTAAATATGTTTTTGGCTACTTTGTACTTGCACTGAGTATCAAAAATATAAGCAACTTTTACTCTCTACTCCACTACATTTGTGACTGAGTAGCAGTACTTTTCACTCCACTACATTTGAACGAACACTTATTGTTACTCATTGCATTGTAATTGTGCGCGACAAGCCAGAATCGATTTATACCGCGGTTAATTTCTTTGGCGAACGAGGTAAATATCGCCATCTTTAGGCTGCTGAAGTTAATGGACGCTATTTGTGAATTAGAAACCACAAGAATGCGAATTAGGGGCGTAAATATGTGTTTTACAAATGTTATTATATAATATATAAATTTATATAATACATATAAAATATAATTTACTAATCAGATTAATCATTTTATTTTATACTGTATCTACTTGCAAATTTAAGTGATTGAGAAAGACTTTTTGTTCATTTTATCTACTTTGTTCTACCAGTTTTCAAACAATTTCTGTTTTGGAAAACAATAGTTTGTTTTCACATTTCTTTTTTTTTGGGCCTATATTGAGCACGAATAAAAATACTTCTTAATACTCAAGTTCTTTTAAAATGGGATACTTTGCTACTTTGACTCAAGTCTTTTCGAAATGGGTGACTTGTTACTTGTATTGGAGTAATTTTTACAGTAAGTATCTGTACTTTTACTCAAGTATGGCTGTCCGGTACTCTTTACACCCCTGTTCACGCATAATGTCAATGATAATCTCGAAAACAGTTTTTCAAATCAGCGAAACACAGCCAAACATTACACCTGCTACACAGGTTCTCACCCACAGTTTTAACCTCCTGGGTTTAGCTGGCTACACATATATTGTTTTATATTACTAAATCCTTTCAGAAAGAATCATCATTTCATTCACAGGGCAGATCAAGCAAACACAAAGCAGCTCGGAGAAGCACCAAAGACGAGTCCAGCTCTCCATCACACCCGCTGCTGGTGTTTATAGACACATCTGGGCGAGGCTTCCATCCTCCTGCGGAGACTGTCAGTGAACGATGGCTCTCTGACCCCGAAGCCGAAGCCCCCAGCCAGCTGTGGAGCTAATGTACCGTCCCCTTCCTGGATGCTGTGCCATCCATTCTTGGTATATTTTTTTAAATACGTGTAAACTCACACAAGACAAGCATCTCAAACAGAGGATTTAGCTTCTAAAGCCGAGCCTTTGATACCACAACCCGGCTAAAATCTGGTCTGCGTGGATGCAAACTTTTCTTATCAGTTAAGCCAGTGCTAATCCCCGCATGACAAATGAAGGCCCGCTCGGACCCAGATCTGTCGGGGCAGATTGGCTAATGAGATTCGGAGCTGCGCATGCGAGGCGGATCCATCTTTTCGGTAATTATGCAAAATATTCTTCATTACTGTGCGTCCGTGTGTCCTCCTGCGAGACCTGTGGCCTTTCCGGGAGAATGATATGCGTGTTTTTTTCCGTCCCGTGGGCAGGTTCTTTCTCGCTCTCTGACTTTATCGTGCACTTCAGGCCACTTTGAAACTCAAATCGGCGTTTTTAGGCCATTTCTGCTTTTTGTTTATATTGTAGACACGTTCCGCCCTGATCGGGCTGAAACATGGGGCCTTCTGATTGGCTCTCTAAATGAAGTGGGTATTACCTTCACAATTAGTAACTTGATCTTGGGTTTTTACACTAATGTGAATGCACAGAATGGTTACATTAATTTATCAAAAAAGCAAAAAGTGTTCCTATGTGTAGTCTGCATGATTACCCTGTGCTTGTGTAGAAAAAGAGTTAGAGTTTGCTTCAGAAGGAAAGGAAGAAGAAAAAAAAACAAGTGAGAGAAAACGAGTGTGTGCCAGCCATTTAAATATCAAAAAAGAGAGGAAAAAGTGAAATACGTAGTAAAGAATGAGGAGAATGTGCTAGAGAAAAATAGAAAGAAAATAGAAGATAAATAAAAAAAGAAGGAAAGACAGAGAGTATGTGCTTTAGAAAGAAAGTTCAAGTTCGAGTTTATTATAAAGCAAGTTTGCTTTAGAAGGAAATGAAGATGAAAAAACAAAGAAAAAAATAGTGTGTGCTAGCCTTGTAAATAGAAAGAAAGAAATAATTAGATAATAAGATAAGAGAGATTAAAAAAGGAGGAAAGGGAAGAATGAGAGAGCAATAGAAAAAAGAAATAAAGAAAGAAAAGAAAGAAATAACTTCACCGTGTGCTAGACATAATGAGAAAGCTAATGAATAGCTAATGAGTAGAAAAAGAAAAAAATAAAGAAAGACAGAGTTATATAAAAAGAAAATAAGAAAAGACAAAAGAAAGAAAGAGAGGTGTGCTTTATATATATATATATATATATATATATATATAGAGAGAGAGAGAGAGAGAGAGAGAGAGAGAGAGAGAGAGAGAGAGAGAGGTAGAGACATATAGAGATCAAAGCAAAAATGAATAGATGAAGAAGTAGACTGAAGAAAGAAAGAAAGATATAACTTTGTAGGGAGTGTGCTATACATATAGAGAATGATAATGAATCGAGAAAGAAAGAAAGATAAGAGAGTGCTATGGAAAGAAAAGTAGAAAAGAAAGAAAGAATTAAAGAAAAAAAAGAGAGGGAGACATATAGAGGTCAATGCATAAATGAATAGATTAAGAAAAAAAGAAAGAAAGAAAGAAAGAAAGAAAGAAAGATGTAGTGTGCTAGCTACATACAGAAACATGAAGAGCTGACACAGATTGTGGAGGTGAAGAGAAGCAGTGGATTCTTACTAAAAATGAGTGTTAAAGAGAAAAAGTCTGTCGTCTTTCCCACTGATGCCGCGCTTCACTTTTCTCCAGCTCCATCATTGACATTTCTCCTTTTTTCTTCTCTCTCTCTCTCCACATCTCATCCTCCTCCTCCTCTGCATCCCACTCTCCGCCGTCTCGCCAGCCTTCTCTCCCTGATTGTTTGGCATATTGCTGTTATGATAATGGGCCATTCTCTCCATCTCTCCATCTCTCCGATTCCACATCCCACGCTCTCTTCTTCCGCCGCCCGGATACAAGGAGAGCCTGAGTGCTCCTCTGCACTTCAACAACGGAGCTGGTGTTCACGCTCTTGCTGACACGGTGGATTTAAATGGTTTCGAAGCGTTATTTATACTGGAGTCAGATCTGTTCGTTTTGGTTTTATACAGATGCATGATGTTCAGGAAATATTTTGTTTTGTAATTAGCCAAACAAACAGACAAACATCTTGGCTTTTACAAGAAAATTGAAGAGGAAGGAAACATTGTTTTGTTGTTTTATCCATCCATCCATCATCCATTCATTTGTCATCCATCCATTCATTTTTTTAATTCACCTTCCATTTCGTTGCCTTGTACCTGTACATGTGTAATGACAATAAACTTGAATCTAATCTAATCTAATCTAATCTAATCTAATTTGTGCATCTATTCATTCATTCATCCACCCATCCATTCATAATTAATTCATCCATCCATTCATCCATACTTTCATCCACCCATCCATTCATGCATCCATCGATTGATTATCCATCCATCCATCCATCCATTCATATTTTCATCCAGCCATCAATAAACCAACCAACCAATCAATCCTTCAATAAAATAAACCAACCAATCAATCAATCAATCAACCAACCAACCAACTAACCAAACAACCAACCAACCAATCAATCAATCAATCAATCAATCAATCATTTATCATCCATTCATTCATAATTAATTCATCCCCTATCCATTCATCAATCCATTCATACATGTTTTCATCCAGCCATCCATTCATCCATCCATTAATTTCATCCATTCATAGTTCATTCCTCCTCCACCCATTCTTCCATCCATCCATCTTTCAATTGTCCATTTTCATCCAGCCAGCCACCTATTAATCCATCCATCAGTCAATTATCAATCCATCATCCATCCATCTGTAATTCATTAATTCTCCATCCATCTATCCTTCCAACTGTGTATTAAGCACGTAAAAAAAATCAACTCCCCCAACTTTTTTCCATTTCAGGGTTTTGGGGCCTGAAGGCGTAGCACACATTGAGGAATTGGTGGCCAACCAATCATCAAACGGGACACAAAGACACACATACTCTCACTAGTCTATGAATGTATATAAAAAGACATATTTATTGCATATTTAATACATATTTATGCAGATAATTAAAACAATACACTTGAAAAATACATATTTGTTAAGATACAATAATTAAAATTGGTTGTGTAATTATTACAACCTTGAAAAACTAACCAGTGATAAAGTAATTTGCATAGAATTACTAAATTACTAAGAAATACATTCCTTGTAAAATAAGTATGCATGCAATGCTGTTAAATCTGTTTTGTGGAGTTGTATTTCTTTATTTTTTGCCGTGGCAAGTTCTGATAAAGGAAGTTGTCGCGCTGGTCATCAGTGGATATGTTCCATTACACCGGCCTGTCGTCAGAACATCAGCATGACTTCTCCACGCACAAACATCTCTTTATCCCCGAGACGTCGCTCTGTGCCGCAAATAAGAAACGTTAACTTGAATAGATCACACTGGCATTTCCATTTTCGTCTACCTGAGAAGGTAAACTGTGATTTTTCTCTCTAAACGATGGCGCAAAGCGAGACCAGTGTGTGTGTGTTTGCTCGATTTGCTATTTGTATATCGGAATATCAAGCTGTTGTCCTTTAGCTCCGTCTGAATACTAAACACCGGCTCAGTAATAATGTTCCATCAATTCACTCCTACAAATGTCCCAGGCAAATTTTACAAATGAAATTTTTTTTGGAGGATTTATTTTTCCCCAGAACCCTGACTTTTTCGGTTTTGTAAACATGCTTTATCTCAAACTATTCGAAAAAAAAAAAAAAAAAAATTTAAATTTACAGAACAACCTAGTGACACTAGTGATGGAAAGTTTAATTTTTTTTATCTGATTTGGATCTTTAATTCTCGAACAGTAAAGTGAACGAATAATTTTGAGTCATTTGTTCTTTTCGTTCATTTACAGCTGGCGCACTCTAAAACATTGTGTTGCCCTTAAGGCTCTTGTTTTTTTTTAAATGTTTATGTTGTACCTTTGTTGAATGATCTATTTGAATATCGCTGGAAGGTTGGATTTATGTGTGAAATAGCGTTGCTATTCTTTATACACTCGTGTTTTGGTCATTTCCGTTTTCGGTACGGTTTCGATATTCCGTGAAACAAGTGATGTTCGCGGGTAAGACGCCAACAAGGGAATCGCGCAAATCCATTGCCATCCACAATTAATCACTAGGCGAGGAACACCGTAAGTGTTTAATTGTTTTAGTTAACCATGCTTTTTGGTTAACTAAATGCAAATTTTAGCACCCCCTGATTTTTCAGACACAAAATAAAAATTATAAAAAGTTTTTTAAAATCTGGTTCAATTATGTGACACGGGTCTTTGCTGGAGTTGCAGGCAGGACAACGATGTTTGCAAAAATAAGCAGGTTTAAATAAAGAACTCCAATCAAACGTGAAACAAAACATGGCATGAGAGCCAATAACAGAAACATAGAACCAGAGCTTCAACTTAACAAACACAAAGGCACAACTTCAGACCTGGATCAACCTCGCATGGTCGTGACTTCAATAATTGACAGGCGTGATAGTCCCTTGCAGCCCTTAAATACTAAGGCACAAGTGGCTGCAGGTGTGTAATCACAATCGTCGTCAGCTGGTCTTGATTGCGTCCTTGGCCTCCCATTCTGCCACTTGAAGGAGCCAAGGACCAGGTCTCTTACATTATGTTAAAAATAATATTTCTTTTCTTTATTTCACAAACCTAACTTGTGGCTCATATCATTATTTTGTGTTATATGAATAATAGATAACTTAAGAAGCCTATTCTAGAGGACTTCATTTCGCAAGATCCTTTGCTCTCCAGTCAGACTCCGCACACGCTCAGAGCAATTGTTTCAAGCTCTGGCCTGTTTGAAGCAAAGGATTGTTATCTCCTATGCAGTGACCGAGCGTTCTGATTGTGTCTGTTCCTTGAATTTTTTTTATTACTTGCCTTCATTTACTACGTGTTCTTCATTCGACTGTATCGACTCTTTCTGCAAAGACACATTGGACTCGTTTGTGGCCGGTTGCGCTAAGCTAAGCTGACACAGTCGTGGTTTGTAGAGACCTCAATTTTGGTCACTGTTTGTTGTAATATAAAATATTTTACTGTATTTCATTTAATCTTACTTCTTCCAGTGTTATTTTGTCTCTGTTAAGTGTTGCGGCGTGTCTAATGTTTTATTATTTCTGTATTTGAGTCAATAAAAGCTTATACTGTAGCACGTCTGCCTACGGACCACTGTTTAACATTATATACATACAATCGCGATTCCGTTTATTTGATATTGTTGCGACTTAAAATACAAAAAAATGGGGGGTTATATGCGCGCATTTGAAATTGGCATTGAAATCTGTATTCATTTTACAGTTTTCACCGTCTTAAGAAGAGAATTTAAATTATAATTTCCATCCAGGCTCATCAATTGAATGGTTTACCTCTGTGTTTTGACTATTGAAAATGCTACAAACATTATATACAAAAGACATCATTGTTTGCTTCAGCGGACCACATTAAAACTACACAAAGCTATTCAAATCAAGCTAACACAAAACTATTCAAATCATGTGAAAACCTAGCAAACTCGATCTATGTTCTGCATCTGCCCTGCCATTTTTGTTTTAACATCGTGAGTCACTTGATCATAGTCACGTGACATGTGAAATAAACGAAAAACAAATGCTCCGTTTGAACGAATTACGAACGAATTGGATTAATGCTGCCCGCTACTATCGTAAACTCGTTCATTCCGTGTCATATAAAAGATTCGTTAATTTTGTACAAATGTACATTTCTGTAAATTTACTTTCTCCAGTCCGAGACTGTAAAATGTAAATTTCTCTTTGTTGAGACAAATAAAGGTCTTCTTCTTCTTCTCAAATGGTTCACAAACGACGCATCACTATTCGATGCTTTTGCAGTGGTAAAATTGCAAGTCTTTTCTGTTCGACGCACATTGAGATGCTTGAGAGGTCGCGTGGGCCCGCGGTGCAACCCAAACTGTGTGAAGGACGCGAAATCCGCCAGATGATGAAACCCGATCGATAAACGGCACATAAAGAGCCGGTCCACTGACATGTGTTCATTCTGAAGTGCTTTTTGTTCTATTATTAAGGCCTCTTGCTCTTCAGGTTCTCCAGCCACCACGGAGCTTTGAAAGGCATCTCACGGCAAGCAATTTAGCTTCCATATTTTATCCTGAATTACCTCGCTGATGCCTTTAATGAAATGCGCGCCATTGTGGCGGGAAGGCAGGGGGAGTGAGCGCACACGACAGTTCCTCCGGAATAACAATCAAGCCGTGTTATTTTTTAACACCGTTGATGACCTCCACTCCATCTGCAAAGAGAACAAGCCGTTGCAGGGGAATTAGCACGCCGCCGTTTCCGCGCGCATTTACATTAACATTTACCGCCAGACATGTGTCACGCCGACTCATAAGGAACGGCATAATGTGAGTTGTGGCTGCAATTACCTTTGTAGGCAGCAATAAGCATGTCGTTCGTAATACCTCCGGCTCCAGCTTAAGCTTCGAGCAATAGAAATGGCTAGTTAGCATTTGTAAAAGTCAGAGAGCTAAAAAAAAACAATTTGAAAAAGTCAAAGTGATGCTGCTTTTTATGCAAGGACTCATTTACATATCAGTGCGTTTATGGCGGTTTGTCGTGTTTCGTCTTCAAGACTTTTCTGGGATTTGAGTATCATGTTCTGCAGATGTTTTCACAATTTAAATCGACTTTTAAAAGATTGTTGGATCAGCTGGTGCATTGTTGAGTCTTTTTCTTTCTTCAGTTAACTATTAAAATTCAGTTATATTTTTCTACATTGTTTTTTGAGTCTTTACAAGACCTCAGCCTTAGCTCCATAGCAACAAGTCCTCGACTCTTTCATTGCAAGAACTTTCTCTTCTACTTTTCGTCCATCACGTTTTACTTTTATTCCAAAAATGTTGGTCTACAGAATCAAACCAAACTGAAACCTTCTGTAACCATAGCAACACAATGGCTCAGTTTATCAGTATAGACTATTGATTGATTGGCCAATTAAATAGATTTATTTATGAAATTCAATATTCCATTCTTCTGGTTTTGGAATCACTTTTAATTTTCTAGGTCACAATAAGCTGGAGCCAGTCACAGTGAATGTAGGACTGAAGGCATGTAACAACTAGGTTTGGTGGCCAGCCAATCACAGAGCTGCACACAGACACACACCAACACATTTTTCTTATCTAGCACCAAAGCTATGGACGCTCTGCCTAGCACAATTCGAGACTCTGAATCAGTAAGTCAATTTAAGTCTAGACGGAAGACGCGTCTCTTCAACAAGATCTGTAATAATAACGTATCAAATGAGTTAGTATAATTGTATAGTAAGGCTGCCTAGTGTAGTTGCTCGGAACCAAATTACACCTGCACCTCCTAAAACTATCAAAATCTTAAATTATGGTACTTCAAGTTTTTTTTATTGCTTTGTTTTGTCTGTGTTTAACTCCTCCATTGAGCGCTATATGCCATACAACCACCTGGAACAACCAACGCACTGATTTTGTAGTGTTAGAATTCCAGAGGAGACTTCTCCCCAGGGTTTTTTTCTCACATTTGGTCAGAAAGGATTTTTACAAGGCCACTGTCGCATATGTGCTTGCTCACTGGTCATAGTCTTAGTAATAATCGTATCCATTTACTTAACACCAATGACCTATGAATAAAACGCAACAAACCTCTTTTTTTTTTTTTTACATTTTCACACAAGTGCTTTGAGACACGCGAAAAAGCGCCTTACAAATACACTCAAATTCTCCTGAATATTTTTGGACTGTGGAAGAAACAGGAGACCCAGAGGAAACCCACACAAGCATGGAGAGATTGAGAAAAATTGGAAAAACTTGAGTGTCAAACGTTTCCCGCTTGCTTTGAGTAAACAGCTCCACCTACTAGTCACAATGCCGACCAAATTTGAAGGTCAGCAGCTTAAAATAAAATAATCCCAAATGTGTTTTTTACAAGCCAGTCATAGGAAGTTCTTCCCTGTGAGATGTTTTTTCTCTCTTCTACCTCAGTTTCTGGGCTCTGAGTGACGGCGTTCCTGTCAGGAGATGGGAGACACTGATTCACGCTGGCAGCCATGTCATTGGTTTTGTGGACTGAGCCCAAGTTAAAACACTCGCCATCGCTCGCAGGATCAGTCCACACGATTGGACACGGATCAGTGTGAGGCTATTGCTCTCCATATGTGCTCACTCCTCACTGCTTTCATTGTCTTCTTTCTTTTACAGTTCAATCAGCAGTCGGGAATTTCACAGACTAGGGGATTGTGCGGATGCTGTGCGACGCTGCCTTTCATGAAGCATTACGCTTCTTCTGTAAAACGCCTGTGTTTGCTGGGCTTCACTCTTCAAGCGTAAATGAATAAAGCACTCTGTTATGTTTGAAAACCAGCCTCATTTGCATGTTGGGTGACGACTTGTGGAATTTGTAATCATGAGCACAAAAAATGGAAAATAAAATTGACGTGTTTTGCGACAATGCAAATGGTATTGATAATTGTGGTGTTGGTTCATTTATTTTGATCAGTATCTGCTTTTCCATTTCTGGGTCACGGGAAGCTGGAGCCAACAACTCCACAACAACTTTGGACTGTGAGAAGAAACTGTGGAAAGTCAACAGAAGCCCACCCCAATGCATTGAAAATAAGCAAGAAAGTAAGCAAACTCTGGACAGAAAGGTCTAGAAAGCCTCAAACTTGACTCTTAGACAAATCTAGTCTTGAACTGATTGAATGGACCATGGAATATAACATTACTACACTCCGCTTTTGACATTCTGCAAGATACAATGTTTCTAACACTTCTATTAGGGAACAGATGTTACGTAAGTAAATGTTACGTAAGTAAATGTACGTAAGTAAATGTAACCACGACAACTCTCAGAATCATTATTTGTTCTAAAAAAATGTCCAACATGTCGTAATATTTACCAACTAAACGACTGGTCGTTTGCAATGTTTATTGTAAAACCATCAGTTTCTTTAATTAGGCACTCGCCTTCACCAAAGTGAGTGACTATTATTTTTCGTTCTGAGCCAAAAAGTGGAAACCCCGCGTACTCTCCCGACACTCACCCCAGACACCCACTAACACACCAGAACCAAAACCCAAATGATGAGACGAATCCGACGATGTAAGATTTGTCCCTGTAACCCCCTCAGCAAAAGCTCTATATTGTTATTAGTTTGAGGAATGTTAGGAAATTTTGCATAAAATGGCCCGTATCTCGTGCTTCGTATCAAAAAAGTGCTCGGAGTTAGCGCTGCGGAGTTATTAGCGCGTTTCATATTATTTTTTTTTCTTAGTTCAAAATGGCCCTTTTTTCCCAATTTGACCCCCTGGACATTTCAAATAACATTTTTTTATTTGACAGAAAATTAATTCAAGTGAAAAAGCAAGACAATTTAAAGGTTTCGCCACTGACCAAAATACGGTTGCTGAGCCACGCCCCCTCAAAAATCAAAAAGCATTGGGCGGATGGGAGGCCGAAAAGCACTTTTTTCATCGCAGACTCCGCAGACGAAAACCGGTACACATACGCACAATACTGTGGCAAGCAAAAAAGCCTATCGTGTCGACCTCGCCAAACCAACAAGTCGGCCATCAAAGTCTCTTGATGAAATGTAGGCCCCGGCATGCTAAATCCCAAAGTGAAGGAAATTTTCAAATCGCACCTATAGCGTCACCTGTATAACGATTAAAAATTTTGAATGGGAGGAGCCAAAATTAGTTTGTCGCAGGTGTACCAAATTTGCTGGAAAATTCAAGAAGGCGATACTGAGCATAAAAGCCAATGACAGCCATGTTGTATTTTTATCCCTGTGGGAGTGGCAACGGCCAAAAAACACCATTCATTGTTAATGGCAGAAAAGCACTATTCATTCTTAATGGCAGCAATTGTTAAAGTTGCCGCTTGCGGCTATATTTTGCCTTTTTTTTATTATATACAATGGTATATGAAATGGTATATAATAAATATATTCATTTTTCCAAAACGGCCGGTCAAATCCCATAATTTTGCGGAAAAAATGCCCAGCATTCCAAGTATTGGTAAGGAGTTGGACAACCAAGTTACAAGTTCAAACTTCAACTAAAATGCATAGCACAAATTACCCACTGGGAAATAAATCAGGGTAATTTATTCCCAAGTGTAATAATGTAAGAATTCAACTACAATCAAAAGTCCAGTTGATAGTATATATGCTGCAATATTTTTGCGATGTATTGCATTGATTTGGTTCTCTGATTTGCGTTACAGTACAAACATCCATAAGCTGGTTTTTCACCCGTAGCCACAAGCTGTAATTCAACCGGTTCTGAGCTCCAATCACACTCAAAGCGATGCTGATGTGAACACAGTCATTACTCTCCCTTGGCCTGCCATAAAACAGCTGACGGAGAAAGTGAAGTTCATGCAGAAACACTGGCTTTGTTAAGTCCCTTTACTGTAATGAATCTGGAAACAAGCTGAAAGACCCCTGCAGTGAAGGTATTAAATGAAAACTTTGCTCTGGGAAAACAGACCAGAGTGGTCCGAGAGGCCTTTGCCTCTAAAATGAGCTCCTTGAACACACAGAGTTGTTGTTTTGTATTGTTTTATATGAATAAAATCATCCGACTCACACTCTTCCGTTGCGGTAATGGAGGCTGAGAGGAAACACAAAGCTTTTCCTCAGAGATTCAGCCCTGGTATGAGGCTAATTAATGCTCCTTCTTGTAAAAATGACCTGCGAACTCAGCCATGTGGTCCGGCGTTGGATGTGCAGGGGACTGGGAGGGAAGAAGAGGAGGAGAAGAGCGTGTCGGGGTTAGAGAGAGAGAGACAGCAGGTCAGGCTGGATGAGAGTACCACGTGTGTGTGGAAATTGCCTGGATCTGGGTCTAATGGAAGGATTAACCAGAGATAGGTTTAGCTAATACTGTTGTTCAAACGAGGGATGGGAAGAAAAAGAGGTAAGGAGTGTGCGCCTCATCAGACTAACAAGCAATCCAGTCTTCATTAAGTCCCCAGCAGACCTCAGATCAGTGTCTTGTTAGCACGAGCAGAGTGGGATTAGTTGAGCTTAGACGCTGGGGATGGAAAACAACTGCAGGCTGATTACTTTATTTGGATACTTTGGCACCATGTCCATCAGAGGGAAGAAGATGGAGAGAGGGATGTAAAGGGGCAAGAGGAAGGCAAAAGCATCTCTTCTTGTTTAAAATGGTTGAGGATTTCGTAGTAGTAGTAGTAGTTGCGATATGGAGTTGTACCTGCGGCCAAAACGTTTCAGGTTTGAATGTTGTGTGTCTTCGGGCAAGATACTGACGGTTTAGCTCTTCTATATCTCAGCGAGCTCACCACTTACTACGAGCCTACACGGCTGCTGTGCTCCGGCCATCTTATAATTCCGCGAATCTCCAAAATCTACAAGGGAGGAATCTTTTGCATATCTAGCACCAAAACTATGGGACGCTCTGCGAGACTCAGAATCAAGACTCATTTTCGAGATTCGAGACTCAGAATCAGTCAATTTAAATCTAGACTGAAGACGCGTCTCTTCAACAAAGCATAATAAGTTAATATAATCGTATAGAAAGGCTGCATAGTCTAGTTGCATGGAACCAGATTACACCTACACATCCTAAAATCCTGCCTACTGCTCCTAGTTTGTGTGTGTCACTTCAGTGTGTGTGTAACTTCACTGGGTGATTAAATGAAGAGCACAATTTCTATTCAGTCCCTAGTGCCCATATTGGCAAACTCACTTACTGTAAACAAATGCTAATGTAAATCTGTCTTGTTAGATGGTCAACTCTTTTGCCATTGTATATTTCTTAAAATACTTCATGACTTTAGGTGTTTTGAGCATGTATTTGCATGGTTTGCTATCAGTTTCCACCCCTTCTTTTATTTTCCATTTTACTTTCCATTTCTAGGCCACGGGGAGCTAGAGTCAATCCCAGCAACTCTGGGTCTGAAGGTGGTACACCGTCCAATCAGAGAGCAGGATACACAGCACATTCACAAATCAAATTTTGAGTTACAAAAAACAAGATTAAACAAAATAAATAGGTTGGAGGACTCTATTAAATTCAAACTCTTATCTTTTTCTCTCTTTATTTTTATCCTTGCGTACATCGGACGTTTTAATCTCTTCGGTTCTTTCTTCGAAACTTGGTTTGCACCTGCACCTCCCAGTCATTTGGTGGCCTAATAAACCGGCCTCGGCTGTCTGAAGGCACCTCCTGAGGACCGGAGACCTGGTTAGGGCTCGAAACGATGGAGGATGCGGATAGCTGGATGATGAATGGGACAGAGTCCGGCCAGTCCCAGATTATTTATCGATTACATATAACAGACTGAGGAGGCAGAGAACCTTATAATAGAGACTATAAAGTGGTATGTGAAGACAACAAACACACAAAAACTTCTTTCAGCTCTGGGCAGAGTAGTTAGAGAGGCCTAGTATTTCCATAGGGTTGCAGGTTTGAATCCAGGACTAGGACGTATCAAAACTGAAATGAACCAGATCGGATCCCAAGATACTGCAGTGTTGACTGCTCACTGCTCCAAATGTGTGTGTTCTTTTTGTATGCGTTTGTATCCTTGTTGACCATTATGGTCTTATTCACCTCACTTTAGGGTAAGTTGTAGTACGGCAGTTGTGGCCTAATGGAAGAAAGTTGTGACCTAAAGAATGCTGGTTTGAATCCCAGACAGTAGGGATCTGAAATTATTTGCCTTGAGCAAGACTCTTAACCCAATCTGATGATTGTGAATTGAAAGTTAATTTTTAAAACTGAGTGAAGAGTTTTTATACGTACTAAGTGAGTCCCAATTGTCACTTGTGGGGTCCTTACAACTTGAAGGCTCGTGTGGAAGTCAGGATGGGATTGAGTCAAATCGAGTTTTGGTTTACGTTAGAGTAGGGGTGGTGAGAGTTGGGGTCCATGGGTGGGGTAAAGGTGAAGGAGGTGGGACTGTTTTGCATGTAAATCAAAAGTAGGACCCCAGTATACAATATAAATGCATGTGTGCTTAGATCATGCAAATGCATTTAGATCAAAGTGGGGCCTCAATGTTAGGTTTAAATCATAGTGAGGTATTGAAAGTCAATTTAAAAAACCCAAATAGAATGATTTTTATACTTAAGTGGGTCCTTATGGTCACTTGTGTGGACCTCTGATGAGCTTTGAAGGCCTCTGTGAAGATCAAGATGTTTTTTTAGGTCTGAAGTTGCGAGCTTAGTTTAAGGTTAGAGCAAGGAGGGGGATGGGCATATGGGCATAAGTCAATGATGGAATCCCACTCTGAGAAACTAGCCACTGTGTGTGTGTATGAGACTATTAAATCATCTATACGTCTTAGCCTCTTCCATTAGTACAGTCTTTAATTCTAGAAACAGGGGGACGATTATTTAAAGCGAGATCTGCAGGAGGTAACGTGGCTTTGACTGGGTAATTACTCTTGTTATTCATGATAAGGAAGTTTTACCGCTGCGGCTGAAGTTAGCATTTAAAATGAGCCGTGCTTAACTTATTATTTAGAGTTTCGGCGCTTGCCCGATGGCGCTCGACTTCTGGACTGTAAAACGGATGGTGTGGGACACAGGTGAGTGGGACGGCAAGGCTCTCCATTAACATAATTAATTGATTTGTTTTCCTCAAGCCTGCAGGTTAAATGCACTTTGTCTTTGCGCAGTAGAAGGTAAATTTAAAAGGCAGTTTAAACAGTGGTTTGTATGACTGGGCTGCAGAATTTCACGCCTGACCTGTTTCCTTCATCTCGCAGGATATGAAGATTGATCTTTTTCATCAGCTTTTATTCAGGTCACTGGACTGTCGATTCATTAGCGGCAGGTTTGACCACACCCACAGCGGGTTAGAAGATGCATGTCCATGGCCCAGTGTGTCTTTAATTATATTTATCCTTCAATGTTTGTCACACTACAGCTGGAAAAACGTATTTGAGCTTCAAGTTTAAGGCCATTTGTTTCTTCTCTGAGTATGATGTTTTCCACGTTCTTGGTGGGTTTTCTTCAGGTCTCCTGGTTTTCCCACAGTTCGGTGAGAAGAATCAGAGTTTAGAAAGTTGTCAATAAGTCTGGAAATGTGAGTCTCGCTCTTTGATTGGTTGGTCCAGTAGTTAAGGACCAGAGTTGCTGTGATTGGCTCCAGCTGCCTGCACCCATTAACGGACAAAGTATTGTTTTGGCCAGTTGTTATTTGCAGAAATATGAGTGTTACTATTATATATATATATATATATATAGTGTGTGTGTGTGTGTGTGTGTGTGTGTGTGTGTGTATAGTCATTACAGCCTATACATTACAGCCCATACAGACTATATATAGTCACTACAGCCATGATTGGGAAGAAGGGAACAAGCCGTAATACAAAACATATTCTAAATGAATTTGATCCGTCATGCAGTGTGTAATGAATTACAGTTATAAAACCATACCTGAAATTAAAAATCTTATTATAGCCATCTATTTCTGCTGACATTTATATATAATCCTAAATGCACTGAGGTGAGGATTACATGTGAAATATCATAAATAACTTTGATGATAATAAACGTGAAAGAGCTTTGAATTTCAAGATGCTCATTAGAAAATAATATACAAAAAAAAATAAAAAAAAAGACTCGCACATAATATAAGCAACTTTTAAAGGACCCAGATTTATTAACCTTTGATTAAAAGACTGATTTAATTTGTCATTAGCAGCTTTTAATACGATCCCAAAGTATCAAGGTTACTAAACTTTTCTACCCAAAGACACACACACACACACACACACACACACACACACACACACACACACACACACACACACACACACACACACACACACACACACACACACTTGCTTTGAAATCGTAGTGGGGACTTTCCATTGACTTAAATACATTAACTTAAAAACTGAGTGTGATCTCATCGTGAAAATCCCACCTCTACCCTCAAAAGCCTTTGGAACCATCGAAACCTTTAAAGGCATTTTTGACCTTTAACAAATGGGCCTCAGATAAATGTTCCCATGAGCACCCATAGGGCCTCACCTTAGAACATAAATCTGGCAATTTGGGCCCCACTTTGACCTAAATGCCTGAATACACAAACACACTTACAAAGCGGAAGTGTGAGCTCATCCCCAACATCACACTTTGACACTGAAAAGCCTTTGGAACCTTTAAAAGTCTTTTTGACCTTTAAAAAATGGGTCTTAGATAAATGTCCACATAGGTACCCATAGGTCTAAGTTCAAGTTTATTTATGTAGCAATTTCTTAGTCCTGGACCAACGTAAAGCCGTTATGCATAATTAGGAAAAAAAAGAGTCTGTACAAAAAGGAAAATGTCGATGTTCGTGGGTGTTCAGACTGTGGGCTATGACCAGAAGAGCAAGCTAGACCACGACAGTGGCCCGTATTATGAGCTCATTGGCGACATTAACACTGGACTAGTATGGTTGTACTATTTTGTTCTAGTCAGTAACTAGGCGGCCGCATTCTGAACTAACTGAAGTTTATCTATTAGTCAGGCAGGAGAACCTCCCAAAAGACCATAACAGTAATCTAACCTTGAGTATATATACTTAAGTATACAAATCTAGCTTTTGGGGCCTCATTTTGACCCCATTTTGACACACACACACACACACACACACACACACACACACACACAACCAATTCAACAAGTGGATTGAATTCTTCAAACATATTTTCTGCCTCTCTCTGTTTCCAAGGCCACTTATTAGACTAAATCCATTTTCATTTTCTTATCCGCCAGGCAATTAGCCACCTCTCCCGCTCATCAGTCAAAGAGTCAAGCACTGGCACCTGGATGGCGCGTGTCTTTTTATCTCCGCCGCTCTTCTCTTCCTCCCTGACCCCCTTTTCTTCCTCCTCTCTTCTGCTGTTCAGCCCCCTCAGCATCCTCTTTCTCCGGCTCTGTGTTTTGAAGCCAGGTCCATTTATCTTCTTCAGACAGAGAGAGTGACGTGTTGCCTGCCAGCCTCGGCCTTGCTGGAGAACTCCGGAGCTTCACCCCTCCTCACCTTGTCTGAGGACGAGCGCCACACACACTTACTCTGACAGTTATTCCGCATACATGCTCCAATTTCACTATTCACTAAAGGAACCTTATTTTCTACAAAACTATAGAAACAATAGGAAAAAAATGCTGATGTGCAGTTAAAAGGAATTTGTTTGAGGAAATGCACATGACATTACATCCAGCACACTGTACAATCACATGTCATCTTTTTTTGTGGTTGTACTGTGCTATTTTTCTTTTTCATTTTGTACTTCACTGTCTATCACGAAAAAACAAAAATCTTACCTGAATGTACGTTTTTTGCCGACGTCGTGGTAAATTGTTCACAGGAGTGAGTGAGATATAGTCTATGTCCCGCTCTGTGATGGAGGTTTTCTTCTTCTTCGTATTCTTCTATAAGCACCCCCAGGTTTTTGAGCGTCGAAGATTTGAAAAAAGGGGTGCTTATATTTGCATAAATACGATAATATTAGTTTGAAAGCCTAACACATATGATTAAATACATCAAAATAAAATACAAATACATTGTGAAAGTTGGTTAAAACGTATAATATGTAAGATGTAAAAAAAAATACACACAACAATTTTAAACCCTTAAATTGTTTTTTTTTTTCCATAAAATTGACTTCCCCACACACAAGCAGCTGCACGCATTGTGAATTCTGCCGACTCTCCTTGTGAAATGAAATTGTCTCCCAACGATTTGTTAAAATCCATTTTCCGTGGACATAATGGAACGTCGGCCTGCTCGAAGACGTCCTTGAGTCTCAGCTGCAGGGCCGTTTGAGACCCACAAAAGAAGACCGACAAACATGTTAATGAAATGTCCTAAGAGGTCGTTATATTAAAATCAATAGCCGCGTTTCTATGGAAGAGTCACCGTACGTCTGTACAAGAATCAGTTTAGTTGTGTGTGCTGATGGGGGAAGATAAAAGCCTCCATCGACTGGCTTGTGCTTTCAAGAGAGTCTTCACCGCACCACAAAAAAAGACAATTCCGTACAAAACAACCAGCAGGCTTTCTTCACCACCCAAGCGAACCTCATTCATGAACACGGGCTGGGAAATTTCACGGCAGATGTTTTTTTTCCCCCTTTTGAAGCATCCCGTCCGCATCAATGCAAAGTTCTGTTGACTTAAATCTCATCCAGCGTAGCCTTAAGCGCAGCTTCGTAAAATCTCCCCAAAAGTCGATTCCAGCACAGAAGTAAACACAGCCACATCTCCAGCTTCCAGAGTCCGAACCCACGGAAGCTTTCAGTGGAGATGAAAAGAGGAATCCTGAAGTCTATCCCAGCGGGGTTTACAAGCCGCATGACTTCATTACTACAGCGTGGAAAGTCATTTTCTGCCAATATTTACCCAGATTTAATCCCACCTACAGCCTTCGGAACTAATTCAGAGCTGCCGACTTTCCATGGGTTGCCAGATAATGCTGCTGTGACGCTAAATCAGCCGTTTTCGACATTCTACCGTCTGTTTGATTTGGTCACGTCTATATTTGTGTAATCGGGTTTGAGGTTTGAAGTGAAAATATGCAGGTGGATGAGAGGAACAAATACGCCACGACTTCTATTCCAATTCGACAGTCGAGAGTGTTTTTTTTTAAAGGTTTAAAGCTGTTATTTTTGGCATTAATGACCCGGAAATATAAGTACTGATAACTACACATCCCATAATGCAGTGCTACAAATACTTTGCCTCGTTTCAATTACAGTTGCATTTTTTTATATAATACATGTACATTTTGTATACGTATATATTACTCGCATAATTTTGATACGGTATGTATATTTTTAATGGAGGACAAAATATTACCGTTTTTTTTTTTTATTATTATTATTATGAATAATACTCGTGTCTGCTTTCCATAATTTATATGTGGGCTTGTTTCCTAAATGTTTATTGTGTTCGGACCCTGACGTAAAGTGTATTTTGAGTCTATTCTATTCTATAAAATGTGCAAGAACTAAAATAAAAAGTCATGAAAAAAATTTGATTTATTAACCAATAATATAAAAAAAAAAAATCATACTAATAGAAACACTACTACTACTCTAATAAAATAATAAACATTAAAAGAAAGAAAAAAACGAATAATGTAATACTACTACTACTACGACTACTCCTTTTTACTACTACTATTACTATTACTAATAATAATAATAATATAATCAATAATAAATAAAGTATTCTAATAATAATAACTTTCTTAAACTGCATTTCTCTCTCTCTCTCTTGCTTGAACGGCCGCCAACTCCGGCAGTTTTTTCCACGTGCGATTTACTTTCGATTAAAGGATTTAAAATCAATTACGCAGGAAATCATGCGTGGGTGTGATTACACTGCTGCACAACTGAGCAGCTCCTCACAAAGAGCTTTTATCCTACATAAAATATACAAAGGTGATGGACGGACAGACAGACAGACAGACAAAAAATTGCTGTCAGTGGTCATAGTCCCTTTCTTTTACAGATGACAGCTTGAAGATGTATCTCCCTCTCTCTGTCTCTCCCTCTTTCTTTCTCTCTTGAGATAGATGGATGGATGGATGGATGCATAGATGAATAGATGTAAGGATGCATGAATGGATAGATGGATGTATGGATGGATAAAATGATGGATGGATGAATAGATGGACGTATGGATGGATGGTTGGATGGATGCATGGATGGATTGATGGAATGTTAGATGGATGGATGGATGAAACAGTATATGGATGGATGTTTGGATGAATGGATAGATGGATGGATGGATGGATGGATGGATGGATGGATGGATAGATAGATAGATAGATAGATAGATAGATAATAGATAGATAGATAGATAGATAGATAGATAGATAGATAGATAGATAGATAAAAAAAGAGTGGGAAAGTTCTCCGATGATGGATGTATAGATGAATAGATGGAAGAATGCATGGATGGATAGATGGATGGATGGATGGATGGATGAATGGATGGAGAGATGAATGGATGGAGAGATGAATAGATGGAAGGATGGATGGTTGGATGGATGCATAGATGGATTGATGGAAGGTTAGATGGATGGATGGATGGATGAAACGATTCATGGATGGACGGACGGACGGACAGACGGACGGATGGACGGACGGACGGACGGACAGACAGACAGACAGACAGACAGACAGACAGACAGACAGATAGATAGATAGATAGATAGATAAAAAAAGACCGCCAAAAGAGCGGGAAAGTTCTCAGATGATCGGGAAGTGTTCAGTGGTCATAATCCCTTTCTTCTGCAGACGACAGCAGAGCAAACAGGTTGGAGACGTATTCCACCGCAGGAACTGACTGTCAGAACTATTGATCTGCCCGCACATGTGAAGAAGAAGGTTTGGAGAAGAAAGACTTCCCACATTCCACAGGTTGTTGTTGTCTCGCACTCATCCGCTTGTTCCTGGTCTGAGATACTGAGATGCTGAGATGTTCCACCATGAGGAACTTCTAGAAAGATCTTCATTTTTGGGTTTTTTTTTGTCCATAACCTGCACAATGTTTGCATGTCATTCATAACTAGACTGCACGACAATGATAATGGAGACACGGAAACCTTGCTTAGGGGGTATGTAGATGTTTCCAGAAAGCTGCCACGCTCCAAATCTCATTAAACAAACGGGCCATCTGTTTTTCACGGCCAGCCGCTTTCTGAGAGCTCGGAATGATACTAAAGCCATAAATCACACTTTAACCATGGAACATACCAGAAGGTGAAGATCTGCTTTTGGTAATAACTTCTTCCAAGCAATAAACAGAAGGACCATCAGCCACGACGAGCGGGAAACAAACATTACACACAGTCCGATTAAAGCTGTGTTTGTAGTTAGTGAAATACAATTATGTTGTCCTATCCATTATCGTTATAATCCTCTTCCTCGTCATCTTCACCATCCACATCATCATCAATTATTTTATTAATAATAATTTAGTGTATTATTTTTTTTAATTTAATTGATATCATTTATTCTCTGAAGGTGACTAGCACTTCACTTTGAAAAGTGAGATTGACTTTCTCCCACAATTTCTCTTCCTCTGTTTCTCAATCTCTCTCTATCTCCCTCTATGTCTCTCTCTCTCTCACTTCATCTCTCTCTGTTTCTCTTTCTCTTTCTCTCTCTCTCTCTCTCTCACTCTCTCTCTCCCTTTCTCTCTCTATCTATCACACCTTCTTATCCTTCTGTTTCTCTCTTTCTCTCCCTTTTTATCTCTCATTTTTTCTCCATCTTTATCTCTCTTTTTCTATATAGTCCTCTATCCATCTCTCATTCTATTACTATCTTTCTATTGATCATTATCTCTCTATCTCTTTCTCTCTATCCCTCCCGCTACTTCTCTCTCTCACCCTCTCTCACTCTTCGTCTCTTTCTCTTGCTATTTCTCTCTCTGTCTCCCTCTCTGCCTCTTTCTCTGTCTCTATCTCTCTCTCTGTCTCTGTTTCTTCTATTTCTCTCTCTCTCTATTTTTGCCACCCTATTCTTCTTTGTCTTTCTCTCTGTTTCTCTCCCTCTAAATCTCTAATTTTATCTCCATTTTTTCTATCTCTCTTTCTCTGTCTCTCACTCTCTCTGTATATCTATCTCTCATTCTATTTTTCTATCTCTGATTACACCCCCCCCCCCTCGCTCTCATGCAGTCTAATATCTCCTTTTATCTCTTTCCCTTTCTGGCTCTCTATCCATCTCTCTCTCTCTCTCTCTCTCTCTCTCTCTTTCTCTCTCTCTCTCTCTCTCACTCACACACACACACACACACACACACACACACACACACACACAGACAGCTTGTCTCTCTATATATCGCCATCTAAATCTATCTCTCCTTCTATTTCTCTCATCATATCTTTCTCTCTCTCTATTCCTTCTCTCAGAATCCCTTACTCTCTCTCACTCCTTGTCATCATACCCGTGTCTTCTCTCAGTCCTCTCCCCCTTTCCCTCCAACCCTCTCCATCTCAGCAATAAACACTTTCAAAGTTGAGAAGAATTATATCCTTATATACCAGCTTTATTTGGTGTGTGGGTGTGTGTACACACGGGGACACACACACACACACACACACACCATTGTGTAGCACAGATAGTTATTTAAAGTCTTCTTGACCAGCACACAATTTTCTAGCGTTTAGCATTTAGCGTCTGGAGGTCTGTGGTGGTCCGTCAAGCTCAAGCGGCGTTTGACAATCGAACACACAACAGCACTCTTGTTTACATAAACAGACCAAACCATGTGCAGCGCGTCTCCAAAAAAAAAAATCACCCACACACTCGACAACGCCATCGCGACACGGCCGACTTATCTGTCCTAATTCAGCCGAGATTCCGGAATTTTCTAACTTTTCAGGAGATTTATAAGTCTGGACGAGAAGAGCATCAATCTTCCTCTTGCTTTAGCAATGTGTGGTGGCGAGATAGATGCTCTCCACAGCCCACAGGGCGGTCATATCAGCCGCCGTCAAGCATGGATGACCACTGCCTCTCCACCAGCACCTCCACCACTCCAAACCCACACAGCTCCCATCAACACTCCCACCAGCCCAAGCTCCGGCTTCTGCATGGAGATGTGGAGCATCATGGGTCTGTTGAAGAGTTCATGAGGCTCTAGCACAAAACACATATATTTTTGAACGCTCTCTTTCTCTCACCATCTCGGACAAGCTTGTAAACTGTTTTGTTGGGCAATGTTTTAAACTTGTATATTTATATGTACTTGACAATGATGTCTAGTACAGTGGTACCTCCACTTATGAATGACTCTGTTAACAAACATTTCCTTTTACAAAGAGCGTTGTCGAGAAAATATTGTCTCTTTTTACAAAATTATTTCACTATACAATAGTGCCAAATGTGAGTTTTTTTTCTTACCACTAATATGCAGAGAGATCTTTTGAGGGAAACATGCAAGAGTCCAGACGTATAAAACTTTTTTTTAGTCTTCGAGAGTGTCAGTAAACAAACAAAAAACACTTTTGCCGAAGTAACACGGATACGGAAATCTTACTTACGGTATCGTGCTTTTATTGTATTTATATTTACATTTAATTTTTTTTTTATTGTGAAACTGCGACTCCGTTGGCGGAGAAAGAGAACGCAGGTGGGGTTGTTGAGAAATAAAGTGCAACCAACCGTCGTGCTATTTTGCAGAGAGAAGACTTATAAGATCATAATTTTACAGAGAGAAAACACATTACAAAATGTCCATTTTTCGAATCTGCTGTGTACAATTAATTTTGTATAGAGAAGTACCATTGTATTAGCGTTTTGATTTGACTTTGTTTTTTTTTACTTATTTGTTTTTGTTTTTCTTTATTAGTGGCTGTTTTTTGCACTATATTTGACATTAACCTGACACAATTTCTTATTTTAAATGACGAAAAAATGAAAAAAAAATATATGTATAAAGTAGATAATAACTATATTTATATTTATTTTACAACTCCACCCGTGACGTCACCATCTCCGGCACCGTCTTCACCTCAAAGAAGCCGTCAATCACCGTCTTCCTCTGGATTCATTGTCTTTTCGATCATCTCATAATATTGTCAGTATTTCCCAGTTGTTAGTTTCTCCTAATTACACCCGTTTGAACGAATTCTTTCCCAGACGGTTTCTCCTTTTCTTCCCCCTCATGCTCTCACTCTCAATCTCGAGTGTGAGCGTGACAATTTATATATAAATGTATATATATATATAAAAAATCAAGACTTGTCAAGATTCTCATGGGCAGAAAAACATTGGGGTCTTGATCAGAGTGAAGATTGTGTGACCATAAACTCCATCATACCTACATGAACGACCTTTGACATTGGAACAGCGACTATGAATCGGGAGTGAGGCCGAGCTCTCAGTGTGTGTGTGTGTGTTGTGTGTGTGTGTGTGTGTGTATGTTTTCAAGTACCTGAAATTGAGTTCCCATGTTGTGCTTCCATCAAAATCATTTATAACCCAGCCAAGTCACACAAATGCAAACACACGATTCTAGGTTAGCGATGGATTTAAAAGCCATTTAACTATGGAGTCAGACAGAATCCTGAGTAGAAAAGCACAAATTGGTTGTTATCGGTCCGCCCCCCCAATGTCGGTCTTCAGTCAGTGTTTCTGAAGACCACAGCCACTATTTTGTGGGTAAGAGCTCTTCAGCTCTCTCTTAGAATGGAAGACCAAGATCAATACTTGAGATGCTTCAACCCAACACACACACGCACACACACTGTCCTTGTTTCTCAGGTAATGCATTCCTACTCATAACTCATACAAACAATCAATTGTGTATGTCTGTAGGGTCTATTGAGCCTTTTGTGGCAGTTGTAGTCCTGTAGTAGTGAGATGAAACTGCCACCCTAGCATTGCAGGTTTGAATCCCAGTCTGGCTGGCTCTACAACTTAGTGTTCTTGTACACGACACTACATTTATTGTAAAACACTCTATCTCTCTTTTTCTTTCTCTCTTTCTCATTCTCTCTCTCTTTCTCTCACTACACACACACACACACACACACACACACACACACACCACTAAAATCACTACTTGGGACCTCAAACAGGCCTTCAACGTCGTGGGGACGGGCCACAAGGTCCCCACAAGGGCCCAGTTTAGTGTACAAATCAAGCAATTGGGGACCCACTTTTACCTAGATGCCTGTTCACACATTTAATTCCATACTATGTTGTCTTATAAGATACTGAGACTTATTTTTTAAATGTAAAAAAAAAAGTGTAAAATGGAGAACACTGAATTCAAATTGCTCGTGGGGACTCACATGCAGCAGGGACGGCCTCAGGTATAAAATCATCCCGGGAATCGGAAGTAGATTTTAATTATCTATTCACTTTTAATAGTCACTGAACAACAATCTGACGACTCCTGACAGAGCGACTGAGCCCATGCTGACACAGTTTACAACGCCCTAGGAGCCACACACACACACACACACACACACACACACACACGGGATCAGTGGTAACTACTAGCTGACCTTGGCTTTTTAGTTTTAATAAAAGCTAATTTATACAAATGTAAGCATTCTCTCGCTCTTTTTCAGCGTTCAGTTCATCTCAGGGCTTTTTTAAAGGTGGAAAGGCCTTGCTTCGCATTACCTGATGCAAGAGATGGAGAAGTCAGACTGCTTTGTCCTTGGGGAGAGGACTCAGCGGTGTGTGTGCGAGGGTTTAACATGGCTGCAAGGGCATTATCCAATCTGAAATTAAAGATTTGCTTTGGTTGGGTGCCTTTGTGCATTTCGTTAGGGATGTGAAAAGCGCTTTTAATGAAAATGTAGGTTTGCCTGTACGAGCGCGGCAGTAATGAAGCGCCGCAGATGAGCCCGACGGCATTCGGAGCAGGACTGTGTTTTTCTGCAAGAGCAAACACTTTAGTAGAACACTGGTACCAATCCATAAAAATTCCCATCCTACTTGTGGCAAGTCATTTAAGGTTCAAATAGGCGAAAGCTCCTCGTGACCCAGAAATGGAAAACGCAGGTGAAAATGTGTGGAAGGATGAGTGGACCTAACAATATCCTGCTCTGTGATTGGTTGGCCACCACACTAGGCATCATCAAGCCTAGAGATGCTGGGTTCAAGCTAAATTCCAACATGGAAAAGAGGGGAAGAAAATGAATGGAAGCGTGGATGAAAAAAAAAGGAATCTTTTTCTTTTGAAATAGTAGAGGAGAAGAATAAATGCCTAATGACTAGAGAAGAACAGTGCCTCATGAAAGCTAAATGCTAATGCTCCGTCAGTATTACTAAAAACCCTCATTCCGTGCTGTGGGAATATTCATGTTCTGGAACTTGTACAAACCAATAATTTATTTTAACCGACACTGAAATGAGGCAAAACTCCATACTTAGTTTCCGCTTCCATCTACGCTTTTGTTCAACTATCCACTCTTCCTCTTTCCACTTTTCTTTTATTACATCTGATTTTCCATTCCTCAATTCTCCATAATACCACACTTTCCAATTCTCAACTTTCAACCATTTCATGATTGAGCTTGAGCCAATCACAGGAGCAGGTGGGATACAAACGCTGTCTTGGTTGACAACCAATCACAGAGCAAGACGCACATATTCACATATTCACACTCTCACTCACACTTGTGAGCAATTTTAGAGACGGCAATTATCTTGCATCATTTAGACATTGGCAGGATACTGGAAATCCGGAGGAAACTCAACCACGAATAGACACTTGGTATCCAGTGTTGTGCAAGTTACTTCGGAATTGTAATACATTACACACTACTTGTTACTGTTTAAAAAGTAATCTATTACATTACAATATCAATGTCTCAGAATTGGGATATGCTACATTACTTCTGTATTACTTTTAAGTTACGACAAAATAACTACCGAAGTAGAAATTAACAACGTAAAATAACAAAATGTACTACTTACTTTTGTTTAAATGTAAATATGTATTTACGTACATATTTTATTTTACATCCAGTATAATGCGATGTTTTGCAGCCTATGACTGTGATTTATCCAAAATACCAATAACAGTATAATGTAGTTTATCATTGAAAAAGTGTTAAAAGTAGGGTAGACATAAAGCGATTTTCTGGAAATATATGTGAATAATTATATTCATATTATACACAACAGGACTATGTAAACTTCAGTGCCGTTTTTTAAAACTTCAGTGTCGTTAATTACCACATAATAATGTCATAATAATATTAATAATGTTTTTTTTAATTGCCAGTGCTGTTTTTTATGTAGATTTGATCTTTTGCGTTTACACAGAGGTTGCATTTCGCCACAATGTTTTTGTCTAAAAATTGAAACAATACGCCAACAAGACAAACTGGCAAATGCACTTTCGATTTCATTAAATTTCCAAGATTGGGATGAAAAAAAAACAAAAAATAAATAGACAAACAAAACGTAACTCGCATTGAAAGGGAATCTGACTTCTGTTAACAGTTGACAATTAAACGGCGTATTAAATGCTACAGGATTTATATTCCACACACACACACACACACACAGTCGCCCAGGACGATGCCTAAATAATTAGTATGTAGGAAATGCCACAGAGGCTGAGATGCCCAGCTATTCATTAATTTAGCTTGATGTTAATGCAGGGTAAAACCTGAGCACCACACGCTCTCACCAACCGCTTAGTGAGTTTGTATTGGCCCACTGCGACTCCCAGTCCCCACTAGCACAGTCAGAAAGACAATTAAACATCTGAATGAGGAACCTAACCGACTAACCCATGAGGAGAACACAATCACGGCTCCACAGGCCCGTCTGCGTGAGGGCATCGCTTAACTTAACCCGCTTCTGATGTATATCTACTCTTCTCTTCTGTTTATGTGCATATATTAGTTATTCTCATTGGGGGAACGCTAAGCTGTGTAAACATTGTAGAGGGCATGTTTGTGAAAATCCCACCTTGTCATCACTACTTACCTTTCATATTTAGCGCTTTTCTTAGTCCGAGACCAACGACTATATATGGATTGGGTTTACTAATAATATTATGGTTATAAGTGTGAAAAATACTCAATATGAAGTGAAAAATACTCAATATTAATTAACAAATAAAATGGGGGATAAAATGTACCACGCGTTAAAATCATCAGATTAGTTCAAAAAGTTTAATGACATTGTTGTAAAACACTCTCGTAATAATGTCAAAGTAGTTTAATGACGCAAGTAGAAAATCTTGAGATTTTTATTTTCCCAGTTTTTGGATAGTAGGGTTACATTTTAAAAATGCATTACAATTTCACGTCGTTTAGTACGAAATACGTTATATTAATGGAGGTTTGAAGTGTTGTTTTAATTGTTTATCACTCGTCTTTAAATACATTTTCAGGAGATTCAAGATTCAAGAATTCAATGTCTGAGAATTTTTATAAACAATCAGAATTAAAATTTAAAGTACAATAATAAATCACCAATTTGAAATCTGCTTGAAGTATAAAAGTAAAGCAAAAAGAAAAACGCTATTAAAATGACGTTTTAATACAATATATTATTATGAGTGATATAGGACTGTACCGTAAATAAAATGTTGCCGTTGATAATTACAATTCACAATCAATGCAATTTATTACAATGCAAACACATTAAAGAACCATAAATGCGTGCTACCTGGCATTAAAGTGTTTTAGAGTAGAAAATATGATGACTAGTATTATAATGGTGACAAAAGTCACACGTCAGAAGCTTGATCCTGATCATCAATGATCTTTATTGGAGTGATGTGACAAAATAACATAATTTAAAGACAGAAAGATTTACCAATATGCTTTGTTCAGTCGCAAAATCAACTGGTTCTTAAAGTTCATTTTACTGGCTGTTGTGCAGGTGTAGAACGCCCCCTCTAATAGAGCGCCACCCTGACAGAAGAGTTGAAAATTAGACCGTCATTGCGTTCTATTAGCAGATTTATGGCAATTATTCAAATAAAGTATAAATAAGCCAGAATTCTAGTTAAATAAAGCAACTAAGTACCATATTTACGGCAATATAAGCACCCCTTTATTTAGAATTCTTGACACTCAAACTCTTGGAGGGTGCTTATAATCGGCAATTTCAAATATGCGCGTAAAAAATGCAACCTGTATTTCACGTCAAGAGCAATCACAAATAAACGAAAACACGTCGTATTTATTTGCAGCAGCGTGTGTGCGCCTTTAAATAATGCGTAGACAAACGTACATATAATATAAGCTTTTATTGGCTCAATAACAGAATTAAAGAAACATTAGACACGCTGCAAAACTTAAAAAAAGAAAAAATAGTGAGTTTAGGAGAATATTAACGTAATTGAATCAGAAATGTAAAAAACTAAAATATTTAGAAAAATATTTTGCCTGAAAAATCAGGGGGGTGCTCATATTTGCGCAACTACGGTTTGCTACTTCACACCTGCAATCACTTCACATGAAACACTTTTAGAATCTGTTTTCCCAGCAAATGAATGATGCTCCTTGTCGACATTCATAAGCTTCAGAAGCAACGGCTTCCGGTTCCCATCCTGAGGGCCACATCACAGTCTGGTCCGGCTGAAACACAGGTTTGAGAAGCCCCTGCACACTCCTCCAGAAGAGCAACTCGGGTTTGTACCGCGATTACCATCTGACAGGGGTGTAAAGAGTACCGGAAAACTATACATGAGTAAAAGTACAGATACTTACTGTAAAAAATACTCCAATGCAAGTAACAAGTCACCAATTTCAAAAAGACTTGAGTCAAAGTAGCAAAGTATCCAATTGGAAAAGAACTTAAGTATTAAGAAGTATTTTTTTTATTCGTGCTCAATATAGGCCCCAAAAAAAAGAAATGTGAAAACAAACTATTGTTTTCCAAGACAGAAACAGAATTTAACCTCAATGTTTGAAAACTGGTAGAACAAAGTAGATAAAAAGAACAAAAAGTCAGTCTCAATCACTTAATTTTGCAAGTAGATATAAAATAAAATGATTAATCTGGTTAGTAAATTATATATTATGTGTATTATATAAAGTTTTATATTATATAATAACATTTGTAAAACACATTTTTACCCCCCTAATTCGTGTTCTTGTGTCTAATTCACAAACAGCGTCCATTACCTTCAGCAGCCTGAAGATGGCGATATTCACCTCGTCCGCCCAAGAAATTAACCGCGATATAAATCGATTCCGGCTTGTCGCGCACAATTACAATGTAACGAGTAACGATAAGTGTTCGTTCAAATGTAGTGGAGTGAAAAGTACTGCTACTCAATCACAAATGCAGTGGAGTAGAGAGTAAAAGTTGCTTCTATTTTTTTTATACTCAGGGCAAGTACGAAGTAGCCAAAAACATACTTACGTAAAGTAACGAAGTACATTTACTCAAGTACCTTACACCCCTGCCATCTGACGTGCCTTCTGAGACCTGGAACACCAGCAGGAACACCAGCAGGAACGTTTCTGGCCTCAGGACCTCGTCCTCCTTATTCAAAAGTGACAGTGAAGCAGATGTTTGACTGATGCTGTGCGATCTTGTATATTGATCTTTACATTTCAGTGCATTTCCGTTCCACTTTCATGCGTTGTGAGGACATATTTCACCGACGTCGGTGCTCATGTCTGCGAGATGTCCAGCAGAGGGTGAGGAGATGCCATTCCTGGCTGAATATGCTCGTCTTTATTGTTTTATGGACTCATAACCTGTAAATGGACTGTTCATTTAGTTAATGAACAGATAGCTGTGAGGATGGGAGGGTTATGGGCTGCTCATTAATGCCGACTCATGCACGGTTACCGTGGTAATGGAGGGTGTGCTGTTGAGATTGTCACACGTGTTAAAACGAATAATTGCTTCTCTTTATGCCAAATAACGACAGCGCGGGGATGAAATGTTGCTTTATCCGTGGCCACCAATTGATTTATTGTGGTGTAATTGAGGAGACTGTTCTTAATGCGATTTTAAATCAATACAGCGGTTAGTCAATTATTCATACGCAGACGTGGATGAAAGGTAAAAAAAAAAAAATGCCAGGGGGAAATACATAAAAATAAATCTCAATATCAGCAATCGTGGGGGTCTAGTATTATTTACAAAACTCATTTAACAAAATGTATAAATTTTTAGGTACTGCTTTCTCTACTTTAGAATGCCCAGGAATCATAAGCCAATCAGATTGATTAAATAAAAGTTCCACGTCTCAAGTGCCATGGGTTCTGCTCCCTGGCTCCTCCTGGTGGTTAACAAGGGAAGCAGCAGGAGGCTGATTTCACACCGGCAGCTCGTTATTCTCTGCGACAGGTGTTGACAATCTTGGAATAAAAAGTTACTTGTACATTGTTGTTTCTAGCCATTTAGATCAGGTGTAACTTGGTAAATGTTTGCATGTAAGAAGTGTATTTTCCTTTGCTCAGCACTTGGTTATTTGGCAAGTCTTCAGGTGACGGATTGTGGTCTTCATGGTCTTCAAGCTCTTTAGTGAATGTTGTTTGTGTTGTTTTTTGTGGTGGATTTTTCCATCACGAGGCTTTTTGTTTAGTTTGGCTATCAAGAAATTTAGCTTGCATCTCTTTTTACCTCAGAATGAGATGAACATGAGTTGTATTTTTTGAGTTTTTTTCTTGAAAATCTTCAGCTGCCAATTCACAAACCGGGGTTTTAATCCCGCTGGTGACAAAAGATGTCTAAAAATATATAGTAGTTTTGTATGTGTACAACTAAACTAAATGCATAGGCTTCAAATACCCATAGTAACTCATGGCACTATGAAATGTCTCCGCGTTTTTATTAATCTATTTATGGTAAGATTCTGTGTATTTCTTTTTTTTTCTTTCTTTTTGTATGTATAATAAGAGTAAAAAAAGACCACACTCAATTCCTTGTTGTTATGAGCAAGCTTGGCCATAAACGATTCTGATTCCAAAAATTGGCATAATAGTAGTAGTATAAGCAGTAGTAACAACAACAACAACAACAACAACAACAACAACAATAATATCATTTGTGGGACACCAGCTTATTGCAGGACCACGGATAGCGTCAGCAGAAGATGCAGGACAGTTGCTTCTCGAGCAATCAGCAAGTAAAAAGGGTGAAAATCGAGCCAGAGAGAGCAGAAGCCATGATGGGAAAACTAGCTGTCCCCGACATGTGTTTTCACAAACCTGACTGACTCTTTTCAAGTGTGTGCCTCTAGCACAGAGACAAAAGGAGCTGTGTTGCAGAAAGAAAACAGGTTAGGAGAAAAGAACCAGAATAAGGAAGAAAAAGACGTTTGCTTGAGTTTCTCCAGGACTATTTTGATTCATTTCTTGAAAATAAAAGTGGTTTCAGTTACCCAGCCTTCTTGTTCGATTCGCCCACAGGCCCAAAAACAGAAAGTTGCAGAAGTTTATGCTCCATAAAAAAAGATCCTCTAAAAATTACTACAAGGAACTTTTGAGCGGATAGTAAAGTTTTTGACTTTCATATGTTTCTTTTCACTTCGTTTTTCATTTTGTTTTCCTAATTATTGTCGTCTTTCGTACATCTGCCTCGTGATGGTCTGCTGTGGATTGTGAGAAGCTCTCTATCCAGTAAATGAATGAAATGAAATACCTCGTGGCTCAACATCTGGTAAGAAACATCAGACGTCCAGGCTGTTACTTGGCCAGTTGATCGCGTGGTTGAGGGAAAATGTGAGTGAAGTGTTGAAATGATGTGAGTAAAGAGCACAAGCGTATCTCATTCACTAAGGTCCTGCTGCGAGCGCTGACAGCTTTGCTGAGCTTACGCCATCAAAAGCCATCTGAAAGCATTTACAGCAAAGTCCAAGTCTACAGTTTAGGCTAGAGGAGGTGATTTACATGTGATGGTGTGTGTGTGTGTGTGTTTATGATATATGTACACACATACACACACAGTAGATAAATACGGGCTCAAAAGATCCAAGAGGGATGTCTGTATGCATCTGTATGTGTGCCTCAATCTCTGATTGGATGACACACACACACACACACACACACACACACACAGTACTTTTGATTGGAACCTCGATTTATGAATTTGTTGTCAAAAGAAAAACAAAAAAACTTAAAGACGGCAAATAAAAAATTTAATTAATACTTAGGGTTCAAGCCTTTATACATGTATGTTTTACATTTTTAATAAACATATTTTTTATCATTATATTTTTTTTTATAATTATAAAAATGTATAATATATTTTTTTTAATTATCAATGCCTACTCAAGCCCCTAGAGCCAGAACCCTAACGTAACAAACAACTGTACTATTTTAATCATAATGTCACAAATTATTCTGGAATTTAAATAATTGAAATAGTTTGACTAATTATGGATAAATTAATGTTTTATAAACAACGAATTTGGAAATATTTTCATCTGGGACTGTCGATCAAATGACTAATTAAGGCCAATAATACTGTTCACCCTTATAATATTAGCACGCCAATTAGCCGGAAGCTAGTTAGCTAGTTAGCGTCCCCATCAATTAACAAACCCAAGGCAAACTATTAAAGTGGAGACATTTCATAGTTCATGAGTTATTGTGGGGATTTGAAGCCTATGCATTCAGTGTAGTTGTACAGATACACAGCTACTATATATTTTTTTGGATCTTATGACACAAGCGAGATTAACACCTCAGTTTCTGGAATGGCAGGTGAAGGTTTTCAAGAAAATAACTCATAAAAATCAAACGTAAAAATCTCATTCTGAGGTAAAACAAGATGCAAACTAAAATTCTTGAGAGCCAAATTGAACAAAAAGCCTCGTGATGGACCGCCACCCCCACAAAAAACAACACAAACAATCATTCCCTAAAGAGCTTGAGAGTTAGAGAAGACGAAGTTTCACACAAGAAGGTTTCACCCATGAAGACCACAATCAGTCACCTGAAAACTTGCTGAAAAAGTGCTGAGCAAAGCAAAACACACTTCTTACATACACACCAAGTCAATGCAAAGTCGTCCGAAACTCCGCCAACCACCGTTCCACCTCGCCCCGAAAACAATAAAGCACTTGCAAATTTGAAATTTCTCCGCCGCTTAAATGTCACGCTCCGCTTATCGTTGTTTACACTCTGGCGGATAAAAGACAACATCCCGACAAGGATAATTGAATCCAGCAGATCCCATGTTCCATGCTAATACAAGCCTCCGCGATACAGCGCCGCGTGTTATCACCGCGCGCAGAATCACAGCCAGATGTGGGAGAAGGTTAAAAGGCAACACACACAGATGCAACCGGGCCTAATCATCCGCAACCCTTCTTTTGCGCGAGATAACGCCCTCGAACTAGCAAATGTGTGTGTGAGAGACAGATACGGCTGATAACGCCGACAGAAGAACATTACCAAGCAAATTGAGGTTATGTGGGAATACGGCTGTTGTGGCGCGATACCGCCATCCCTCCGTGCATCATCATGGCGCAGTTTTGTCGTTTCTGATTGGTTCAGGCGACTGACATATGCGCGGTGACACTCTGGACGTTGTTTATTGCCGCGCGAACAAACCGACGCTCATGACCAGCGTCTGAAAAGAAAAAGCGACTTGTTTGGACACACGCCCAATCATTTCTTCACTTTTTCGCGCGGATAAAAATGCGATAAGGCTGCTGAGCCAGAGTCGGAAGAAAACACACTTATCTCTTTATCTCTAAAGCCGCACGCTCAGATTCCAGCCTTTGAGAAATAATTTGCTTTTTTCTTTATACTGTTTGCGCAGAGTCTGTTCGACACGGCGGACGATTGTAATGGAATCTGAGAAATATATCAATCCATACGTTCACTCGCACAACCACAAACAGAAGAAAATCCGCAAAGAAAAGAAAGAACAAGTCACCAGAAGCAAACGATCAAATAAACACAAGGAAAAGCTCAATAAATAAACAACAATACAAAATACATATATAAAATAAGCAACAAAAAATAAACTTCTGTAGGTTCATAAAGATTTTATAAAACTTAACAATAAATTCAAAAAATAAACAAAGGAACTAAAAACAAGTGGTTTTATTTTTTAGTAATTGTACACTTTTCTTCCACAAAGTTTGACAGCTTTTATCCAAAGCAATAATATTGTTGTTTAGTATTTAGGTTTATTCTTTATAGTTTTGAGGTAAACAACATATTTTAGTGTAATAAATGTTAACAAAAATACCCCCCCCCCCAACTTCAGTTGCAAAAAATGTCGTATACAAAGGATTATAAATCCTCCATATACATTTCCCAAGTCTGGTTGTTTTAATGAAAAGAACACTACAAATAAAAAGCATGTTATGTTAATGTTATGGAGCTATCAACTCATTCTGCATTTATATATATAAAAAAATCTTAAACGTACAAAGTAAAAGAAATAAAATGTAATAGTAGAAGAATAAAAAAAGAAAACAAATGTACGTATATAACTCATAATAAGGCAGGAGTTACATAAACATAAAAATATATTTTACATATATTTTTTAATATTGATATTTATTACTTTCTTTTTCGCCCTATTTTTTTGTTTTAAATAAAACTAAATCCGTTAATAACTAAATCATACAATGTATCTTCTCATAGTTACTCATAGTGACTAAATGAATGAACAAACCAATCCACAAATAACATGTTATTTGTAATCTGGTGTTAAATATTATTTTTGTAGTCATGTGATGAACAACCCCTTTAATTAGAGAGAAAATAAACGAAGCAGCTAAAATCATCATCTTCAAAAGCTACATTTTGTTTCGTTTTGTCCTCACAACAAAATCAGCTTGAGTGTGTCAGTGCGGCGGAGGATTTTATTTGCTTTCTGTGATGGCAGACGCCTTTGTTGATGTTTGATAAAACACTCCTTTTTATTTCCTGTCATCTTCCTTTATGCCGCAGCGGAGGAGATAATAAAACCAGCCCTGAACATCAAAGCAAAGCGCACAATTACTAAAGACAGCCTATCACTCCCTGAGCAAATCACCATGTTTACCCAGACTTGTGTTGGCGGGAGTATAATTTTAATCAGGTTGGGAATCTCTCACTCTCTCTCTCTCTCTCTCTCTCTCTCTCTCTCTCTCTCTCTCTCTCTCTCTCTCTCTCTCACTCTCTCTCTCTCTCTCTTTCTATATTTATCTAATAGATTCATTTTTTGCGTGTATGTCTTGCCCTGTCTGTCTGTCTTTCAATGCATTTCTTTTTATTGTTCTTTCTTTGTTGTTCTCTCTCTCTT
>CM051493.1:13591044-13601719 GCA_028031935.1 Paedocypris micromegethes
CTCTCTCTCTCTCTCTCTGTGTCTCCGGTTCTTTTTGTTAATCTTTCCGTCTTGTCTATCTATCTGTCTTTCTAACCATTGGTCTTTAAATCTTTTTTTATCTACAGATCCATTTTTTTTTTTTCAAATTCTCTCATCCTCCCTATCTCTCTCTCTTTCCATTTAATTTTGTCACTCTCCATCTTACCTGTCTATATTCATTTCTAGCTATTAGCTATTGATCTTTAAACCTTTTTAATCTATAGATCAATTTCTCTTTTTTCAATTTATCTCTACCTCCCTATCTCTCTCTCTTTCTCTATTCATCTAACAGATTCATTCTTTGCGTGCATGTCTTGCCCTGTCTGTCTGTCTGTCTGTCTGTCTGTATGTCTGTCTTTCAATCCATTTCTCTTTGTTGTTCTTTCTTTGTTGTTCTTTCTCTCTTGTCTATCTATCTGTCTTTCTAACCATTGGTCTTTAAACCTTTTTTATCTACAGATCCATTTTTCTTTTTTTCAAATTCTCTCTTCCTCCCTATCTCTCTCTCTTTCCATTTAATTTTGTCACTCTCTCCATCTTACCTGTCTATATTCATTTCTATTTATTACTCACCCCCCTCTCTCTCTTTCCTTTTTTCTTTCTCTCTCTTTGTCTATTCATCTGTCAGATTCATTTTCTATTTGTCCCTGCATGTATGTCTACAAATGTCTGTCTTTCAATTTTTTCTTTATTGTTCTCTTTTTCTGTTTATTGCACTCACTCTCTCCACTCATTTTTTTCACTTTCCTTCTTGTCTGATTATCTGTGCCTCTAACTATTTATCTTTATTTATTTCCTTATTTATCTGTAAATCCATTTCTATTCATTACCCCCCTCTCTTTCCATTTCGTTTTGTCATGGAATGTCATGAAAATTGTCTCTGTATGTCCGTAAATATATAATCTCTTTCTTCTCTATTTTTGCCTCGTCATATATTGCTGTTTTTTTTTTTGTTTTTTTTTTTCTCATTTTCTTTCACTGACGTTTTTAATGTTCTTGTTTGTGTTTCTCTTCTGGTATTTACTGTCGTTGTTGTGCTGCTTTCTTTTGCATTATTAAAGTCTATCTATCTATCTATCTATCTATCTATCTATCTATCTATCTATCTATCTATCTATCTATCTATCTATCTATCTTTCTATCGACCTATCTATCTATCTATCTTTCTGTCTGTCTGTCTACAGTATCTATCTATCTATCTATCTATCTATCTATCTATCTATCTATCTATCTATCTATCTATCTATCTATCTATCCATCTATCTATCTATCTGCCTGCTTGACCTGTCTGCCTCTCTCTCTCTCTCTCTCTCTCACACCAATTCTCTTTTTCTTTCTCTACATATCCATTTTTCAGTCTCTTATTTATCTCCTTCTTTTTTCCTGTTTGCCTGTCTTCTCTCCATCCCAGTTAGTCTATAGGTCTCTCTCTCCCTCTCACTTCTTCAGACAAGGCCTAGTTTGTTTCTGCGTTTGGAGGGGATGTGACTGAATTAGCCTGCGCACAGGGTGACATTTAAGTGATGAAGAGCGCGGCGCTGCTTTTCAGAGAGAAGACGGCTGCTTTCCTGTCAGACGACAGAAAGTGAGTCAGCGGGGTTTAGGGTTCACAACTCGCTTTGATGCGTTCATTAGAATGTGAGCCGTGTGTGTGTGTGTGTGTGTGTGTGTGTGTGTGTCTGTGTGTGAGAGAGAGAGAGAGAGAGAGAGAGAGAAAGACAGACAGAGTGGGGCGATACACAGAGAGAGAGGGGGACATCGGACAGAAGAAGGAATAGAGGGAGAGGGTGAAGAGAGAGTGATTAAGGAAGAGAGAGAAAAAAAGATAAAGGGCGGGAAGAGAGAGAGAGACACAGAGAGAGAGAAAGACAGAGAGCAGAGAGTGAGTGTGATAAACAGAGAGAGAGAGAGAAAGAGACAGAGAGAGAGAAAGACAAAGAGCAGAGAGTGAGTGTGATAAACAGAGAGAGAGAGAGAGAGAGAGAGAGAGAGAGAGAGAGAGAGAGAGAGAGAGAGAGAGAGAGAGCGAAAGAGAGAGAGAGAAACAGAGAGAGATAAAGAGACTGAGTGTGATAGAGACAGAAGTGTGAGAGAGAGAAAGTGAGATAGAGAGAAACAGAGAGTAGCAGAGAGCGAGAGAGAAAGAGAGAGAAAGAGAGAGAGGAGATAGAGAGAGAGAGAGATATGGGGGAGTAGAAAGAGACAGTTAGATTAAAAAAGAGAGAGGGAGTAGGAATAGAGGGGGAGATAGAGAGAGAGAAAGAGAGAGGAGGGGGGGTTGAGAAAGAGCAAGAGAGAAAGTCAGACCAGAGAGAGAGAGGAGAGAGAGAGAGAGAGAGTGTGATAGAGGGGAGAAAGACGAGAGAGAAAAAGAGAGTGAGGTGTGATAGAGGGGAGAACGAGACAGAGAAAAAGAGAGTGAGTGTGATAGAGGGGAGAAAGAGAGAGATGGGGAGGGGGGGTCAGAGGCAGAGATAGGGAGAGGGGGGTAGAAATAGAGGGATGGATATATAGGGTGAGAGAGAGAGAGAAAGAGAGAGAGACTCAGGTGCTGGAGGAGAAGGAGAGTCACCAGCAGGTGTTAGGGAGATCAGAGTTAATCTTCAGATGTCCACATCCATCAGGCCTGGAACACACGGCTTTGCTCGTCCGCCATCACTGCGCTGAGAAATGAGCCTGTTGTTTCTCCCCTTCCTTTCTAAACCGGTTAGGACAAATTGAGATGAATGTGAGATGTTTTCATCAGCTCCCAAATTGTGCATACAACTTGTAGTGCTTAGAAAATGCTCAATTAAAGCCGGGATTTTCTTTGAGATTCCCAGATGGTGAAATTGAAGTAGACAGTTATGTAATTTCGTACAATTTACCAGTGATTTATCAAATAACTAGACGAGACCAGTAATTCAACTGTCGATAAGTGGATTAAAATAAGCATCCGTCTCTTTTCCATTTCTGGGTCACAGGGATCAGGAGCCAATCACAGCAACTCTGGGCTCGAAGTCAGGACACACCCTTAATTGGTGGGCAACCAATCACAGAGCATGACACACATTCACACACTTACTCACACCTGTAGGCATTTTTACAGACTCGCTTAGAGAGAACATACAAACTCTTCACTGACGTGCAAAAAAAAGAAAGAAATGTAAATGTAAAAAAAAAAAATAAACAGATGAGCACAAGTTAAAATCCATCTTTTCTTCTGCCCTTCAGACCATCAGAATTTAGCATTTTACAACAGCAGAATGAAGCAAATTGAATTGAATTGAATTGAATTGAATTGAATTGAATCGAATCGAATCGAATTGAATCGAATCGAATTGAATCGAATCGAATCGAAAATGCCTTTATTTGTTCCACCGGGATACATTGCATTTTACAACAGCAGAAATAATGGAATGGAATAGAATAGAATAGAATGGACTGGAATTTAATTTAATTGAAAATGCCGTTATTTGTGCATTTTACATATACTGCATTTTATAACAGCAAAATGTAATGTAGAAGAATAGAGAATATAGTGTATGTAGTATAAACACACATCTATACTAAAATATATACATAAATAAACAAAACCATAATTAACAAATCATAACATTCCCAGTAAATACTGATTTTGTTACATCATTTGAACAGAATTTTGTCAAATTACAAATTGCGTAGAAACACACCATTGCATTTGTCATTGCAAAAGCTTCAGTTCTAGACCACAGGAGCTCCAGCCAATCCCAGCAACTTTGGGCCAGAAGGCGGGACACACCCTGGATGGTCAACCAATCACAGAGTGGAACACACTGACCCACACATTCACTCCCTGTGCATCATTGATCACACATGTGGTCCGAAAAGGCCAATGAAGCTTTTTGTTCTCCAATATGGAGAAACATGGGGAGAATAAGAGCTCCGTGTTAAACAATAAAGTGACTCTCCAGCGCTATTGATCTGTGAGCGTAGGGAAGTGGAACGTAGTGGGCTTGAAGAAGGAGTGAGGACCTGGCAACACATCAGCACGTACAGAGCAAAATCTCTTACTGGAAGGAACGTGACCCTTTTCTATGAGAGATGCTCATTTTAATTTGATTTTAACATCTACTTGCTATTTAAAGATTAATGGCACGCATGGATTTGTCCTATTGTGTGTGTGTGTGTGTGTGTGTGTGTGTGTGTGTTATACGGTCCCTAGTGGCCATATTGACTTTTTGTCATACTGACCTTGTGGCCTCACTTTACTTTACTTTAAAACAATGGCTTTTGAAGACAACAATAAACTCTCCCTCTCTTTGTGTTAATTATAATATTTTAATATACGTTCATATTTAATCATAGACAGTTTTGTTCAGTGGAAGAAAGTTGGACTTGTGACTATAAAGGACTCATTCTTTTGGAGGTTATGGCACCTGCAAATAATTGTAAAGATATTAATTTACTTATTTTATTATTTTACAAAAAATTGTCTTGAAAATTCATCCGATACTTGTCCCATAGCTGTTGCCATCCCTTCATCCATTTTCTGAATCGCTTTTCTGTTTCCTGGTCATGGTGAGCTGAAGCCAATCACAGCTACTTTTGGACGTAAGCCACACCCTGAATGGGCAGCCAACCAATCACAGAGCAGAACACACTCTCACTCACAGATCCATGAATAAGGTGACTCCAAACCGCCTGCATTCGTTTTTGTGGTGATTTTCCAGATCCTGGGAACAAATATTTGTCTTGTAATTGGTTCTTGTAAGTTCTTGTAAAAAAGAGATTTATTCATGGACTTTTTTTTGTACGTGAAGGTCTTCCAATTCATGTTTAAACTTAGTTGTAATAGTTAGAATAGTCAGGAAACCCCAAAAAAGTCAATTTTGGTGAAAACGTCAACTTATCATCAACATCCAATAGCATATGATGATGTAAAAGACCACGTGTAGAACATCATGTTATCCGCAGCTTCCTCTCTTGAGAGAAAACTCATCTTCTCATCCTCTCACACTCGCCCATACAACACCAACTCAAGCTGTTTTGAATTTCAGAGTCTTTCCTGCAACCCTTTCTGTGTCCGAGTGCAAGGACGAGAGGTAGAGCAGGTCCTTGCTGCTAATTGCTCTGTCCTTCTCTTAAAACCCCCCTGAACACCCTTAAAATTCATGGTTTCCTCATTAGCTGGCTGAAAATCTCCATCTCGCAATCATCCCTTCTTATTCCACACATGTGCGGTGAATAAATCTGTTGTGTGTTGAGTCAGCAGGCCACAATAGTCTTTTGTTTGCCCGTGCATTGTTTTTGACTCACAATGGCGACTCAGATGTGTTTCCCCCGCGAGGGCTTCGCTAGCCACATGCTGCTGAGGAAAGGACGTCCGTCTTCCTACGATGAAGATTGATTTGAAGAAAGTTTGGACGGAGAGTAGTCCTGAACACTTATCGCTCTCCTTCACTCTCTCCCTCCAAAAAGACAAAAACCTCCCCCTCCCACATTAAGAGACTTCCTAAAGTGTTTCCAAGCAGCGATTAGGCTTTCTCATTCCCGGACACTAGACAACGACGTATCTGCAGCAGCACAGGCACTGGCACTACACTGTAAAAAATGTGACGAGCTATTTACCGTATTTTTCGCGGTGTAAGACGCACCTTTTCTTCCCCAAAACTGAGGCTGAAAAGTTGGTGCGTCTTATACGGCAAATGCAGAGATCCGCGGAGCGCGGTCACCGCCATCTTAGTATGCAATACCGTGGTATTACATACGTTGTCTCGCTTTCTTTCTCGCGCAGAATCTTGTGAAACAATGAAACCATGATTTCCAAACAAAAACGAACTTTGATCAAAATAAAACAAGCAGATTTTCTCATGCTTTTTAATTTGAGAAAATAAAACCAATTTTTCTCACATTTTTTGTTTATTGACGGTTTGAATACTATTGGAGAAGAGCAACGTTTTTATATTTTCCTCACAAAGAAATTCCACTCAATAGATAATCTTCTCTATTATGATCATTAACAGCCAGGAAGCAACATCCTCACACTGTAAGTGAAATCCTTGAGCCTTCATCCTGAAGACCATTAGACACATTGATGGTGAGACAGTTATTTATATTATTTAAACATATAGTGTCTTATTTCAAGATAAATCGCTTCAAAATATCCTTGCTATAACATATCAGTTGTATGTAAAAATGTTTATGCTTTAGTTTAAAGTTATTTAAAGAACTGCAATCAACACATGCAAGCTTCTCATTGGCTCTCCCAAAGAACAAGCTCATCTGATGATTTGGAGCTGCTGATTCTCTTTCCTCTTAATGTACAGTCTTCATCTGCTCAATGGCATTTGATCACTTCACGTGTTGAGATTAAAATGATTGTGACTCAATAAAAACGTGACGCAAAACCAATTGAACCAATTCCCTTAAAATAAACGGGAATTCTCGTTTTCTCAATCTTAAATTGAACCCAAAAATTGCTGTGGTTTGCTTAAAAAAGAGGTGGCTTTACATTTTAATTTGTTTTTACCAAAATGTTCTCAATATTTTAAGAAAAACGCAGAACAACATTTTTTTTCAAGGACACATGCACATTCTTTTTAGAAATCACCCAATTATTTTAATGAAAATTCCAAGCCTCATGATTCATTTTTTACAGTGTAGATGTTATGGGGACATTATGAGGACAGAATCCTGACATTTTGGTCAAACTAAGCTTTCTGATGGACTTAATTTACACTCAATTGTGAACATAAATTAATAATAAACTAGCGAAGAATCTGATATAAAAAGAATGTGAAGTATCTGTTTGAGTAATATAAATGCATATCTGAGCTGTAATTAAACAATCATTGTAGTGGCCTTATATTAGATGTGGCCTTCTACTAGAGTTGGCTTTGTATTAGACTTTAGGGTAGTAACTGAGGCGTAAAGAGTACCAGACAGTCATACTCGAGTAAAGGTACAGATACGTATGGTAAAAATGACTCCATTACAAGTAACAAGTCACCAATTTCAAAAAGTTGGAAAGTATCGAAATTTAAACAAACTTAAGTATTTTAATCACACTGAATTTTGGAAAAGAAGAAAAAAAACACCTAGAAATGTGAAAACTAATCCCATTCATAATGGATTTTTTTTTCCAATACAGAAACACAATTTAACACCTCAATGTTTTAAAAAAGGTAGAACGAAGTAGATAAAAAGAACAAAACGCAGTCTCAGTCAACTTGAAGTGTGAAAAGAAAAAAAGTAGTAAAATATAATTCTGATTAGTAAATTTTATTTATGATATAATGCAATTAGTAAAATACATTTTAGCCTCTAAATCACGTTTGCGTGATTTAGCTGAAAAATAGCTTCCAAAACCTTATACCCTGCATATTGCCTTGTTCCCCCAAGAAATTAAATTAATATTATTATTAAAGCAATATTAATTGATGCCGGCTTGTCACACACAATCACAATGTAACAAGTAACGGCAAGTGTTCATTCAAATGTAGTGGAGTAAATAGTACAGATCTTCAATCACAAATGTAGTGGAGTAGAGAGTAAAAGTTTATTTTTAACTTTTATTTTTGATACTCTGTTCCAAGTAGCAAAAAACATACTGAAGTAAAGTAACAAACTTTGTTTACTCAAGTACTCAAAATCTCGACAGATGCTTCATTACATTACTACAGTTAAACACATTGATCACATTTTGCCTCTGAAAGACTCTGTTTGTTTAATTCAGAGTTTTCTTAAGCAGTATAATTGCTTATTATTAGCTTAAAATATATGTATACACTTTGACCCTACTTTGCTTGATATAACCTATGTTCCAACGCCTGTGAGGCATCATTCAAAACAGGATTTAATTTTCCTTTAGCTCACCCACTAAATGTGTGTAATTAGAGAGAGCGAGGTGAAAAAAGGGAGAAAGTGATCAGAGTGTGAGAGAATATCTCTCATTCTATTCCGTCTGTCATGCACTAAAGGTTAGTTGCTCCCCTGTTAATTTACCCAATTCTCCTGCACAGAGAGGTGAAAACTTCCAGCACCAGAATAATTGGGAATGTGGAAATTCCTCGGAGAGGCTCGGCCAAGGTCTGATGCCTTTTAGAACATCGTTCTCATAAACAACCACCAGACTTTCGCCTGTTCTGTTTGCCGTGGCAGAGTGAGTCAGATCATGAGCAATCGCCAAGTCCAAAATACGTCTGTCAGTTTTCACCACGCACTTATGGACGCAGCTTCTGATTGGTTCTTTAACGAGGCCGACCAGCCATAACAAGACAGTGGCGCTTGAGTCAATATCTCAAAATCATTTATAATTGTCTAAGCAGAGCTAAAATGAATCAGGATTCCTGAAGAGTCTGCATACATATTTCAAATTAAAGGCACTGAGTGTGTTCTAAAGAAGAAAGAGATCTCACTGTTCAGGATTTCAACAGGTCTTTGGAATTACAAATTACAAGTACAGTAGTACATCTATTTACGAATGCCTCTATTAACAAAGGTTTCAGGTTATGAAGAGTGCCATTGAGAAAAGTTGCGTCTAGTTACGAAATTGTTTCAAGATACGAATCTATTTCTTGCCAATAGAGAAATTGTAGTGTTTTTTGTCTTTTTTTTTTCAAGTTCATGAGATTTTTTTACGTGTGTACTGTTACGTGCTGTTTGTTTGATAAATTGTATGAAAGCGCAATGGGTCAACAGTTCAATTACCTACGTGTTTAGACATGAAAAAAAAAAACACAATCAGAAAGCGGCAACTAACAAACAATCACCATAACCCGGAATTGTAGAAGTACTATTACTATAACAGTGTGTTTGTTATTCTACACTTCAAATCTACAATTCTAAGGTTGCATAGCCGCTAAAACTCTTACACTTACATATTCACACGAGCGCTTTGAGACAGTTAATACTGTGAAAAGCACCTTACAAATGCTCAGAACTTGAACTTAAAACCGAGAGGTAAATTAAACAAATTTTTATTCTTTGCTTTAGTCAGAGAGTATACATTTTTTATATGTGTTTTTGCCCATAATTGTTGCGCAACATGTTATTACCAACGTTTAATCATTTATTTAAAAAAAAAGTCTGATTTTAGGAAAAGGCTTGGAACTGATTATGACGAATACATATCAAACGCGTCTCTACTTACGAAATTTTCTTCTGACGAATTGCTTTCGGCACAAAATAATTTGCTAAGCAGAGGTGTTACTCTATGTGTGTGTGTGTGTGTGTGTGTGTGTGTGTGTGTGTGTGTGTGTATTTACGGTTATTTTATTTCCTTCATCACACAACTTAGAGTTCCAGAATCACATTAGCAGCTCCTTGATAGGAGCATGTGTGTATTCTCAACATCGAGGAGACATCTACTGGCTTTCCATGTCTATAAATTGCTGGATTTTTCTACCTCACTTAATCTGGCTATGAACACCCTCCGTGTTCCGCTGCCCTTTGTCACTCTCTATTACCACTAAACACACATCTCTATATCCCACGTCGACTTGAGACACTCGCCGCATGCTAACGTGTAAGCTTCTCATAGCACAGGAGGAAGTTAGAAGCTTGTTTCCGTACATTTTCGTATGTAACCTGGGTGAAGTGGTCAAAAATAGGGTCCAAAAATGCTTTTACCTCAAATCACTAGATTTGTGAGCTAAAAACAAATGACAAATCTTTGCTCTAGACAACATCTGGATGCTATGCTGATACTGGATGTCCTATGAGATGGACATGTTTGGACTTTTTTAAGGTGAAAGCAGTCGTGAATTTGAAATATTATAAAATCATATCCTTATAAAATATACTATATTATTATAAAAATGTCTGCAAACATTTCATTTTGTGTTATAGTTCCACGTCCACAAAAATCAAAAAAGGATTTTTGTATCTCATTAGTGAAAAGCTTTAAAAGTACTTTAAATATAAACTTAAAATATATTTATAAGTAGGTAGGTATATACTTTATTAATCCCTGAGGTAAATTCTTGAGAAATTATAACATATAACTTAAAAAAAAATTGATTATCAAAGTAAATAATAAAACCCCACCATTGCTCCTCACATCGGTCTCCATCATTTACATTCCCTCCAACCTTTAAAGTCTCATTTCTCCTTTAACCACTTTAAAACGGTGCAAGCTCGCTAGATTCCGCGTTCCACTGATCCTACTTTTCCCGTGATTATGCGTATGGCCTGTTTTACATGCGGTAAAAGCTGACATTACTCAGTGTCGTTCTGAAAGGCTGGACGTGGGGGAAAGTGCATTTAGTGTCCGTGTACTCTCTTTATACATCCATAAATTATTCAATTCCCCCTACGTCTTTTAATATTAAAGTGTGGGAGTGAGATCCCGGGCCGTGGGTTGGGAATGGCGTCCGCTTGGTGACAGCAGGTAGTTCCGCCTGAGTGACCAGATGAACAGGACCCATCTGCACCAGCTCATCACACATACTGTCCGGGCGGAGATCCTCCCGTCCACAAGGTCAAACTCTGACACGACGGAGCTTCTTGTAAAGTTTCAAGATCACTCGGGAGGAGTCAAGTCTTTACTTGAGTAATGGATGCAAAACTAGGTTTGGATTTTGGACTTTTCGTAGCATTTGCTGGTGATTCATGGTGAAGGGCAAATTGATGGATGAAAAGAATAAGTTGGCTTGATGGTTTGAGTTATGAACAGACAGACACAAATATATTG
>CM051493.1:13613917-13647991 GCA_028031935.1 Paedocypris micromegethes
TTTTTTTTTTTTTTTTTTGTTAATCAGTGTTAAGGTGCTGGTGGAAGAGCTCAGTTTTTAGTGCTTTTTTAACTTCATCCACTTAACCATCCATCAATCAGTTGATCTATCCATCACCCATCCATCTACATATTAAATCCATCCATCCATCCATCACCCATCCATCTACATATTAAATCCATCCATCCATCCATCACCCATCCATCTACATATTAAATCCATCCATCCATCCATCCACCCCCCCCCTCTCTCTCTCTCTCTCTCGATTAATCCGTCTCTCAATTGATCATCCATCCATCTTCTCTACCATTTAACAATCCATCCATCCATCTGTTTAAAGTTTTCCACTCCACTATGTGCAAAACAGTGCAAACACTGTTTTATGCTGTTTTTGTTACTTTATCTGTTTAATCATAAAAGCGTACATAAGTGTTAAGCTCTCGCCTTTTTTTTTAACAAATATTTGTCTTTGCTTTTGCTTCGCCTGCAGATCAGACGCGCTTCCTGAGCAGTCTCAGATACCTGCCGAGATCCAACATGGTCTCCAGAATAGCGCCGCGTCATTATTGACAGTCGGATCGATGGCATCTCCTCACCCACTGGGCTTCATTTGGACTCGGCGCCACTCGATCAGCTCGTGGAGATAATAATTACGAAGCATGACAGTTGGGAATGTGATTAGCTGTCAGTGTATATGTGACTGAGATTGATTCCCATGTTGTGTTTTACAGTGTGTGTGTGTGTGTGTGTGTGTGTGTGTGGGTGTGTGTGTGTGATCAGGACAAGGTCAAGTGCCAGCACAGGCGCACAAACACACACCAGACGTTCGTATAAAACACACAATCACACACTAGAGCAGTGGTTCCCAACCTTTTCTTGTTTGAGGCACCCTTGGAAAGCCTTTCAAAAGTTCCCGGCACCCTTATAAGGAAATAGATATTTAAAAACATTATTACCGTATTTTTCGCCATATAAGACGCACCGGCATATAAGACGCACTCAATTTTAAGGAGGAAAATCTAGAAAAAAAAAGATTCTGAACTGAATACTGTAGTAAAATACGATACCGATGTAGTAAAAGACGTGCCACGATATGGATTTTGCAATCATTATTAATTTAAATTATTAGAATACCGCATAAAGAAAAAAAAAAACTATTTTTCAAAACATGTTAAGAACATGTTTTAAATGGCCCATATATTTGGATGAATATATTTTGAAAATAATCTCACTCACTTAAAAAATATATTAGTACAATGTTTCACGGATACATTTCTTCACCGTATATCGAACACTGTATTTACTGTCCTTTATTGAAGACAGGGACACAGAGAATGCTGTTGCACACCTTTACATTTTACTCGTTTTCTCTATGTCTCTGTTTTCTAAATTGTGCACCGCACCCGATAGCTTTAAAGATTCGAATCAACAGATTATCCCCCTCGGGCGCGCCGCAGACTTTGTTTAGTGCGGCCGCCGGCTTCTATTTTTGAGAAACGTGAGTTCCGTGTGCGCCGCATCTCAGCCTCTGTTTTCCACCTCTCTCACATTTTATATGCACGACTCCTTCAGTAAACTCAAACAGGGGCGCCGCGAATATATAATAGAAAATCGCTTAGCGGACGCGCTCGTGCCCCCCCACACGTAACATGAAAAAATGCCGCCCTGGGCGACTGCCCCGTTCGCCCATGCCTAGAACCGCCACTGACGGCACGAACATTGCTAATCAAATACAGTTTGTACTTCACGCGCAAATGCGTGAAGCTCCGTTTTCTGCGCTGTGCCTTTAAGAGAGCGACTGTTTTGGTTTTAAAGACGCACTTGAGAAAATCTGCTTGTTTTAGTTTGATCGAAGTTCGTTTTCGTTTGGAAATAGTGGTTTCATTCTTTCACAAGATTCTGCGTGAGAAAGAAAGCGAGACAACGTATGTAATACGCGGTATTGCACACTTAGATGGCGGTGACCGCGCTCCGCGGATCTCTGTATTTGCCAGACGCACCAACTTTTCACCCTCAGTTTTGGGAAGAAAAAGTGCGTCTTGTACGGCGAAAAATACGGTATTTATTTATTTGTTTCATTTCGGAGAGTTGCATGCAACAACACCTTATACCTAGTCCTAGATGATATGAGAATACTGTTTACACATTCTGCCTTAATAAAAAAAATAGCAATTTTTTCCCCGAATTTTTGGCGGCACCCTCAAAAGATCTCACGGCACCCCTTAGTGCCGCGGCACACCGGTTGAGAACCACTGTATTAAGTGGTACATCCTCATAACATAAACCTTAGAGTCCTGACCTCTCCAGTCTAGTGCCAAGCAATTATACCAGCGGACGAAGATTTTCATCTCTCTCGTTTTCTCTCTTTCTGTCGTTTTCTCTACGACTCCATCACTCTGTCTCTCTTGCTCGCTCTCATCCACACTCCATCTCTCTCTTTCTCCGACTACATCTCTCTATCTTTTTTGCTCACTCTCACCCACACTCTATCTCTCTATCACTCCATTTCTCTTACTCTCTCACACTCCATCTCTCCATTATCCTTGCTCGCTCTCAACCACATTCCATCCCCCTCTCTCTCGCTCTCTCTGTCTAACACACACACACACACACACTCCCCTTTTTGTCACTCTTTTTTTTTGCCCCATCTCACTCTTATTCTTACTCTCAGTCCTTGTCTCACCCTTACTCATATCCTCACTCATCTCTATATTAAGATATAGATATAAAGAAGAATTTATATATATATATATTTGTATCTTCATCACTTTTTTTCAACATCAGTCAACATTTCTATTATTCTCACTACATCCACTACTCTTTTCTTACCGTTCTCCCTCTGTCTGCATCTCACACTCTTCTCCTTTTTATTACTCACTTTCTTGGCTCTTCTCTCTCTTTCTACTGATAAGGTCTTTCTACTGTTGAAAAAAACTCTGGTGCATTTTTCACCCTACAAAACTCGCTCTTACTCAATTCCTCTCTCTCTTTCTCTCTCTTCCTCTCTCATCCTTTTTTCCCTCTCTCCACCTCTCATATTTTTCCTGTATTTCACTATTTTTTCCCATTACTCTTTCTCCAGTCCTCCTCACTCATTACTTTGGATCGTCCAGTCTCCCAATCGCTCATTTTTACCCTCACTCGATCTCTACTTTTTCACTTTTTCTCTTTATTTCTCTTTCTCACATCACTCTTTCTCTCACCCTCACTCCACCTCTCTCTTCATTGCTCTTACTCATCATTTAATGAGGAAACCCAAAATCTGGCATTGCCAAAATGTTGTTCTCCGTCTCATCTGACATCTTTTTGTATTCTATGTGAACATCACACATCACATATCGCCCGAGTGTCTGTAGTGTCTGTAGAGCAGAAGCTGTTTTAAACATTTTGCAGCTGCAGTCGAAGGGTGAAAGTTGGACTTCATCTCTGCTCTCACACCGATCACGAACAGAGAACATGGTCTGAGCTCAGAACACACACCACACAAGAGCTTCATCCACTAATGGAGCCTGACGACCTCTGACAGGTCCACATCCACAGCCCAATGAATAGAACACTTTGACCTAAGTGATGCGAACTAGCAATACAGCTCTACCGAAATTCACTGGATGCAGCGGCATTACTCATGTGTGTGTGTGTGTGTGTGTGTGTGTGTGCATGAGATAGTAAAGGCTGAATATGGGCATAAACACGGAGAAAATGGCCTGTCAAGGTCATCTGAAGAACACACACATCTACCCCATCAAACGTAACTGCACTTTCTATTAAATTACTCTGAGTGGATCTGAGATTTCTGCTGGGCCAATCAAAGCCATAATTTTTAATTTTCCTTGGAAATCCAATCAATTAAGACATTTGTGGCCGTGATGGAGAACTCGCTCCTATTCTGTGTCATTAAAGCTGTCATAGGAGAAATGAGAAAATCTCTCAGAAGTTTCTCATTAGGCATACACACACACACACACACACACGCACACGCACACACGCACACGCTATCAAAGTGGGATCTCTCCATTGACCAGTCACAGGCAGGACATCAGAGTTGAGGGACTCAGAAGTAGGTCCCCACAAATGACCAAAGCCCACTTAGGGCTTTTTAGGGATTTAACTAGTGTTAAAACCTCATAGTCATGGCCCACACACACACACACACACACACACACACACACACACACACACACACACACACACACATATTGCTATTATATCACAGTGGGGTCCCACCATTGACCTTACACACAAAACTATACATCCTTTCCCCCTAACAATGACCCTAACCATTACTAAACTCCTCCCCCTAACCCCCACAACCCCAGCTATTGGGAGTTAATTGTAACTTCAGCCCTAAAATCCCACTTTTATTCCATCCTCCCAAGCCTTCAAAGTTGACTCTGATGCAGGTCCCCACAAGTGACCCTAGCCCCACTTTAGTGTTAAAATCTCAATTTCCATATTACTAAAATGACTAATAGAAGGCCACCTCCAGTAGAAGTCCACCTCTAAAAGAAGGCCACCATGGCGGAACAATAGAACACCATGACCTTCTATTAGAGGTTTTACGGTAATCAATTCATTATGGTAAACACTAAGACAATACGGACATCGTCTATTCTTGAGACATCCCTTACTTAGTTCTATAAAAATTAACACAATTATTGAAATATTCATTCTACCGTATTATAAAGACAGTGGTTTTGGGGGTTTTTTATGACTCATCTGGATTTTTAAGAGAATTAAAACACTGAAAAACAAGTACAAAATTAAAAATACAGATTTACTCTTTTTTCATTCTGTGCAGTTTGTTTCAGTAAAGACATCACATCTCGTGTTTGATCATGGGACTTTGATGCAGGTCCCCACAAGTGACCATAGCCTCACTTTAGTGTTAAAATCTCATATTCGGGGCCCAGCATTACACACACACACACACACACACACACACACACACACACACACACACACACACACATTTGCTATCATATCATAGTGGGGTCCCACCATTGACGTACACACAAAACTATACATCCCCGCCCCCTCACAATGATCCAAACTATTACTAGCTCCACCCCCTCAACGCCACTCCCCAACTAACCGAAATTGTAACTTCAACCCTCAAATCCCTTCTTTATTCCATCATTCCTCAATCAAGTCCCCACAAGTGACCACCGACGATTTTGTGTTATAGACTCATGTTTTGGGCCCCACTTTACACACACACATACACACACATTGGCCATTTGTTAAGATTTCATACTTATTAAAGATTTAATTATTATGACTTAAATAAGACCAATTATCAAGCAAAAGGAAAGCCAGACTTCCGCCTCTTGGTCTTTGTTTGGTGCAATTCCACCACTCTTCATCTTCATCTTCCCTTTCTTTCCAGCCCTCCAGTTAAGAAGGGTCAATAAAAGAGGAAGAATAAATGAAGGTCCTGTGAACAAGGTTGCCCAAAGCAACCAGGCCGAAACAAGCGATCACACTCATCTGTTTCGATGAAAAAAGAAAGGATGGCACTCATCCATTTCCAACCGTGGTGTTCGGCTCCATAATGAAGTCATAATGGCGGGATGACACAACTGTGCAATATAGACCAGCCCTCCGAAACCCAACCCACGGGGGGCATTTCATCATCCAACGTGTGTGTGTGTGTGTGTGTGTGTGGGTGTGTGTGGACGCAGCTGCCTGGGGTGTTTGTGTGTATTACAGCCCCGCGTTTGAAATTTCCTTGTGAAGACTCTTGGCAGAATTGGTTTCCATTTAAGCGGCAGATGACAACAGCAGGTCTCCACCAGAAGATCTGCACGATTATTACGGCGAGGCTCCGTAAACTTTTCTCATTATCGCAGAAAGCAACTTCGAGTGATCGCATGGTTTAGCTTCATCTCATCGGTATTGAATGCTAACGTGCTAGGTGGAGTCAAAGCTACACATCGTTGAACAAATATGCATATGCAGGTTTGGAGATAAAGACCTTGTCAATTCATCTACTCAAATGCAAATGACAGTCCGATGGATGGAATTGAATGGCACTTTTCCAAAAGAAATGACTAATTGCCCTGGATTTCCCGGCCGAGCGCTGCCATTCGTCTGTCTGGACTCCTGCCATCCTTGAGCAGGGACCACGAGGCTGAAGAAAATGTGTTTTCACATATATGAATAAAAAAGAAGAGGGTAAAAAGGCGCTGTCTGCTCCCATCTGGCTAAGCACAGTTGACGGCAAGGTTAAACTCAGCTTGAAGAATCCACGAGACTTTAACCGAACAAACGAGGAAGTTGTGGAACGTCCAAAGCGCTAACGTCAAGTCTTTTTATGCCAATTCTCTGGGTCCGATCTTTAACACAAATGCAATGATAATGCCATTGGAATCATAATACTTTAATTCAGAAATCATTTTTAGGATCTTAAACACATCTAGGTTCTAAATCCAAACTGACAATCTTCTTCTCGGATGCTACGTTGGCATCGAGATGCTATTAGCCTGTTGTTGTGAGGATGTTAAGTCATTCTCGCTGGTAAGAAACAATCAATAATCTGATTTTGTTTTTTTTTTTTATCTTTTTCCATTTTTGGGTCATGAGGAGCTGAAGTCAATCTCGGCAACTCTGAGACTGAATTGGAGGCTAAGCGGGACACACACACACACACACACATTCACTCACAAGAGCACGTTTTTCTACTCCGGTTTTCCAATTCAAGACATATCTTGAATGTCAAATCATTAGAAAGACAATTATAAAGATATGCAAGGTATAAAGTGTGAAATTATAGTCAGAAAAAAAAAAAATCACAAAAGGACAGAGTTTTTTATTTTAGAACTTAATAACTCACTATTTTATGGGTAAAAAAGGTTGACGTTTTTTTAGATACTTCCACGTAATTCCCAAAATGCACTCAGAATTCCGAAAATGCATATAGAAATTCTAAACAAATGCAATATATTTTAGGAATTTGTCAAATAAATCAAGTCCAAAGTTGTGTATTTGCACCTTGTGAAATATTGAATTATTTCAATCGCGTGTGCAATTTTTAAAATGTATTCTTAAATGTATTTTTATTCAAACATGTTTACTGTACATAACAAATCATAAAAACATAAATCCACAACATAATAATAATAGAACAGCCATCTCATTTTTCCTATTTTACATGCCTCAAAATTAGTAGAAAGAAGAAAAAACATATCTAGTCACACCCTCTTTTATATTCAACTTTAACAAATCATTAAAGCAAATCATTAAATAAATCTTATTCTTCCATTTAAACGTGAAGCATCTCTTAACTAATGTGAAAAATGTAAATTTGTTACATTTTGACATGAATTTACGTAGATTCGTTACAGGATTACAATGAGATGAATAGATACAAAAATAATCTATTCCCATCCCATACTTTTCTCTTCATCTACTTATAATTATTTAACTATTTATTATTTAGGGAAAACGAACTATTCTTCCACTTCAATTCCTTTAAACACAAACATTCTACGTTCGACTTTGTTTTGGTAGTTTCTTGCATCGTTAAAGCAGAAAATGGCTGATCGCATTAGAATAACAGAAATATTAAACTAATGTTATTTTGTTTGTCATCCTGCAATTCCTCTTGTTATTTCATCCTTTGGAGGTTCATGCTGAATAACAAATATGTAAAATCGCTCTTCACCCTCGGGATGACAATTTGCTCCGGTTTTATTTCCTCTTTGTAGTTCCACTGCCGCACGAGTCTTCGGGGAAAGGGACTGCGCAGCACAACTGAAGTGTATCGTTTTACACGCATTTAACATGAAAAGCCAATTCTTCAATTCGCAGGGTTAAGAACTTCAGCAGTAAAACGCATCTTGTTGTTTGCTTGCTGCTTTTAAAAAAATTAATTAATGGCTCATGAAAATCAAGGATTGTAAGAACAATACGGTTCAAATCAAGGCGGGGTTTTCGTAAACCTCATTCTTTCATCCGTCACGTATTTTTGTATCAAAACAGATTATGGAGGCAAAGGCTGTTCTGAAGCTGATCAAGACCAGGTTTGAGGCCTGGTCCGGGTTTGTCTGTGTTCAGGAATATTTCCTCTGGGTCTCCATTTTACTACCACGACAAATGTGAATTTTCAGAACCTAGATCCCGAAGAGGGGAAGAGGTGAGATTTGGTTCCGGGCTTCTAACTTATGCAGCCTTCCTATTTGTTAAAAAGTAACAGACAACTTTAAAATTACTTTAAATTTAGCATATAGCCAAAAATAATAACAACAAATGAAGGTAAATGTGAAAATGTGTGTGTCTGTTTGTCCATTTGGGTCCAAAGATTAGACATTGACTACCGCTTTCATGACACAGAAATGGAAAAAACTAAAATTACAGTAAAATCTCTAATAGAAGACCACCTTTAGTTGATGGCAATCTCTAAAAGAAAGCCACTATGAGCTGAAATATTAGAAGTTTTTTATGGTATTTTCGTTAGCAAGTGAAAAAATCAAGACCAAGTAAAATTAAATTAAATTACATTAATTACATTAACAGATGCAATTCTCTGTACCGCTTTGCTGTAGCGTTCTGTACCATTCTATTTATTATACACTTAGTAATGTTTTTTATGTTCTTTAGATCACACTATTTTCACACTATATTCACTATATACTATACACAATATATACACTATATAAGATTAACATAATATTTGGAATATTTAGTCTGGCATATTATAAAGGCAGCTTCTTCGTTTTACGTCCCACAAGGGTCTTTGAGAGAATTAAAACACTAGTAATGAAGTACAGAATGACATTCTGAAGACAGGTTACTACAGAAAAAAAAAAAAAATTGGAATGCGTCAAATATTTTTTTGGTGACGTCACGTCTCGTGCTTGATTTATTCTTCTCTCGAATCCAGAGAGGTTTGTTTCAGACAGATAACCAGAATCAGAAGGTACGATTCCACACCTTATCAACCTCACAGGGGTGAGGAACTTATAATCCACATCTTTCTCAACAGACTTATCTTATTTTTATTTTTGAAAATATTAAGCCATTCTCAAACAGCTTCCCACTGCTTGCTGAAGTCATGCTGCAGAACATTCTGGAATTCTCTGTTTTGATGAGTATAAAAACAGTGGAAGATGGGTGGGTGGATTTTTTTAACAAAAAATAAATATTACAACATAACAATTACAATAAAACACCCAACTTACACACTTATGTGCAATTATTATGTGCAAAACTATGTAGCACGAAGTTTGTTTAGTATTTTATATTCATGTTTTTATCTTATTTTATCTCATTTAACAGTATTTTATTTTAATAATATTTTTACCATTTATCTTCTTTTTTTATTATAATACTTGCTTAAAATAAAGTATGCTTTAGTAGATGACATAACATTTGAATTTGCTTCGATATTAACCAATGGCTTGTGCTGAAAACACATCTGCTTTCACAAGCCGAAGTAAAAAAAAAAAAAAAGAACGAAAGAGAAAGGGTTGGAAATGACAAACGACCTTCTCTGTATTTCCTGCATGATCGCTCATCTACACCCGCAGCTCCACTTGACCTCTGAGACCGTGTTCACTGTGAACGGACCTGGAGAAATATAGAATGAGACGGGACCCATGACACGTCTGTGGGGTGCTCCCTTTGAGTCAACCTCACTGCGACTCGTCTAATCACAACAGATATCCATCCCGCCATCTCTCCGCTCCCTCCTGCCATGTTTCAGCAGTGCCCGCGCCAACACAAAACGAGGGGTGTAACAATATTGGAGATATCGTGATATTAGAAATGTCTCGATATACCGTCGTCATCATTACGGTATAATAAATGGCACATGTCAGTCAAAAAACAGTCAAAGGTTTTAAGTCATTAGCGACTACATATACCATGATGCTTTGCACTGTGGTTTAGCCAATAGGAGCTTAGCTTGCGCACGCTCCACATCTGCCCAGTCGAGATGGCAGAAAGCAGTGAAAACAGCGTGAACTCTGAAGAAAATCCCGATGTTGAGATTGCGAGAGCTCCTTCAACTTCTAAATCAGATTTTTTGATTTTGCCGTTTCTACTAAGACTAAAGGAGAAAAGGTAACGAACAGATTTGTATGTAAGCATTTCCACAATAGAGCCATGTTGTTTACTTTAAGGCAGTTATGGTGTCAACTTTTATTAAAATGTTTAGCTGGCTGTTTTTAATATGCTTGTTTGTCACGATCTTCGGTGCAGAACTGGAGCCGGAGACCGTGGTGAACATAAAACTGGACTTTACTGATAAAACAACGACAATAACTTACAAACAACTCGGAACAAACTCGGGAAACATGACACAGGAACACGCAGGTGTGACGACAATAACCGACAAAGAGAACTGAGACAGGTGAAACTTAAATACTACTAGAAACGAGGTACAAATGAACAACAGGTGAGACGGATGAACCACGTGACTACACACGACAGGAAACACGGAAACAGAGGAGCATGGGAAATGTAGTCACTGGTTCTGACACTTGTTAGTTTCAGCTTTGTTTGCACATTGAGGAAATGACGTCAGTGACAATTCCTTGTTACTTTACAGTTGTTGCACTTTTGAAAAGAATATTGTATAGTATATTGCTATTAGTATGGTAGTATGGTTAGTATATTGCCGTTTCTGACTTGAATTTTGCAGTTTGGAATTAGTGTGACCAGAGTTTTCTATTGTCCTCGTTCTAAAATTTGATTGGCTAAATAACAATGGCCAATTATTATTATATTGTCAGCCTTTTTGCTATAAACATAAGAGACATAATTGTGAAGTCTTCTGTAATATCGTATGCTTCTACAGGATATCGTGATAAATATCGTATTGTGAGGATCATATCGTGATAATATCGTATCGAGAGATTTGCATATCGTTACATCCCTACAGAAAACCAGAGAAATCACAGAAACATGACAGCAAAAACCGCCAAGTCTCCAGTAAATAGTGGCCTAATAACACTCTCGCAAAATCGCTGGGGAATCCGCACGCTCGCACATTTCAATAAGCACGGCTCCAATAAATTGCAAGTTTACGCAACAAATAAATGAATAACGGCAAAGGAAATATGAATCCATCTTAACGGGCCCACTTCAGCGTCAAAAGAAAATATTGCTCAATTTAAATTTAATGACTGGTTCCATCTTCACTGGGCGCAGAGCCGCTGCCGTAATAACAATAATACACTGTTTTATGGGCTGCCCTTCACACCAGAGAGTCTTGCGTAGACAACACACAACAGAACCGCAGGAGATTAACCGGAAAGCCGAGACGTGAGTGAAAATAGCCTCGTACCCGAGATTTCATTGCCCACTGGTTAAAAAATAAAGTGGTGCCAATGAATAGCTGCGAGCGAGGCGATAGTGAATATGCTCTTTGATTGCATCACGAGCGGAGTTGTGCTGTAGCATTTGTTGCGAAGGAAAAATGATCTTAATTTGATGTCGTTTAAAAAGCTTTGTTTGGAAGAAAAATTGTGACTTTTATGATAATTATTGCTCGATAATGACGCTAATAAAAATACTAAGAGGTGTTAAACTGTTTAGAGGACGTATCAGTTGGGACTGTGTGTGTGTGTGTGTGTGTGTGTGTGTGTGTGTGTGTAAAGGTGAGGACCCAAATGCTAGGTTTCTATAGTAAAAAAATAAGAAGAGTAAGAAGAATAAGAATAAGTAAGAAGAAAAAACGAAAAAAAAAGAAAAAAGAAAAACAGGTAAAAGAAGGAAAAGAAGTTGACTGATGAGAAGAAAAAAGAAAACGAGAAAGATGATGAATAAGAAGAACAAGACCAAGTAGAAGAATAAAAATAAAAGAAAAAGGATGGTGAAGAAGAAAAAAAGGACATGAAGAAAACGAAGAGGAAAGATGAAGAGGAAGAAGATGAAAAAAAGAAAAAGAGGTAGAAGAAGATGAAGAATGCCTTTATCGTCAGTGCTACTTTGGTGAAATGTAATGTAGAAGTAAACAAAACATAAAAAAAGCAAAAAAATAACACTATAATAAATACAATGTATCCAAATATAATGCAAAAAAAAAAAAATAAAAACACCGATAATAATGTGTTCAAATATTGCAAATGTTGTAGATCAGACCAGTATCATGACAAAAGTCAGGCCTTATGGGGACTTGTGGGGACTTTTGGGGACAACTTAGAAGGCCTGATTGAGAATCTTAAAAACATTTTAGGCCTAAAGTAATATTAATTTGTGTGGTTTTTTTTTAACTAGAGTGAAAGAATGTAGGAGGATTTTGATAATAGAGAGATGATATAGAGGAAAAATATGTGTGTGTGTATGTGTGTGTGTGTGTGTGTGTGCGCGTGTGTGTGTGTGTGTGTGTGTGTGTGTTGTTGGTGAGCACACATGTGGCTCGTATTTGACCCCTCCCCCCTCTCTTTTTCTGATTAAAATCACTTTTATTATTTTTTTCCTCCAACTGTGTTTCTTGTTATCTCCTGTGTGAGCTTTTATTTAAACCTTCCTTTTCTTTTGACTTGTGTTGGTTGCCAGCTGGTTTCCAGTGCATCTCATAGTCTGGTTTGTTTATTTTTGTGTAGACCTCGCAGGCGTCGAAACCACTGTGTCCGATAGATTGGAGGCCCATTTGATCAGTTCTATCCCAGACTCAATAAAGTTTGATTGTTTTCGTGAGTGTGAGTTTAAGCGGAAGGAGAAATAAAGTCCTCTATTCTGTTTGCAGCTCAGAACAAACTCAGCATAAATCGATTGTTGTGATGGGTAAAACATTTCATTTACCTGAAGAACCTCAGATTGGCTGATCCAAATTCTAAAAAAATAATAGTTCACGTTCAGTGCATTTGTAGGCCGCTTTTCACACTTGCAACTGTCTCAAAGCGCATGAATTACAATACTGCTCTCACTCTATAATCCTTAATAAAGTTAAATTATCCCTTATAAAGGTTCAATGAAATTATGGGATGATGCATACAAAACAAAAAACGAATTATTTGGACTCACAGTGTTACAGCTACTAAGAAAAAAAACCTAGATTATGACTCTGATTATTATAATTACACTTGTAATTATATATTGATTGATTATATAAGCTCATCAATGAAGCTTATAATAAAAATATAACTTGTATTAAAGGCATATTAAGTGATCTGAACACTGTTCCCCGCTCTGGTTGAAAAGCAAGAGTTTGTGTGCAAAAATGGAAGTGATTAAAACTTTTCCTTTAGTAACTCCAGCTCTACTTCAGCTCGAAGCTCTGTCGGTGTGAAGATCCAGCTAGAGTCTGACAGTAGATGATTTCTTGTCTGAGCAGGTTGAATGTGATTGACAGTGAGCTCTAGAAACTGTTTTCAGGACCGTAACAACTGAGTTGCTAACGTTCTTATCAATCCACTGAATGATTTAGGACATTATAAAAGACATGTGGAAATGAATAATTTCGAAACACTTTTGAATGGTTGGCGTTATTACTAAAAAGTTGTGTAAATTATGAGGCGTGCAAGCAAATTATGGTGAGGAATAAATATGGTGGAGGATTATGCACGTAGGTGAAGTACGTAGGATACGCAAGAAATTTTGATTGAGAACTTTAGGGTGTATGAACAAAACCTGTGATCCAGAGTCGGGCCAAGGGAAAGTGGTAGAGCCACACAGATGCTAACTTGAAGATGCAAAAAGGATTTATTTAGAAAAAAAAAATTCAAAAAATTTAAGCAAAAGAACAAATTTTCTTGAGAGAGAAGTAACTTGTTAACAAAACTGTCAACATGAGCATGTGTTTGCTCAGAGCATACAACCAACCAACACAACCTTCACAGTCAAAATGGCCTGGCTTTTGTAGGCCAGTTTTCCCGCCAAATCTTAATTGGGCCAACCTACGTTATCTGAGCTGGAGGGGTAACAAGACGTTCACTGATAAAACATCCTTGTCATTGACATAACAGAAAGGGGAAATAAACTCTAATCTAAACAAGTCACAATAAACTTTGAAATACGCACAATTAATATATATTGGCCCATGTATTCGGCTCATTCTAAATACAAACTGAACCACCATCACCCTCTATCCAAAATGGAATCATCCTCAAACCTTTAAAATGGCAGGCAGAAATGCCACGCCTCTTTGACCAAACACTGAGGAAGTGGTAAGTCTGCGGTGTCTCACATTTTCTAACAAACGGCTTTAAACAAAAATGTATGAATTTTCTTTCCTGCAATTTGAAAACCTTTAGTGATCTGACAAATAAAATGTTGACTTTCGTCATCACGCTACCTTTCACAAAAGCTATCTTTTCTGAAGTGAAGAGTGGTTAAATGGATGGATGGGTAGATGGATGGACAGACAGAGGGACAGAAAACACACAATTTATCCGAATCTGAAACGGATTGAATCTGAAATGCACAACAAATGAATGTCCTGGGAATGACAAATACAGGTTCTCTAGAGGAACTAGATGCATTGGAGCCATTCTTCTTGTGGAACAGTTCTCAGGCCATTTATAATGCCGGCTCGGAAAAACGTTCTTCTCTTGTATAGTATTCATCAACAAACCATACATGCTTCATCTTGTCAATAGCCTGAGATTTTTTAGCAACATTGAATTTGACATTTATCTCTAGCAGCTTTGTCTTATTTATTAATGACTTGGAGGGCAGCAGAGTCATTGTCCCAACTAAACAGTCGTACCCTAGAATCTCGTAATAGACCTGGATAATGGCCAATAATGGTTTTAGATGATGGGACATGTCTAGAGCCATCAGAAGGGATAATGTTGTTCTGTGTCATCCCACATTTAAGATCCAGGTTGTCCCTAGCTGCTTTGAGATCATCTGGGGAAGATGCTGGTGGGTTTCAGGACTGTTGCTGTACGGCCACCGATATGACTGCTTGATCAGCAATAGAAGCAAATTTTGGACCATTCTGCTGCCTTCGACAAGGCGAAACACCAGATTCCTCTATCTGAACAATTTGGAAAGGGGCCTAGTAGCAGTATTATGGAATATTTTTGGTCATACCTCCCTAAATCTTCCATGTATCCTGAAAAGGCACAGTGTCTGACATGGTCTACTAGTGTTCCCCAAGGTTCAGCTCTTTAACCTCTCTGGCTGCTCCTCTTCTTGTCTTAGAAGACATTTCAAATTAGAAGATTGTGCACCTCCTCCAACTAATCCTTGACAAGACCGAACTCTTTGTGATTCCTGCTCAACCATCCATACAACAGAACATTACTGTTCAGCTTGGCTCAACTAGCCCAATTCAAGGCTGCTTGGTTCCTTGGGGCTTGGGATTGGTGACCTACTCTCTCAGCAAACATCTCTTGTTGCCGGGACTTGCAGATTTGTTTTGTACAACATCAGAAAGACACAACCTTGCCTCTTCCATTGTGCTACTCAACTTCGAGCTCAGGTTTGGCTAATCCAAGACAATTTGAGTAAAACCCTCTTGGCAGGTCTGCCTGACCCCACAATACAGTCTCAGAAAGCTGAACTTCATTGCTTATCTCCTTCAATGCCAACCAGTTGCTGCTGGGTTAAAAGGTTTAAAGCTTTTGAACCATATGGGAACTGCTCTATCGTAGCACAGCTCTCTGGTACAGGTAATCTCTCTCACGTCATATACAATCAGAAAACAAAAGGCACTTAGTAGTTCTTCTACAACGAGGATTGAAATGTGCTCTTTGAACGTTTTTCTTTTCAGCTGCTCTTTGGTAGAACATCTTATCCATTCCAAGTAGATTTTCTACCACCTTTATTGAATATAAAAAAAAGCCTGGAAGAACGCGCATTTTCACTATCACCGTACTTACCTTCAATGTATAATGAAAATCGGATAAATGAATGACAACAATTTGTGCAGTCGTGATCTTCTGTCAAGTGTAGTTCTTGACATTGATGTCAAACACTACTTGACGCAGTTTGTATTGTTTCTTTTTATGAAAAATTGCCTTTAACATTAACATTTACTAAACCATAAAATGCCCTTCTGTGGCTTTGAGTTTGAATGAATGGCTGAAATGAGTTCATTGGCAATCTAACGTAGTGCTGGCGTCCCAGAGTTCTCCACATTGTGGACGTCCTTCTTATCTAACAACCTCAGGAAAGAACATGGAGATCTCTGTTAATGGGCGAAAGATCCGAATCATAAGCGGGAGACACAACCTGTGCTGAACTAAACAGAATAAATTGAAAAAAAGGACAGTTGTTCATGAAAGCTACCAATTTAGAAATAGCGTTATGTACATTCCACCTAATATGGGTGAGAGTTCAAATCCATACATCCAGATGAATGGAATTATATCATAAATTGCTCTTAGGTGTCAGTGAGGTGTTTGTCTCTGCCAGCTCTGTGATTGGTTGCTAGGGTGTACGTATGTCTCGCCATCAGGACCACAAATGCTGGGATAGACTTCTGTCTCCAAAAATGGAAAAGCTGTTCACAAAATTGATTGATGAATGGACATGTGTATGATCAGAGGTGTCAAGTAACAAAGTAATACTACTTTGATACTTTACGTGTAGAAATCTGGCTTTTACTTTACTAGAGTAATTATTTATCAAACAAATATCAGTAATTTCTACTCGTTACTTTTTTTCAAAACTAGCCGTGCTACTGCGATTTTATTTTGGTTAGTTTTATTTCACCTTGGTTAGGTATTATTTTGTCATGTCACTCGAATAAAGGTCATTGATGACAAGCTTCTGAAATATGACTTTTTTCACCATTACAATACTAGTCATGCTATTTTCCACTCACATGGGTCAATGCTTAGTAGCACGCATACGGTTCTTTTATGTGTAAGGCTAAGCTTTGTAATAAAATGCATTCATTTTCAATGTCACTATATTTTCTTGCATTAATTTTACTTTTATACTTAAAATAGATTATTTCAGCATTAGTAACAGTACTTGAACTCTAATAAAATAATGGGCAGTTACTTTTACTTCCACAAAAGTATTTTTAACTCTAGTATCTATACTTCTACTTAAGTAACGAAGGTGACTCCTTTTGAGAGATCTGTGTTTGATAAATGATTTATGTAAGTCTAATACTTTTTAATGCAAAAAAAAACTTGGAAAAAACAGCTCTTCCCAAAAGCAGAGACAATACGTTTGACCTCAGCATTGTCCTCTGACCACTGATGTCCACTCTGCTTCCATACGTGCAATTAATGCTTACTCACGCTCTCCTTCTTCTGAGGATACAGGCAAAAATTGAGGTGTTTGTCAAATGCAGAGTGCTCCAGCCATTCAGTCTGAGGTAATTAATACAATAATCTGCGACCACGAGCAAGCAAACACACACCCCGATGCCTAATAACTAAAGCAGGATCTGTTTTTAGCTTTGTGTGATAGCACTGGAGGGTTGTGAAACGAGAAGTTGCGGGTCGTGTTGGAGAAGCAGTAGGGGATCTGGTAATCCGAGCTGGGCTGTAGGGAGGTGCTGTTCCCTCTCATACAGAAAAAAGGAAAACGGGCAGCTAATCCAGCATAGCAAGACTCTGGAGGAAATGGAAGCTAACAGTATTAGCGAAAGCACGAGCACCTTTTGATCCAGACCTTTTGATCCACCTTCCTAGCTTAATCCCTGCCTTTCTTTTTTGCCTAAGTCACATTTGCTAAGGCAAGAATATTTTTCTCTGATCTTTTGTCATTCAACGATGCCTTGAAAATTACCACTAAGTGATTTTTTATGCTGTGAAAAAAAGTGTAATTCTGGATACCAAAGATGCAACCAAATTAGCAAACAATTTGTATCTACGTAGAAATATTATAGATGGATGGATGTGTTCAATATTTTTTCTAAACTTTACAATTTTGCTTCAAACTCTTTCATTCATTTCCAGAGTCCACTTTTTTCATTTCTGGGTCACCGGAGATAGAGCCAATCGCAGCAACTCTGGGCCAGAAGGAACCCACGTTCTGGATTGGTAGCCAACCATTCACAGAGAACTAAGCATGGTTACACTCTTATTTACACCTATGGCCAATTTACCAATATCTCATTTGACCAGTGAAAAAGAAAACCGGAGAACTGGAGGAAACCCATGCTCTCTTTGTGCTAAGCTATGTTTGTATTTGTTAACAAATTTCTAGAAACAGCAAACATCCATCATTTGGATTCAAACTCCAGTCCTTCTTGCTACGAGGCTACAACACTATCCACTGCTCCAGAACTTTCTTATCTTTAACACGAGATTCTTATGGATAATGTAGAAAAATGTGATTCCCCATGGTGTAGCTAAACTGCGAAACTGTAGAAACTTCCAAGTTTAACAACTCAAATGGATTTTTAAACTGTTTACGCTATTGAATATTGTATTTTGGAGGCTTTGATAGTTGCTAGGCTTGCATAGATATCACCCGGATTTACCATCTGCGGGAAACACGTTCTACTAGAAAACGTCATTGGCGTTTTCTTGATCAAAGTCTCGGCACGACTCGGCATTTCAAGCGTCTTGAATCGAGCAAATACCCAACTTGTCAGCTAACGTGGAGGCAAGAGCACAGACGAATTAGCCAAGCTGTGACAGTGCCAGGATGAATTACTCCGAAGTAATATTGGGTTTTTGGAAGGTGTGCAGGTTTGTCACTTCACACCCACAATTACTGATCAACAGTTCATTGTTAGTCAGTTCAAAGCTTGGGGGGGGGGAAAAAAGAGTCGTCAAAAGGCAGTCACCCTCGTGACACGCTACGTGCTCTGATCTGTGGAACACAAAAGAAAAAAAATATATTTTATTCATACCACGCGAGCCAACTGGGTAATAAATAAATAAATAACTATAGAATTTATAGCCAAAAAAACAGGTTTCAGTGTCTTCACTGGAGGGAAAACCACTCTCATTTCCAAATCGTTACGGTTAGCAGAATAATACATGTGATTTATTTGGCCATGCTTGAAATCGAGGACTTGTGGCGTTTATTTTTTGGGTTATGGACTGCTCGAAAGCAGGAATGAACCGCCTTGGGCCTGCCATTGTCAAGAACACCCACATTTACATATAAATTGGGAAAGCGAATGAGCAAGAAGAGAGAAAGCCGAGACAGTGAGGAAAAGAGCGAGGGCATTTGTTGACAGTGTGCGGTCTTTAGCGAGGGTAAGAGTTCCGCTCAACCGCTAGATCGCGTGATCTCCGGCTCACGGGAAAGCTCTCACCAGCCAGCCGATTGGCTAAAGCCAGCATGATGTTATATTTACCAGTATATGACCTTCAGGTGTCTTTATCAAACAAATATACAAACACATCGTTATCAGTCCTCAAAGGGTGGCATTGTTGTCTCTTCGCTGTTTTAACCTTTGTCATGTTATGTATTACAATCTACAATGTATTACTGTCTGTCTGTCTGTCTGTCTGTCAGTTAGTCTGTCTGTTTGTCAGCCAGTCTGTCTGTCTTTGTCCATCTGTCTGTCTGTATTTTAATTGGTCTAACTGTCTTTTAGTTGTTTTTCTGTCTGTCGGTCAGTCAGTCTTTGTTTGTCGGTCGGTCTATCTGTTCTATCTTTAGCTTTAGTCATAGTCTTTTGGCTCAAACTCACCTTTGTTTTAGTCCCAAATTAGTCATCTTATTTTTTTAGTCTAAATGTAGTCGACTAAATAGACTAACTGAGACAGTTAAAACTATGAAAAGCGCTTTACAAATGCTCAGAACTTGAAACGAAATACCACATTTTAGTCGACTAAATTACACTCCACAAGCTCGGATTATGATTGGATGTTGTCACGAAAGGCATTTTCGTTTCGTTTTTTATTGTTGACGAAAGTGTCAATAAATGTAGTTTACGTTTTTGTCCCTGAGCGGGAGTTTTTGTACCATTTTTGTTTCGTTTTTGTCAGGGAAAAAGGGTTGTTGACGAAGACGTTGACGAAAATATTTTGTCAACTTGTGGTGAACTGATGAGTATCCCCTGTTCATGGTTACGACTACAGATGGAAAGCAGGTAACAACTTAAATACACTCAACACACGATGGAACAGGTGAAACTAAGGAATCATGTGACTACAAACACAGAAAATGACAAAACACCAGGAATCCTTGGCTTTGTAGTCCATCAAACAGTCCATGAGCGTGACAAAAATTGCACAAAACATCTTGTTTATTCCAGGAATTTCTAGGCCTTGCTCCTGCAATCAGTAGTGCTGATAAATCCTATTGAGGCTTTTGGGAGCTGGAGTTCTTTGGAGTGCTTGCTAGCACTTTTTGTACAGTATGGTACATTAAAACAATTCGAATTGTGAAAGGGAACGAGAAACCCGGAGAATACAGACCGGGTCTCAAACTCGCTACACTCTAGACGTCGTTGAAAACTGGTTGCGCAAAATTGTATTGACTACAAGATTAGGGAACTCTCCAAATTCAAAAAACACGTATCTCTGTATTACTGTTAAAACCCTAGTCAAGTTTGCTTTAAGACATTTACTAAATGTCTTTCAAAGTTCTCGTGGTGGTCTCAGTCCTTGAAGGACACGATGAAAGTGACCCTAATCAGTCAGTGTTTTTCATTCAGGTGGAAAAACAAAGCGGCGGCTGTGAATTCCGTCCCCTGGTGGCGAGGCTTTGATGGGCTGGTCCAGATTAAAGTCAGAGCAGTAATGTAGACACATTAAGGGTAGATTGATTTTGCCTGGAATAAAAGGTCAGGATAAGTGGTTTGTGAGAGACTGGCCTCACTCTTCATTAACTCTCACTCCTTCATCTAACAAGTTCAAGCATCAAACCCCAGCAACAGGAAACAAGCTTTGGGAGGCAGCGTCTTGACCGTTCTCTTGCAAATGTCACCTTATAATGTCAAATCATAGATTATGTGACAAAAGGGAGTCTTGCATCAATTGAGGTAAATGGTGATTCATGTAGAAGCCATAAATCACATTGTATGGATCATCGTAGGTCTGCACGGTGGCAGAGTGGTGGCACTGTGGCCTTAAAGCAAGAGAGACCCAATTGGGACTCAAGTTTGAGAGAGCTTGGAAGTCAATGTTTGAATGGGGTTCTTCCGGGTCTCTTGTTTCTTCCCACAGTCTAAAAACATGAAGTCTGAAGATTTGAAAAAAGGAATGATTGATTGGCAACCAATCCATGGAGATCTTCTGTGATTGGCTCCAACTACCTAACACAAAAATTTAAAATAATGCGCATAAAACGGATGGATGGATGAATGAATGGCTGGCTGGAGGAATCGTCTTCAGAAGGAAGATGAGGTAAAATATTCAGACTTTCTGCTCAGCATCGCCCCTGGAGATGAGCTGAACACCAACTCATGTTTTATTAATATGATAACAAGACAAAACTGGGTTTACGACCTGTGGGGCTGACCGGATGCTTTATAGCTTGGACTTCATTTTCAAGTTCTTGTAATTATAGACTGGCTTAAAAAATAAAGCCTGCACCACAAGACCATCTCCTTACAGTGGTCCTCAAGGAGTCTGGTCTCGAGCTAGCTACGGTTCCAGATGCTGTGTTCCAAATGCACCAGATTATATGTTGATTTAAATGCGAGGTTCCACCTATATGCACGTCTCATATTCATGTTGATTAATATTCCATCTTTAAGGGTCCTCCACTGGAAATGAACTTTCCGCAGCGCATCTCAGAGGAGATTGGATGTTTAATAAACTGTCTCAACGTTTCACAATCTCTGAACACATCAGATCAGATGTGCACTCGGGCAGTTTTTTATGCAACTCCGGCAGCATCTATACACGGACGGGATGGAGTTGCCAAGGCAACAGTAGCAGGCGCTATGATTTCAGTGATCTTTTGCCTAAATGACCCTGATTGTGCTGTCCAAGTCTTTCTTGGCTTGTCGAGGGAAGAGGTGCGTTGGGAAAGTGTACACATTAACCCATCTGAATGATACACAATGAAAAGGTCACCAAGATGAAGAACAAGCGCATCTAAAACGCTCAAAATTGTGACACCGAAATAAAGTGAACATTTTCTGACAGACTTAATTTGAACCAGATACTAACAAATTGACGCTTTCATCCACATTTGTGTCTGTGCCATTTTTGTAGGACCATGGAAAACTTGTTTATTTCACCACAGATCATCTAACTTTCCCAAATTATTTGGTGTACCATCAGAAAATTGCTTGTCAAGTTACTAGGTATTAAGTCTGTGGCTCAAGGATCTCAATTGACCGGTTTTCTTGTCTTTTTGTTTAGGTACGGGACTTCTAACATCTACATGTGTCTGGTCTCGAGTTCAGTGTTCCCCAAACGAGTGTTAACCTGTTCATTTTGCCCAATTAAAAGCCACATTACTCTGAATCTGCCCGATCTTGTCGGGTCTTGGAATCTAAGCAGAGAAGGACCTGGTCAGCACTTCTGTGAATTACAGGTGCCGCAATGCCAGGTGTGGACTAGTAGTAGGGAGTTAAATCTGCAACCCAGGCATTGCTGGTTCAAATCCAGGTCCAATAGGTTCTACCACGGAGAGTTTTTGAGCAAGACCCACAGCCTGCCCACTGCTCCAGGTTTGTGTGTGTAAGCGTTTTGATTGTGTCTGTTCCTTGGATTTTTTTACTTCTTGCCCGTGTTCTTCATTTTCGACAGTTTTGACCCTTTCTGCAATTACACATTGGACTGATTGTTAGCACTAAGCTAAGCTAATAGCTAACAATCGTGGTTTGTAGTTTCTGTTTGTTGTAACATTATTGATTGTATTTAGTTTAATCTTACTTCCAGTGATATTTTGTCCCCATTAAGTGTTGTGACGTGTCTAATGTTTCTTTATTTCTGTTATTGAGCCAATAAAAGGTTATACGGTAATCACGTCAGCCTACGCATTATTTAAAGACGCACGCGCGCGCCGCTGCACAAAAATACAACGTATTTCCGTTTATTTATGATAGCTTCTGACTTGAAATACGGAAAAATGGGGGCTTATCTTTACGTGCTTATTTGAAATCGGCGATTATAAGCGCCCCAAGTTTTTGAGCGTCAAATTCGAAATTATATTTGTGTAAATACTGTAATGTCTCCCATTGCCATATTGACAAACTACCACAGTTATTGGCTCAGCTATCCCACTTTATATCATTTTTTGCAGGTGATTTCCCTATTTAAACTTCTTGTTTTCATTGTTGGTCTAAATCTTGTTAGGTTAATTATTCGGTTAATGTTTTGAACTAATGATGCTACTCTTTTGTTGTTTTACAATCCATTATTGTAACAACGACACATTTTTGGTGTCATTACCCGTTATTTGATAATTGTTTTTAAATCTAGAACCATGTCTTTGCTCTTTTCTGTTTTTTCTTACCCTTTCTGTTTTGCATACATGTCTGCCTATACAGTGGTTATTAATCTGTACCGAGAGCTGTTTCGTTCGTCGATATTTTCGTTAGCTGAGACACATTTTACATGTACAGTAATTTGTGTAGTTCGTGCCATGACTTCGTGAATTCGGAAAAACATTTTTGTTTTTTCAAATGATAAACTATGATAAAAATGTAATAAAAACATGATACATAGCAGTTGTTCACTGTTTACAATCCACACTGCCATCTTTGAACTACTGTATGTACTTTATGAACTACTACCATCTTTATGTCTTAAAGTTTCCTGTGTGAGGGATTTCAAAAGTGAGTGTGAGTTTGAAAGCACAGCTCCATCTAGAGCAACACCTGACGGAGACACACACGCCATTGTAGGAGAATACGAGCTTTTTTATGTTTTGGAAGCAATAAATGTGAAACTTACCAGAGTTTTTTTTTTGTTTTGTATTTTGCATGTCCGTGAGAATTAAACAACTGTTTTTTTACATTTCTGGACCGTCTTCATGCACCCTTGCAGTGAGAAAAGTTATTTTTGTGTATTGAACGTTTTTTCAACAAATTGGGCGAAATTTTCACAACGACGTATTTTGTTACTCAAGTTTATCGTTATAGGACATTCGCACATCAGGATACCACTGTATTCCCAACTTTTCGGATGAAACTCGAAGTTGTGGAAGGAACATTTCGATTTATTTTTTCATGCAATTATGTCTTGAGAAATGTTAGCGTGCACCATAAATGCAAGTTTTGTTTTTTTTTTGTTTTGTTTTGTTTTTTTTTTTTATTATTTTTTCTTTACATTTCTTTATTGTGTTTATTGTATTGCATGCTGGTTTTCAATTTATTTTTATTGCTGCTGGATTCGAGGAGCTACCGAAAGAAATTTAGTTGTATCACATACAATGACAATAAAAGCCTCTTACTTACTTACTTACTCCTAAAAGCATTAGCATGCAATGTTATTTTAGCAAGTGAACCACAGTGCTTGTCATTTATGATATGCTCTGCTATATGTATATAGAGAAGTCAAAGAATCAGATTTTTAATAAAATATTAAACCGCTTCAATTATTAAAAAAAAGTTCCATGTGGTTTATTTACAGGCGAATCACTTGGGCTTTACTTCAGCATGTTTAAGAGTTTCTGTCAAGATCCTATGACAGATGAAATTGATTCCACCTCGGCTCAATCAGGGTGTCAGAAACAGGATATTGTGTCTTTAACGCATCATTAATTCCTCAAAGACGAGCGTTTGGCTGCATTTTGTACATTTACAATAGCAACCGTCCAAAATAAAATGTCACGACTAAATTGCAATGTGTCAGTCAGTGTTTCCAGACAGAAAGATGTTTCCATCGTCGTCTGAAAAAAATACATTTAAGTGAGTGAATGTTGCGAAAGGAAAAACTAGAAACGTACAGTACTAGGAAAACAAAAACAACCAATGAGATTTCTGTTTGTCTAAATGTAAATCTGTCTCACTGTCTCTCTTTTTGTCTGTCTTTCTTCTTTTACATTATTTTGTTTATCGTCTACCTGTCTGTCATTTAATTCGTCAAATATTTCTTTCTTTCTTTCTTTTTTTCTTTCTTTCTTTCTTCTTTTATTTCTTTCTGTTTGTCTCACGGTCTAAATGTTTGTCTGTCTCCCTGTCTCTCTATTTGTCTGTCTTTCTTCTTTTACATTTGTCTGTTTATCGTCTACCTGTCTAATCCTTTTTTTCCCTTTTCTCTGTCTGTCTGTCATTCCATCCATTCATTCCTCCATCCTTTTAAACAAATTACTTGTCAAGCCAAATCTTTATTTCTATATCTATATTTCCTATTTAATTTTATTTCTAACATATTTATTCTATCCATCCTTCCATCCACCCATCCATCTATCCATCCTTCCATCCACCCATCCATCTATCCATCCTTCCATCCACCCATCCATCTACCCATCCACACACTTAAGTTGTCTAGCTAATTATGGGTTTAATTTTCTCTCTGTCTGTCCATCCAGCATCTAATTTCATTCTTTCCCTCTACATCCTTCTTCCATCCTTCCATCTGCCTGTCTGGTAATTCATTCATCCATCTACATCTACAACTTTTTATTTCTCTCACCACCTAAGCCCCTGTCTATTCTTTCTTTTCTTCTTTCTTTCCTTCTTTCTTTTTTTCTCGCTCTCTCTTTCATTCTTTCTTTCATTCATCCATCCATCCATTCTGCCATTCATCTATCTATTTAAATTTTTTTTTTTTTTTTTTAAGTTTCAGTTTATCACTCTCTCTCTGTCCATTTGTCTGTCTCTCAAACCACCTAACTTCCTTCGCTCTCCGTCTCTCTCTCCATCCGAGAAAGTTGGCATTAAAGAAAACAAACTCAAGAAGGTCCCATCTGTCTCCGCTCAGCCCCATTGACACAAAAGTCATTAAAACTGGCCCAGGAACTATAATAAATACTGGCACAAACACACATTTAATCGTTTCTGTTGGTTATGCGGACAGGCCCATCTGTGATCCCACCATAGATTTAATACACCACCTGCAATGATGGAGTCAGACCCCGTCATGCGGAAAACACACAACACATTTGAATATGTCCTTTAATGCTCGTGAGGAATCCCACAAATTCAGCCGTAGAAGCATCACGAGAGCCTTCACCGATCTAGATGGATCCCATCCAACCTTCCGGATGCATTTTCCACATTTTACATATCGTATTTATGCGAATATAAGCATTTATAAGCATCTTTTAGAATTTTATTTTTCTTTTATTTATTTAATCATTTATCCAAATGATCCAAATCCATGTGTACACACAGTAACAAATAAAAACCAACATAAAACCACAACATAATAATAGTGATAATAATACAATCTATTTGTTCATCCCCATAATAGTTCAAGTTCTAGTTCTGAGCATTTGTAAGGCGCTTTTCACAGTTTTTAACTGTCTTAACTAATACATGTTTGAAAGGGAGTAGATAGTATAAATGTATCTAGTCCCGCCCCCTTTTATATTCCACTTTAACACACGAAGACTATATCCACAGCAACATCATAAATTAACTTAGACCTCTGACATAAAATAAACCTATGACAAAATTTGACAAAATATTTTTTTAATTATTCCGCGTTTTTAATGTAATTCGAATGAATGTCTTTTTTATATTTATGTTAGAAATGTTTTAGGTTAGTACATTGCTTTACCTCTTCCCTTAAAGTATTCCACAATTTTACTCTGTTTGACTAAACTCTTTTATGACGGTTCCTCTTTTATAATGGTTGAAACTATTTTATAATGGTTCCGGAGGCAGACGAGCTTGTGAGTTTATATTAGCTCAATAACAGAAATAAAGAACGATTAGAAATGTTGCAACACTTAACAGGGACAAAATAACACTGGAAGAAGTAAGATTAAATGAAAAACAATCATTAATATTTCAACAGACAGACCATATTGTATCCGCTAAATCGCCGTGCGCTTGAAAACGAGACCAGAGCAAACAGAAAACAGTTCAAAACGAAGAACACCGGTATCAAATCGAGAAAAACGTGACTGGTCTAATATTTACGTCTTTGCTCATGGGAGCAGCAAAGCATGAGCACAAGGTGTAAATCATTGTGGCACCTTATGTACATATCTATATCTATTTAGTGTATATCCATATGTGTATGTCTATATATGTATAGTCTATTTGTGTACAGTTCACAATCTATAAATCATCCTTTTCTTGTATGTGTGTGTATTGCAGGAGCATGCCTAAACCAAAACAAATTCCTCGTGTGCTCGCTCACACTTGGCGAATAAATCCAATTCTGATTCTGATTCTGATTCTGATTCTGATAATGGGAGGTGTAGTTCCTATCGCTGGAATAGACTATAGTTTAAATATTTTTACGTAAAACAACACTGAAGTGATACGAGTCACAAAGTAGGTTGGTTAAATAAAGAAAAATTATATTTGAAATGGAAAAATGGAAAAAACGTAACTTTGCCAGAAACAAAAAAAAAAACACTTTTTAAAAATTTGTGCCTGAAAATTCCGAATGGTGCTTATATCCGCGTAAATTTGCGCAAATACGCTCCATGTTTTATACGTCAACCCTAACCGAAGGCTGTTCATGAGCAGAAGGATTGCGGCGGTTGGATGTGTTGGGAGAAGCTTTGAATTCTGGGCCAGAGTGTTTGACAGCTTTGGGTGCAGGAGGCTCATTAGCTCCACGCCTCACTAATAAACCCAGCGCGGAACAAATGCAATATTAATACTGCCAGTCTCTTCTCTCCGATCATTTACATTCACTCCTGGAAGCGCTCGCCGCACCTTTCCGCATTATTAATGCACTGATTCTGCGGGACTTTAATGACTCGCTCTGCGCTTCCGTGGATCTGGAGTGGGACCAGCGTCTCAGCAGATCATTTCCATTCGCTTGAAGGATTATGAGTTGCTTGTCTGCGATGGACAGAGTGAGAGTCGCAATCTGGTGTAATTGAAAGTAGAAACACGTCGATTCATTCATTCCATCAAGTTCAAGTTTAAGTTTGTTGATGTAGCGCTATTCTTAGGCTCAAACTAGCTTTGCTAAAAAGAGTCTTTACATTTGGGGAAAAAAGTGTCCAAAAAAAAAGAAAAATGTCCATTTCCATCCAATCCAATAATATATTCTCTACTGCATACTTTGTACTTTCCTGGGTCAAAATTGAAAATAATTGAAAATAGAAACACGTTGATTCATCCATTCCACCAAGTTCAAGTTCAAGTTTGCTTATGTAGCGCTATTCTCAGGCCCAAACTAGCTTTGCTAAAGAGAGAATTGAAAATAGAAAACCATCCATCCATCCACCATATTTCTACAGCTTACTCCATTTCTGGGCCACGATAGCTGACCCTAATCATATAAAGTACATGTATAAATAGTGTACTACAGTATCCAGCCCACACACTATTTAATTTTTTATTTTTTAATTGGATCTGTGAAATGTGCCTTTTTTTTTAATAAAACTTATGGTAGATATTAAACATATAACTATTACACATGTAGAGTGGCACTAATTAGAAACTAAAGAGATACCAACTTAATTGCAGAAGCTAAAATTAGGCTTGTATATTGATCTTGAATAAAATGGCCACATGGGCAAAGCAAAAGCCAGAATGCTAAGCTAAAATTAAAATGTAAAAAATATATAAGACTAATGAAATGAAAAAAAAAAACGGATGCAAATGCTTCGTATTTAGTTTGTTTTCCTTTTTTCTTGTTTTTTTTTAATGTAGGTTTTTTGTTTTTTGGCACAGCACTTGATTTGATTGGCTGGTGAGAATGACAAAAACGACAAAAATACATTTTACACATTTTTTGTAACATATTGCACACAGCTTAAAATTTTACACATTTTTATTTTTTAATTACGCATTTATTTATTGATTTTTTTTTTTTATAAATGCACAATTGCTATTTTGGCAAAAATCTGATCCTATAGAACATACATTTTAAATAAGTGAGCAAAAAAGGTTATAACAAGTTAACGACAGATAAAACGTTTAAACAAGTGACTAAACCAGGGAAAGGCAGATGAATAAGTGAACATTACATGGAAAAAGACAAATTCTGACACAAACATTTTTAAATTAAAAAAAATTAAATTAAACTGAGATTAACAGAAGAGCCTGAATGAGTTTGATCTCATGTCCCATAGACTCAGAAATAGAAAACGTTACGCTAAATTATTGTTTTTACACCAAATTTATACAAAATATATGAATACATCTCTTACATTTTTTCACATATGTAAATTACATAGTTTACACACACACACACACACACACACACACACACACATTGCACCCCAGCCCTAAACTGACCGTTTTATAGGAGCAAATTATATAAAACATATTCAAACTAATTAGTAAATTCATGTTCAATCCAAAACGACACTTCTAATTCAGCCCAAAAAGCTAATTTAGCTAACAGAGTTATGGCGTGTTAATTGAGCTGTGGATATAATTAGCAGATAAGTCATTCTAATATCAATCTAATGAGTAACACTGAAAAAAATATGTGGTGCGACTGAGACCTACAGTATTTACATTAGGACTGAGACAAGTTATATTTGTTAGATTCATATTACCGTGAATTCTTTCCGGACGTTGGCTTAATCATATTTTATCGTATTAGCTGGAACTCCAGGGTCCGTCAGCCCACATCCCCCCCGCCTCACATCACTGTGCGCTCATAATCAAAATTTCAGCTTTTATTGATGGTGAGGACATGCCGGGCCTGTCACTTCACGAATTCGCCTTAAGCTTCTACACGTCTTCCTGTAATGAAATATTTACTGTCGGAGCGAGGTGGTCGCCCAGCAGACCCTTAGCAATAATTTCTGTCTTCAGGCAAAGGAGTTAAATCTGCGCGTGAATCCACTGACAAATGTTTTAACATCAGCACTTGCGTGTGTACAAATTCAAGCATTTTTTTTTATTTCTTTTCTAACCCTAACACTTTTTCTATTTCCGGGTCACGGGGAGCTGGTGCAAATCAGCATTTTTAATGTGTGTGTGCTGGCGTTTAGGTCAAAGTGGGGACCCAATTCGTAGCTTTTTGTACTAGTGCAGCGCTATTGTGTCTTGTGGGGACATTTGTGTGTATGTATGTGTGTGTATTTTTAAATTATTAAGCAGATAGTCATAAATAAAAAAACTAAGGATGCACCGACACCGGAGTATCAACCTCAATACTACATATTCCAAGGCACTCCATCTCAGAATCAGAATCAGAATCTTTATTGCCATTATACATCGGGGTACAATGAAATTTTTAGCAGCCTCGGGTTGGTGTTACCTATTAAATAGATAATATAATAATATAATATAATAGATTAGAGTAAGGAATAAAAACACAACAACATAAAAAACTGTATTGCTCATATATTCGTTCAAAGTTAAAAGTTCATCGATACGGGAAGTTCAGCGTTCTGTGGAACGTCTGAGTGGCATGTAAAACGTAAAACTCGCGCAAGTGCCCCGCCCCTAGTGCCTCTGCAGTAGTGATGGCGAATTGTGAATTGTGCTCAACTAAATTGTGCAGAGAATCAAAACGTAGAGCGTTTAACACAAGTACTGTATTTACGAATATAAGTACCCTTCCAAAAAAAAATGTAAACAAAAAAAAAATTGAAGAATTAATATTTATGCCCCCCATGTTTTTGAGCGTCGAAATTTCGAAAAAAATGTGCTTATACTTGCGTAAATACGGTAACTTAATCAATCGCTTAAAATCCCAACACAACAGCAAAGAGTAAAAAGAGTTTGCTTCCAAACCAACACAACTCACGCTGCAGCAAACTCTTGCCAGAAGATAGAAACGTGTTCTTAGCTTTTTAAAATATTGTGCACTAAACAGCTAAAATTTTAATTAATTTCCCGTGTGCTGTCCAAACTGAAAACAATATTAGAGTTGCACTGTCACGATTTAAATTTTCTATAATTAAACTAAATTTTCTAAATTCCAAACTAGCCTCTTCTTTTTTTTTTCTTTTAATTATATTCCTAAATCTGTTATCTGTAAATTTAAATCACGTTTTTTAGTATGTATTTGATTCGTATCAGCGATTACTGAAATGCTCGTACTCGTTCTCATTTTCCAAATAAGTTGTATTGGTGTATCCCTAAAATGTATTAACTAAAACCATATTAAATAATTTGTTTTGATAATAATAAAGTTTTGGTGTTTGTCTCGTTTGTTGTTTTGTTGTTGTTATTCTGCAGATTAAACCATTAAAAGCCAGTTTTTGACTTAACTAAGTTTATCTAATTTAACTAATAGAAAGAAACTAGCAAAGTAAACATGAATAAAATAGCACTAGAGTGGCGTTGTCAGATCAAAGGGACGTTTTTATACATTTCATATACTGCACAACACAGATCTGCCTTCTTTGGGGAGAAAAAAAACCGTACATTTGTGACAAAGAATCAGCATGTGATCAGGCACTTTTATCTGGTTTTCATCTCGAATGCAAAAAAGTATGTTATTTTTTTCATGGCCATCTGTTCGGTTCCTCAGATCTTTGTATTCTCTGTCCCTCTTCCTCCGTGTTATCACTGATAGTGATGAGTCCATGAGGAAGCTTGAGATACATCCGTGTGTTTACAGGAAATGAGCGAAGTCGGAGTTCTAACTTATCGCTGACTGACAAAAACCAAAGCTGTTTTTTATTCTGCTTGACCAACTCATGTTGTCTTCCATTTTTTGGGTTCTTGCTAAAGCATTTGCATTTTTGTTCCTCAGAAATATAATTCATTCCAATTCCAGGTAAAGGTCACAATAAATTCAACTGGGGGCATTTCTTGGTCTGCAGCAGGCGTAATACATATATATTGCATCCCTTCTCCATCCATCCATCCATCCATCTGTCTATCTATCCATCCATCCAACCATCCATCTATTATCCATCTGTCCTTCTATCTATCAGTCCATCCATCAATACATTTCTCTATCTATCTATCTATCTATCTATCTATCTATCTATCTATCTATCTATCTATCTATCTGTCTATCTGTCTATCTGTCTATCTGTCTGTCTGTCTGTCTGTCTGTCTGTCTATCTACGTATCTGTCTATCTACGTATCTGTCTGTCTGTCTGTCCGTCCGTCCGTCCATCTGTCTATCTATCCGTCCATCTATCCATCCATATATCTATCCATCTATCCATTCATCCATCTATGCATTTATCCATCCATCTGTCCATCCATCCATCTATCTATTCATCCATCCATCCATTTATGCCAGTCACAATTGGCCAGCCAATCAGAGAGTGGGACACACCCACCCAACTTAAACACATTTGATTGTTTTTTGTCCATGAAAGAGTTCATTGTTACAATTTTGGATTTTTTTTAAAATATAAATCATTTATATTATCATGCAGCATAAGCAATCAAATACTGCGCAAATTTATACTTTGCTTCTTCGAGGAGGTTCTTCCTGACACGCACGTGGAAGAAGAAACACGAACCAATCCCTTTGAAGTGCCAGAAAATTGGAAAGGAAAGAAAATAATAATAGAATATATCTTTTTTTTTCTCTCGACTTGATTATCACTCAATGCGTGCCACGCTACAGACAGAGCGTTGGAAAATTGCATCGTTGCCTGGAGGTAATTGTTGGGACCGGTTATCCGCTCCCAGTGAGCGTCAGATTTGTTTTTTGCTTTGTTTGATTTTGTCATCGCTGCGAATGCATTACGTGTTCATTTGCACTTGTCGTGGAAGGACCAAAACGGAAACAGGTAAACAGCTTGATGTCAACGTTTAAAAAAACTCCCAGCAAATCCCGCAAAATGCAAAGGGACGTGTGGCTTCGTTTCAGTTTCAAGGTCTCGAAGCTCATTTTTATGACTGATCTACATCGACACGCAACGAATCCAGCGGATAATAATCAAAGCCAATGAGGTGTGAATGACAGTGGATGGACTGTGATCAGAAAGAAGATCTGTTAGGCCTTACTTTCAAATGCCGTTCTGGGAACTCCGTCTGCCAGATTGAGAGACGGAAAGACTGGCATCGTTGGGATTATCTGGCCGGAATTAAAATGGAAAAACAACAGCATGAAGGTGAATAGAAACAATGCATCCAGCAGTTAAAAACAGTGGCGGAAATTACTTGAGTAAACAGACTTTATTACTTTACTAAGTATTTTGGCTACTTTGTACTTGTACTGAGTATAAAAAGTAACTTTTACTTTCTACTTGACTACATTAGCGATTGAGTATCTGTACTCTTTACTCCACTACATTTGAATGGACTCTTATTGTTACTCATTACATTGCGAAGGTTGGGGTTTTATTCCCCTAATTCAATACAAATGAAATTCACAAACTCCTTTGAAATTGAATGACTTTTACTCAAGGCTTCTTGAGTAATTGGTTGACTTGATGTTACTCGTTACATTGTGATTCTGCTCTATAAGTCTTCATTGTTTGAGTTTGACTGAAAGTGACTTTGTTCTTTTTTAAATCAATTTTGTTTTGCTAATTTCTGCATTTGGATATAAAACCTCATAAATATTTTTTTTTTTTTCATATTACTTGGTGTTTTTTTTTGTTGTTGCCTATATTCAATAAAGCAAAATTCCCAAGTTTTTTTTAAAAAACTGGATGACTTTTACTCAAGTCTTCTTGGAATTGGTGACTTGAAACGGAGTAATTTTACGACTGGATGGACGGACAGACAGACAGACAGACAGACAGACTTACAGACAGACAGACAGACAGACAGACAGACAGATAGATAGATCTAACACAGTGAGAGAAAGCTATAAACAGATTACGTAATACATGTACAATTTTTCAATGTATTTCAGGAGTGGTTTACTTATATTTAAATATATATATATATATATATATATATATTTTTTTTATATATATATATATAGATTTTAAAAGTGAAAAAAGCAGCAGCTTGAGAGAAAGAGAAGAACTGCACTGATACATGAATTGAAATTCTCCTCGGTGAACACAGACTCCAGTCAGACGGAAATAAGCTTCGCTTTTATGTGAGTTCACATCTAATAGAAGTACCATTATGTCACTGAAACTTCTGATATGTATTATAACTTCTGTTTCATAACTGCTTCAGCGAGAGATGTGCCGCTATCTCTCCTTTCCCTGGATCAACCATCTATGCTGACTCACCATTAAACTCTATTTAAGCCGCTGGATAAGAATGCTAGAAAGCAGATAGTGGAATATGGAATACATGAGAGAGAGAGAAAGAGAGAGAGAGTGAGAGAGAGAGAGAAAAAGAGAGACTGTTTGTGATTGAATGTTACCGCAAAACCTCAAAAAAA
>CM051493.1:13648009-13662175 GCA_028031935.1 Paedocypris micromegethes
AAAAAAAACGCAAAAAATAAATAAATAAAACGCCACCTCTATTAGAAGGCCACCATGGCGGAAGAGTTGAAAAATAAATCTATTAGAGGTTTTTTCGGTATGTTCTGAATATGACTCAACCATGTAATTTGTGTAAATCACATTTTAAAAATGATTGCCTACTAGACAGAAACAGAAAAGCATGTGAAATAAATTTTGTCAGTTCCGACAAGCAAAAAGGCCGTAGTAACTTTTTGTGCGGATATGCAAAATGACTTTAATTTATTACTGACATGCTACATGACTAGAAATGGAAAAAAAAAAAAATCTATACAATGTTTATAAAGAAAATGTCTGAACTATTTTGTATTAATGGCTTGTTTACAATTTACAAAAACGGCAAATGCAACATTTCACAGTTAACAAATACCATCCTCAAAATTCCAGCTTTGGCGCTTTGAATTTTGCGTCTGATTTTCATTTTCAAAACAAGTCGTAAGTTAATCCTCACAATATTGATTCATTACAGCCCCATTATCCAATCAGAAAGAAGACTCTCCTAGAAAGATCCGAAAATGAAGAACACGGGCAGGTAAAAAACCCAAGGAACAGACACAGTCAAAACGCTCGGTCTGCTAAACAGGGAATAATAATCCTTTGCTTCGTTTCTCTTCACACTGTCATTTAAACAGAACCTGACGAGCCTCAATTTTTTTGGAATTTTTATTTTGTGCCTGAAAAATCAGAGCCTTCAAAAATCAATTAAGACCGTTTAGAAGAAAGTTTTATCTACAGTAAAATTGCGAAAGTTTTCTTTTCTTTTTTTTAAAATAACCTCCAAATAACCAAAGCCAGGACAGAGCTTCACCTCCAGCCAGAAGAACGACGTCTACCTGCATCTACCAAAGAAACAGAGGAAGTCTCTTCTCGAACAAGGACGTGCGGCAGAAAGCATCTCAAGTGACAAAAGTAGCCCGCCACTCACCCGATGTATTATTGATGTGTAAAAAAATCTCTAAAGCTTTGGCTTTGAAACGAAAACGAACCAAAAAAGCAATTATTCATTATTGATAAAGTTCTGCACGTGCACGTGAGAAAGGTTTGTCCTTGAGGTGACTGAGTTATGAATAACAGAGTCTTTGCCATCGTCAATTAAATCAGCTTTTTCACCAATAAACTGCTGGTTGATCGACAAATCGACCGTTATTCGACAAACACGTCTATTTAATCCTTGTGTTTGTCGAATTCTGATTGATATATGGCAAACAGCAATCTGCTCGTTTTTTTTTTTGCAACAGAATGATGGTATTAATGCGCCTTCAAAACGTAAAAACACCCCCAGAAAGCTGACACCTGAGTTTGATGTGTGACACCTCGTCATCCCAGCTGAAGGATGTCTTTCATCACACACGTCGCGACTGTGATATCCACATCCTGTTTTCATATTGAGCCTGTCATATCAGATCACTTTGATGGATGACGGCAAATAAAACCAACAGAGTTCAGCTCGCCTTTTGTGTAACATCCATTCCTCCTTCGTTCCTTGTAATTAAACCCACAACGTTTTAATGTTTGGAAAACAGAACACGAGGAGTTTTTGAATGTTCCTTGTGTCTTGCTAAAAGGCCACAGAGGCAGATTAGCGTTTGCTACAAAAAAAAAGCGCTAATTGACGACCTGACAAACTTCGCATGCAGCTTTCTGTTTTCTAGATCATTGTGTTTTATTGCACTAATGTGTCTTCAATATGCACTGCCACTTTTCAGCCTCCTGAAAAGCCCTCTGGCTAATTAATGCGTTTGAAACTGTGACGTCAGCGGCAGCTGCACATGCTAATGCTAATTTTTGACACTTGAGAAACGAATGAATGGAGTCGGAATGGAGTTAGAAGACATACGTTGGATTTGAATTAGCATCTCGTTGCATAAATAATTGTGCGTGTGAGTGTGAGAGTGAAATCGCAATTTTTTCTACAGTTCAATATGGAATGAAAAGCTAAATCTTTTTCATGGTTTTTTATTACAAAATTTCATGTTAGAAACAAGTCGAGTCATTATCTGTGTTCATAATGTCGCACATCCACAAAAACAAATTTCCACTCTTTAATAGGGTTTAGGATTTCAAGCTGATATTTGAAGGTTATAAACATGTGAATTTGTTTTCAAGTTAATGTCTGCGCTAACCAAATTGTCATTGGTTGAGCTTGAACACGACGTCATGTCCAAAGCAGACAAAAACAAACATGGGTCTTTCACTCAAGAGCCATTATGCAAAAGTCCTTGGATGAAAATTCTCCTCTGCATCTCAGGGTTAGTGTCAACTCTTTCATCATCACGGGTGTCAGTTAAAGACCTCAGGTCACGATCTGGCTGCGGAGAAGTTGTGCTTGTCATCCTTGTCATTTGGCTTGGAAGGGGTAATGCTACGCTGACAGTGGGTCAAAGCGGAACCAAAAGTAGCCTATCTCTCTTTCTCTCACTCTGCCTCTCTCTCCATCTTTTCTGTAGCTACTTCAATCACTTTGGATAAAACCGTTCCAGTTCTGGGTTACTGGGAGCTTAGAGCCAATCTCAGCTACTCTGGGCACCAAGGGGATGTACACATCATGGTCTTTGTGGCCGACCAAACATAATGGCACACAAATTTACTCGCAGCTGGGCAAATTTGCCCACTATCCTGCACAGAAATAAAAAAAAGAAAAAAAAAGCACATTCCATCGTGGGGACTTCTTGCTAATTCTGCACAAAAAGGACAGCAAGAATAGCTGTGCATGATCGTAAATTGAGTGCATGATCAAAATTTGTCTTCAAGCTTCATCTCAAGATGTTTTTTTCCTTAGTGTTAAGATGCTCTGTATTAGTTTGGAGAGATATCAAAATCCTTGACACAACCTGAGGAGGAGAGTGGGGACAGAACGAGGAGAAAAACCCCTCATTTGTGAAACGTCACAGTCCCGAGACTCTAAGATCAGAAAGGGCCCTTTGGGCAGATTAAAAATTCATGATCTCTTCTGAAGCAGAGACAGAGGAGGGAAAGTGAATGTGGCTGAGAAGAACGCTGACTCTTCAGCTGAAATGGTGCATGTCTTTCATCAGTTCTAATGAAGACCCGGAGGGTGGAAGAGATGGAGAGAGGAGGGATAGTTGGAAACATGGAGGGGTTTGAGACATTCCAACATATCAACATGAGCTGCTGAGCCCAAATAATCATCAAGTCTTTCACTCCAATGCTGTCCCAACTTCCCATCTGTCTTTGATGCTTCCTGACCTCAACTCAAATTCTTAGGCTCTGACCAAATCCGTCTAATCCGTCTTGCTTTTCATTGTCAACACAAGCAGCTTCTATCTAATACAGCATTCAAACAAAACCAGAAAGTCAATAATGATGGAATTACAACCCTCTCCACTGGCTCATTGTCTCCTAAACTTACATTTATTCGTATTATTCCTCACTGATCGTCAGCTTTTGTTGTCTTATGTACAGGTTCCCTGCACAATGACATTTTCCACACTTGTTGACAAGGGACAAGACAAGCATCATGTCGCCCAGCAATATGACACCATGATACTTCCCCCTTCTTTATTAGAAAAATAAATGCCAAAAGCAAGAGCTAGACAATATATTTGGTCGCAGTGAACATGGACACCAGAAGTGGGGGACGGTTGTGTTCACCGGCAGAGCTGATGGTGTGATAAAGAAAGGATCATGTAGGAACGCAAGATTGTTCTTTCTTGCACCAAGGACGGCATGACTCCAAAACTGTCTCTGCTGGTCTTAAAAGGTGATAAAATGCAATGAAATTGAGAAGCCCAGCTGGTTATCCACTCAAGGAATTGCAGGGAAAATCCACTGAAGCCAACGTGAAGCAATTTTTCATTCAAATGATCACTTTCCAAAAACATGGTCCGATCAAACAGATCTCGGGGCTCACTCACTCCTCGGTGCCTGGAGCAGTTTGGACATCTCAAGATGTCCAGTGTTATCTACTGTCGCTTCTGACCTTTCTCCGTGTGAGCTGAGATGACCAGTTAACCCTTCAATCCGAGCCATCATCGGATGTAATTCTGACATCGGCCTTGATTTGTCTTGGTTGTGTGTTCAGAAGAGCAGCAAATGTGTCTCCCATTGCTTTCTCCAACTTTCAAAACAACAGAGCAATCAGTCCCCTCAAAAATAGTGCAGTAAATGAAAAGGTGTCCTCAACGAACACACTAGTGTTCGTTGAGGACACATAGGTTACCCAGGGATTCCTTCCTGTTAAAGAAACTTCATCCCAAGAGCTCAGAGACAGAATAATTATTTCCATACTAGACAACATGTTTCCCAAAAATAATCAGGGAGCTTAGTAATCAAATGTTGAGACAATTGCAAGCAGATAGGCGGAGAAGAGAGGGCACAAACACATCTGCTCGTGTCAAGAGTTCCTTGTTAAGCTTAAGTGCTTGAGTTGGGTTTTATTCTTCTTCTAGTCATTTTGTTGTACATGTTTGAGTGTGTCAGAATAGCCTTCTATGCCTTGCCTTATCTTTTTGCCAAAATAATGTGTACATTTATTTCAGTTTACTTACACTTAAATTGTGTTCACACTTGCTATAGAACTGCTGTGCGCCTTACAAATGCTCTGAACTTGAACTTGAACCTTTACCAGTACATCTGCAGCTCTCTCAGATTCAGCAAAGCAGCTAAGTGGAAGCAGGAAGTGATGCAGTGAAACCTGGAGATCGTTAGATCCGGCTCGACAGGTTGAGATGTGCGTCTAGATGTTGCCATTTGAAAGAAACAGCTAAAGACTGTCTTTCTGCCTGACAGCAAGGAAAAGGTGAGCTGTCGCTGCAGGCCGATCGATAGTGTTTAATACAAGTCATCCATCTTATGGTTAATATGCTCTTCTGGATCTCTTTCATCTTACATTAGGTACAATATGTAAGGGTGTAAAATGTCAACAAGCTAAAAATTACGTGTATAGAGTGTATATATAATGTTGGAGTAGTGGGTAGTGCAGTCGCTTTGGACTCGTTTGAAGTAGTTGAAGCACAGTTTGCATGTTCTCTCTGTGCATTGTGTGGGTTTCCTCATGGTCTTCAGTACAGATCTTTCCACTCTCCAAAAACAGGTTTCAGGTGAATTGGAAAATTGACCATAAGTGTGAGTGTGTGCTGGTGTTCGTGTAAAATGGTTGGCCTCCAATCTCTGTGTGCCACCTTCAGACCGGCTGAGATGACCTAGAAGTGGCTGAAACTGAAAGGATTCTAAATAAAAGGTAGGCAGAGTACGATGATTCTAATTTTGTCAACAAACAATAGTTTATCCAATTGAATTCTGCAATTATCTGTCCATCTTACTAACCAGTATTCCATACCTGCTTAATTGTAATGGACCAGTTGTATGAATGGCGTATGTTCCTTTGCCACGGTAGTGAAAAGGTTGTGGGTTTGATTTCCATCCATCCGTCTGTCTGTCCATCCATCCACTCACCCACCAATCAACCAACCAACCATCCAACCAACCAACTAATTAATCAATCAATCAACCAACCAACCAACCTACCAATTAATCAATCAACCAACCAACAATCAATCAACCAACTAATCAACCAACCAACCAACCGACCAACCAACCAATCACAGAGCAGAACACACAAACACACATAATCTTGACCGATTTCACTCACACCTATGTGCAATTTTCCAGCCTCCAAACATGACAAGAACACACAAACTACTCAGAAGAGACCTGACTGGCATCGCAAGTGGCAGGAGTTCAAACCTATGAGCTAGATTCCCTCAGGGATTGATCCCAAGTAAAGTAAATTGCTGTTTCAGTAATTAAATGAAATGCAGTTTGAGTCGCCTGAGAAGCAAGCATCCTCTTAACATGTCAAAGGCGGCTGTGAGTGTTGCATGAGTTGGCATCTTATCCGAGGCTACAGGGTGAAGGTTCACCTGACCTCGCTCTTCTCCGCCTTTCTTGTATAGACAACAGCAACGGTCTGAAGTCTAATTAGCAACGAGGAGGAAGCGCCCTTGCTTTCTCCACCACCTATCTGTGGGAAAATATTGTATTGATTTTTGCAGCCGAGTCAGAAAGCAGGTTGGGATTGTTCTCTGTGTGGGATTAGACACAGTTGGGGGTCCGGGTGCAAGAAGACCCTGTCTTTGCCACCCGAGGAGTTCTGCCAATTAGAAACCTCGATCCCTTGGCCATCTCCGTCAACGTGCCTGTGCTGTTGACGTAGAGCCGTGCCAAATCTGTTGTTCTGCTCGGCGGAGAATGAAGGTACGGGTCTTTCTATTAAATACTAATCAATACCAAACTCCCGCACTGTTTGTGCAGGCAGAAGGGCAAACAAATAAAAGATGACGACGCGCCCAGAGTAGAGAGGAAGCTCATTTGTTCTTTATTAAGAAAAGCTCAAACACACACGACCGGAGGCAAATATTTAGCCACTCTCCGTGCAGTTTAGAAACTGAGATAAACCCCCGTGTTCCTGTTTATTGCCAAACAAACGCCGCGAGTGTCACCTGACGCTAAACGCGGGTTGATTTTTAATCACGGCTGTTTGGTGTGTGTCTGAGGTGAAATCAGAAAGCTGTCGCGTTGGCTTTGTCTCCGGGTAATCACTTATTTCCTCAATGACAAATGACAGGCCGCACTGTGCCAACTACGGGCAGATTCCCCAGGAGACGACGGGAAAGATGGCCGACCTCTCACAGTTACTGCGACGAATTACATGGAGGACTAGTGCGCGCCGACTTCTCGAATGATTATTTCTTGCTCACGGACGATTGCTTTAGTAATTAGATGTAATATAATTAGGTTTTATCAAGTCCCAAGGGAGCCTGATTCTTATTTTATTCTCGTTTAGAGTTGAATATTTTCTTCAACGCTGCAGTTTCTTTGTTTCTGGTTTTTTTGGGGGTTGTGTAATTCATCAGGGATTTGAAATAGGATCAAACCTCATCAAAATATGAAGGGAATGTGAAAAATACACTAACTACTGCATCTTTAGTTATAGTATTGTATTTAGAAATGTTAATTTGCGTAATGTCAACCTGACAGGACATTACATTTCTATACATTTTAAACAAACATACGTACCGGTATATGAAAAAAAAAAAAAACAATTAACTAGTTCTGTGATATTATAAAAATGTACTGAATAAATGTGCCAAGCAACATTTAATACACTATAGCACTACAAAAAATGAATTATTGACAAGCCAAAAGATCTTGAATTTACACAATAGCTCATTTAGTTTATTATTTTCTTATTTTTGCATGTGGATTTTTTGCAATGAGAATAGTTGCCAGACGTTACAGGCTAAAATCCCGGTTGAGTGGGTTTGGGGCAAGACACTGTCCCCAATATGCACCCAAGACTACCACTGCTTCGCATTTGTGTGTCACTTCACTGTGTGTAACTTCACTGTGTGGTTAAATGCACATTTTATATGCTCCCTAGTGGCTGTATTGACAAATTCATCTCACTAAAGTATTTTACACATTGTGAATCTCTGCCTTACACTAGGTCACAAATCGACCAGTAGTTGTTTATTTTGTGGCGAAGTAAGATGTTTGTTTTCAGTATTACCTCCACATTGAATGTGTAGACTGTCATAATATACAGTAGCAAACACACACACACACACACACACACACACACACACACACACACACACACGCGGTAATTGAATGTTCTAGATTTAAAAATAAGCATGTGGTACCTGTAGTACCAGAGAAGAATGTAAATGGGTTTATTCCAAACAAATTATGTAAATGTAATAGAAGTAGAGAATTAAAATTAATTATAATTATATTTAACTATTAAATATTAAAGATATGTACAGTGAACCCTAGTTTATCGCGGTAGATGGGTTCCAAACTCGGCCGCCATAGTGGAAAATCCACGAAGTAGGGACACTAGTTACGTATTTATTTAACACGTATTCAGACTTTTATGTAGTAAAAAAAAAATCCTCCCTTTACGTAGTTCTGTTAACAAACTACCATTTACAGTAATTTACAGAGATCTACAGTATGTACATACAGTACACATGCATAAATGTTAAGTTTGTATATAAATATTATATATATTTACATGTTACATTTTATATATTTCTTATATTATAATATATACATACGTAATGAAAATAGGCTGCGAAGTCGTAAATCTGTGATGGTCGAACCGTGAAATAGCGGGTGTTCACTATATTTATTTCTACTACATATATAAACTTTTAAAATAAATATCATTTTCTTATTCAGATTTATACTTAGTTATTGCTGTTCCACCCACAAACCAGCACTCTACAACTGTACGCGATGAATCTTCAGCTCTATATGAAAAGCTCAACCATCAGAATCCGTGTTAATCCACCAACTAAACAAGATTACGCTGGATTTGCCTGGATGAGTGTAAGCTCTTCCCTTCCAGAGGTGCAATGTTCTCTTAAGCCACAATTAGGCGAGAGAGAAAACAAACAAACAGGAAGTGAAGGTCAAAGTGGAAACCCTGTTTCTTCTGCCGCCGCGAGACACCACAACAGACTAGCGTCTCAGTCGTGTTCACGCTGAGATGGATAATTACAGAGTCTGATGACTCAAATCCTGATGAGGATTCGTGCCGGAGGCAAAACAACACGTGTGTGTGTGTGTAATATTACTTTCATTTCTTTTTCTAGAAACAAATAACAACACAAGTCCGAAAATAGATGCAGGGTAGGATATTTATGTATTTGTCCATTTACCTATGGTCAATTTGATTTTTATGTCAATAAAAATATTTTATATACTTTTGGACGTGATTTTTATCACTTGCTCGTTACTAACTAGATTAACAAACAAAAAACAAAACAACAATTTTGAAACCAGATTAAAGCACACATGACCAAGTAACCGACTAACTAACTAACTAACTAACTAAATAAATACATTTATTAAATCAAATAAATCAACACAATGTATTTGATTTTATTAGTAATTTAATACATTAATAAATTAAATTATATATTAGACAAAAAACATGAATAAATCAATACATTAATAAGTTATTAAATTACAGTTAAAAATGTATACATTAATAAACAAAAATATAATTAAAAAGTAATGTACGTAATAAGTTATCAATTTATTTGTATATTAATTAATTAATTAATTTTTGTATTTAACAATTCCATATATGTATTAAATAAATGCACACATAAATAAATAAACAGACAAAAAATTAATTAATTAATTAATTAAGTTAAATTATTCGTTTATAAATACTATAATTAATAAATACATTAATATAATTAACGCATTAATTTAAGTATATTAATAGGTTAATAAATTAATACCTTTATAAAAATAAAGAATAAATAGGCAATGTATCAATGTAATAATGTATTAATTTACTATTTTAGCAAGAATGGAGCAACTGTAGAAAAATTGTCGGATAGAAATACATAAAATCACAAAGTCTAGTTAGCAACCATCGGACACTGGTTAAAGCTTTAAATGCCACCTGAATAAATAACCACCACTTAGATTCTCAAAGTTGGATCTTTTCCAGCAAGTAGAGAAAAGTCGTAAATCACAAGCCTATAAATGTCTGTAATCACAAGCCGACATCCAATCCACCTACAGGCCTCCACGTACTTGAATCGCACACAATCAAAAGATAGATAAGACTTTATTAATCCCACTAGGGGACATTTTTGAAAAACTCACTAGCATTAGTGCTGGAGTCCATCCAGATCCATCATCTGCCGAAGAGCATTTTAAGGAAGCCGCATTAAACCCAAGCATCTCCATTCAGAAAGTCAAAGACTGCGTACTGATAAGAACCATGATTCGGAAGTTCTTTAGAAACTCTCCTCAGTTTTCCACATCACCTTGAGTCTAGGGGGAAAACAAGTGGAAACAAAACAGATGGGGATTGGGAGGAGAGGATTCTACCTGTTCATTACACCTGCTGTGACCAATCAGAGTACAAGAACTTAGATCTGCTGAGATGGACAATAGAGTTCAGAAATACTGACACTCCTCCAAGCGACGTCATGCCCAATCCACAGTGGTACGACATTCCTCCATCTCTGACCAGGTGGTACAACATTCCTCAAGAGAGAGAGAATGGATGCGATGAAACGAGCAAGAACAAAAGCTTGCTAAAAGACAATTATACAAGTAATGATGCTTTGGTGCAGGTGAGATTCGGTTCCGGGCTTCTATCTTATGCAGCCTTCCTATTCGTAAATATTAATGTTATTATCACAGTTTTAAATATGCTCAATTGAAGAGATGTTTTTTCAATCTAGATTTACTGTAAACTGACTAACTGATTCTGATTCACAGATTGATCCATACTTTTGGTTCTAGATAAGTGAAAGATATTCCCCCATTAAAACTGGACTAATATGGTGTACTTGTTTAGATTTGTTTTGTTGAGATCTACTAGGATCAAAACGAGTGCAATATACACAAACATAAATCTAATTACAGGATACACACCCGGGGAACTGACACACACACATTTGCACTCTCACTCACATGGACTCTATTTTCCGAATTGCGTGTTTTCCGGTATGTGTGAAACCGGAGAGCCAGAGGAAATCCACGCAAGCACGGCAAGAACACGTAAACTCATCACAGAAAGGCGACTTACCCCCGACTGGGGTACTTACTACACCACCGTGCCGCTTTTCCCTTCTGTCATCTGTGTTTCGTTTTTTTCTATCTCACTCACTTTCTCATTCCATCAATCTCTCTCTTGCACGATGGCAAGCTGAGAGGCAATCCTCTTCGCCTGGTGATTGTCCTGTGAATATTTATGGAGAGAGAAACCCAAAAGAGAGACAGTTTTTAGACTGCATAGTTTTAAAAAGGAAGGGGAAAGTAACACTTCTAATAGATGCTACCAGGTTTCATCAGAATTAACAGGTTTGTTCTACTTTGCAAATACTTGTGGATTTTTGCAGGAAACTGATTAGATACTTGATGTACCACTCAACTTTATCTCCATGTATAGCATTCACACCTTGAGTCTTAAACAGGCCTTCAAACTGGACATGTCAAACGTCCCCACAAGTAACTATAAGGTCAAATTTGACACACTTTGATATACATGCATCCACACACATCCATTACCTACCCCCATATCTTAACCATCACAAATTAAACCAGGGGTGTGACTATTGCTCTCCAAACCTTGACCTTCAAACACACCAGCCATATGTCCCCATAAGTAACTATAAGGGTTCCGTTTAGTATAAAACTTTGTATTTTGGGCCTCGCCTAAATCAAACTCTCTCTCTCTCTCTCTCTCTCTCTCTCTCACACACACACACACACACACACACAAACACTTTACACACATTATGCGCTTTGAGACAGTGGAAATTATGAAAAGCGCCTTACAAATGCTTGCAAAAGCACTTTTCCCATGCATAGGCTGAATAAAGTGCATTTTTCTGATCTTTACACGGTCGTGTGACTCTATCAATTTTTCACAAAAATACTGATGGAACTTCCTCTAAACCCCAATTGGGATGCAGCGGCATGCTGTTTATTTTCATTCAAAGTCAGTCACAAGTTAAGCTTTACACGGCATCTACACAACCACATTTAAATGCAATCGCAGTAGAAGCAGAAAGCGCCAGAGCTTTGAAGCCGAAATGCTTCCTAAAAGGTATTTGCATGCAATTAACTCCCAACCAGCGTAGATTATTCCTTTTATTTTCCGCCATCCGTGTCAACTGACTGCAACACTGACATTTCTCCCATGTGATTAGCAAGTCGCTGCAAACTCCGGACCCTTGTGACCCACAAATACAGACTTTCCCGTTCCCCCTTGTATTTTTTCCTCCAACGCAGACAAAACAATTAAAATCGAGAGATAATTGCACAAGTTGGAGAAAGGCAGGAAAAAAACAGATGAATCATTCCATCCGTGTAACTGTTGTGTCTCGCTAGAAGTTTCACAGGCTTCACAACAACGCAACATTATCGTCTCTCTGAGGGCCCAAAAAAACAGAATCAATATGAGCAAAACAAACGCCTGCAATCTTGTTGTGGATCTCTAATAATCTGCGCGTCTATCGCAAATCAATCGGCGGCTTCATAACACGGCGGACGTGCTGAGAAATGTCATTAGTGGAGCCTGAGATGCACAAGCCGACAAGCTAAAGTGGGAAGCGACTTTAGAAATCACCTGCTTGCTTTTAATCATAGAGGCAAATCAATATCGGAAACATTACGACGGTCTTCTCTCTCTTTCTAAGCAATGTCATGTCTCTGAGCATCATGTGTATTCTTTCCCAGCACTCACCAACACAATCCCATCCACTTTAATTACACCAAATGAAGATACATATCAATTTAAGCAAATGTTTGGGAGAGTGAGCCATGTGGAGAATCATCCTTATAAATAGCCATTAAAAATGCATAACTGTCAATTATTACCCTTGTAGAGATGCAATTATGGCTTCTGAGTGACCTTGCACTGGTCCTTTCCATTAGTAGGAGCGCTTTGAGAAATGAAGTGTCATGCTCCATATGGGGCTCCGTCCCACCAGATAATGAAATAAAAGGGAAGGGAAGAATAAACACGTCTGTAAAGAATGACCTGAGAGGGTGAAAAGAAGAAAAGCATGCTGAGAAATCAGCCTACTGGAGCTGGCCTCATTTAATGTGAAATCTGTTTCTGAACTATTGTTTTTTTTGTGTGCTTTTGTGAGAAGTTTACAATACAATTAAACACAGCAGACAACAATGAGTGCTATAACTTTGCTTAAAATGTGCAGCCATCTGCTTTTTTGTTTTTATTATTTTGTTGCTTAAAATGTGTTGCACGACTTCACAGTCATTTAGCAGACTCCATCCAAACTGACTTACAAGTCTATACAATTTTTACAATTCAACCATATTTCCTGCTTTCCCTGGGAATCGCAAAAACGACATTGTGTATCAAACATTAAAATTCTACTGACTAAGCTTCTGGGAACATCTGGAATGCTAGGGTGCAGTCACCTTCCTTCTCTGCCACCTTCCTCTGTAAGATGATCACTTGGAATGTTTGTAGTTATATTTCTGATTTGTTTCAAAGTTAGTCCTTCTTACACAGTCTCAATGTTAAGTCTCAGTCATACTCGTATGTTATTCCAGAATCAAGCCTTAGTTATTGTCATATATTGTCCTCGAGTCAAGTCTAAACTAAGTTCCTATCTCGTCCTCAAGTCAAGTCAAAATCAAGTTCCCATCTTCTCTCAGTCAAGTCTTAGTCATGGTCCTATCTTGTCCAAGAGTCAATCAAAATAAAAATCCCATCTTGTCCCAAAAGTCTAAATCAAGGACGTATCTTGTCTCAGAGTCAAATCATAGTCATGTTCCTATCTTGTCCCTGGGTCAAGTCTAAATCAAGTTCCTATTTAGTCTCGAAGTCAAGTCGTAGTCATGATCCTATCTTGTCCCAGAGTCAATCAAAATCAAAATCCAATCTTGTCCTCGAGTCAAGCCTAAATTAAGTTCCTATGTTGTCTCGGAATCAAGCCCTAGTCTTGTTCCTTTCGGCACGCCGCCACTCTCTTCTTGGAAACGAAAGAAGATCTGTGATGATTCTGGTTGAGTCTGTCATGCTCCTATCTTGTCTCTGAGTCTTGAGCCATCTGAGCCATGTTTCTGTGTTGTTTGTGTTCTGAGTCTGGGAATTGTTCTACATTTAGTCCTAATTGGTCTTGTATCCGAGGTCTGGTTATATTCAAGATTCTCAATTGTTCCTGAATCACGTCCTAGTATTGTCTTGTGTGGTGATTTTGTTTTGTAGACAATTACAGTTTTTCTCAGTCGCTTTAGTACAATTCTCAGATCAGAATTGAAATTCTCAAAACTATTTGTTCAATCTTCACATAATGATGTCACTCGTGCACATCATATAAGCAATTTCTCACTTATTTGAACAAGTTGCAATTGCTTTGGTACATCATGCAAATGATTATGTACTATTCTCTGCTCTTTGATACATTATCAATTGCTTATGTCATGTTGATCAAAATGTATTATATAGTTCACTGTGCAATAGTCTTACACCTAGTAAGACTAGTTCATCGTCAAAACACCTAGTCATTAGTTCATCGTATAAGTCATTAACTGCAAAATGGTTGATCAAGTTGTCATAATGTGACAAACATATTTCTATACATCTCCATTATA
>CM051493.1:13664688-13695385 GCA_028031935.1 Paedocypris micromegethes
GCTTGACCACAAGCTCTTGCTGATTGAGACATCATATATCCAGACCCAAGTCGGCTTTTAGAAGGTCTTTATTGAGTGCATTTCAGTACAATAGTTCTCAGAAAGTTACAGTTTCAAACTCGGACATACTCATCACAAGAAACAAGTGAATCTATACAGCCTTGGACGGGTGGGACAAGGGGCTTTCCTCCGTTCGCTATCTACAAAACGGTGCGAGCTAGTATCCATGCCATGCTAGTGAAATCAACAATCTCTCAAACCATCCACTTTCTCGCTTGCCAAAAGTGACGCTCCACCACTTTAGCATGAAAGTGCAGATTGTAGCTTGAATAAAAACAAAACCAGGAAAAAAAAATGGTAAGTACGACATGAAATTAAAAAAAAAAAGCCACGTCGGCTGGTTCCAACAAGCTTTTTGTTTTCTCCAAACGTGCTTTTATTGTCTGGGCCTGTGATGTCTGAGTCGCACTGGTGAACATATGAACGCCTCAGACTTTAGTTGGCACGGCAACAGCATCACGAGCTGATCCGCTGCCAGGCGAGCACAAGACTGTGTCGACACTCCAGGCAAAGAGCGATAAAATTAGACTTAAATCATTCCCATTCTGCCCACTTCCACAAGTCTAACTGAAGAGCAGGATGAGGAGGAGAACATCGCTGCAGGACAGCATCTTCACACCAACAGGATTTGGAAGACGTGACCAACCGAAAGAGAGAGGGAGAGAGAGAGAGAGAGAGAGAGAGCGCGCAAAAGTATTACAAACTATACAAATTTTGTATGTGGTAAAATAAATGAATGTCTTCATAAATTCATCTTGAAACCTTGATAAGTTGTGGTAGAAACCTGGAAATTGTTCAGGAAAAAATTGGTTGGCTTATGACTTTTATAACAAAAGTGCTTTTTCATGACATTTTTAAAAAGCTAAGGATTACATCTTAATGTGCTATGCAATTTAGATAATCAATTTACAATTAAATGAAAGTCACCAAGAAAAACGAACGTGGCAGAAGTTGAGTCTAATTGGAAACAATATCCCTGACCAAAAATTACATTGATTTGTCTTTGGTTTCCACGTCTCCGAGTAACATCACTACTGATATATTCAAAGCCGACGCCCACTCAGTCCGATTGGCAGGTTACGTGACTTTTGAAATTGACCTTCTGGATTGACTTTGCGCTACTTGAGAATTAAATTCGCATTTGTGTTTGGATTTTCAGCGAACGCAAACACTCGTCAATTTTGGTTAGCGCCTTTCGCGATTTTGATTTCGTTAGCGATTTTGCCACATTATAAATGGATTGACAATGGGTTTCGTCAATTAGTTTGTGTTTTGTCCAAAATATCACTCCATTTGTATACTTTAAATATCCTGTATTGAGGTGAAGCTTAAGACGTTAAAGAAAAAAAAAGATGGCTGCTCTGATTTTTCCAATGTGGCGGGAACATTTATGTAAATTTACAAGTTGCTTTTTGACTATAGACATCCGGGGAAAAAGTATGTATATTAAACTAAGATATAAAAACACAAACACGCTGAATGTATAATTATTACACTTTTTTCACGAAAAACTATTACGTTTTTCTTAAAAAAAAAAAAAAAAAAAAAAAACTGGAATGTGACAAAATCAATAACAAAAAATCCATCTCTCTTTCTCTTTCTCGTTCTCGCTCGTCCCTGCTCATTCATCACTCTCTGCTGCCGTGTGCTGCGACTGCAGGTATCCCAGCATGCTCCACGCTGGCGCCAAGACAAGTCGGCCATTTTTCACCGGCTCCGTGTAGCGGAACGCCAGAGCGTTTGGTTTAGCCCCGCGGCGCATGAGCAGGACACGGATCTCAAAAGGCCGAAAACACTCAGTGACCATTAACAGAAGCATCATCAGCTCACACTGTGTTTAAGAGCGATAATGGCATCACATTACAGACCAGTTTTATAAATGTGAAACACGTGTGTGTGTGTGTGTGCCGAAGCCAGGAAGTGTGTCACTCTCAACAATAGCGTAATCTGCTGTTTGGTTGCCATGGTGAAATTCATTGAGGCCAATTAGGAAAAAGACCTGGAGAACATCAATGCGATGGATCATTTATGTAAAGCTGCTAGAAAGTGCGTCAGACTCATTAACCCACATCGGTCAAGATTACTCGCTTGTCATCCTGAAATTTCCATTTCTGGGTCACGGGGAGCTGGAGCCAATCACAGCATTTCAAGGCGGGACACAGATGAGTCATTTTCCACTTTTCCAGCTGCTTGCTTTTGGACAGCTGAACTAAAAAAAATTTTTTGTAATTTAATATATTAATCTAAAGGTAGATAGATAGATAGATAGATAGATAGATAGATAGATAGATAGATAGATAGATAGATAGATAGATAGATAGATAGATAGATAGATAGATAGATATGGCAAGAGTAAGAGACAGACAGACAGATAGATAGAGACAGAAAATAGATAGACAGATAGATAGATAGATAGATAGATAGATAGATAGACAGACAGACAGACAGAGACAGACAGACAGATAGATAGATAGATAGATAGATAGATAGATAGATAGATAGATATACAAATATATTGGCACACATACAAAAATATATTTTTTATGCAATATAATATAACCTTGGACATTAAATTAAAATTTTCTACACCGGCAGACATCGCCAGATGCAGCAGAGCTAATGCGGTTAGCATTAGCAGTTAACTATTGCTAATGAATGGAGCCTCATTACACGAACCCTCATCAGCTATTTCTCCATGGCAACCAAAACCAAAACTGTCCAGAGCCGACGACATACAGTGTGTGTGTGTGTGTGTGTGTGTGTGTGTATGTGTGTCACTGACTGCTTAAGCAGAACGGGCTTAATGGGGCATGATGCATCTGCTCGTGAAGGGTCACACAGATGTTTGGTCCAGACAAACGCAGGCGTAACTGGAGAGCTGGTGAGATGGAGAACATTCACGGCAAAACATCTGCTCGGAATTCCAATCGGCCCGGTACCCGACGCGAACCCTTCGTCTCTCAGCTCGTGTAAACACGTGTTAGGAAACAGATCGGCGGCGTTAAAGACCCTGTGAGACCAACATTTGTACAGCTTATAAACAGTGGAACTACATTTAGGTGTAGCAGCTAGTTTAGGTGGTGGCGATACACCCGCCTATCGCTAGTCGACGCGGCCACACACTCTGACACCCAACTCACAAGAACAACTAGAAGAACCAGAGGCGCTAGAAAGAACCAAAGAAAGAAAGGCTGCACACGCAAGTGTCCCGGAACCGTGGAAACACCTACAACAAACACTGTTAGCGGCATGAACATGTAGCTCTTTTCACCTAAAGAATCTTACTTTGTACACGACTAGTTCATATTTACACAACGCTGACAAGGTCCGAGTCCCGTAGGAATCCTGCAGTGTCCCGTTCATGGCTCGGGACGCGACATTGCCAAAATGCAAGCGGAAGAAGAGGTTATCTACACGCGGCCCCGGTACCTTCCACCTTCAATATGAAGGTTAACTCCAAAAAGATATACTCGTATTTATTTAAAGATATACATTTGACGCCGGTATGGATGCAGGCATACGGGATGTCCTTTGGCAACGGCAGCCACACCCAAATGTTCAGGTAGTGTCAGTGGGAAGCAAAAGTGATTGGTTCACGTCCCAACATGAGCGTCTTCTAAGAAACTAGGCGTCGCTAAAGAGTTTCCGTGGTTTATCGACAAACAAGACCTAAGCAGGAACGTAGGGTGTCAAACGCAGTTTCCCATTTTTGTTCTGTCTCCGATTTTTGTAAATGACGTCCGAAGCAAAACTGGAGGGTCCTAGCGGAGGTCCGGCTGGGGTCCGGATCGGATCTGGTGCTGATTGGTCGGATGTGGGATGCTGATGGTGGCCTGATCTCATATCAGGATGATGGTCTCTATCCTGGCGCGCTCCGATGGGCTTGGGCTCACCCGCTGGTAAGTCTTGCGCAAGCTGCCCAGCTCGTCGTCCGGCGCCCCCTGCAGTCATGCCAGCGCCGTGCCCGTCTGACACTGAGAGGCCTGGAGGTGCATGGACTGAATGGTGTTGAGGATCTTCTTCTGGTGGCCGGCCAGAGTCACACCTATCCTCAACAAGTCCCTGCCGACACAGAGATGGCCAGCGTTAACACACACAAGCAATCACAACACTGCGTCTGTTTGTTTGTTATTTACACACGTGTGTGTGTGTGTGTGTGTGTGTCCCCGTCTATCCTGTCAAACTGTTTTGGCTATTCATAATTTCTCATGAAAGACGGTTCCAACTATAAATCAATTTCCAGCTTTCATTATTCAGAACAATTGTCTTTCTGGAAGACCGTTATTAAAGAGAGTGAGTGACATAAGAAGAGAGACAGACAGACAGACAGACAGACAGATAGATAGACAGACGAGGGGGAAGAGACAGAGTAAGTGAGTGACAAAGAGAGAGATAAGTGGAAGGGAAGGAGAGAGAGACACAAAGAGAGAGGGACAGATAGAGAGAGTGAGTGACAGACAGAGTGAGCAAGTGACAAAGAGAGAGAGAGAGAGAGAAAGAGTGATAGATAAAGAGAGAGACAGCTCACAGAGAGACAGAGAGAGACAAAGAGAATGAGTGAGAAGATACAGAAAGAGAAAGACAGAGACCAAGAGAAAGAGGGACACAGAGGGGGGGGGGGTGCACAAGAGAGAGATAAAGAGAGAGACAGAGGGATAGAGAGAGTAGAGTGAGAGAGAAAGAGAGACAGGCAGAGAGATAGAGCAAGTGAGCGAGACAGAGAGAGTGTGAAAGAGAGTGAGAGAGAGAGAGATAGAGAGAGAGAGTGAAAGAAAGAAAGAGACAATGAGAGAGGCAGAGAGAAAGATAGAGCGAGTGAGCGAGACAGAGAGAGAGAAAGAGAGAAAGAAGAGAGCGAGACAGAGAGAAAGAGTGAGAGAGACAGAAAGAAAGAGTGAGAGAGATGGAAGAGAGAGAGACAGAGAGAAAGAGAGAGACAGACAGAGAGATAGAGAGAGAAGAGAGAGAGAGACAGAGAGAGAGAGAGAGAGAGAGAGAGAGAGAGAGAATCCCCTCTGCGTTCTAGACGCCAGAGCAAACAGCATTAGCACATGAAAGCCCCTCGTGTTTAACTTCCTGTTTGTGTGTGGGCTCATACTTATGTTGCTAATTAAGCGAAGACCCTCTGTGTGAGCGCGCATCACATTAATCACAGACGCCTCAGACGCCGCGAACAAAACTCCGGGAGACGTGATTTAAACGACAGCACATCCACCTGTTCATTCAGCCGCGGAAACGCCAAACCCAAAGTGCTAATCCCGCCGCGCGGTTCAGGCTAATCCCGCCGCGCCGCGTATCAGAACGTCCAGCCGTCTCTGATCAATCTCTGAACTCTCTCTCCTCTAATCGCTCCTCCCACAGGAGAAACTCAGTATCAGTCATCATCACCGATCAATAACCCGTCAGAACCGCTGAAGAAGACGCGTAATTACTGTAGACACACTCGCTACAAGGAGTGTAACAGCAGCACAAACAACACACTCAATATACACGTCTCTCTGTGTGTGTGTGTCTACACAACTTAGCTGTCTAGTTCAATATAGTCACAAAATCTATCTATCTATCTATCTATCTATCTATCTATCTATCTATCTATCTATCTATCTATCTATCTATCTATCTATCTATCTATCTATCTATCTATCTATCTATCTATCTCAACACGACTCTCACACATCTCTCTCTTTCTGTGTGTGTGTCTGTCTGTGTGTCTATACACAACTTTTTCTAGATTCACAAATTTTTCTAGATATTTTTTTTTGTGACCGACAGTGTAAAAATAAATGTTAAAAATATACTAGTACAATTATTTTACATACATTTTGTGTATATGGTTCTGCTTTTAAAAATATGTTCACAAAGAAAGAAAAAACATTCATAATTGATTAACCTTGAAACAAAATATATGATTTGATAAATTTTTTTGCAAGTTTCACGGGCCGCATGTGGCCCACGGGCCGTAGTTTGCACATGCCTGGTCTAGAAAAATGTTTTTTTTTTTTTTCAGAAAAACAATGTAATATGTTCATCCATCCATTTACAAAACTCCCTCTCTCTTTGTGTCTATCTGTCTGCACAAATGCTAAACTTGCAAGCTTTTCTGTCTTTCATTTAAACATAGTTAAAATCCATTGTCTCGAACCATTAAATAAAAATCTGTGAATCTGTGAAAAAAGTATAGCACATAGAAAATAAATCTGGCAGGATGTGCAGCGTCAAAAAAACGAAAGTGAAATCTTCAACAGCGATTGTGAGAAATTCCGCCGCAGCTTTTTTAGACGACACCACTTTTATGAAGCTCCGTATGAAAATAAAAAAGACAATATGTTGATCAGTGTAAAAAAATACACTTTACAGCCCATGGAATAATCATATTTTCCAGTGAAACCAGATATAACCTAACCCTATTTTTTGTTCATTTTATTAATTGTTTCATTCTTATTAATTTTTAGAAATTGCCTCTTTTTAAATTGCTTTTGCAAAACATTAGCCTGTATTCTATGGTACACTATGTACACTATTTATTCATGAAACTTGTTTGTAGGATTATAGTTTTTATTTTTTACTTAATTTTAATAATTCATTTATTTATTTTTATTGTTTTATTTGTTTATTTCCATTAATGGAGAATTTTAAGACGTGAATGTCAAAAAAACGTTTATATTATAAATTATTTTTATTATTTATTCTTATTTCTTTCATTATTTTTACCATTACATTTCAAACTTCTTATTAGCATGTATCCTATTCTCCGCTATTTATTGATGAATCTTGGTTGTAGGATTATATCTTTTTTTTTTTTCTCTTTTTTAATAATGTCATTCATTCATTTATTTAGTTTAGTTTGTTTTTATAGTTTTATTTGTGTATTTCCATTATTGGAAAATTTGAACCCCAATTCTTTTTTTTTTTACTGAAATAATGGCTATACTCTTAAATGTTTTAATTAATATTTTTTTTATTTTAAGCAATTTTAAACGTCTATAACAACACTGGTGTTTTTCTCTTTTTAAAGGAACCTGTGCCAGTGCGCCAACCCTTCTCAGTTTTTTTTCATCTCCTTTAAGCTAACCCTAACCAGCCCGGTTAGTGTTTAACTCACTCGGATGTCATCTGGCTGAGCAGCGGCAGGGACGTGAAGCCGGAGTTAAGGAAGTTATCGATGTACTGGGACATCTTGATGGCAGCCAGCCAGTCCTCCACCGAGCTGAAGGTGGTGAAGTCTGGGATGGATCGGTCCAGGAGCGGCTGGGACGGACTGAGAAAGAGAGAGAGAGTGAGTGAGTGAGTGAGGTGGTCTGGTCCAGTGGTCCGGTCCGGCGGAGCTCACTCACATGGTGGGCATGCTGGCCACGGCTTTAAGGCTGGTGGGGTTGCGGATGAGTTTGTCCAGGGTGCTGACGATGTCGGCGAAGCGTGGCCGAGCGTTCCGATCCTTCTGCCAGCAGTCCAGCATCAGCTGGTGGAGAGCGGTGGGACAGTCCATGGGGGCCGGCAGCCTGTAGTCCTGCTCGATAGCGTTGATTACCTACACACACACACACACACACACACACACACACACATTAGTAAGCTACAATCTCTTCTGAAAACACACGACAAACACACACGGAAGTCAACATTAGCTGGAATTATGCCTCCGGAAATTAAAAAAAATAATAATCATAAATAAAAAATAATAATACCATATTTACGCATATATAAGCACCCCCCTTGATTTTTTAGGCACAACATAAACATTTTAAAAATAAAACAAAAGAAATGCTTTTTTTTTTGCTTCTGGCTAAATTATGTTAATTATCTCTTAAAAATGCTATTTTTTCTTCATTTAACAAACCTAACTTGTGACTCGTATCACTTCAATGCTGTTTTTCTTAAAAATAATAAAACAATAATCTATTCTGGCGGTCGAAACTACACCTCCCATCATGCTTTGCTGCTGACTGGTTCCCATGAGCCTGGCTGAGCTTGGTTTTTGTTAGACGTAAATATTAGAACAGTCACGTTTTTCTCTTCACGTTTAGTTTGACTCTTCGTTTTGAACCGTTTCCTGTTTGCTCCGAAGCTTTTGCAGCTACTGGTCTGGTTTTCAAGCGCTAGCACGTTAGCCTTTAGCACGGCGATCTACCGGATACATCATGGTCTGTCTATTCAAATATTAGTAATTGCTTTTCGTTTATCTTACTTCTTCCAGTGTTATTATTTCACAGTTAAGTGTTGCAACGTTTCTAATGTTTCTTTTATTTCTGTTATTGAGCTAATAATAACTCATATGAACGTCTGCCTCCAGAACCATTATTTAAAGAAATGAGCGCTTATATTATACGTCAATATTTGAAATCGGCGATTATAAGCACTCAGTCCACTAAAATTGGAAAAAAAAACAGGTGCTTATATTCGCGCAACTACGGTATTCTTTATGAAGATAGCACAAATAAACATTTCTTTTATCGCGACTAGTCCCACATCATAACGTTACAGCAAATAAATAAAAAAATGTATGTGTGTGTATTCATATTGTGCTTTAAGGTTTTCTACAGGTTTTGTGTATTCTACATGCAATGTGTAAACTGCAGGCATTTTATCGTATGTGTTGCATACTTTGCCTAGGCATTCTATAGAATGATGGCAGCATGTCACGATAAATGTGTGAAATGTCCGTATTAGAGAGACAATTGACTACTAAAACTGTGAAAATGTTTTACTGAAGACATTTGATAGGGAAAACAAAAGAATATGAAGTGTTGCTATTATATTTGCGCAATTTCAGACTAATCACAACAGAATAATTGTAATTATAAATACGTCTTTCTAGAGGTGTTATCCTAATTTGGGACAATAATCACCTTCTGGTTCTAATTTTAGACTTAAAATAATAAAAACAATAGAAATGGAAGCATCATTACTTATTCTATTGTTGTTACTACAATCTCGACTGTTGACCGAATACTTGCTACTTCTGCACTTCTTATACACTTTTTAATCAATATTTTGACAAGAATAAACTCATTTCACACTCTGCCAAACAGGCATTGTATAGATTGCCTAGGCGATGTGTGAAATAAACGTGTTTAGTAGTTTTTTTACCCCCAAATTGTCGATGTTTTTGTAAGTTATGTGAAGTTTTACATATTTGTTTACCTCAACATTTCACACACATGACACTTTCTGTTTGTGTTGTTAAACTTGCCCTGTTTCAATCTGCGTAGTTTTAAACACAGGCACACACAATCTGTCCGAATTGTTCCTCATAAGCTGGACTTATTTCGGCAAATTCATCTCTCTGTTTTTCTTGAGCGGACGTCTAACAAGTGAACAAACACGCCGCCTCTCCTCCGCATCACGGCGCTCAACTCTCCATCTCCAATCTCAATATTTGAGGATCAATACTCGGTGAAAGCAGCTGCGGTTCTCCACGTTTGTCTTTCGTTCCTCCAGCTCCGTTCATCTCCTGCTGTCATCCCATTCAAATTCCATCTTTTCACGTCTCAAATTGACTGATATCAAGATGCTTTCTCACCTAGATTATAAAGTAATGGCCCGGGCATGTGCTCCTCTTCTTCTCAGTGATGTTTTAGTGGATATGTGTGGGCGAATGAATCTGCAAGTCATTTTTCTGTAAGCGTTTAAGAAAGAAATGGCGTATTTTCCCCCATATTGGATCCTTTATGAACTAGTGTCTCACATCTCTTTGTGATCCGCCGCTTTATCTCTGATGAAAGCAGCGGGAATGGCTTTTCTCATCGCTGTGATTTCCTGTCGAATAAATGCACAGGCGCTCGACTCGTTCACGGTTATTTCCCGCAGTTGACGGGTTCTTGGGGTTGAGTTCTGAGAGCGTTTTGCATCTGTGATGTGTTAAATGCATGCTAAAAGGTTTGGGGAGTTTATGTTTGCTTTAGCAGGCTTTTCCTAAAATCCCCCGAGTCTAGAATGAATCTGCTGCATTCACAGTTTCAACAAGGAGCGGGAAAAAAAAAAAACCGAAATCTGCTTTCGCCGCAGCACAGAAGTCGGGAAGATTCAGCGAATAAACTCAAAGACTCAAAGATTCAGGGAGTTTTAACGCGATGGAAAAAGTACTAAAGTCAGAAGGAGGTGGACCAAGACCTTCTAACAACTTAAATGGACTGAGGTCCGAAGAACCCTGAAGGCCAGACTGACCCCAGATAGAACCCAACTCACATCTTGGTTGCTCATGTCCCAGTAGGGTCTTTCACCGAAGGACATCACTTCCCACATGACGATGCCGTAGCTCCAGACGTCACTGGCTGAGGTGAACTTCCTGTACGCGATGGCTTCTGGCGAGGTCCATCTCACGGGAATCTTTCCTCCCTGCGGATGGAGAAGACCAGACAGGTGAGATCAACGGGAGTCGGGGGCATCTAAACGGGGTCGGAAAAACCAAATTCAGAAGTCTGAGGTGATCATGTGAACCATCAATTTCTGCCATCCCTCTCGTACAGTAAACAGGTACAGTAGAAAGACTAAAAAAATGACATGGTGGAAAACACACACACACACACATACAATGAAATACATAAATACACATAAAAAGGTAAAAAACTTGAGAAAATCATCTGTTTATTCTTCCCAGAGGCAGACCAGATGCTTCGAATGAAAGCAAAAACAAAACAGCTGATTTTCGCACGTTGTTATCTCTAGTTTTATGTACATGTTAAATATTATTTCTGACAATAAATGACTTTAAATTTTAAGTATTATTGTGTCTCATTTACTACTAATTCTACTACTAATAATAATATTTAATAACTAATAAAAATATTATTATTAATATTACTAGTAGTAGTAGAAGTACTTTGGACTATTATTACACTTTCAATGAATCTTTTATTCTGTTTTTTTATTACTCATTTTCATCTTTCTGTAGCACTCTGAGACTTTCCTGCAAATATGAAGTGCTTCATAAATAAAATGTATTAGAACAACAACAACAACAACAACAACAACAATAATAATAATAATAATTCTTCTTCTTCTTTTTATTATTATTATTATTATTATTATTATCATTATTATTATTATATAGTAGTAGTAGTAGTAGTAGTAGTAGTAGTAGTAGTACTTGTATTAGTTGGCATTTTATTTATTATTTTGAGATTTAACTTCCGAGCTCTCTGTCTGTCTGTCTGTCTGTCTGTCTTCAGAGTCAAGTTGAAAGTTTGCGTGGTTATTCCAGAGGAAAATCTTTAGCTGTATATAGCGCAAAAGTCGAAGGATTTAGATAAAAGTTTCTGCTGGAGCGGAAAAGTAGATCGCAAAAGTAAATTACGGTCTCTCCGACTTCTCCTCACAATCTAAGAACATGTGTGTGAGTTCAGGACAACTGACAAAAAACCTGTGAGTATGTGTGATTGTATCTCGGTATGATCTCTCTTCTGTGATTGGTTGACGCCCAATCCAATTTAGAAAAAGGAAGGATGGAAAAGGATTGAAAAGTATCTGAAACGAATGGAGTGAAAAGTGTTCAAATTTGCATAAACTAAAACAGAAAAGAGTTTGATTTATTTTCTTAATGTAAAACATAATTAATATTAAACTAGAGGCAGGTGTTAAAACAATCATCATAGCAGTTCCTCTGTAGACAATAGTGATCAGCAACCAGATAAAACTTCATTTTATCTTTTAATCGATTGTAATGAATGATAGAACAAGCGGACAGAAACAGCAAGGCGCGGTCTAGCATCGGTTACAGTGGGATATAACCGCTAATTCACTATGAAACGATGGAACGTTTCAGTAAACCACGATCTGAACAATGAAACCCATTGGAGCAGAACCAGTCGAACATCTGAAGACGAACGACGCAGCCTCGGTGTCGAACTTCGAACGATCCGCATCAGAAAGCAAGTAAGCGACTGGAATATTGTATACCAGTTTGAAAGAGAGAAAAAAGGGGAAAATAATCCTATTTCCTGTTTTATATTTGTCTGACAATTGTGACATTAAGCCAATGGATGACCGGATGAATCAATGAATGAATTAATGAATGGGTGAATGAATGAATGAATGGAAGGATGGATGGATGGTTGGATAGATAGATAGATAGATAGATAGATAGATAGATAGATAGATAGATAGATAGATAGATAGATAGATAGATAGATAGATAGATAGATAGACATACAGATAGATAGATAGATGGATGGGTGATAGAGGGTTGGATTGATGAATAAATTAATCAACAGATGAATGAATGCAAGAATGAATGGATGGATGGATGGATGGATGGATGGAATGATTGATATATTGGTGGTTGGGTTGGTGGATGAATAGGTGGATGAATGAATCAATAAATGTATTTATTGTTAGATGGATAGATGGATGGATTTATAGATGGATGAGTTTATGGAGGGCTTTATGGATAAATGAATGGGTTAATGGCTAAAGGGATGCATTAATGAATGTATGTATGGGTGGATAAATAGCTGAATCGATGAATGAATGGATGGATGAATAGATGAATGAATGGATTGATAGATGAATGTGTGAATGAATGCAATTATTTATAGTTGGATGAATGGATTGGTTAATGAGGGCTGTATGGATGGATGGGTGGATGGGTTAATGGCTGTATGGATGGATGAATGGAAGGATGGAAAAGCCAATAAACCTCTTATCTGGTTTTAATTCATGACCCATGGCCAATCGGATCAATCTAATTTACTGCTGATTTGTAGTCTAATTTGTAGTCTCCTAATTAAAGTCGGATTTGTGGAGCATGAGAATCAACTAGTATCAGACAAAAAATGATAACAATCAGCGCATTTCCTCTTGAGGATCCTGTTCTACAACAACGAGGACGTCAAGAATGGAAGCCTGCTCAGTTACTTCCTCCATCGCCCTCCTCTTTCACGTTGGATTACGATTCTTCTTCTTTTTTTGTCCTTGAGTTGTGCGATGAGTTTCTTACCGTCTAGATCACGATATCAAGAGCTTGTGATGCAGAGGTCAAAGGTCATGTGATGTGTTAAAACCCTGACAGCTGAGGACAGATTGGAGTCGGCTGCTCTTTTCTGTTTGATATCGGCTGTAACTCGACAACCAATCTGCTCGCTGTTAACATTTTACAGTTAAGAGTCAAGGCCGTGTAAACCGCACAAAGTGAATTGAGATTAAATTGAATTAAAAAGATAAAAAAAAAAACATGGTTACTTAACAACAACAGCACACATCGGTTATTGCAGCTCAAATCAAATACACTCAGTGGAAACATATAAAGACAAATATACACGACCTTCACAATTCATCAGACTGTTTGACTCCGACCTTCAGACATTTGCTGCATCTTAATACAGTTTTAGACTCTTATGGTCTAAAAGACGACGAGTTATTAATAAATATGAATTAATGGACACATAAATATCATCCAGTACCTTCCGCATCCTGCAGATGGCGATATCACCTCATCCGCCAAAGAAATTTTCCGCGTTAGAAAAAACTTATGCCGACTTATCGCGCACAATTAAAACGTAACGAGTTAGTGTCTCTTCAAATGTAGTGGAGTAAAGAGTACAGATACGCAATCACAAATGTAGTCAAGTAGAGAGTAAGATTTGCTTGATACTCAGTACAAGTAGCCAAAAAAGTCAATTTACTCAAGTACTTTACACAACAAGTTGGGTGAAGTGGGTATTATAGTGTGGGGTCATGAGCTGGGCATGGTTCTTCAGTTTCAGTAAAAGTAGTTTTGAATGCTTCAGCAAACTAAGGCATTATAGATAATTCTGTCTTTCTAACTTTCGAAAGTTCTCTGTAACTGACTCTCATAGATCACAGAATTAGGGTAGAAACTGAGACCAGTCCTACCTCATTCTACAATTGTGCTTGTGAAAGAATGGCCAGAAATGTCCGTGAACACACTCTTTAATCTTGTGAACTTTGGAAAGTGGAAAGTAACTATGCAATGAAAGTGATGTGAAGTAGCTGGTCAGAATGGCCACTAGGAGGCGTATCAAAATTGGGCTCTGCATTTACCCATCTCGTGACGTAACGCACACATATTGAGGAAAACACACACACACACACACACACACACACACACACACAGAGCAGTGGGCAGGACATCTTGGGGAATGTGGAAGTCAATGTCTTGATCATGGACTCTGTGAAACCTACTGGACCTGGATTTGAACCTGCAATGGCTACTACTGGTCCACAACTACATTTGAACTTGGATGTTTTTCGTTTGCTAAAATCTCAAGGTCATCTAGGTGTAGTTAAAATCTGTAAAGTACAAACAGACACACATAAGGTGGTAGTCCTCGGCTAAAATACAATTTTCGAAGAACCGTCAGCACACACTGAAAAAAGTGCAAAAGGTGTGTTGTTACTCAAAAGAAGCTTTTATACTTTAACTCAAAACATTTAATTTTCTAGCTATCAGTGTAATGTAAAACGCTTGCTTTCATTAAGATTAAAAGTAAGTCTTGTAGTGTAAAGTAAATACATTTCTTAAAGTAAAGTAAAAATGTGGTTTGGAGTTGGAGATGTTGACAAGAAGAATTGGCCAATGAGCCAATGAGAAGCTTGCATGTGCTGTACGCAATTTTTTAACTCTTTTAAACGTCAAAATAAATCTTAAACACGTTTACATGATCTTGTTTCGTTGTAAGAAGGAGCAATTGAAGCAATTGGTCTTAAAAGGAGACAGTAGATGTTTCAATAAGGTAATTATGTAAATAGTCTTCAATGTGTCTGACGTAAGAAGCTGATTCAAAGTAAAGTGATTAGATGTAACAAGTTGACGCAACATTTGTACTTTGGTCCAATACTTTTTTTCAGTGCAGTTAAGTAAGACGACTGCATTCTACAGGACTCAAACCTCGGACCAGGAGTCTAGAAGACTAGTGAGAGAGAAGCACAACCAGAGTGAGGAAGGGCTATGAAATAGAGATGGAAAAAGAAGGGAAAATAAAATGAGCATGTCACATTCCGCAGTCTGGCATGTTGAAATCGCAGAGCACGGATGGAGAAAATGAGGAAGCGGGAAACAGAAAGTGACAGGGAGAAAGGTGGTAGAACGAGGGTGTCACACATTCAGATCCCACCTCGGTGTAAATAGTTTCATTTTCCATTTGCAGCACAGCCACTGCACGTCACAACCACCGAGAGAGAGAGAAATCACGCTGTTATTCTGTTGCGAAGGGCATTTTTATTGTTATTATTTATTTTGTTTTACTATTCATTCCTTTCAGAATCAGAATGCTATGAATTTATGAACTAATGAAAAGATAGACGGATGGATGAATGGGTGGATAGATGGCTGGCTGGCTGATTGGATAAATGGTCGGATGAGTGGATGGATGAAAGATGGATGGATAAATGGATGTATGATTGGATGGATGGATGGATGAATGAGTGGGAAACCGAATTGGTGGATGTGCGGATGGATGGAGGGACGGATGGATGGATGATTGGATAAATGGTTAGAAGAATGGATGGATGATAGATGGATAGATGGTTGTTTGGATGGATGGATGGACGGATGGATGGAAGAATGAATGTATGGGTGGATGGATGGTCGGAAGAATGGACGGATAATAGATGGATGGTAGGATGGATGTATGAATGGATGGAAGAATGAAGTCATGGATGGATGGATGGATGGATGGATGGATGGATGATTGGATGCATAGGTGGGAAACCGAATTGGTGGATGTACAGATGGATGGATGATTGGCTAAATGGTTGGAAGAATGGATGGATATTAGATGGATAGATGGTTGTTTAGATGGATGGATGAATGAATGCAAGTTTGGGTGGATGGATGGTCGGAAGAATGGATGGATGATAGATGGATGAATGGATGGAAGAATGAAGAGATGGATGGATGGGTGGATGAATGGTTTGGTTGATGTGACAGACAGAACTTGATTTCATTTATTTTTTACTCTACAGACAGACTGATGGATGTACAACATTGTTCTATTTTCTGCCTTGGGCGTAATTTATTGCCTTAGGCGTAAAACAAAGGTAACTGTATTTTAACATAGTAATGATTCCTAATGGCTCAAATCAGTGTCAAATAATAATCCCAAACTAGCAGAAAGAACTCGAAAAAGGTATTTCTACAGCATCTGCACAGAAAAGCGAGTGGTCACGTCAGTCTCGCTGCTTCACTCCTGTCAGTCAAGCATCACCGCAGGACATCCTGTCTCCGAGCGCCGGCTGCCTATGGGGTTTAATGAGCTCGCCCATGTTTTAGCACAAACAAGACGCCAGCTAAATATCCTCCGTCTGTCGTCTGCTCTTCTTCTCACCAGCCGTTCTAGCGTAAAAAAAGATGTAATTGTTTGCTTACATAAGACATTTCGATTAGGCGACTGGAGGGACTTCAAACTCGATTCAATGCAACACGTGACCCAGCTGCGTTTCTCTCTATGGCTGTGCTTGACGAGAAACGTTTTTTGCCAAACTTTGTTGCCAAGTTGCCAACTTTGTTGGTTTGTTGCCAATTGCGCTGTACTGTTTAAAAAATAAAGACACACACGTTAGTTTTCAAAGTAAAGAATTTGATGCTCTTAGAAGTTGCAGATTGAGGTGACCAACCAAGCTCCTCTTCTCTTCTAGCTCGTCCTTTTTTTTATACCTCGGAAGAGGACCAATAGGTTCAATTGGGACTATCAATTGGGACACAATCCATACAAAGGAGTTTCCAATAGTCAAAACCAATTCTGTGCCGTAGCTACTCCGAAAGTTGGACTAAAGAAGAACATGAGCTCTCTTCTCCTCACACACTCACCTTGAATGGAAATGTTAACATTGAGTCCCTTATTTAAACTCGCATGCACCTGTTTCCTAAGAAAAGGCCTATGCATTGTTCTTTTGGCACTTTTCAGGCATTTCAGGCATATAATATCTTAATGTCTTATCTAGACAATATCTAACAACAGTTTAACGGGGGTTTATTCCACATATCGTAGTTGAGGAAGGCCAAGAACGGTACACGCAAATCCAAAAACCAACAAGGCAAAAATCACTTGAGCAGATCGGGAAGTCAAGACAGGAGCAATGGTCAAAAACGGACAAGACTAGGTAAACAAGAACAGGACAACACTAGATATAACCGATACAAGATTAGGCTAGATAGCAAAACATGAACAAGGCACGGCTAGCTAGCAAAACGGCTAGAATGGCAGGTAACAACACTGACAAACTGGCAAAGAACAGGTGAACAAAACGAGGTATAAATACTAGACGTGATTACATAAGTGATTACAACAATGACAAACACCTGAAACTAATCACACGGGCAACCAACGAGATTGTGAGAAACCATGAAGTAAACTATAGTAAACAAAGCTCAGAGGCTTTCAAAATTGTTCGCGAGACCCTGTCAAAATAAAAGTTCCAAATTAAACCAGATCCAGAGTCTGTGACAGTGCTATGACCGCCATGACCGGGATGAGATAAGACAGAACTAGACGATAAATAATCAGTAGAGACGGATAATTAAGGACTTGGCCAAAAATATCAAGGGCTCGGAATAGTAAGCATTTTAAGGGAGCGGGAGAAATTGCAATTTGGCATTAATATTAAAGATCCACCGCACGGCCAGGCTAATGATGCCCTGGATGCCTATTAATGAGAGATAATGGAGACCACCACACATCAGAGCTCTGGAAGGCCATTGGAAGTCCAGTCACTAAGCTTGATCAAACACCCACTGCATTTAAATGGAACATTTTTTTTTCCCAGGAAACTCTAGTTTTGGAGCTAAACAATGGACCATTTGTTTTCTACCGAGCTTTGGGCTACAGCCTAGAACAATAGGTGGAGAACATCTCAGAGGAGAGCGGCAAAACCAAACCAAAGCTTGAGGAAATACGGGTCAAAGGCTAGAGGTCTTGAGAAACCAGACGCTACCTTCCTTTACGACTATCTCCAGTCAAGGCATGCTGGGACAAAGTCTTACCAGTGAGCTTGTGTAGGTCGGGTCAGAGGTGTCTTCCTGCAGATAGCGGGACAAGCCAAAGTCCGACACCTTGCACACCAGGTTGCTGTTGACCAGGATGTTGCGAGCAGCCAGGTCCCGGTGGACGTAATTCATCTCTGAGAGGTACTTCATCCCCGCGGCGATGCCTCTCAACATGCCCACCAGCTGGATCACGGTGAACTGCCCGTCGTTTTGCTGCCACACAACACAACAAATATGGACATTAATGGAATGCACTGGAAAAACCCTAGAGATTTGATCCATCTTTGGAAGGGTTCTTTGGAAGTCAACCTTCAGGAACGAGTCCTCCTGTAATTCAACGCTCACGGTTCTTTACGGTTAGTCCTGACACAACATCATTCTGGATCAATCGCCTCCTCTGAAACTTACGGCTTTTGCAAGATGGATAGACCAGTGTACTAGAGTAGTAGGATAACATATGGGATGAACAATATGAGTCTCTATTTGATTTGAGAAGCTGGGACTTCCACATCCTCGTTCAAACATATTGGAATCTTTTACGATAAGGTCCGCCGGAGCCTGTAGAGTTAAAGATATTGCGCATTTAATACAAACAAAACACAAGCATGAACTGTGATTTGTTTTTGTCTCCAGCTGAAAGAATCTGTTTACTTGGTACTGCAAATACCAGACTTTGTATTTCTTATTTAGAACTGAAATATAGAAAGAAAGACAGACAGACTGACAGGTGGACTGATAAATGAATGAATTAATGGATAAATGGATGAATGGATGGAGGAATAAATGAATGGATGGATGGATGGACAAAAGGAAAGGGAGACAGAGACAAATGAACAGACTAAAATTAGACCGACGGATAGACAGATGGATAATTGGATGGATGAATGGATGGAAGGGTGGGTGGATGATCTAAAGGAGAGGGAGACAGACAGACAGTTGGATGATGGATGGATGGATGGATGGATGGACAAAGAATGAGTAGGAGAAACAGAAAGAGAGACAGACATAGAGACAGGTGACCAGACAGACAGGTGAAGTAATGCATAGATGGATGGATGGATGAAGGAAGGAATGAATACATGGATGGAATGATGGATGTATGGGTGGATAGATGGAAGGATGAACAGAATGAGAGACAGACAAAAGAACAGACAAAAAATAGATGGGCAGAAGGACAGTTGGATGGATAGATGGATGGAGGGTGGATGATGAATGGATGGACAAATAATGACATAAATAGATGGATGAATGGATGGGTCGATAAATAATGAGTTCGACGGACAAACAGAGAGACAGATGGATTGACAGATGAATGAATCGATGTATGAATGAATGAACGAACAAACAAACAGATGGACAAATGAATGAATGAACAAACGAACAAACGAATGAAATAATTAATTAAAGAATAGACATGGGAATAGGGGACAAAGAGAAAAATAGACGTACAGACAGATGAACAGACATGAACAGAGAGAGATGGGTGAATGGATGGACAGATAATAACATGGATGGATGATTAGAAGGATGGACAAACAATGAGTAGGAGACAAAACACAAAACGAAAAGTTAGGTTGGTTCACAACCCAACACAAATTGGTGCTGATGCTGCACAAGTTTATCACCAGAACTGCATTTAGCACTCGGCGGGACTCATTTGATCATTCTTGTATAATGAACAGTAGACGTTTTAGCAGATTTGCATCATGATAAAAGATCCTGCCATTCTTTGATTCAAGCCTCACTCCCGTTCGCATCCCATCTGCTTCTACATCTTTCACCGATGTACAGTTCCTTCAAAACTCCTGCACACAGCCACCAGACTGCGGAGAAAAGGCTTTGAACAACACGCATGACAACAAACCAGGGCGGAGGCTTTGGATCGATGGAGACGCTACTCGGACGTGCTGGATTTCCAAGACGACTTCAAAGAGTCGCTTCAGATCAAAGCGGAGAGGAAACCAATCCGTGAGATTAGAAAAAAAAATGTCCCGAACATTGATTACGTGCGGTTTTTACGCCACTAGGAAGCATAAAGGGATTTATGGAGGACTCGCTCACCCGGAGGAAAGAGTCCAGAGCGCCGTTCTCCATAAACTCTGTGACTATCATGACTGGCCGACTCTTGGTGACCACACCCTCCAACCGGATGATGTTGGGGTGGTCGAACTGGCCCATGATGGAGGCCTCGGCGAGGAAGTCACGTCTCTGCTTCTCCGAGTAGCCGGCCTTCAGAGTCTTGATGGCCACGTAGAGCTCTCGCTTTCCAGGCAGTTTGAGTCGACCTTTATAAACTTCTCCGAACTCTCCTGGAGGAAAGAGCAGAGGAATACATAATGCACTTGTTATTTTGCAGCCTTATACATCCACCCTTCCATCATCTTTGTTGTGTAACGAGTTGCGGAATGAATTTCTGGAGTCTGTTCTGAAATAGTCTAAATTATTGCGGACTAGGGCCAAAACGGCCAATTTTCTCTCAATCTTCTCTGGTTCTTCAAGTCTTGAATTGAAACCTAAAACTCACGTCAATTGATTTCAAGAGTTTCAAGAGATTGATTCAATCAAGAGTTTGACTTTCTAGGACTGCTTACATTGTTATAACATTTTAAATTCCTTTTAAATGTCCAAGCATAACTGAGAACAGAGAATTTGAGACTACAAAATTGCCCAGAGTGTAACTGTGTCTGTGTCCCGCTTTGTGATTGGTTGGACACCAATTTCTGTGTCCCGTCTCCAGTCCCAGAGTTGCTGTGATTGGCTCAAGCTCCAAAGTGGCGCAGAAATGGAAATTGGTTCCATAGATGGACAGATGTATTTAACTATAATATCTTGTTAGAACAACTTAACCACCACATTTTGTAACCACTAAAATATAACTCCCGTATTTATGCGAATAGAAGCGATCAAGCGTTTTGATTGTGTCTGTTCCTTAGATTTTCTTTATTACTCCTTGCCCATGTTCTTCATTTTCGACTGTCTTGACTTTTTCTGCGATGACACTTTGGACTTGTTTGTAGCCGGTAGGGCTAAGCTAAGCTAAGCGGTCGTGGTTTGTAGTCTCTGTTTGTTATAATATAAAATATTGTTTTGTATTTAGTTTAATCTTAATTCTTACAGTATTATTTGGTCTCTGTTTAGTGTAGCGGTGTCTGTAACGTTTCTTTATTTCTGTCATTGAGCCAATAAAAGCTTAAAAACACCCCCCCAGGTTTTTGAGCTTCGAAAAAAAAAAAAAAAGTGGTGCTCATATTCACTTAAATACAATATGTATTTTTTATTTTTTATTTGCAATAATCGCTCTTACAAATAAAAAATATTTAAAATAAAACTTTTAAGATTCATTGAAACACATTGTTCAAAATAAATTAAATTATTATTTTTACGTAATCTGTTAGTTGCTTTGTAAAACAATGCTAAACGCCTTAGTTAAAATGGAATGTAAGAATGATTTAAAGCGTCACACACCCGCCCCGATAACTTCTTCAATCTTGACTGTGGACACATCGATCTCCTTGGCAAACTCTCTCACAGCTTCATTGGGATCCTCGTAGGTGAAAGGGTCAATGTAGATCTTTAACCCCGGAGAGTCGGGCAGTGCCGGGCAGCCCATTGGCGTGTGGCAGTTGGACAGATCAGGCCTCAAAGAGAGTTCTGGAATAAATCACACCGAAAACAAACACCATTTACATGTCTTTTCAGAGAAGAAAATACAACTGGAAAGAACATGACTTCAACTTCAATCATTTTCTCTTTTACTTTTTATAAAATCCAAATAGATTCATGTTTGACTGTGACAGCATTAAAAAGCAGCAAGGGCCCGGAATAATCTCTCTCTCTCTCTCTCTCTCTCTCTCTCTCTCTCTCTCTCTCTCTCTCTCTCTCTCTCTCTCTCTCTCTCTCTCCCACTCTCTCTTTCTTGCTCTCCATTTCTCTCTCTCAGAGCTGAATCAATTTCACTTCTGCCTTTATCACCTCATAAACAGATAACACGGACTAGCTATCCAAACCTTATTCGTGGCAGAAGATGAAACTTCATGTGTAAGCATCAGTATGAACGTGTGTGTGTGTGTGTGTGTGCGTGTGTGCGTGAGAGAATGAGTGGATGCAAAAATTGGTTTCATGCTCCAGTACAAATAAACCACACGCTGAACATGTCCTAAGAGGAAACGCTTATATCCGCTGCTCGATGGGAAAGAGGAGAAAGCAGGTGTGGTGCTGATGCAAGGAGCCAGCAACAGCTGTGCAAAAGGACAACAGTGACTCCAACTTTCCCGGAGGTCACTGAGATGAGGTTGTCACCTGTGGGGACAGTATCTGAAAGTGACATTTAATGCTGTAAACTGCCATGTCGTCTATAGAAGCATTGCCTTTTTTCAATACGATGCCATTGTGGGTTTTGCACTTCTCTCAGAGCAAGAAGAACTCAAGGTCAATGCTCAAGGCAAATACCCAAGGTCAAAACTCAAGATTATGACTCAGGTTTCGGACTTAAGGTCAATACTTCCAATATAACACTCAAGGTCAAGAGTTTGTGATCAAAACTCAAGATCAAATCTGAGGTTTCAAGCTCAAGGCCTATAATTTTAAACTCAAGGTCAAAGCAAACCTCAAAGTAAAGATTGAAGATCAAAACTCAAGCGTAAGGCCAAAGGTCAAGAGTTGGTGGTCAAAACTCAAGATCAAATCTAAGGTTTCAAGCTCAAGGTCTATAATTCCGAACTCAACGTTAATGCCAAACTCAAAGTCAAGATTGAAGATCAAAACTCAAGAGTATAACTCAAGGTCAAGAGTCGGTGGTCAAAACTCAAGATCAAATCTGAGTTTTTAAGATCAAGGTCAATATTTCCAATCTCAAGGTCAATGCAAACCTCAAAGTCAAGATGCAAGATCAAGATTGAAGATCAAAACTCAAGAGTAAAACACAAGGTCAAGAGTCGGTGGTCAAAACTCAAGATCAAGTCTCGAGTCCCTAAGTCAATGTCAATTGTTAAGATTAAATACTTAATTTCAAGGTCAAGTTCCTCTGAATAGAGTTTGCATGTTCTCCATGTTCTTGCTTGGGTTTTCCTCAGGTCTCCGATTTCCTCTCACAGTCCGAAAACATGTGTTCAGGTATGTTGGAATGACCCATTGGTGCAAATGAATTTGTCCTTACAATAACTGTAATAATAATGGTTTCAGAATTTGCTTGTGAGCCAAAAGGTCTTACTCATAATTATTTTAAATATTATAATAATAAAACCAGTCAGACCAGTATAACTCAAAGTGTGTGACTGTGACTTTAAAGATCTCTGGCATACATACGTCCGCAAATATTCTAAGACAAAAGCACACAGCATAAAACTTTAAAACTAGACATTTGCCTTTCTCTCATCAATAACGCAAGCAGTTTATCTCCCATCATCCTCCAGAGTAATGGAACGTACCATCTTCTCTCGTTCCTGAGAGCGAAAACAGGCAAATAAAAACACGTGCGTTAATATTTCATCTGCACTTGATCTGAATGTGTCTTCAGACTGAACCCTGCTCCCACAGGAGAGACAAACCCAAATGCATCACTTCAGTTCGGTCCCTAAGTGCCTAATGTCTGGAGAAGACGGCACAGGCCTGAAATAGGATGATGGAAACTTCTAGTTGAGGAACCAACGGAAGCTTGGTTATTAACCTTGGGACATTCAGTCCCAACACAGGAAAATTTGAGTTGAAGGACGTTGAATTTTTAAATAAGATTAATTTAAAGGTTTTACCCAAATATGATGTCAAAAATCTATCTACAACTGGGTTCACCAGAACCTCACTGCTACTCTGGAGACATCTTTCAAACGTTCTACCAAAAGCTGGACTTCCAGACCTTCTTCCTCTTAGAATAGTTTCTCCCTAGGTTCATTTTGTCACTTTTAGAGTTTTGTTTTCCTAGCCACTGTCGCATTTCCACTTGCTCAATGTCAAGTGTGATAGCCATAGATGAATTACATTCCATGTTCTTTGTACAAATGCTTTGAGAAGTGGGTTTTGAAAAGAGTCGTTGTGAGTTTCTGTCCAGCAATCTTCTAGCTTGGCAATCTTCTAGCTTTCTAAGTATCTCAATCAGCTGGAACATAGTCATAGGTTCAATTCCCTGACATGGAAGCAAGACATGATGAAGTAATGTAAGTCTCTTTGGATTAATGTGTCTGCTAAATGTGCTATTTACTTTGCGAGTGACGTACCCTTTAAATCTTGAACATTAGCAATGGGTAATTCTCCAAACTTCAGCTCTCCTAAATGCACATTTTGGTATTGGAGAAGACTCCAAGAACATGGAGAACACGGGAAGAACATGCAAACCCAACACAGAAAGGCCAGACTGAGTCTGGATCTTGAGTCTAGAATAGGTTGCTATGAGTCGACACAACTCACCATCATGTCAATTGCATTAAGTACAACTATTGCCTTATTCTGAGCAATAATTAGTCTACTATAGTGCTTGAAGCTCACATGACAGCGCTGCCTCACAGCTTCAGAAGATCAATGCGCCATGAAACACCAGAGAATCCGTTTATGCTTAAGAGGCTTTGGGAATATCATCCTTTTCAAGCTCACATCCATAAGCCCATTTAGATCAGATTAGTAGCATCTGACTGGTTCTTCAGGTACGAGGAACCTGTCAAACTCTAGCAAACGTTTCATTCCACTTCATATTCAATATTTTACAATCTAATTTCCAGCAGAGTGTTTCTCAGCTTCAATGACTTATTCAGATCCATCTTAGTGGCTCAATTACCAGCGCTGGATTCTAAATATCGACCGTAACTCTGTGAAACAACAGTTAAGAACCACATTAATGCAAATTTCACATCAAATGACACTATACAATTAAATCTACTGGTCTACTGGCCTTAATAAGTGCTAATTCTAGAAAGAATTACGGCACATTGATGTTTGACAGACTAAACAGGGTCCTGGGTTCTTCAGCCGGGCATCTGTGGAGACCCCTCACCCAGCAACATCTGGACCACTTACAGACAAATCACCATTCATTTACATTGGAGTGCGTAAGTTCCGTGGTCCATCTGGACTCTGGGTCCACGGGTCGTATTGTGTGCGCTAGCGGAGCCTGATAAATGGTGGAGAACTTGAAAAATTAAGTTCAAGAATGTACAGATATAGAAAGAGAAAATTTTAAATTAATAAACAATAGTTTTACTTAAAGCATTAAAAAACAAAACTTTTGATTTGATGACGTTATTTCAGGTTTTGGAAACATGGTATTTGCTCATCTTTAGTGCAGTAGATACATGTTTTTTTTTTTTCTTTCAATGAATGTCAGTAAAAAATAGTCTGAAAAGTTTTTATGAATGTAAAAAGTTTTGTAAGTGAAATTCCCTCAACAACAAACTTCCAGCGGCTGAAGTTTTAATAATGTGAGTGTTGGCTGAGCTGGGCAAGTCGGTGACATTTCCGACCAATTATATTCTTCGTCCAGAGTATTTCGCATTCTTTTGCTTTTTACATTCAAGGCTGAATACATTCTGATTCAGTAATTATCCGAAATTTTCTCTCAAAGTATTTATCAATCTATGTTTTTTTAACCATTTTTTTTTTGGATGAACTAGTCGGGATGTCGCATTATTTATTTACTTTTTATTTTGTACTTATGTAAAATACATATAGCTTGTACGATTCGACCGATCCGTCCATATATGCGCTTTTTTGTGTATATGTGTGTGTGTGTGTGTGGGGAGAGGAGGTAGAGAGAAAGAAAGAAAGAAAGAAAAAGAGAGAAAGACAGAGAGAGAGAGAGAGAGAGAGAGAGAGAGAGAGAGAGAGAGAGAGAGAGAGAGATGAAAGAAGAAAATAGATGGAAAGAAATAGAGACATACCAACAGAATAAGATGACGAAGAGAGACAATGAGAGACAGAGAGAGAAAGAAAAAGATAGGTGATGAGAGAGAGATAATGAGAAAGTGAGAAATAGTGAGCGAAAGGGAGAGAGAGAAAAAGAGCGAAGAGAGAGAGGTGGAAGAACGACAGGTGAAAAGAAGGAGAGAGAGACAGAGCGACAGAAAGGGACGATGAAAGAGACAAGGAAGAGATAGAGAGAGTGGTGGAAAAAGAATATAGGTGGAAAGAAAGAGAGACAATACGACAGAAATCGATGATGACAAGGAGACAGAGACAATAGAAAAAGTGAGATGGATTGGGAGAGAGAAGTGGAAAAATAATAAGAGAGAGAGAGAGAGGCACAGACAGAGTGAAAGAAAGGGATGAAGACGAGTGGCAATAAGAGAGAGGGGGTGAGATGAAGAAAGAGTTTTGGAAGAAGAAAATAGGTGGAAAGAAAAAGAGAAGAGAAACTATGTGAGATTGATGGAAAGAGAGAGAAAGAGAGAGTGGAAAGAAAGAGACAGACATGCTGACAGAAAAAGATGGTGAAGAGAGACCATGAGAGAGAGAAGAAGAGATGGAGAGAGTGGTGGAAGAAAAACAAAGTTGGATAGAAAGAAAGTGTGCGACAGAAATAGATGATGAAGAGAGGAAATGGAAGATGGAGAGAGACAGAGACTATGAGAAATAAAAAAAATTGAAATAGAGAGAAGAGAGAGAGAGAGGTGGAAGAACGACATAGGTGAAAAGAAAGAGAGAGTGACAGAAAGGGATGAAGAAGATAGACAATAAGAGAGAGTGGTGATAGACAGCACGACAGAAACAGATGATGAAGATAGAGACAATGAGAAAGAGAGGAGTGAGTGAAAGAGGGAAAAAGAGAGAAAGGGAGAGAAAGATAGAAAGCAATGAAGAACACCGAGCACAAAATGCCAGGCATTTGTTAGACTCCCTTAAATAAAAACAAAGCAGTAAATGAAATGACGGTGGCACAGACTTCCTGATGAGCCTGGAGCATCTTTCCGGGCTCTTGCAACATATACAGACAGGAAAGGCTTTGACTGTCAGCTTCTATCACTCGCACGGGCCCGGAGCCATCCCTCGCTCCTTCCCTCCGCCGGCGCTTCCTCTTTCCGTTCACTAGAAGGAGAAATGCGGAGAAATGTGGTCTCACCTCGGCCGGTGCTGTAGTGCTGCAGTTTGTCGCTGTACACCGCCTCTTTATTATAGGCGCGTTTCCTTGAAGAAAAGATAATAGATATGTATTTTTTTAAATTCTGGCGTCCATTTGTAGGTCCGAAAAACACACACACACACTTTTCTGTCACAGCCCTGATTGTTTTGTCTCAATGACATGTTGGATTGCGAAGCGTTTACAGGGATTGCATCAGCCGAATCCGACCAATGAAAACGTTTATCCGTGTGAGGTGACGCTGGTGCTCTGATCCGACACCATACTGACCACACTGACCAGCAACGCCTGACGTGTTAATTCACCAGAGGAAATCTCACAAATGAGAGAGTTAGATATATATTGAGGCTGTCAATGTTAACGCGTTAACACATGCAACTTTTGCATACATTTTTACACTTTACATATTTTCCATGCTTATTTTGTGGACTTGTTATGGAATCCCTTTAAACATCAATATATATATATATATATATATATATATATATATATATATATATATATATACATATAAATTATATTATAATAATACATTTCAATTGCATGCTGTATCAAGTATAATGTGATTGTGACAAATAAAATTTGAATTTCGCATGCACTAAATTATACTACAGTATTTGAACAAGTGGTAATTTTGTGTTGCGTATATTTTACAGTTCGATATCCAATTTTACAAGCTTCGGTTACTTATTTGTGATTTATTGCGATTTGGTTGGGGAAGTGCGTTTAATTATTTTTTTTAAATATCCATAATTCTCTGTCGAAAATCGGAATTATTGTTGAATATTATTTCACTATTTTGAATTTACGTATAAATGCATTTTGTATTATCTGCACTCAAGGTCACCTTACAGACTTACAGCATCTTAAATGTATAGACCACCTTTCTATACAAACACACACACATTACTTAATAACCAACGTACGTAATATGTTTTTTTACATGTAATTGTCAGATAAGGATATATTTCAAGAGGTGTTCTATTTTTGTTTTATATTTTGGAAGCAAATATCAATGTAATTAAATCCTGTATTTTAGTCGATTAACAACAGTGTATCCATGTTGTTTATATGTGCAGTGAGATTCATAAAAAGAAAAATAATAGTAAGCATAGGTTATGCAGTCATACAATGGTCATTTCAAGATAGTGGATCTAAGGGAGAGTAAAAAAAATCAATTGACAAGCTTTTTTATATTTTGGAAGCAAGATCTCTGAAACTAACTAGTGTTTTTGTTGTTTTTTGTTTATTAGACATGCATGAAGATTAAACTATTGTTTTTTACTCGTCTGGACTCTCTTATCTCCTTTCCTGCTAGCGGTAAGAAAATGACGCGCTCCATTTGGAATAGCTAAAATATTTATAAAAACCCAGAAAGACATTTTCACGACGATATATATATATATATATATATATATGGGATTTTTTTTTTGTTTTTACATTTCTGGTTAAATTATGATACTTTTCTCTTAAAAATACTATTCCTTTTTTATTTAACAAACCTAACTTTGTGTGCTGGAGTCGTTTTCAGGCGCTAGCAGTTAGCCAATTAACTCCGGTTAATATTCGAATATGGTCTGTCTATTCGAATATTAATGACTGTATTTTTCCAGTGTTATTTTGCCCCTGTTAACTGTTGTGGCATGTATATTTACACACATATTGGAGATTATAAACACACCCAAGTTTTTAAGAATCGAAAATAAAAAAAGGGGTGCTTATATTATTATAAATACGGTATATTTATATATATTATCTTTTTTCTTCTTTTTTTTTGTTCACACACACACACACACACACAGACACACACTTTCTATCCATATACAATCCCCTGTGTGAATGTAGCTCACCTGCTGCAGACTATTGAAATAGCCACTAGAGACACGATGAAGACCACTCCAGCCGCGGCCGAGCCCGCAATCAGCGGCAACTGCTCCCTCAGCTCTGATTTATAGTCCTCTACACGCAGAAAGAGAGAGAAACACAACGCATTACGCCTCAGGAACAAGCGAAATGGCCGCAGCCTACAGAAAGGAAACTCGGAATGAAGAAAGCCAAACATTTCAGACACACACCAAAAAAAATAAAAAAATAATAGAGAGATCTATTCAGGAAAGCTTTTCATGGACGGCATGAATAGTTCAGTGAAGAATGAAAGTGGAGACGAAAGTCCAGTGGAGAAAAGGAACGAAACACAGATGGGAGAAAGTGAGAAGAGGTGTGAGCGTCGGGTGAAATTGAGCAGAAGGGAGAGAAGAATAACGGAGTGATACAATGACACAAAAGACGCCTCGTAGGTTACACTAATGCCTGCCGCTGACAGACGTCGCGGACAAGCGAAAAGCCATGACGACAAGACGGAGGGGAAAAGAAGAAAGGGAAACACACAAGGCTCACAGAGGGATGGAGGTGACTAGTGAGGTGTGTGTGAGTGATGTGCTCGGCCCATCAGCACTACTAATCCCTCGCTCACAGCCCCGAAAAACACAAAACATCACAAGCCGAGGGGCAAACAGTCAGGAGCTAGCATGCTAGCGCTAGTACGTACAAGCAAACCACTGTGGTGATAAGAGGAAAATCTGTGCTTGTGGTTAGCAAGTAGGCGAGGAAGAGAGAGAGAGAGAGAGAGAGAGAGAGAGAGAGAGAGAGAGAGAGAGAGAGAGAGAGAGAGAGATAGTAGAGAGCATGCTAGCACTAGCGTTAACTAGCAACTGGTGTAGCATAAACAGGAAAAATAGCTATAGTAGTGGTTAGCAAGAAGGCTAGCACACACAAGGCTAAGCTACTTGATAAACAACAGTGGGGACAATTAAAAAAGAAAAAGGGAAACATTTGAAGAAAGTGAAGAAAAGGAAAGAGAGAGGGGGGATAGTAGAGCGCATGCTAACACTAGCATTAACTAGCAACTAGTGTAGCATAAACAGGAAAAATAGCTATAGTAGTGGTTAGCAAGAAGGCTAGCACACACAAGGCTAAGCTACTCAAAAAACAAAAGTGGGAAGATTTAAAAACGAAAATGGGAAACATTAGAAGTGAAGAGATAAAGAGAGATAGATGGTGAGAGAGAGAGAGAGGTAGGGAGAGAAAGTAGAGAGCATGCTATCTCTAGCATTAACTAGCTACCAGTGTAGCATAAACAGGAGAAAAAAGCTTTTCTAGTGGTTAGCAAGTAGGCTAGCCAACGCAAGGCTAAGACACTCAATAAAAAAGTAGGAACATTTAAAAAGGAAAAAGAGAGACATTTGAAGAAAAGAAGTGTGAGAGAGAGTGTGTGAGAGAGAGAGAGAGAGAGAGAGTAGAGTGAGCTAACCCTAGCCTGAACTAGAAAATAGTGTAGCATAAATAGAAAAAAGCTATAGTCGTGGTTAGCCACTATGTTAGCAAATGTCAGGCAAGGCTACTCGATAAACAAAAGTGGGAACATTTAAAAAGTAAAATGGGAGACATTTCTAGAAAGTAAAGAGAGAAAGAAAGAGAAATGGAGAGAAAGAAAGAGAGCATAAATAGGCTTAGGGTTAGCATAAATAGAAAAAGCTATAGTAGTGGTTAGCAAATAGGCTAGCAAATGCCAGGATAAGGTATTCATAAAACAAATGAGGAAAAATGAGACGTGTAAATAAAGTGATGAGGGGGGGGGG
>CM051493.1:13705208-13745246 GCA_028031935.1 Paedocypris micromegethes
GAGAGAGAGAGAGAGAGTGAGAGAGCGAAAGAGAGCGAAAGAGAAAGAGACAGTTGGATAAGTAGAGAGAGAGAAAAGAGGGCGAACAGAAATATGGAGGAAGTGATCGAGCGGAGATAGAAAGAGAGAGAGAGAGAGAAGGGGATAGTGTGATAGAGATAAAGAAGTAGATATAAAGATAAATAATTTTAATGAGAGAGAGAAAGAGACAGTTGGATAAGTAGAGAGAGAGAGAAGAGGGCGAACAGAAACATGGAGGAAGCAATCGAGTGGAGATAGAATGAGAGAGAGAGAGAGAGAGAGAGAGTGAAAGAGAAGGGGATAAGATAAAGTGTGATAGAGATAAAGTAGATATAAAGTAGAAAAAAAGAATCAGTTAGAAAAAAAAGAGCAGAAACATGAAGTGATTGAGAGGAGATGGAAAGAGACACAGATATAGAGAGATAGAAAGATATGGGGACGAGTGATAGAGATAAAGAAGTAGATATAGAGGGATGTATTTATAATGATCAAGAGAAAGAGAGAGAGAGAGAAAGAGAAGGAGATAGTGTGATAGAGATAAAGAAGCAGAAATAAAGAGAAGTCATTTTAATGAGAGAGAGAAAGAGACAGTTGGATAAGTAGAGAGAGAGAAAAGAGGGCGAACAGAAATATGGAGGAAGTGATCGAGCGGAGATAGAAAAAGAGAGAGAGAGACAGAGAGAGAGAGAGAGAGAGAGAGACTATAAAGAGCAGGTGGGGGCGGGACACAATTCTTAAAACCAAACAAAACCCCCCTGGAGGAAACGAGGGCGCTGTAGGCAGATCAGACAGGCCACGTGGGCTTTTATAGATTATGATTTTGGAAGTGTGGGTTTGATATTATGGAGCGTTCTATTAGAGAAATGCAATATTGTGTCATCGTTTATGAAAACTAATGTGGGATGTTCACCAGAGAGACGCAGCGTAATGCATTTTTAAAAACGGCAATATGAGATGACTCACAATCCTCAGAGTGAACGCTCGCCACGTTTGCACATATGTGCCGGCACACGCACACACACACGCACACACACACACACACACACACACACACACGCGCACACACAGGTGCCACTGCAGTTAATAGAGGCCCTGACCTTTCAAAAAGGGACTTATCCTCTGTGTCGTGAAACTGAGAGAAAGAGAGACAGAGAAAGAAAGAGAGAGAAGGTAACAATGGCAGAAAAAGAAAAAAGCGAAAGACAGCCAAAAAAAAAAAGTGTGATTTAGAATGAGTGATACGGTGCGAGAGACGAGAAAATACGATATTTAGAAAGAGAGATACGGAGCGAGAGACGAGAAAATAGAGATTTAGAATGAGCGATACTGAGTGAGAGATGAAATATTTAGAATGAGCAATACCATGCGAAAGACAAGAAAATAGATTTAGACTGAGCGATATGGAGCAAAAGACGAGAAAATCGAGATTTAGAACAAACAATACGGAGCGAGAGATGAGAAAATAGAGTTTTAGAATGAGCAATATCATGCGAAAGACAATAAAATAGATTTAGAATGAGCAAAATGGAGCAAGAGACGAGAAAATAGAGATTTAGAATGAGCGATACTGAGCGAGAAACGAGAATATAGTGATTTAGAACGAGCAGTACGGAGCAAGAAATAAGAAAATAGAGGTGTAGAATGAGCGATACGGAGCGAGAGATAAGTAAATTGAGATTTAGAATGAGCGATACTGAGTGAGAGATGAAGATTTTAGAATGAGCAATGATTTTAGAATGATACAAAAAAATAGATTTGGAATGAGCGATACGGAGCGAGAGACGAAAAAATCGAGATTTAGAATGAGCAATATCTTGCGAAAGACAAGAAAATAGATTTCGAATGAGCGATATGGAGCAAGAGACGAGAAAATCGAGATTTAGAACGAGCGATAAAGAGCAAGACATGAGAAAATAGGGATTTAGAATGAGTGATACGGAGTGAGAGATGAGAAAATTGAGATTTAGAATGAGCGATAAAGAGTGAGAGATGAGAAAATTGAAATTTAAAATGAGCGATACGGAGTGAGAGACAAAAAAAGAGAATTAGAATGAGCAATATTGAGCGAGAGATGAGAAAATCGAGATTTAGAATGAGTGATACGGAGCGAGAGACGAGAAAATGGAGATTTAGAATGAGCGATACAGAGAAAAATAGAGATCTAAAATGAGCAATACGAAGCAAGAGACAAGAAAAATACAAAAAAAAGTAGCAGAATCACACACACACACACACACACACACACACACACACACACATACATGGTCTTGAACATCATTACTGGTGATTTCAGACCTCACACACTTGTGTACGACAAGCACCGAGATGAGAACAGGAAGTGTGGCATCATGGGGCCCGAACTTCTGCAGTTCTCCATTAGCCTTGATGATTGAGGTTAGAAACTCATGAACTTTTGTCCCAGAAAAGCAGCAGCACATCTCCCAGCGTCCGACAGTTATCTCCCCCGGACGCTGTAGTGACAGCAAGTACAGGAAGTGACAGCTTCTGTCAGTAATCGACAGCCGTGTTGTGGCAGTCTGGAGTTCTTTAGGAGAAAGTCTGGAGACTTTGTGCAAAACTTGAGTAAATGTGAAGTGGACCCATGAGGAACCCATGAGGAACCCCATGGAAATTTTCCAAAAACTGTTAAGCCGAGAATCTATTGAGTAACTGTAGATTAGCAATTTGTTGTGCAATCAACATTTGAGTCATTGTTGTAAAATAAATTGTTTGAGTGAAAATGTTTTACTCAAAACAAATATTTCCATAATTTCTATAAAAACTATTTTAGTTTAATAGATTTGCTATTTGATATAAAAATATTTATAAGCTTTTCGGTTTTCTTAGATCTACATTCACTAAACGTGTAAGTGTATTCCGGTAAAAAACTATTTTAATATTTATTTTGAGTAAACATTTTTTATATTTACTCAAGATCCACAGTAGATCCACATGCCACATCACAGTACAATCCGTTAAAAAACAATTTCATAATTTTATAGATTTGCTATTTGATATGCAATAAACATTTTAGCAATTGTTGTAAAAAATTTAATAAATATGCTTTTCTGTTTTAATAGATCTACTGTATGTTCACAAAATGCTATTTGATATGCAATAAACATTTTAGCAATTGTTGTAAAAAAAAAAATAAACATGTTTTTTTTCTGTTTTAATAGATTTATGTTCACAAAGTGCTATTTGATATGCAATATACATGAGTAATTGTTGTAAAAAAAAGGCTTTTCTATTTGAATAGATTCCTGTTTAAGGAATCTATTTAAGATTGCCCTGATAAACATTTGAGCAATTGTTATCAAAAAAATCAAATACACTTTTCTGCGCTTTTCTAGATCCACATTCACAAAAAGCCAAGTACATTCCTGTAAAAATCATTTCATAATTTTATTTATGAATTGCAATTTGATACGACATGGTCTTCTTCCTAGTCCTGTTCTTAATGTGGAATAATTTTAGCTTAACAAATAAAAATGAAATTAAAAATATGGAATAAACGTTTGAGCAATTTGTAAAAAACAAACAAACTAACAATTCATCCAAAAAAAACATACTTAAATTAATCAATAAAATACATTGAAAAATCACAAAAATTTGATTGAAAAACAGAAACAAATTTTCATCTTTAATTCTAATTGTCAAAAACAGGAAAACGATCAAACGCCGCCATTGCTGCTTGCAGCTGTATTTGAAAAATGCGTTTAAAAATTTCCACAAAGCCAGAGAATTTCTTTTTTTTCCATTTGTCTAGTTTGTTTGCGCCCAAATACATGCAAATTAAAAGCACAGATTATGACCCGCTTAAATGACTTTTCCCTGCTTGGTTTCCTCGCTGTCCATTGTTTGCTCAGTCGTAGCTGAGACGCCGCACTTTAAATTCCAACCAGCGGCCATGAAGTAACTTTAGTCAGTGGAACGACTTCAATGTCTGATCTTCTCCGACGGAACACCGCCGGAGACACTCGCGTCTTTCACGACCGCTGGTTCCGCTAATTCGGCGTCTACATATACGATTACGCGGGCCTCATCAGCCGAGCAGGATCCCGTTGGCCTGGCGGCGGCGAAAACGTGAGCGAATTCACCTAGATAATCAGATTCAGCCGTGAAACCGGATCAAGTGTGAGGCGGCGGCGCTTTAATCAGAGCCGGAGCCGCAGTATTCTGACACGTCGGCTGATCTGATCTCATGCATGAAAAATGAAGAGGCCTTAAGACGAAGAAGCATCCGCCAGTCTCGGTCCTGACGGACGCGTAATGCATTCGTACATGCGAGGGTTAGCGTTTCATTATTCATGATCTGACGCAGGGGTCGGGAACCTGTGACTGTGACCATAAATGGCTCTTCTAGTGGCTGCGTATGCTTTCCAACGCTTTAAAATGTAAACTCTTAATGTAAACTCGACACACACAAAAACACTCGTTTAAATAATTCGTTAGAAATTTAGTATCATTTTTGTTAAATTTGCAGTGTATTGTCTTTGTTTTTTTGCACTTTTGCACTTTTTCAAGATAAAACACACACATAAAGTCAATTTTGGTCTTACAAAAAAAAGTGTGATTCATCAATTGAAAGTTTGAAGTACATATTTTTTTAGGTTACACTCTTAATAAAATTAGGATTGAGATAACGCGTTAACTTTGACAGCCATAGTTAAAAGTTGTAAAATATCAACCGCGGGATGTGCGCTGTGTTTCTACACCTGACGCTTATTTTGTCCAAATTAAAAGTTGAAAGCGAGCCACGTGAGCGTGAAGGCATTTTACACACACGTAGAACTTAGAACCCTAGCGTTACCAAAACGATTTAAGAGACGTGTCCGGCATTTCCTATTGGTTTTACAAAAATGCCTACATTTACTGTTCTTGTATTTAGTTTTAAACATTAGATTTGGCTCTTTTGAACTTTACTTTACGTTTTTTTTTATCTGACGCATGGCCACGTTCCTCACGCGCTGGATGCTGTTTTAAACGTAAAGCGCGCAATTCCTACAAGAACCTCTTCAACCAGAAACGTCAGATCTTGTTTCAAAAGAAGCTGGACAGCGCAAACCAAAGCACCATTATGCGCTGCCAAAACTCGCATGTGCTTGAATTATTCATCATCCAGCGCACGACCGCATTCCCTTTCCGCTGGAATCTGCAGTTTTCGCGGAAACCTGCGATTCCCGCAAGGCCGGGATTGGGATCACCTGGAAAGGCTGCACGTTTTAATCAGCGACGTGTAAACACAAACGCCTCTAAAACCCAAACAAAACTGTGATTATACGCTGCCATAAAACGCACGGGAAAATTTTGACGCGCCTAAACAACGTATTTCCCACATCATTCGCTTTCTTGCGAAAGAGAAAGAGGAACTGATGATGTTTTCAGAGCGTGTGATTCTCAAGTACCTTTCCTCCTCCTCTTCTTCGCCTGTTTTATAAATCAGCATATGATTACATGGTATCCATATTTATGAGGGAAGTAAGTGCTGCGCTAGTGCTCTTTGCGTTCGAGTAAACTATTGTTGAGAGGAGAGAATGATCCGGAATGCAGATATCATTATCCCTGTGCTTTTGATTAGACTAATTGCCGCGATGCAGCTCATTTGCCTCTCCAAACATCGTTTGAGGAAGAACAATAGTGGAAGATTTGTACGTTTGACAACTATCCGGGGTGACGCACGGTTTGTTCGACTTTGAGTATGTTTAAGGAACACACACACATTTACACACACAGTTACACAGAAACACACATAAATGCATACAGGTATACACACATAGACATGTACACACACACACACACACACACACTCATAAAACCACACATGCGCACACACACAAATACACAATCATAAACACACCCACCCACACACGCACACACAGTCACATACTCATAAAATCAAATTTTGCATAAACATACACCCACACAAATACACACTCATAGACACAAAGACACACACACACACACACACACTCCAACACACACATGAATACATAATTGTATGCCCAAATACACAAACTCCAACACACACAATTACACACTCAAATAACCAAAAATTTGCGTACCCATACACACACACACACACACACACACACACACACACACACACACACACACACACAAACACAAGATTACACAAGAACACACATGGCTTATTAGAACACATATTAGACACATATACATACTTAACAAGACACACACACTCACACACAAACATACACACATATACACCCTCTATAGAAGTACACACACATAAACACATACAGGTACACACACAGACATGTACACACCCTCACACAAACACATAACACACACACACACTAACACGTATACACACAAATATACACCCTCTATAGAAGTACACACACTTAAATACACACACTCATACACACATGCACACAAACATCTACAAACACACACTTACACAGACACACGTGTAAACATCCCCCCACATACACGCATAAGCATATCTACACCACCCTACACACACGTATACACCTACACCTATATAAAAGTACACACACATACTGGTATACACACATGCACACACACACAAACACACACTCATATATGCAGACACATGACACACACACTGACACGTATACACACATGTATACACCCTCTATAGAAGTACACACGTTCATACACACACACTTACACAGACACACGTGTAAACATCCCCCCACATACTTTTTTTTTTTTATAGTCTGAACAACAATAGCCATATTTTTTCATATTTTTAAAACTTAAAAATTGTAAGAATCGACATCTCTCTTTTTAAAGACTATTTTCACATAGCGTCTTTGCATTGGTCTCGGACTAAGAAAAGCCCTATATAAATGAAATGAGAAATGAAAAATGAAACATACACACATAAGCTTATCTACACCACCCTACACACACGTATACACCTACACCTATATCACACAAACACACACACACTGGTCTGAAATCAAAGGCAATCGAATGCAAATGGCGGGGGCCGGCGAGTATAGCGGGTGAAGGGTCTCTATCCGCCGCTATACGCTCGCCGCTATATGGAGGCAAGATTTCAAAGAAACATCAGAGGGAAAAGGCCGGCGTAAGTGCATGTGCATATAGTGCGTTATTGTCGAGTCCATCAGGCGCTGTTGTGATGCTCTAAAAGGGGTGAAGGTAGAGACCCGGGAATCATTAAGTCTAATTGGTGGCGCTGCTCGGTGTTTCAACATCCGTCTGCGGGGACCGGCCAGTAAAATAACCAAACTGGCCACCCGCCCATCACGGTGGTCTCCTAGCAACCCTGCGCACTTCCTCTCCGTGGCATCACACAAGGGTCGGAGACGTTTTTTTTTTTTTTTGCTTTAAACAGACTGCCGTGTAATAGACGTCACATTTTCCATTTGAACTTCAAAGACATGGGTAAAAAAAAAGTCAATTTTGGTTAAACTCCATCTCCACGTTGGAAACGATTCGTCTTTAATTGATTTTCAAATGTAGGGCATCAACCAATCAGCCGCTGGGATCTCAAGCCTGGTTGAGGTTATATGTCCTACTTTTAAAAAAAAAAATGGGAAAAAAATCACCCTTTCTAATTAACCAGTTTATTGAACCAAATCTTGGAATCGAACATGTAAATTACCTTTTTTCCCCGTTTGACCCATTTCCAGCCATACGCTGTTGAGTTTTCTAGTCAGCGCTCATTGGAAAACAGCCAGGAGATCCATAAATCATTAACCCTTGAAACGACTCGCGGTGACACAACAAACACCTTACCTTCTCGTAAAAGCGAAGCTCGTAGTCCAGAATGATTCCGTTGGGCTGTTCGGGCTGTGGCCAGGACAGTGTGATGCTCTTCATGGTAGAGCTGATCTGATGCATTATGGGAATGATGGAAGGAGCTGAAAAAAAAAAATATAAATAAAAGATAAACACACACCGTTCAAATGCTTACACACAATTTTTTTGACCAGTGCTGATTTTTGCAACCTTAGACAATTACCATTGTATTTCGTACAAAACAATACACCAAATCCCAACACAAATATTCTCCTTTTACACCCCATTTACTCGAACCTTAACCCTTCAAGACCCATCGTTGTAAAATGACACAATTTCTTTCAAAAATAAAAAAAAATGGCCAACATTGTTTTTCTTCACTCCAACCTACATTAACATATTCATGGGGTCCTAATATATGCCTCATAATTGCTATTAGCTCGGAAAATGTTCATGGATCCAGTTTTTCCAGCTCTGAACTCACTCTACCTGAAAAATTTCCATCAAGCTGATCCCCTTGTTTTTACTACTGGATTTATCAAGACTCATGTAAGTAAAATCCTTTAATATTTTTTATAATAATAATTTATAATAATAATAAAACTCAATTGTATCCTCAGCCCCAAAATCCCAGCATGACCCTGGTCTTCAAAGTAGTGGGGAACAGTCAAAGGTCCAGAAAAGTGCCCACAGGGCCCCACTTTAATATAAAAACCTAGAATGTGGGTCCCCACTTTGACCTAAACACCTGTACACACTCAAAGTGTGTGACTGACAGGCTTAGATGTGATTGATTGATTAATAGCTTTGTAAGATTTTTCCCTTCGAGACGGAAGCCCCATTTGCAGTTTCCCCTGCTGATTGGCCACGGTGGGTTTCTTAGTTCTTCTTCTTTAAGAAAGACACACCTGACTGAGCAGCACAGACACGGAATTAACTCAGCAGCCATTCCTCACATCTCGCTCTTCTTCATTACAGTCGTTTCATTAACTGTGCCGCTACGGAACGCAGACCTCTCAAAGACCAGCTTTAACGGGCAAATAGGCATAAAAGAGCAAAGGTCAAGCATACACAGACACTCTCTCAAATGTGCACATCTCAAAACGCAAATGGGAAATTAATTATTGAATGCTTGCTTGGATAGACATACAACAGCTCAACCACCTCACTATTTCGATTATCAAAAGAAAAAAAATAAATATATATAAAAGATTCAATTTATACACACACGTGGGGACACATAGACATACAGAATATGTGTTGACATTAGGGCCGTCAAACGATACTTTTTTTTTAACTAGTTAATCGCACTTCCTCAACCAAATTAATCGTGATTAATCGCAATTAAATCACAGATAATAATAACAACTTATTATTAATAATTCTTTAGTTTTAACAATTATTAATAACATGAACACGTGTAGAATCTTGCAATATTGAATATTGAAGTGTAAAATGTAAATCAATGTAAACTCAACACAAAATAAACACTTGTTTAATTACTATAATATACCGGTTTGACTAAAGAAAACAATGGGTAAGCCGGTCATAATAATTAAAAAAGAAAGTAATTTATTTTGAGGAAAAGAGACAACGGATATGTATTTGTATATTTGTGTGGCAAAAGTATGGCACTGATAATTAGTCTAGCTGATAAGACTGATCTTTTTTTTTTGACACATTTTTATCTAAAAGAACAAAAGTCCGAAAGTTTGTCTGAGAGACTGCAAATAATTGCATTGCACTCTATTCTTTCTATAAGTGCGCTGTGATTTCAGCTTTGCAAAAAACTGTACAAATAATACTGAATAGTTTTGAAGTGAAACTCAAAAACCGGAAATACCGGGAAACCGGAAGTGCCAGAAAATTTTCATTGTCAAAATGCGATTAATGGCGTTAATAAAATTTGACGCGATTAAACACATTTAATTAGTCACATGAGTTAACGCTTTAACTTTGACAGCCCTAGTTGACATATATATGATATATGTTAACCAAACCAGGGTAGGGGAGTTTAGCCAGGCCTGGGCATAGGGCACATTTACAAGTGTGATGGTCAGGCTTTTGCTCCCGGAACCAGCACACTCAGCCTGAAAGAGCAATGTTAGCCCACCCTCCAGCAGAAACGGACTAATGGTGTTGGCCCATAGTAGGTAGGCAATCCTACAGTAGGTAGGATTGGTAGGCAGTTTAAAGTAAAGTGAGTGTGATTGTCAACATGGCCACTAGGGACCATATTGAAATTGGTGTTCTGCATTTAATCCATCCTAGTGAAAATGCACACACACACACACACAGTGAAGTGAACACACACAAACCCGGAGCAGTGGGTAGCCCAAGTCGTGGCACCCGGGGGGCAAGTGGGGTTCAGTGTCTTGCCCAAGGACACTTAGTGGCAGAACCAGCAGTAGGGAGATTCAAACATGCAACCTGTTGGACACGAGTCTATGTCCCCTACTCGTGTCCAAGAGGTAAGGGACATGGACCCTACTCATGTCCAAGAGGTAAGGGACATGGACCCTACTCGAGTCTGAGAGGTAAGGGACATGGACCCTACTCATGTCCAAGAGGTAGGGGACATGGACCCTACTTGTGTGCAAGAGGTTGGGGACTCATTTAGAGATCCTCAGCCAGAAGAACAAGGTGACTCTGAAACCTTCTGGTCAATTCCCGAGCAAATTATAAAGGTGAGTGAAAACGATGTGATTGAAAACTATTTCTGAGGTAAATCACAGTCCCATTTAGAGTCACAGGGAGACGAATCAGATCACTGCAACTCTGAGCCTGATGGTGGCCATCGATTCACAGAGTTGGATAAAAAGACACGCAGAAGAACCCACCTATTGGCAAATTTCAGGGTAAATGTTTCTCGGGAAAAAATTGGAGACCTGGAGGAAACTTTAACGATAATAGTAATGAATAAACAAACTCCAATCAAGTTGAGTCTCCATCAAGTCCTTCTTGACTCGTTTAGAGATGCCACTGCAACCCATATGCTTTGACAAGGAATCCGACTATAGGACATGGTACTGTAGACATGGTCTTGAGCGCAAACAATCTAAAATTGCACTGGATGTTGAGTGGTACTTGTTAGGAATAGTTGGGAATACCTCCACACATATTCTGAAATCTGAAACACAACTCCTTAAAAAAAAGATTCAACCGTCTTCTACTTTGGAATAGCTTGAAGAGAAGCGGGAGATCTGCTTGTGCCCAGATTCAAAAATTGCACTGGAAGTTGAGTGGTCCTTGCTAGGAATAGTTGGGAATACCGCCACACATTTTCTGAAATCTGAAACACAACTCCTTAAAAAAGATTGGACCCTCTTCTGCTTTGGAATAGCTTGAAGAGAAGCTGAACTGCTTATGCCCAGATTCCCAACTCAGCCAACATGTGTTGGACTTGTTTGAAGAGGACACTCAAATCACGTGTTGTGTCCGCTAGATGAGAGAGTTGCTTCCTTGTGCCTTCTAGTAAATAATAGCTGTCTCACGGTGGTTCACACCTATGAGAGCAGGACCAAGAATCAAGAAATTGGTTCCTATTGCTGGCAACCCATCAAACCTGTTCCCAGTGCATGCTGGACTCTCACAGGGCTGCCTGTGGTCATCGCTCCTGTTCCATGGACATTTCATGGCTGCCAACAGAGATCCACCAAAGGCCCCAAACCGGTTTGCACCTGAACATGAAACAGCCTTGAAAATCAGAACCTCAGCTGAGAGACCCTTCTCATCCCAATAACGGCGTTTTGCTGTTAGGGGAACTAGTGGGGAAGTTCTGACTAAAGGGGGGTAGTTGAATCTTATTCACAAGTACCGTATTTTCCGTCGTATAAGACGCACTTTTTCTTCCCCAAAACTGAGGGTGAAAAGTTGGTGCGTCTTATACGGCAAATGCAGAGATTATTTGAGCAGAGGTCACCGCCATCTTAGTATGCAATACCGCGGTATTACATACGCTGCCTCGCTTTCTTTCTCGCGCAGCGTTTTCCAAATGAAAACAGACTTTGATCAAAACAAAACAAGCTGATTTTCTCGCTCGCGTCTTTTAAACTAAAACGGCCGCTCTCTTAAAGGCACAGCGCAGAAAACGGAGCGGAACGCGTATGCGCGTGAAGTACAAACTGTTCGATTAGCAATGTCCGTGCCGTCATTGGTAGTTTTAAGTTACAACTAACGAAACTAATGTGTAATACTGTATTAAGGTGTTTATATACTTATATAAAAATCTAATTCATGAATTATCACAGTATCCACAGTATTGCAAAATCCATATCGTGGCACATCTCAATAACGCTATACCACCCAGCCCTACGTTCACTGTTTATTGACTTTACTGACTGTTCATGTTACATGTTTGGTATGGGGTGTGACGATCAGATGCTTCTCGCGAGATGCGATTGGATCTCGTGATATCGCGAGAATTTGCCGCCATCTTTTTTTTTTTCACATGTGGAATCAAACATTTTTAAAGGATTCGTGCACGAGCGTCCCGATGTTCGCGCCGGCATGCGCGGATCCTTGCGCTCGCGTTTCAATATACTGTGGCTCAAAAAACAGCGGACTGAGTAACTGAGTAACTCCTCCCGCTGAGAGAGCGCGGATCTCCGCCATTGCCCCGCCCCCTTTACAGGTCAGATTCACTACTAGATCGTTTGTGAATGAACTGTGTGTTTGTAATAAGTGCAGTTTGTAACCGATTGTTTCAAACAGTCATTAGTTGCACATTTGAGTTTAATCTAATGTGTCTAATACACGTGTATTACATTACTATCCAAACGATTCACTCTGCAGTAGAGCAGAAATATGAGTAAACCAGCTGATTACCGCAGAAAAACTCATTCAGACGATGTGAGTCTCACCAGCGACATCGTGAAGGGAAAGAACGTCACGTCCTGAAGAAGACCCGTTGTTTTAGTCAATAATTGATTGGACACTTTCAATAAATATAGTTTTTATTGTTAAAAACCATATTATGTTTTTATGTTATGTTATGCATTGCACAATATGCTGCATTGCAACATGTAATACAATATGTGGGGTTTTTCGAAATAAAATGAACACAGTGAATTTAATAATAATAAAGTACATTGATGTTGAGTTGAACTTGATGCCAAAATGATTCTACCATTCTTTGCAAGTTACTGGAAGACTTGTATTTGTCTATAAATAGTGTGTTTAACGTCTGCGCTTAATGGGTTTTTTATACTATTGACAGTTAAACATTTTTTGTGAAATTACTTGACTGGCAATTTATGGCATCATATTTTGTATGATCAATATTATGTTGGTTATTTGGTTATCACTGCATGCAATTGATGAAAATAGAAAGTGAAATGCATCAATAGTTTTGAACATTTTAGTTAAATAAAATACAGATAAAATCTTGCTCTCCTTATATTATTTGTCAAAGATTTATTTTTATTTAAAATAAATCTAAATCTCGTCTCGTCTCGATCTCGTGAGCCTAGTGTCTCGTCTCGTCTCGTGGGAAAAGTGTCTTGTCCCACCCCTAATGTTTGGCATTCAATTGCTCTTAAACTGCTGTTAACTTTTATACAGTTGATATAAAATATTTTACTTCAGCATTTGGTTCAGAATCTTTTTTTTCTAGATTTCCCTCCTTTAAAATTGGGTGCGTCTTATATGCCGGTGCGTCTTATATGGCGAAAAAGTTGTCTCCGGCATCTGTTTTGGATGCACCCCCAACTTCTACCAGGGGGTTTCAGACAATTTTAATTTAACTTGAGTGGGTTTGAAACGCCTATGTGTTCGCTTAACCCATATGTTAAACATGGCATTTACCAGACAACTTGTACAGTGCAACTTGTGCAGCATCTTCTCAATTAGGAACCCCCCCCCCCCCCCACACACACACACACACACACTAGCAATTATTCGGAGTCTCACAAACACACAACAGTAGCGGAAATTTCTGTTCTGCTCTTCACGTTGGGGGATGATGCACCTTTTAAACATCCAAACACTTGCAGCAAGCAGTTATTTACTCTTCCACAAACTATGGGTCCAAAACAAAGTTTACCAAACCAGAACATATTAAATACAATAAAAATTGCTGCACTTCATTTCTAAGTAAGAAAGAAGATCAGTCATCAGTGATGCTGATGATGAACTCCAAAGAGTTTTGCTAAAGAGAATGTAAAAGTTCTGATGCAACTCTGCAAGTTTTTTTTTTTTTCGCCATTGTTTGTTTTACGCAACAGCTGAACGTGTGTGTGTGAGTGTGTGTGAGTGTGCATGTGTTTCACTTTAAGCTGAAGTTTCCCTGCGGTTTCCTTCCACTAGCTCGTAGCGGAATCCTTCATCCTGACTAAGATTTGTGACTGCACTCCTCTCATCACCCTTTTCCTCTTCATCTCCCACCATCCGCATGTCCCTGTCTTATGACTGCTTCAGCATTAATCATAGTCCAACTTCCTGCCAAACGCATGCAAGAGAGAAAAGGCAGGAAGAGACAAAAAAAGAGCAGGACACTGCCGCTGAATGCTAAACAATAGCTTCTTGACCCGAGATACAGCCATCAGCTCTGGGTGGGACAGAAACCTGATTCGAACAGATCCTAATTCTGATTCACTCCGGCAATAAATCTGATTTATAGCATTTTATGGGCCAAACAAAGCTGCGTGTGCGTTAGATTGCACATAATCTGTAGTCAGTGGAGTCTTTTAAATCTTGTTCCAATGATTAAAAAAATCCTTACTGGCACTCACACTTTCTTACTTTCTTTCTTTCTTGCTTCTTGTCATTCTTTCTTTCTTTCTTTCTTTCTTTGTTGCTTCTTTTTGTCCTTCCTTTTTTCTTTTTTTCTTTCTTGCTTCTTTTTGTCCTTTACTTTCCTTCTTTTTTTTCTTCCTTCCTTCATTCCTTTCTTTCTTTCTTTCTTTCTTTCTTTCTTTCTTTCTTTCAAGTAATGCTAAAAACATGAAAGAAAAGAAGGTGCTAAAATGTTTTTGCCTAGATTACTTCATAAATACACATTTTAGATTTTCTTTATTCTTCCTTTCTTTCTTTCTATCTTCCTTCCTTCCTCCTTCCTTCATTGCTTTCAAGTAATGCTAGAAACATTCTTCAAGTAATGCTAGAAACATTCTTCAAGTAATGCTAGAAACATGAAAGAAAAGAATACGCTAAAATGTGTATGCCTAGATCACATCATAAATATAAATTTTAGACTTTTCTTTATTCCAGCTCTTTATTTTTCAGAGAAAAATGAAATAGCTGGAATAGTGCGTTTTTGAACATTACGCACATAAAATAATCACCTTCATGCTCTAAAATGACATTGTCATCAGAAAAAGCCCTTTGGTTTACAAATAAACTAGATTTTTAAACTTTCCAACACAGTTGAACAATACAAAAATCTGCTTGAGGAAGACCCGACTGAGCACCACGCAGAGCAAGTTCCGAAAACATTGATAAGGCGTCCAGACAATGATCATGTGTAGCAGACCCATAAACCCCTTGGAGTGACACATCTGGATCTGCTTATACAAGCCAAAACCTAATATAAAGGCTGCATAAGTTAGAAGCCCGGAACCGAACCTCACGTGCACAATAGCATCACTACTATTATTATTGTCTTAGAGCCCTTCAAAGTGCTCATATAGTTTGTTCTTGTGTGTGTGTGTGTGTGTGTGTGTGTGTGTGTGTGTGTGTAGCGACTTTGAGTTGGTCTGGAAACAAGAAAAGCGCTGTATAAATAAACTTGAACAGGCATAAATCAAGTCAATTTACTTGACCAACTGACAAGAATAAATCTAATAAAGAGCAACGCCAGGCTTGAATAGGTGTCAGACATCTTTTTTCCCTTTGGTGATGATGTTTACAGCGTGTCGCCATGGTTAGTTGATGCAAATCCAATAAAAAAAAAACAGTATCTGTTTTTTTTATGACTGTGTTGCTGTTGCTATCGAATGAAGTGAGTCCTCCAGCAGCGGAGAACCTTACAAATTCATTTATGCCGGCTTGATTGGGGTTCCATCGATCGCCCGTGTGATATAGAGCCAGTCTCACTGGGGAAGATGGATGCGGTCCGTCCCATCCTGGCCGGGTTCTTCGGTTTATGCTAAGCTGTTCTGTTGAGTTTCTTCAGGAAGCAGAGGGGAACACTGCTCACTGGTAATTGGTTTTTGTAAGCACGGGTCTATGAATTCAGTGGATAGAGTGATTGTGCTTTTTTTAACAAAGAGATTGAGAAACTTGCGAGAATACATCTTCCTTCTCTCGAGGGAAAGTTTAAGATTTACTGAAACAAACACATCTATTCACAAGCTGGTGGTCCTCAGCCAGAAGAACACGGTGACAGCGAGACCTTCTGGTCAATTCCCGAGCAAATTATGAAGGCGAGTGAAAACTATGTGAGTGAAAACTATTTCTGAGGTAAATCACAATCCCATTTAGACACAGGGAGACGAATCAGATCACAGCAACTCTGAGCCTGATGGTGGCCATCGATTCACAGAGTTGGATAAAAAGACACGCAGAAGAACCCACCTATTGGCAAATTTCAGGGTTTCTCGGGAAGAAATTGGAGACCTGGAGGAAACTTTAACAATAATAGTAATGAATAAACAAACTCCAATCAAGTTGAGTTCTCCATCAAGTCCCTGGTTCCCAGAGTGGAACCCAACATTTCAATCAAATCACAATCAGAAAATATGAATTCCACTGATCGTACTGGTTAGATCTTGTTATTTTTTCTAGGTACCTGGAAATAGAACCTTAGAAATCTCAGACCTTTTCTTAGATTCCACGTAGAACTGTTGGTGAAGAGGAAACAAGAAAATAAAACAAATGCATAAACACTTAAATCAGCCTCTGGCTTTCTGTTCAGTGCATCATGGGAGTAAGTACGACATTTTTAAAGGGAAAAAAAAAACAAGAGTGAAATTGCTTGTAAACTGGGAGGGAACAAGCTATCACCGGGACTGACTGCTGACAATCCGGTTTCTTAATGCTGAGAATAGGACATTGCAGTGAAATAAAGCACGACAAAACTCACTGTGCGGAGCAATGAAAAGCAACTTTAAATCTCCAAATGGCTGGTGCTTGAAAACCAAACAAACACTCCCACGCTATTTCCCTGAAACATTATCAGCTGGGCTTCTGCACTGAGTGCTGGGTGATTCACACACACACACACACACACACTTCTCCAAATGGACTGTTTGCGGCTTCATTCTCGGCCAGGCAAAGCCGACAAACACGATGAGATGGGCGAAATGAATTATTGTCTCTAAAATTACAGCAGTTGGCATTTTCCAGTATAAAAAGAAGAGCAAATAGGAACAAAGAGGCGTAATAACTTAAAAGTGCTGTTTTATAAAGGTAAAAATAAACGTATTAATATTTAGAATGAAACATAGTATGTGCATATATCCCAGCATTCCTCTACTCATATTGCTTATCTATTGTGGTACTGAATATATTTCTCAGAATTCCATGTATTTCACAAGTTCGAGTTTAAGTTCATGTTTATTTACGTATAAAGCGCTTTTCTTAGTCCCAGACCAACACAAAGTCACTAGACACAACATTCTTCCAGTTACAAGTTATAATATTTTGTCTTCACAATTATTTTGTGTTTAACGTGCAAAGCGTTTAATAACCCCCCCCCACACACACACACACACACACACACATCCATCCATTCTTCCATCTTCATGTGTTGCTGACCTGTAGATCATGTGGTTTTCTGGTAAAGAAGTCCAACAGACAGTTTCACAGTGCGACCCTTAATCCATCTAATCACTGGTGGGATGTTAGTGTTGAGTGCATTGAATTCAATAAACAGCATCCTACGCATGACTCTTATTTTGCTCAGGGTATGAGTACTGAATGGAGTCCGGATTAGATAGTGTCCCTAGCAAGGACTGATCCTCTCTTTGACTGATACACAAACAGGAAGGGGTCAAGTGTAGTGGGTGCGCAGGACTGTCTTGATAGGCTTCATTCAGCCATTCAAAACACGTTGAGTGAGTACCATCTATCCATCCTGGGCCGGGTCACAGAGGCAGGAGCTTTAGTAATAAAGGCCTAGATTGCCCTCTCCAGTGACATCTCCCCTTACACCTCAGGAGTAACACCAAGGTATTCCCAGGCCAGCCTTGAGACAAATTCCCTCCAGCGAGTCCTAGATCTTCCTCCGGAGCTCGGAGCAGGCAGGAAGCTGAGATTCCCGTTAGCTTTCTGGACCAAGCAATTCTTTAGTCTGCTAGTCCAGGCATGGAGACTACACAGTCTTCTTTTTGAGTACAAGGGGCTGAAGAGACTATGGGATTGGTTAGTAGGGTCATCTACAATGTGGACGGAAGCTACAAGGGTCTAGTTAGAAGGAAATACACCTAAATGTGTCCCATGTCTCAACACATCAATGAGCCATACCACCAAAATATAGTTGGGTACAAGGCTCTTGACATGATGTTGAGAAGATGCACAAAATGAGAACCAAGGACCTGGCTTTCTTTAACTTCACGGATGACGTAGAGATTTCCTGGCCAATGATCTGTGTTTACGGACCAGTACGTGTTTTTCATGTAAAGGGCACAAACAAGAACCTGGTGTGGCTAGTCTTTCTACCATAGCTTTGGCGATGGCAAGATAAACATGCTGAGTGTTTTCTCTCCTCAGACAAATCTTTTTGGTTCCTATAGATTCTTAAAACAGTTGTAGTCTTTGCACATCACTGCCGGTCAGCTTAAATCACTCTTGTTGTTGGTCTCATCTCAGTTTCTGTTTAAATCCACCACAGTAGATGACAAGATAAGATGAAACCCACAAACTTGATGCAATGGTTAAATCTGTGAAGTCGAGTGGACTCAGCACACATCCATGGGGAATCCCAGTGTTGACTGTGATGGTCCTCAATGGATCTTTGCTGACCTGTAGAGCTTGTGGTCTTCCAATAAAAACAGTCCAAATGTCAGGTGCACATGGCTCTACCTTGTCCAGCTGGAGGATATTGGACTTGGTAGTCTTACTTGATCCAGGATTGGGAATGCTGAATGGGGTGTGGTAGAGATAGTGTCCTCAGTAGGGACTGATAGTCAGTACAACTTGAAGGGGTCAAGCGAGGTGTCCAGGACAAAGAACTTTGTCACAAGGGGAGTAAGTGCTATAGGATGGTGTTCATTAAAGCTGGAGATGACTTCATTGGGATTGGAATGATAGGGGTAGATTTGAAAACATAAGAATAGGACAGCCTGACTCAGAGATATGACGGACTCAAGGATGTGTTACTGCTAAAATGGTAGTGTGGTCAGTACACGATCATTTACGATACCTAGGCTTGAAACTTTACGTACAATTTAAACCAGGAGATAGTAGACATGGAGTTATGGAGCATCTTCTCAGACTGTTAGCCTCTCTTTAGGCTTCATTAGACTTAAATTTTCCATGTAATCTACAATCACAATAGGCATATAATCAGGATGATCAAGCCCCCGGACATGTCCTCTGTTTACGTCGTGTCCGGGGTGTCTGGGCGGGTTTTATAAATTTACAAAAATGTCCACACTTCTTCAACTGAGCAACACGTATACGTAGGTGCGACACCCGTTCTTTAAAATTATTTGAGAATTAAATTGTGCGTCCCATTTTGAAACAGTGCCAGACTGCTATTGTCCCAATTTTTTTTTTTTATCAATTTTTTAAACCAGCATCTCGTGCAAATCATCTAACATGCTTTTTTTGAAGACAATTTAGTGCCTGAAACGTTATAGTTAAGATATTAATAACAAACTTAATGCCCATGTAATGCAAATTAACTAATAATCGGAAACTTTCTATTGTATAAAATTATCTGTCGTATATAAAACTTTTTACACTTCTCTGCGTGGGTTAAAAGCAAAGCACCAATTTCAATATGGTTCGCCATATTGATCTCACTCACTTTTTTTACTAATACTGCTCACTAATAGATAGATATTTTAGTTATTATATACATACATGTATATATTGTTGAAGCTGGATTTTCTGACAGAAGAGTTGATATTGAGAGCACTTTTTCGTATTTTTAGGGAAAATTTTATTTGCTTATTAGAAAAGAGACTATATTCTTTTGCTACATATTTAGGTTTGTACAGGTTTAATTTTTTTTTTTTTTCATTACAGAAGTAAGTTTTCCACCATTGAAGCATATTAAAGCATGTTCATTAACCTCCGAGAAGCCTGTCTAAATTTGTCTCAAGACCGCGCTGGTTCTCCTCTTTTTTGCAAATCAAAATACAGTCCTAATATAACGATACTTAATTCAAATATAATACGAGGGCAATTTGCGCTGTGTGTGTCTCCAGGAATAAGAGCAGCACATGGAATTATATACACTCCTTAACAATAACGAACGATTGTGTCAGACCAGATACGACGGTGTCTAGACAGACAGTCTTAACTTAATATTCCCAGCAGGCATTTCAATCCCATAAAGCCCATAAAGTCTTTGCAGCAAAGACCGTGCCTTTCTGCCACACACTGGCTTTTGAAAAGTAGAGACATAACAACCTATAGACTGTATAATGTGCAATAACTACATCCTGCACGCATTGGAAAGGTCAGCTTCTACTTCCCTCCAGCCTGGTGGTCCGTACCTTCCCGTCCGGGAGCAACAACCACCGTTTGTAAATGCCAAACACATGCTGGGTGTTTCTTCTCCAGACCAGTGAAGCTGTCGCACAACACAGCCCACCCGACACAACGCTTGACCTGGTGGGCTAAAAATACCCGCACGGTGACATTTCCCATCTTAATCGGTCACTGATGAAACAGCTCGCATTAAAACGCAGGTGTGTGTTTTTTATCGAATTCGTCTCTTTTCCGTTTATGTTTTGATCATTTTACCACACAGTTTAAAATCTCGGTGCCGAGATATTTACGAGGAAGAATATTTTGGATGATGGTGATCTGATGATGGAAGCAGAGCTTGACATTTTCGTGACAAGAACAGACTGCGAGTGTGAGGTGAGATGGTTGGGATCAAAAGAGAGACGGATGAAAAAGTCTTTATTGTTTCTCATCAGTTTATTTCGGTTTTTGCCCTTTCTCTCTCATGTTTTGATGAATTATTACTTCACACAGTTGAACTGATACACTTGCTATTCCAAAGTTGCTCTATTATTTAACGCTTCAGTTTTTACTTGTTTGTGGATGGTTTTCTAGGTTTCATTTCCTTGTTTCCCAGAATCTTAATGTAAATTTTGTAGTGTTATGTAGTGCAGTTCTGTTTATTGTTTAGTTATTTTGTCCCTTGTTTTTCAGTATTTTGCTAGAGTTCTTTCTTGATGCTTAATGTCTGAACCATATTTGCTGATTTTGTGTCAATACTTTTGGTTTTCCTATAGTGGAGGTTTTTTTTTTCATCATTGCTGTATTTTTTCCCTGAAATAAAAGCTTGGTCTATGCTTTTATTTATAAGGGGTGCTAAATTGTGCAATAATTGTGATGTTTCTCCACTTTTAAAACCTTGGGACTAAAACACATTTAAAGATGAATGTCACATTCCGACTGGCGTCTTCTGGAAATATCATGGACACTTGATAGAGACGATGTGCTTCAGCATGGGATAGTGTTGATGCTGATGGAGATTTTATGGGCGACGCAATTTTCACACCCTGACAAAGCTGGTGTTAGTACAGCATCACTAACAAATGGAGGAACGCTAGAGAGCTGCACATACTTTTACAGCATTTAGACACAGAAATAAACACCGTCCAAAATCCCAACGATTGCACTGTCAAGTCTAGTAGCAGATAACACAATGCGGTGTCCCACTAACACTTCAGTCCACAAACAACACTGTTACACAGTCACCGCAGACAACACTTTAAATGATTGATGCCTTGAGAGAAAGAGAAATAGAGAGAGAGAGAGAGAGAGAGAGAGAGAGAGAGAGAGAGAGAGAGAGACTAAGAGAGAGAGAGAGAGAGCGAGAGTAAGAGAGAGGTGAGTGAAAGAGAAAGGGTATCATATTTAAAGAGAAAGAGAGAAACAGATGAGTGTAAAAGAGAGATAAGAAGAGAAAGTGAGAAGTGTTTGTGTATACTATATATGTATGTATGTATGTATGTATGTATATATATATATGTGTGTGTGTGTGTGTGTGTGTGTGTGTGTGTGTGTGTGTGTGTGTAAATAGAAAGAGTGGAGAGGGGGGTAAGAGAGAGAGTTGAGTGAAAGAGAGAGAAATAGAGAGCATATATCATATAAAGAGAGAGAGAGAGTTAGAAAGAGAGAGAGAGAGTTAGAAAGAGGTGAGTGAAAGAGAGAGATCAATTAAAAAGGAGAAGTGGAGTGGAAGAACAAGAAATTAGTGAAACAGAGAGAGAGAGATAGAGAAAGAGATGAGCGAATGAGAGAAAGAGAAAGACATATAAAGAGAGAGAGAGAGAGCGGCAGAAAGAGATGAATGAAAAAAGAGAAGTGTAGAGAGATAGAGAGAGAGAGAGAGAAGTAGAGAGGGGGGGTGAGTGAAAGATAGAGAGAGAAAGATAGATAAAGAGAAAGACCATGACACATGAAGAGAGAATTAAAGAGTGAGAGAGAGAGAGAGAGAGAGAGAGAGAGAGAATAAGAGTAACAGATTAAATGAAAGTCAAACATTTAATAATTCAACTGAAAACCTAAAAGGCCTGCGTTTAATTCACTAATCTTCTAAGACACATATCACACACTTAACCATTATGACCATTACGAAGAAAAAATAAATTTAAAAACTTTAATTTGAACTGAAACGTCCCTGAATCCACCAGAGACCCTGCTAATAAACGCCGTGCACTTGGGTTTTACTCTTAATTCTTTTCTTCCACAGACGGGCTCTTTTGAAAAAGCCGATTCGCTCGGGCTTCAAAGCGGAAATGAAATCCCGATTAAGCTTTAATTAATCAAGCTTACTTTAAATACCTGTCGTCTTCCTTCACCTCCCCAGGACGATCGGCTCAAATTCCCACTCTTTTCTCCTCATTATCGCTGGCGGGCGCTTCCATCAGGCACGAGACGGGCACAATTACAGCTGCGAGACCCTCCGCCACTGATGCCAAACCACTCATTAGATCTCCAAAGCCCCAACAATGGCTCTTAAACCTCTATCTGTCAACACGCGCCCAGCTAATCAGCTCCACCTGAGTCAGGGAAGCTTGGGGGAGGAGTCAGGATGATTGACGGTTCGCTTGCTCGACCCGAGGCTTCACAGGAGAGAGCGACTAACTACTGCCGATTACGATAATTATCTCCAATTGGAGAGAAATTAATTAAGAGTAAATAAATACCGAATTTAAGCCCCGCCCCCTGTTTTTTCAAATGCGAAAAAAAAACGTGAAAAGACTTGAAATGTGGAAAATGGGCGCCTACCTTACGTGCATATTTAAATCGGCGAACATAAGCACTCTTCCATTTTTGAGCTTCTAAAACTGAAAAAAAGGGGTGCTTATATCCGCAAAAATACGGTAAACGAACAAATACTGTAAATAAACAATTCTCTTGAATGAAATTTGCAGAGATGGGTAATAAAGAGTAATTTTCGATCATGGAATCCTGGAATTTGGTCAATTTCAAAAAATAAGGTGAATTTGAGCATTTAATTCTCCCTTCTTGATAAGGTAAAAATAAAAATTAATTTGTGCGTTTGGAAAAATTAGTAGAAAATTGACTGATATGATAGATTTGTATTATATATCACTTCATCTCTAAATTAGGTCATTTGTGTAAATTCTGAAATTTACAGAGCTTCAACTTTTTTAATCGATCAGTGCGCTTTCAGATTGTCACCATTTTCTTCCTTCTCATTTTCTTCTTTAATTGAATAGTTTTTGTGACTTTAAAATCAACTTGTGAGCTTCCATTTTTTTTATTTTTGTAGTTGTAGTCGTGTTTATCGTTTTGCCTTTATTTGTATCCATTTTTCAGAAGTAGTCGTATTGTGGTATTGTTGCACAAACAAACTTTGTATTTAACTTTTTGTAACATTTATTAACATTTTTACTTAATCAAATGTTATATGTTTCATTATATTATGGAATGGAATGAAGTTTATACATAAGAACAATATGTTTTAGATAAGATAAGGTAAGGTTTAAAGATAAGGTAAGGAAAGGTAAGCTAAGCTAAGATAAGATAAGATAAGATAAGATAAGCTAAGCTAAGATAAGCTAAGCTAAGATAAGATAAGATAAGATAAGAAAAGATAAGATAAGATAAGATAAGACAAAATTTATTAATCCCACCAGGGTACATTTTTGTTTGTTACAGGAGCAAAAACAAAAAGAGAGAAAGCAATTATAGCAGAAACAAAAAATTAACAACAATATGTGAATTGTGCTTAAATAAAAATATAAAGTTTAATAATAAACATTTGCTAAAATGCAAAAGAAGGAAAAGAAAAAAAACTAATTTAATTTATTTATGTAAACACATAAAGAAATGGGGCTCAAATAATAATATAAATTTAAAGTAAAATATATTGCTAGCGTCTTTATTTGTTTGTTTTTTTTTGTTACTCGACCGACAACATTCACCAATTAAGTCTGTTCAACTAAATAATTGTTATAACACTTATATTTTAGATGGTATATATTTGACACTTTTAAAAAAAGTGCAATCGATATTTATTTTTGGTAGAAACATTGTTATTTTACAGCGTGTGGTTTGATTTCGGCTTCACGGATTGTCTGCGTAGTTAAAGCTTGAAATTGTCAATTTGTCGAACATCAGTCTGTCACGCGGCTTCAGAAAGAGCGAGTGATGATTAAAAAACACGCTCTCAGATAATGGCTTCCCACAATCCATCAGCAATCCTTCCTCTATCATTACAAACAGCATCTTCAAACACACAACAGAAGGTCCCTTGATGAGTCCATCACAGCTTCTCAAACGCTTTTCCACCACAAAAAGCCAACACTACAAACAACAATCTTCTGAGTCTTCTTCTTTATTCCCCAAACCGCTGAATCCAGCATTATTGTAGTTATTTCGATCCAAAAGTCAAACTTAAACCCAAAAGTATTCTTCTAATCTGTGGAGGGCAACAAAACCGTCAGATACAGTCCAGTTTGGGCTTCATTATTTGCTCTGGGTTTACTCAACTGAAGACACAATTTACTCTTCTCTTCTCTTCTCTTCTCTTCTCTTCTCTTCTCTTCTACCCTCTACACTTCTCTTTTCTTCTCTTCTCTACTCTTCTCTTTCCTTCTTTTCTTTATCCTTCTCTTCTCTACCCTTCTCGTACCCTCCTCTTCCCTTCTCTTCTTTACCATTCTCTTCTCTTTTCTTTATCTTCCCTTCTTTTCTTTACCCTTCTCTTCTCTTCTCTTCTCTCCTCTACTCTACTCTTCTCTACTATCTCTTCTTTTCTCTTCTCGTCCCTACTCTTCTCCTCTCTTCAATACCCTATTCTCTTCCCTTCTTTTCTTTATTCTTCTCTTCTCTACCCTTTTGTTCTCTACCCTTCTCTTCCCTCCTCTTCCCTCCTTCTCTTTACCATTCTCTTCCCTTCCCTTCTCTTTTCTTCTCTTATTTTCTCTGCCATTCTCTTCTATTCTCTACCCATCTCTTTTCTTTTCTTTGCTTCTCACTGGAATATGATTTTTGTTACGTGTATATTGTTCTTGGACTTATTTAAATTGCCATGACCAATGTGTACATTTATTGCCTAAAAAATATTTTGTATCGTATATGTTATTATATTTTTCTCCTATTTTCCGTCAAATTTTATAATTTGCTGTAAACATGTTTGTAATAATTATTTTCGTATGTAATTAAAAACAAGACACAAAACAAAAAAAAAACAACAAGAAAAAGACCCAACACAAACAGCTGGAAACTCTGCAGCACACTCCGAACTTTATCTGCCTTCTTTGCAAAACTTTTCGAGAATCCCGCGCAAACTGCTTTATCCAAGTTTTTAAACCAAAAAAAGTTTTTAAATTAAACCTTAAAACCTTTTAAATCTAAAAAAGAAAAAGTGTCTGACTTCCACACATGGTTTCTAGAGTGTCTTAAGGAACAGTGACATTATCAAGGCGGCTTCTCACGCAAGATAAATGAGAGTGTGACGAATAAATTAGAACGTTGTTAGAAGGTCTAAGATACCGACTGGTGGGAAAGCAGGAAACTCGCATGACCAGAGAGCGGATGTCGATAAAGTCGGCAGAAGACGGCCAGGCTTAAGAAACGAAACAAGAGCTCAGAAGGAAATGATGAGGACGGACGTCTTTTAGCACAGGTCAAACCAGGTGATGTTTTCACTTCCTGCCCAGTCCAGAAAGCAGCTCGGAATGGTGAAACTGAGAATGACACTTTATATCTTTCCATCAGTGCTTCTGATGACAAATGACCATTTTTAACCTTTTCGAAAAGTGTGAAAGAGAAAGAAAATCAGCACCCCGCTCTTACAATCTGTGACAGAAATCAGCATTAACGCAAGAAAAAACTTTGAAGAAACTTGGAAAAACAAAGGACCAAAGACCAAGATTATCTTGTTTTTTGACCACCTATTGCACATGGAAATAAATAAATAAATAAAATTTTATAGCACAATAACTATTATATATATATATAATTTCTTGATATATATATATATAATACAAACTTGAGTCTGTTTGTATCAGTTTGTATTTCCTCTATTTTGTTATTAAAGACAATTGTATTAAAATTTATATATTGTAAGTCACTCTACAAAAAGATTAGCAAAAAATTTTGCGGTTTCTAATTCTATATCTTGTGGTTAATTTTGTACTTCTTCCAATTCGGTGATAACCATCCTTCCATCAAAATGAAGTCTTCATTCTCTTCTCTTCTCTTCTCTTCTCTTCTCTTCTCTTCTCTTCTCTTCTCTTCTCTTCTCTTCTCTTCTCTTCTCTTCTCTTCTCTTCTCTTCTCTTCTCTTCTCTTCTTCTTATCTTTACTTTTTGGACAATGATTTTTGTTGTGCGTGTGTTGTTCTTATTGACTAAAATTGGCATGTAAAGACCAAATGTGTACCTGTCTAAAAAGTATTTTTTAATGTGTACTTCATTATGTTTTTCTCTTTTTCTCTTTCCTGTAAAAGGAAATCATGTGTAAACTCTAGCGAAATTTAAAAGCAATATCAAATTCTATAATTTGCTGCAAACCTGCTTTGTAATAAACAAATATGTATAAATATGTAAAAATGTTTAAATATGTAAAAATACAAATATGTTAAAATACAAATATGTAATAATATGTAATTAAAAAAACAAGACACGAAACAAAAAAATCGAGAGAAAAAACAACACAACCCACGATTGTACCAACTTAGCCCTGATGCCGAATCAGCATGGCTAACAAGTCGCTACATGCTAACGCCTTCACGAAAACGCAAATTGTGAAATCACAAGCTTCCCTCTTAATCCCGCAGCATCCAAAAGATAATCTAGACAACGAAACGGCTACCTGTGTCTTATCAGCTGGCTTGGTATTGATCGCCTAAGCCCGACTAATCAAGCCCAATCTCGTCTGGCATCATCAAGGCGTAATCCATCACTCACCGGCCTGGTTGGTGGTGATGTCGATGGAGACGTGCTGGGCAGGGTAGGGGCTCTTGTTGGTGACGCCGTTGACCGCCTGGACCTCGATGGTGTAGCGCGTGTGTGCCAGCAGGTTACTGATGAAGACCCTGGATTCGCTCAGGCCTAGTTGGCGTGGGAGGAAGTCGACGTTTTCATCGCAGTGGGAGCAAGAGCGACGGTCCGCCTGGCATTTCTTGCAGACGATGTTGTAGGTGACGTCTTCGCGGCCGCCCGTCTCGCGTGGTGAGTGCCATTCCAGTGTCACCGAGGTCTCGTTCACGATGGAAATGACATTTCGTGGTCCGGAGGGAACGCCTGATGACGGAAGACGGACAAATGAGAAACTCGGACATCAAGCGAGCAACTGTGTGGTGACAAAGGAAGTGTTAAGCTCCGCGAGAAAAGATCCCAGCTGACAAAGCTCGGCATTCAACCAGGCAATTACGCGACTTACAAAGGCCTTTCACGAAATGACACCACTTTTTACAACGGAACAATGGAACCTGGGTAATTTCAGATTAATTTCATAATTCAAACGGGGATGTCTTTAAAGACAGATAATTATAGGATAGGCTTTCCAGAGTGCATTAAAAAAAAAAAACATTCGCATTCAGGTGGAAATGGAAATCATTTTAGCATTCGGTATCGCGGTAAATGATTCAAACGACCCAAAATGAAAACGATTGGCACTTAGTCACAGTCGCTCGTTTCATTCCTGCGGTTTCATGACAGAAATTGGGGAGAAAAGAACATGGAGCAGCAGCCAATCACATCAAACTTTGGTCCTGAATGGCGGGACACGCCCTGGTCTGATGGCTAACCAATCACAGAGCAGGACAGACAACGCACTATTTTACACTCTTATTCACACTTGTGTTATCCTGCACGCAAAAATTTCACATAGATACAAACTGTACTATAAAAGTACAATTTTATATTTTATATATATATATATACAGTGTTACCTCAACTTACGAATGACTCTACAAACAAAAGTTTTGAGTTACGAAGCGCCTCTTCGAGAAAATACCGTCTCTCGTTAACGAAATAGTTTTGCAATACGTAATTCCAGGAACAGGTGATTTAACTAAACAGAAATTATAACAGCATAAATCATTTTAAAAACTCCAGCCAAAACAAACTGAGAGTGAATTTTGAACTCTACCAATTGAGTTCCAAAAGCAGTTATAAAATAAGAGTCCCTCTGTGGAATAAACTGTTCAAAATCAAGGGTTTTTTTTCAAAACGGTTTTGAGCTGTTTATTGGCCTTTTATTCATTTAGATTTTTGGATACTTGATGTTTTTCATCAATAATTGTTGAACACTTGCAAACTGTTGAGAGATTACGGTACGTTCAAGATGGCGGAGTAAAGCGTTTTTTGTAAGATTGTCCCATGTATAATTATATATCTCAAAATATACATGCCAAAGTTAGGGGACATGTCTTTTATTACATTTATAACCAATTTTTTCACAGTTATAAAAATATTTGTCTGAATTTTCTCTTGGAGTCTAGGAATGGATTAGTGCATATACATGCAAATTGCGCCTCACCTTATGACATTTTCACCAAACGAAACTGCTCTTAGCACAAATTTCGTAAATTGAGGTACCACGGTAAGTAAATTTAAAACAATTAAACAAGCTCTTCTGAATGACTCACGTATCTGACTTTAAATTCGGCTGCTTCGCTTCCAAAGCCAGGCTAAACCTTCTAAAGTCTTGACATGCGGACCACTTGTATAGCTTTATTTATCTCAACAACGGTTAGGTTTTTGGTCTCTGGACAACGATGCTCAGAGAATAAAGGAATAAAATGCCTAGCTCGCTTCGTCAACCTTTCATTTTTTACCAAGTTTAAGATTATTTATATAGCGCTTTTCTTAGTTCCAGACCAACGCAAAGTCACTATGCGGAATTAAGGAAAAAATAACAAAATTTAACAAAAGATGATTTAACGAAAAATGTGTCCATTGTTGCGATAAAGGAGCTGTTTCTCACAGATCTCACAACTTTTATCTTTTGATCCTAGATTTCAATTCGCATCACTCGGCTCGATCACCACATCTCACGGTAGATGCTGAGGTGTGACTATAAATCTTTTCTTAGCGCCTTTTCACCACCTGCAAAGTCACGGAGCTGAATGGAGCGGCGTCCTTTCAGCTGCTTTCTTGGGTCCCAGAGCGACGTGTAACTGTTTATAATTACCATGCGGAGTGGCAGGCCCGGAGCGCTTGTACATCAACACCGCAAATGGCTTTTAATCGACAGTCGGAATATGGAATTTAAAACAGGGCGTTGGAAAAAAGCTCTTAATCAGAACCTGCTGAATCCATTTTCTGCTCGTTTGACTTTCCCACTTTAGCTGCGGGGGAAAAACCATATTGTGTTCCCGATAAAGCAACGGCTTCCTCCGGCGCACCACGCGTTCGTCCAGAAGCTGAGGATTTACAGATCTCGAGCGTCTGAAAGATGTTTCTGAAAGAGCCAGAGCGGACCAATAAAGAGAGAAATAAGGTCTGGAACGAATGCACAGAGGAGTCGAGGCGTGACCTCCCCGACCTTCTGAAGGAAAAGTAACTTCCACGTGAACAACCGAGTGCCTTCTCGAAATATCAAACCTCCAGGGGTGGAAAGGGAAATCTGGTGAGGAGACATTCCAGAGCTTAAAGGTAGATCTCAATGCCGTTACTCAGGCAAACGCACAATGAGCCATTGTGCACCAGGGGCTTGTGGGAAAGATCAGGGACCCTTAACAGAGAGCAGCGATGAGAGAAGTGACCTCAAGCTTTGGTGACCATGATGATTAGCCAATTACGAGGAAAAGGCTTCGACTCTAGCTGAAGGACCCTGGACGATCTCAAGTCGAGGAGAACCACATGGGACGTCTGCTTTTCAAACCAGCGGTCGACAGCTGTGTAAAATTAGGTGTGTGTGGTGTTTTTAGAATACATAATTTAGCAAAAACATCCGATGTGTTCAAAGGTTTGTAAATCAGAAGAGCAATCAAAACAATTCTTTTTTTTGCTAAAACAGGAAGCTGGTCATAGTCTTTGCTTACGCCACATTTAATACGCCGAATTTGATTAGCAGCTGCGACAGAAACCATATCTTGGTCACAGCACATCTGAGTCCAGCTTAAGAAAAAGAGAAGATGCCGAGAGAAAGAGAGAGACGAGGAGTGAGCATTAATGGTGGACCAATTCGGGAACTAGGCCAGAAGAAATGTGAGTGTGTGTGTGTGTGTGTGTGTGTGTGTGTGAGCACAGAATCAGGGCATATATACAGTCGATTCTAACACAATTAGCTGATTCCCAACAGAAAACCCAAAGCAAGAGCGTCTTCTCTTCAGACCGACATTACAATAAGTGTCAGCATATGCAGAAGCCCATAGGAACATCCTTTTCTGTAGGAGTCGGCTCTTGTTAAAACACTAGCAATCTTGTACGGTCATATTTGCACAATACGGCAAAAAATCTGCAGTAGAGTTTAACACTGACTTTTAGTGACAATCATTATCCACTAGATGGCAGTAAAGTACCTGGCTGGATTAACCACCTTCAATTGGTGTGTGTGTGTGTGTGTGTGTGTGTGTGTGTGTGTGTTTGTGTGTGTGTGTGTGCGCAGAAATGTGTTATACAAAAGTATGGACCTTTGTCTATTTGTTCTTTGACTTGTAGCTTAGTATTAAGTGTGGTACATTAGTGATGTTGACAGCCCGAGTCTAGAGATTTTTAGTGCTTTCGTGTGTAAGTTAGTCTCACGGAGGTTTGTTAATTGCATATAAAGTTTATTGTTTGTTTAATTGCTTTGTTTGCACTAGCCGCGACAATACTTCTCTGTTAAATTGTTGCGTTTTGAGTAAACCCCTCCGCGTTTTTTTTTTCTTCGCCGGACTTTTGATTTCCGTCTGTTTTATTATCTTTTAATAAAAGAAAAACATATATAACTCTTCATACCCCGATGTAAGGATATTGTGTCGTGGTGTCTTTGGTAATAAAATCCAAGCAGCAAACACTTCAATTCAGACGCTCACACACACTCTCTCTCACACACACACACACACACACACACACATTTTTTGTGCTCTCTACAAGATTAAAAGCCAATTCTGCGAGTTAGTTTCAAAGCCACAGAGACGCGAAGATGAGAAAGACAGACACGCTGAGGAAGTCTGACGGACTTGAGCAGATTAATCTTGGAATGGACACGTGGATGATAAGGAATCGACTGGCTGCCGCTGCTTTTTTTTTCTTCTGGCTTTTTATCAGACTACGCGATGAAAGGCCAAACACACGCCTACATCCACTTCCTGTCTTGGGTGATGAAGACAAATATGTTTTTTTCATTTTTCGTTGAGTATAAAGCTGCGCATTTTTATGTAGTTCTCTCTCTTTTAGGGACTAAACCTTGGATATATGGATTTTTCTCGATGAAGAAGTCGAAAGCAATTCTGTGTGTGTGTGTGTGTGTGTGTGTGTGTACAGTTTTAAGCTCATAACTGAATGACAGACATATCTGAAAGAGGATTAGCAGCAGTAGAGTAAATGCACTGGACCGTTCAGCACGCAATACTCACATGTGTGTATTGGCATTTAAGTGAAAGTGGGGACCTGAATGCACTGATTTTCATACTATAATGGGGACCGGCAACCATGGAGGATTTTAGCGCTGGAGTTACTACTGAGATTTGCGTAAAGTGTGTGTGTGTGTGTGTGTGGGGGGGGTGTTATTGATTGATGGGTGTGTAAAAGGTGGGCGGGGCTTTTTATAGGTATGCCAGTGGTGGGACCCCACTATGATATCAATGCAAGTGTGTTGGGTGACCTAACTACCTGTACACACACACACACACATTAAAGAAAATGTTCATTAAGATCAAAACTGCATGACGTCTGCATCGTTAACTGTAATTTTTAATTAGTTTAAAGTGGAAAGAGAAAAAACTGTATCTCCAGTTATTACATTGTGTTAATTGACTGTAATGACCGACACAACGATTAAGTGCGATGTTACGGGCGGCTGTAATCTTATCTTATTATATGTTTCTAATCTTGAAGCTCCTCGGTCGCCGTATCAGTTGGTAAACGCCGGATGTGGAAGTGCCCTCGGCATTTTAATTCGCTATTTAGGTCTAAAACGGCGTTGGGCGAAACATATACAGATGGCAATTTGCGATTTCGCTCAACACCTGCTCGGTAGCTTGCCAGCGCTGCCACCTGCTCACTTCAGAAGCTCAGACCACGAGAACGGTTTTTAGATGAAACGTGCTAAAAAGCTGCAGCAAAATCTGATTATCGGGAGGATTGCGGAGATGAAACGCGTCAGTAGGGGACGTGAAGGTGAAAGTCGTTTTTTTAATGTGCGCACGGATAAAAGCGCTAACGATGCTTACAAATTCTATCAGTGCTAGGTTTACTCTCAAGTTCAAGTTCAAGTTCATTTTGCGGTTTTCTTAATCCCACGCCAATGCAAAGCTATGTGGAATTGGGAAAAAAAGAGTGTTTAAAGAAGAAAAATGGCCATTGTTCATCTGTGTTCAAAATCAAAATCAAGAACTTTTTCTAGTTCTTGATGCGCACACAGACACACACATGCATGCACACACACACACACACACACACACACACACACACACACACACACACACACAAATGCACATAGCTGCATTCATATCATAGTGGGGACCAGTGATTTATATGGAAAACAATGTCCACTCCACAAACCACAACCACTCAAACCAGGAAAATACACAAACTTTTGTCATACAATTACAATTTCTTTTTCTCTTTTTTTCCCCAAGTGTGTGATTATATAGCTATTTTTAACTTCATTAATTTGATAAAACGTGGTTAGATAACAGACTTTGTAACCCACGATTTAGTATTCTTACCAAAGCTAAAATATAAATAAAAAACTAAAGGTGCAATAATAACATAGTCTATACTCACAAATTATTAAAGAGATACAACTAATAAAAGACTACAGTTTTTGCACCTGATGCAAAAAATAAGCACCTGATTTTTCAGGCACAAAATTCCATTAATAGGCGAACATAAGCACCACAATAAAAAAAAATCCTCTTTAAAAAAAAAAAAATTAAAAAAAAAGTTTCTCTTAACAATTTTTATTTTACGTATTTTAGCAAACCAAACTTGTGACTTATTTGCTTGAATAATACATAAAAAATACTAACGTTGGGTATTATTTCTAAATGTACTAGCATATATCTCCACTAGGCGGTGCCATGTGCTCACTTGATATGCCCATATATGGGCATAGTTAAATGTGTTTAATTTAATTAATTTCTATTTCTCCTAGTGTTATTAAGCCACTGCTAAGACTTGCTGCGTGCATACGGTTTGGCTTTTTCTGTTATTCAGGTAACTTGTTTATTTTTTTTTAATCTTTATTCTTTATTTCTGTTATTTAGCCAATAAAAGCACGGAACATCTTTTTAACAAAAGTAAAGAGGACACAATGCGGAAGCGTACTGCCGCATAAAGACGACATATTTACATTTATTAGTGATTGCTCCTGACTTGAAATATGTTAAAATTAGTTCTTATATTTCTTGTTCTTATATTTATTTGAGCTTCAAAATTGGAAAAATGGGTGCTTATACTTGCAAAACCATGGTAGTTTAGGAAATATTGCAAATATTACACATCATAATAATTAAAAAAGAAAAGTCAATAATTAGCAGGTCATGCACAAAAAGCACTGCACATTTTCCAGCCTCAGACAAGAAGATAAGCCTGTCAGGTTATTGCGCATGTGAAATGGTTTCTGTCGGTTCACGGGGAGCAGCTCTGATTGAAACGTCTAAAAGCAGCTGGAATAAAAAAGACCTTCTGTGTCTTTACTCCAGACATTTAGGGGGTATCAGTCTCGTGCTGAAGGTGCTTGGAGATGAAGCGAAACATGAGGTGAGAGACAATCTCCAGCGGTGATGATGGAATCCCATCCCTGTCCAGTCAAGTGGACCGAACCACCCCATAAAATACACCAACACAATCAAAATGCTCTACATAAGCCCCTCGCTCCAAAAACACCTTCTACTTCTCATTAGAAACAGTCCGTTTTGAGGATTTTATAGGTGCAATTTGAAGTTAAGGTGAACACACTGGTATTTTCCAGAAGTTCACTTTCAATATTTGGCTAGTATTTATTTTATTGGTTTTTAACAAATTAAAAACGGCAATTATTCCGTTAATTGATTTAATCTGAAGGCTTGCAGTCACTGATTAGTTACTATTAACTAACAGTGCAAAATATATACAGTATTGCAAAAGATGTATTATATATATATTAAAAAAAAATAAATGTAGACTAGAAAGTCCCGCTTTTCCATCCATCATTTTAGACGATGGACAAACATTACGCTGCCAGAAAAAAACACAACAATAGCGCAGAAAAATTTTGCACAAAAACACTTTTGAAAGAATAAATAACAGCAGTGGGGGTGCGAATGGAGCCGGAATATGAGAATTGGCCAATGACAAACTTGGAAGTGTTGCATGCGATTATTTATCCTTTTTAAACTTTAAAAAAAATCATAAACCCATTTACATGATCCTGTTTCATTGTAAGAAGGAGCAATTGAACCAATTTGTCTTAAACGAAGACCATATTTGTTTAAATAAGGCAATTATGTAAATTAACTGTCAGTGTATATTGTTGTGTGAGCAAAGAGTTTAGTTTTCGTCATTAAATGTATGTTTTCGTCCCTCATGGATTTGTAACAGTCTCTTTATTGATCCTAAACGGTCTCGTTCTATATATTTAAATATATATATATATATATATATATATATATATATATATATATATATATATATATATATATATTTAGACTTTTTCTTTACTATGAACTTAAAGTGTTCACAACTGAACAATCCAAACTGAGATTTTTCCAAACCGTTCCTCGAACAATAAAGCTTATCGGGACCAATCCCACTTCTCGAACGTGACATCACTTAATTCAAACCTGTAAATAGTATCACACGAACATGTATTTGCTCTCAAACAGCATCTAATATCGATTTCATCACTTTGGATGTATTAAACATAATTAATCACCGTATTCCCGCCGGCCAATCGCCTCATCACAGACTCTCCTCTCGGGGGTTTGAGAGAAAATCTGTCTCACAGTTTCGCTTTTCCCTCCGTCTTTCTCACTCAGGGGGCTCTGTGTGTCTCCGCGGAGTGTAGACCCCTGGGACGGTCCAGAATCGCCTCGGGCCACCATGAGAAGTTAAATTATTTCCTCAGAAACGCCTGCAGGGAGTTTGTGTACAGTGTGTGTGGATGGCTGACAGCTCACTAGTTAATTGGAGGAAACTGGACAGCAGAGCTCTCAAGATAAATTTCTCCAGGAGCAGTGTGACCAGTGCACTTCTGAAGTGTGTGTGTGTGTGTGTGTGTGTGTGTGTGTGTGTGTGTGTGTGTGTGTGTGTGTGTGTGCACGGATGAGAAATCTCTCTAGGATTTAGCAGTGGCTCGATTGGCTGAACATGAGCTAAACTTGTTATTTGGGGACAAGTCTGTGGCAAATAATGTGTCTGGCTTTAAGTGGAACACTGAGTCTGGGTTTAGCAAACTTTCCAGAGCTTCACAAATGAGAGTCAAATCCTTACTTGGCTAAAATAAAAAATAAAAAATAGAAATATGCTACTAGGTCTTATTTTCACAGAGGGACTTTTGTTTTCAATCGCTACAGTCTCCAGCTACACAACAATGTTCAAGTTCAATTTATATAGTGCTTTTCTGTAAGTTCAAGACCAATGCAAAGTCGCTGTTCAGAATTAGGGAAAAAATTGTCTTTAAAGAAGAAAAATGTCCATTATTCACCTGTGATGGGAACAATGGCGTTTGTCAGAAACGTTACTGTAGCAACGGCGAAAATTATTGATGTTAGTCATTGTGTTGTCGATTTTGCATCGTTAGCGTTTTACGCTTTTGCCTTTATTGACATACGATTGCTTTCCATGATGCGTCTTATTTATGTTAAGCCTTTTATTTCATGTGTTACTGTTTTAAGCAGAGGTGTAAAGTACTTGAGTAAACTTTAGGAATGTGTTTATATTCTGTAAATATACAATACGTATACAATATATATATATATATATATATATATATATATATATATATATAGATAAAAACAAGTACAACAAAACAATTCTTTAGACATTGAAACACTGAGCATAGTATTTGTACTTGTATTAGTATTTGTACTTTAACGATTGCGTGAATTTATTGGGCCTCTGTGAATTTAAAAGTTGCTTATATTTTTGATACTCAGTACAAGTACAAAGTAGCCAAAAATACTAATAGGTAAAACAATAGTAATTATATTTACACAATTTACAAAAGTATACTCAAGTACTTTACACCTCTGGCTTTATGGCAAAAGAAACAATAATATGTGCAGAGAAATACTATAAAAGTTAAATAAAAAATAATAAGAGAAACACAAATCATCTCTACGAAGGCGAAACAAAAGTGAAATATACTGAGCAAATACATATCAGAAGAAATTTTATAAAAACAAAATGGACAATTTGCAAACATTTATTGGAACGTTGGTGAGCTACGATTCCTCCAATTAGAACATTTTTTGCTTCTAACAAATACTTGAATTAGCGTTTTTTCATACGTTTTTTTTCCTAGGTATCTGCTGGAAAAACAGTTCACCTCTGTTTTTCAAGCAGAACGATGATCAGTAAAATAGTCAGTGTCACTCTGTCTTCTCTCACCGATGCAACTTTGACATTTTTGGTCATTTTTGACATAAATGTTTACGGTGAAGTGATTTAAAGACCGAATTCTGAAGGTAAACTTTAAAGAAGAGTGATGTGGAGGACTCACTGGTGCAGGGCATGTCCGGCTGCTCTCCATCAGCTCTGTAGTAGCCGTTCCTGCAGACGCAGATGGTGGCGGCTTCAGACGTGGACCTGCTGTTGGACGGACACTGAAGACACAGTCCTGTCCCTTGGCTGGACTTGAACGTCCCTGGTGGACAAGCTAAAAGACAAAAATAGGGGGAAGAAAAGGTCAAATGATGCTTTTAGGCGTCTTTCTTAACTCTTCACACATCGCATCATCAGTGAAGGCCATGAGAAAGGTCTACAAACTTCAAAGGTTCACAAAACTTCAGACCTAATTTTAATAGCAAGTCCCAACTTTGATTACTGTATTAATGTGAATGTAATGGGAAATTGGTAAAATGTGAAAAAAGTTATGTAAAGTGTAAAGCAATGTGAAGTAAAGTGAAGTAAAGAAAAAGAAATGTAAAGTGTAAAAAAAAATGTGAAGTAAGGTTGAGTTAAGAAAAGTACTGTAAAGTAATGCGAAGAAAAGTAAAGCGTAAAGTATTGTGAAGTAAAGTACTGTAAAGTTTTGTGAAGTAATAGTGTAAGTAAAAGTGTAAAGTGTAAAGTGTTGCGAAGTTAAGTACATTATTGTAAAGTGTAAAGTATTGTGAAGTAAAGGGAAGTAAAGTGAAATAATGTAAAGGAAAGTGTAAAGTTATGTGAAGTAAAATAAGGTCTGAAGTAATGTGAAGGAAAGAAATGTAAAGTAAAGTTTAAAGTGTTGCAAAGTAAACCCAGTGATGTAAAGTGTATAGTAAAGTGAAGTAAAGTAAAGTGTAAAGTATTGCGAAGTAAAGTAATGTAAAGTAAATTATTGTGAAGTAAAGGAAAGTAAAGTTAAATAATTCAAAGTAAAGTGAAGTTGAGTAAAGTAAAGTAATTTAAAGTAAAGTGTAAAGTTATGTGAAGTAAAGTAAAGTGTACAGTACAGTAATGTGAAGTAAGGTAAAGTGTTGTGATGTAAAGTACAGTAATGTAAAGTAAAGTGTAAAGTTATGTGCAGTAATTTTATGTAATGTGTAAAATAAGATAATGTAAAGGAATGTGAAGTAATGTGAATCTACCCCAGATTTTTAAGGTCCAAAAAAAAAAAAAAAATACAGATACAAAACAGAAATACTTTTTAAAGACCCAAATACCTTCTGACTAAATTCTTCTTTAACTTAATTTAAAACAACCTAACTTGTGAGTCTTTTACTTCAACAATAGAAATAAAAAACGCAATACTGAAAATTGCAACGCCGGACAATATTTCTAAACGTATGTTATGTTATATATATATATATATATATATATATATATATATATATATATATAAGAACCAGAGAAGATTCCTCACACTTGAGCTGAGCGATGTTAGAAGACGCAGCATCTCAGCAAGAGATAAGAAAAAGCCCGGAATCTCACTTTATCATCTTTAATGAATTCCCGGACAAAAGATAGCGAGATCCGTGGACCGTACATGGATCCTGGAAGACAGACTACACACACTTGCTCATTCGCATCTTCTCGACCTTCTCAGCGTCTGTGAGAGATACAGAAGGCGTGTGTTTCTGGATTGTGGATTCGTCCTCCATCAGAAACGTGACGGAGCTTTGCTTTCTGCTGGAGAGATTCTGGCTCGGGCCTTTGATGTGATCCGATGAACTGATGACACACGCAAGGGCGTTTCATATCGATCTGAAGCCAATCGTATTTCACACCTTTTATGGCGCTTTATTCTTCGCCCTAAAGCCCATTTATTATGTTACTCAAGATTTTCTGCCGCCAAACAACCATAACTTAGTTTTTATTTGACTGTTTTCCAATTTTTTTCTCAGACCCCCTGACGGAGTTTTACAAGCTTCTGTGGATTTTTTTTCAAACTGAAGATCCATAACTACGCACACGGATGACAAACGTGACACATATAGGCATTTTCTTGTTGTGCGAGAGCTGAAATACAGTGCAAACTGTGTTTTTGCATGATGTAATGAAAATAAAAGACACAAATGCCTCAAATAAATATCAAATCAATAACTTTCACGAGTCTGGAAAATTGCCCATTGCGAGATTTGTGAGATTGTGTGTCCTGCTCTCTGATTGGTTAGCCACTAATAAAGGATGCGTGCCCCGCCCAGAATGGCTCCTCCCAGAACTCCCAGTGACCCAGAAATGGAAAAGCGGTTTGGAAAATGAAGCGACTTTTAAATAAAATCGTTATAATTAACGATTAAAAAATCAAATTAAAATTAAAAAAGATCTATTTATATTATTTTTGTAATGTTTATGCAATTATGAATGTAAATTTAATTTGAATGATGGCACTAAGAGGAATTAGAGATCACAAATAATCATTTCATTCGCAGCGTTAAAGTGCACGCGCACACACACACACACACACACAAACAAAACTACACACACAGCAGAATGTGTAAACGTGTGGGTGTATGACAGACAGCTTCTGACACACACAAACACACACACACTTATTCATCCCTCCTTCATTCCCACTGATCTATCCATTCGATGTTCTCCATCTCCATCCTCCATCAATCTATCCATCCCTCCAATAATTCATCCACACATCTAAACACGTCTCTACTAATCCGTCTGTTACTACAGAACATGGACGATCAAAGCCGTGTTTTACAGCATTGTGTATGCGTGTGTGTGTGTGTGTTTGTAAAACAAGTAAATCAGTGTGTTCGCCGAAGCATAAAACCGAAGCGAAGTGCCGACAGTGGACGGGTGAAGTTGCAGTATCTGAAAGACTCGCCCTCAGGGCAACACACACTCACACACACACACACACACGCACACGCACACGCACACACACGCACACACACACGGTTGGCTTCTCTTGTGG
>CM051493.1:13758670-13771569 GCA_028031935.1 Paedocypris micromegethes
TTTTTTTTTTTTGCTTAAAAGCAAGCAAAGTAATCATTCACTCTTAAATCTAAGCTGGTTAATTTGTCTTAACAAAAAAACAAGACAAAAAGATTTATTGTCTAATTTCGAGACTTTTAGCTGGTCAAGAATTATTATTATTTGCGCAGGCCTCATAATTGAGAATTATCGTATACGACACTATTAATAGCTAATTTGTTATGGAAACAAACAGAAAATAAACAAATCATAAAAATAAACATCGCCACTGATTGTGCATCGCTCGTCTCATTCATCAGCGTTGTTTATAAACAACACGTTTGCGAGAAAAACATCGGATTGCGATGTTTTTACGGATTGCGAAGCGAGATTAGTGTGTATGTAGTTCAAGCTAATTTTCAGCTCCGTTTAAAACCGCATTGATTCGCTCGCTGACGTCTTTAATGTTTGGTTTTGTTTTTTTCGCGAGAGTTAATGAAGTGTCTAATAAGTCGACCGGATCGAGACGCAGACTTCCCTCTCTTTGATATCCGAACGACTGGTGGAATTTTTCAAGATGCCAAGCTTTGAACGTGAGCGCACACACACACACACACACACCTCAGGACCAGCTGACTTTCGGTGACTTTGTCAAAGACTCAGTTGCTGGCGACGCGAGCGAGAGGATTAAAGCTCTCGAAATCCAGCAAACAGACAATTAAAGGTAGAATAAACACCACCAGGATGAAGAACAGATGGACCGGGTCAGATTCCGGTCCGTTCCTGCTCTGCTCCAAAGACGAGTGTGTTCGGAATACCACGAGTGTGTGTTTAGCTCAATCTCACAAGCCGCGAAAAGTCCCACAACACACATCAGAAACAAACCCCAAATCCACAGATCTTCTTGAAAAAGGTCTACAGAACTTTTTGACCCAGATCGAATTTCTCATACAACACATCCACCCTTTTGTTTATATATTGAGGGGGTGACGAGAATTTTAAGGTTCCTATTTATAACCTGAGTCTTCTTCCCAAGCCAAACTGCATTTACACGAGGCTAAAACATCGTGTCCTTCTCAGGATCTTGAGGAACAACATCTCGAGTTCCTACAAAAGCCATGGAGTGGCCCTAAATCACCCCGAGATCCAACATAAACAGCATTTCAGTTTCCCAAAGTCTGTTTAAATTGCATTTTGATTAAACCAAACCGGCTTCAAAAAAAAGCTTTATTTACATGGCAAACACGGTTCCTCTGGGAACGCCGGAGTAGATTATGAGAATTCCCTCTCAAAAGGGCAAGTGCTGCTCAAGAGGCGGAAAACCCTGCCCGTGTGTGTGTGTGTGTGTGTGTGTGTGTGTGGTGGGGTCATGTGACTCCGTGGCCTCCAGACGGGCTGCTTTTGTATAGGTCGAGATTTGCCAGCCTAAACGCCGGAGTTTAAGGAGCTTTTGGGAAGATTAAGGCAAAGGGGCGTCTACGGGCCGAGACCCCGTGAGTGGGGGTCATGAGCGAGGTCAACGAGGGTCTGTTCTCAGGCAGAAAATGACAAACCGTGAGCACAGAGGCGCTTTGAATCAGGAAGGATGAGCTTAGATCAGTGTATGTTTCATTGACAAAATATTTCCGTCAACGACATATTCGACAAAATGAAATGAAAACTATATAAAAAACCCCGCTCTGGGATGAAAACTCCAACTACATTTATTGATACTTTCGCCAACTAATAAAAACTACGCGACGACGCCCAATCATAATCTGAGCTTGTGGGGAAAGGCGGGTGCAAACGGGAGAACCAATCAGGACACGGAGTTGTTCAGCGGGGCACAAAATCCACTGTGAGTTGGCGAGGATAGAGACTATAGTTTCTCAAAAATGTCTACTAGTGGTCAGATATATGGACTAATTTTACATTCAACTCAACTTAAAAAAAAACTATCTGTATGTCGCATGTGGAGCAATAATACAACACACCTGAAGCGCCATCTGCAGATGAAACTTTTCTTTTTCTCCATTGCAACCATTTTGTGACTTATAAATGTGGTGCAATTATAGTTTATTTTATTTTCATGTATTTAATTCCCTCTTTGTTGAGGTTTCATTAATGAGAATACATTTATTTGAACTGATAGAAAAGTTCAAAAATAAGTTCAAGAATAATAACGTTTTTCAAGAAAAGTAAGATCTTTGTATATATTTTATATGTTCATTGTAGGGCTGTCAAAGTTAACGCGTTAACGCATGCAATTAATACATTTTATTTTTTTTATATTGTTTTTATTAATATTTTTTTTACAGATAACACCACGTCCTGTTTTTATTAAGACTGTAACATAAAAAAATAGGTACTTCAAACTTTTAATTGGTGTATAACACTTATCTCTTGTGTATATCTCACTATATCTACCCAAAATTGACTTTTTGCATGTGTTTTATCTTGAGAAAAGTGTGACTCGACCTTGGAAGGTTAAAAAAACAAATAAAATATTGTGCAAATTGAACCGTTTTTATATTACAATTTTTAAACAATTGTTTAATCAGATTATAATAATTTACATATTACACCTCAATAGCCAATATTACAAGCTTCAGTCATTTAATTGCAATTAATCGCGGTTAATTGTTTGACAGGCCTAGTACATAGTTAACTACGTATTCAGATTTCTGGCAACTTTAGTAAACATTTAGAACATATAGCACTTATATTTCCAATGAACACATCTATAATGTATTTCCGTTGCCTAAAATGTTGTGGTATTTAGTTGACTAAAAAAACAAAAAAATTCAAGATGACTAATTTGGCGTTTTTGCCAAAAGACCATGACTAAAACAAAAAAATAAATAAGTCTTTGTCAAAATTAAAACTGGCTTAAATCGTCACTCCATTGTCATTTGAAGACTGCAGGCAAAACAAGTGTGTAGGAGCTAAAACGGAAGGGGGAAGAAAAGATGAGGGGAGAGATTAATCCTCTTTACATGGCTAAAACGGATGGAGAGAGCCTTTTCTTGCCTTTTCTGTTCTCTAAACCATCCGTGACCTCGGGAAACCGGCGTGAAATGAATAAATCGCCTAAAAATCTCCGGGTTGTTGGAGGGATTTACGGGAGTGAATGGGAACAGAAGGTGCTTTTAGAACGGACAGACGCATGGAAAAGCTGGAGGGACGGAGGTCAGCGGCCTTACACACATGTTCACACGCTGCTCCAACAGCTTTTCACCTTCAACGACAAGACCAAACACACCTTCAGTCTTCGCTGACCTCAACGCCAACACTACGACTTGTCTGAGCTCCGAAGCCTTTACCGATGTCATATCACATCATGGAGAAGATTAACAGAACACAAATGGCGACTTCAATTCCTCGTTTGTGAGCTGTTCTGGACCATGATTATGTTTTTTAAGAATCACTGATATGTCAAGACAAAAATACCATGAGCGAAAACAGTGTTCAATGGTCAATTTACTGTAGCTGGACTTTTATTCAGCTGATGGCTAAAAATGGCTCAACATGGCTCAAAATGTCTTCTAGTGACCACCAGATGACATAATACGTGGCTAAAAATGTCTCCAAGTGACCACCAAATAGAGTTAAAAGTGTCACAAAATGTCTTTTAGTTACTGCCAAAAACGTAAGCAACATGGCTCAAAATCTATTCTAGTGGCCACCAAAATAAATAGAATTGGCTCAAAATATCTACTAGTGACCACCAAAAAAAGTAAAAAGTGGCTCAAAATGTTTTCTAGTGGCCACCAACTTTTTTTTGATAAGAAACATAAAAAATGTCTGGAAATGCCTTCTAGTGAACACATGATGATGATAAAAGAAATTGGCTCAAAATATATTGTAGTGACCCCCAAAATAAAGAAAGTAAAAAATGGGACAAACGGTCTTCTATTGACCACCAAAATAAATAAAATTGGCAAAGTGTCAACAAAGGGTCTTGATTGTTACCATCAAAGGTGGCCACCAAAAAAAAGTTAAAACTTTGCTCAAAAAATGTATTTTAGTGGCAACCTAAAAAAGTAAAATACATATAATGGTCACCAAAAGAAATAAAATAAAATCACAAAGTAAAAGGTGGCAGCTTCGGTCTTCCTGTGGCCATCGAAAAACATAAACCACAGATCAAAATGTCAACTAGTGACCGCCATTAGAAATAAAATTGGCACAAAGTGTCTACTAGTGACAACCAAAATAGTAAAAAGTAGCTGAAAATTTATTTTAGTGAACACCAAACCAGTAAAAAAATATGACTCGAAATGTATTGTAGTGACCATTAAAAAAAATATATATGGCTCAAAATATGTTTTAGTAACCACCATAAAACTGCTCATAATGGCTCCTAATGACCACCAAAGTAAAACAAAAAAAAAAAAGAAGGGTCTCAAAACCTCTACTAATCATCACCATTAAAACTCAAAAAATGTCTCAAAATATCATCTAGTGACCACCAAAATAAATAAAATTGCCTCTAAGTCTCTGCTAATCATCACCAAAAAAAGAAAAAGAAAAAAACTGCCAAAAATAGTTGCTAGTGACCAGCACATAAGTAAAGTGTCTTGAACTGTTTTCCAAAAAAGAGTAGAAACCATCTCTAAATGTCTTCTAGTGACCGCCAGAAAAGTTGGACGTTCGCATTCAGTATTTCTTTGCTCTTTCCAATTTTTAAAGAGTCTCGTGGACTTTTCCCTGGCGCCCAGAAAAACCTCAGAAGAGCAGGTTTATCTGCCAGCGGACGTTCCTCTGCTCCTGCCACAGGCTCATCACAGAACCCAAACCATAATGCCATCTGAAATTACATCTGCAATGGCTTTCTCTCTTCTGTCAGCATGCGGCGGATAAAAGGATGGGGAGAAAGACAAGACGGAGAGCAGAAGAGAGCGGTTATCCTCCTATGACAGAGCTCCATAAATCTGCTGTGAACACCTGAGGCCAAGCTCGTGTGGGTCTGGGGACATTTGATTTGGGTAATTCAAAACAGAGCAGAGCTCAGATCTTCTACTGTGATCTACTGAATCAGATTGGGTGTGTTTTTGGCTTGGTCGTGATAAAAGCGTCGAGCCAGTTCTGATCGTCTGGTCGTGTCCGATCCTGGAGTCAGTTGCAGATTCAGAACTTCATTCATTAAATCGTAATAATAATAACAATACTACTACTACTACTACTACTACTACTACTACTACTAATAATAATAATAATAATAAAGATTAGAATGGCGTGTGTGTGCGTGTGTGTGATGGATAGATAGATAGATAGATAGATAGATAGATAGATAGATAATAGATAGATAGATAGATAGATAGATAGATAGATAGATAGATAGATAGATAGATGATGATAGATAGATAAATAAGATAGATAGACACAGACGACAGACAGACAGACAGATAGATGAGATAGAAACAACAAGATATGCAGAGAGAGATATAAAGTGTTTTTTTTTAGAGAAGATATGAGATATAGAGAGAGTTACATACAGTATAGAAAACAAAAGAGTCAAGTCAAGTCAAAGTTTATTTATATAGCACAATTTAAAAACCACCACAGTGGACCAAAGTGCTTCACAAGAAGGCGTAGAAGAAGAGGTAGAAGAGGGTAGTTAAGATAAGAATAAGAAAGTAAACAATAATTAGATAGTAAGGCAAAGGGAGGAAGGCAGAAAAAGAAACAAAACGCTTTATGCGGCATGCATAGAGGGACAATACTTATAGTGGCATTTCGAAGGCTGGGAGAACAGTGAGTTTTGAGTCTTGATTTGAATGTTAAGATGGACGGGGCAGCTTTTATGTGAGGAGGAAGAGTGTTCCAACGTTTCGGCCGCCGACCACAGTGAATTAGCGATCACCCCGACATTTAAGCCGAGTCCTGGGGTATTTTGAGGAGCCCTTGGTCGTTTGAGCGCAGGGTTCGTGATGAGGATTGCGGAGATAAAGTTCGGTCAGATAGAGAGGTGCTTGGTCATTGAGTGCCTTAAAGACAAAAGTAGATTTTGAAGTCAATCCGGTATTTGATGGGTAGCCAGTGTAAGGAGCATAGAATAGGGGTGATGTGATCGTACTTGCGTTTGCCCGTCAGGAGTTTAGCGGCAGCAAAAGATACATATACAGTAAAGTAGATTGAGAAAAAGGCAGCGGGGAGAAGTAAAGAGTTGCATATAGGAAAAAAAGATAGATACAGATAGAAAGAAATGTGCATATAGACAAAATAAAGATACAGATAAATTGAGAGAGAGGAGAGATAGAGAGTGAAAAAGAGACAGACAGACAGACAGACAGACAGAGAGATAGATAGATAGATAGATAGATAGATAGATAGATAGATAGATAGATAGATAGATAGATAGATAGATAGATAGATAGATAGATAGATAGATAGACAGATAGAACTTGTAAAAGAGACAGCTAGAGGAAGAAGACAGACAAATAGATGGGTGGGAAAGAGAAAGAGGGAGCAATAGAGAGACAGACAGATATAGAGACTAAGGGAGAAAGAAAGAGGGAAAGTTACACACATAGAAAATGAAAGGTAGACAAAAGAATAGATAAAGAAAGAGCAAAATGGTAAAAAGATAGAATGAGAGAGAGAGAGTGAGAGAGTGAGCGAGAGAGAGGGTGAGAGATACAGATGGAGGTTTTGTGTGAGAGAGAGAGGGAGACAGAGAGGGAAAGAGAGAGGAGAGAGAGAGAGAGAGAGAGAGAGAGAGGAGGAGGGAGTGAGAGAGAGAAGAGTGGAGAGAGAGGAGAGAGAAGATAGAGAGGAGAGAGAGAGACAGAGAGAGTGAGAGAGTTATACAGAAAGAGAGAGAGAGAGAGTGAGAGAGAAGGTGAGTGAGAGAGAGAGAGGGTGAGAGAGAGACAGAGAGAGAGAGAGAGAGAGAGAGAGAGAGAGAGAGAGGAGTGAGAGAGAGAGAGGTTGGAGATAGAGAGAGAGAGAGAGAGAGAGAGAGACTGATGCTCACATGGTGTGTTGTTTCAGACAGGCATGAGGGGGTCTGGCGGGGTCCTCACACTGACGCTGCTCTCTGATCAGTAATTTGTCAGTGAAATGCTACTGGCTACGGGCGTGGCCGCTGCGGAGACAGAAAGGGCCCCTGATGGGAGAGTTCCAGTAGCGGCCACAGATCTGAGGACCCCTGGCGAGACCACTCACCGCTTCTGTTCTCAGCTACCTGCTCACATCACTGAGCCTCATATGCTCCATGCTCTTCCTCACCTGCCTTTTAATATCAAACAATGGGCTGGAATATATTTATATATATATAAAAAAAAAGCTTTTGTGGGTGGTTGCGCCAAAACACACACACACACACACACACACACACACACACACATTGATGATAAAGAAAAAAAAGATGATGATGATGATTATGATGAAAACAATACAAATGACAAAAATAACAAGAAGATGAAGCAAAAGAAAGGTAAAAAATGAAAATGAAATGAAAAATATAAAGAAAAAAAAAACAAGAACAAAAATAGTAGTAGTGGTAGTAGTAGTTGTAGAAGAAGAGGATGAATAAATGTAAGAAAAAAGATAGGAAGAAAAAGAAAAAAGGAAAAAACAAATGAAGAAAAAAATAAGAAGAGAAGAAAATTAAAAAAAAGAAGAGAAGAAAAAAAGAAGATGATGAAGATGATGATGATGATGATGATGATGATGATGATGATGATGATGATATGAAAACAATAAAAAACAAATAAAAACAACAAAACAAAAGAAAATTAAAAAAGGAAGAAGAAGAAGAAGATGATGATGATGATGATGATGATGATGATGATGATGATGATGATGATGATGATGATGATGAAAAAGATGCAAAAGAAAAAGTAGCAAATAAAAGTAGAAAAATAGAAAATAAAAATAAAACAAAACAAAAAGAGTAGTAGTAAAAAAAAATAAGAAATAGAATAAGAATAATAAGAAAAGAGGGAAAAAACTAATGTTAAAAATGAAGAAGATGAAGAAGCAAATTAAAAAGTAGAAAAGTTGAAGAAATCAAAGGAAAAAAGAAGAAAGAGAAGAAAAGGTAAAAAAAAACACAATAACAAAAAGAGGAAAAAGAAGTAGGATAAGAGAAGAAAATGAAGAGGCGTGAAAAAAAATAACAGTAGAGGAAGAAGACAATGAGACGGAAGAAGTAGAACAACAAGAAGAGGTTGAAAAAAGCAAACAAAAGACACACACACACACACACACACACACACACATTGTGACATTACAATATGGTCGCTTTCACATTCTTCCCGTTTCTATGAAGTAAATAAAACAGACTTCCCATCTCGACTGTGAAGGCCACACAGAGACTATTCCTTTAATTCACCACGAGTGAGAGAAGAAGCCTGAAGCGGTAGAGGAAGAGCCCGGCGGAGGAGAAGAAGACCGCCTGTTCACCGCCTGCGCTCTTCATTAGGAGCGACACACACTTTTCTCCAGCTATTCACGCCATTCATACACTCGCACGCCCCAAGTCTTTCTCTCGCTCTCGCCATCTCTTCTTCATTTGTTCTGTCACCGTGGCCTTTTCTCCCGCCGCATAATAGCGCCCGGAGCTCGAGGAGGTCAGAGAGCTCTTTAATTGGGTTTCAAGGTGACTTCACACAGCGTGCGAGTGTGTGAACGTCCATCATTAGGCTGTGTGTTTGTACACTTTAGTAGAGTATTGATGCTTTCAACAGAACCGTTTGCCTTGGGTGGTAAGCTTCTCCATCACCACGCATTCTCCTTCCTGAATCTTCACGAGAATCTTCCTGCCTGGATTACTTCTGTCCGACTCGCTCCTCCATTCCAGACGCTTCATCCATCTGAGAAGGTTTGAGGTTCTCCACCCTGGTCTTCTGAGGGGATCACGTTATGTTGACCTGAATCCGATATGTGGATTGGAAAAGCACTTCGGCGGTTGATGAAGATGAAGTACAGCAGCTAAATGAACCGCCGCAGGCTGTCGTAGCATTAAAGCGCTAGATGACGTAGCTGATGGGATGCTGGAGTATAAACAGATGACATCTTGACATCTTCCCTGACTTACTTATGTAGTTCAATGCAGCGTGTAAAGTTCTTGAGTAAATGGACTTTGTTACTAACGTTAAGTATTTGTTTGACCTACTTTGTAATTTGCAACTTTTACTCTCTACTTGACTACATTTGTAAGTAAATGTACTCTGTACTTCGTTACATTTAAATGGACACTCATGGTTACTCGTTACATCATTGTGATTGTGCGTAACAAGTCGGCATCTATTTCTATTGTGTTTAATTTCTTACGAGGCGATGTCGCCATCCCTTTAAGATGCTGAAGGTACTGAATGCTATTCATGAGACAAATCACGTGAACATCGTCGGTTGCACTTTCTCTTGAGTTTGACAGAGACTGATGTTTTTTTTTTTATCTTTTTTGTTTTGCCATTTTAAAGCATTGAAGTGTTACACTTCATTTCTAGATTAGGAAATAAAAATAAACAAAGAGTGTCTTGTTTTTCACATTTCTTGGAGTAACATACTAAAGTTCTTTGAAAAATTGGAAACTTTTTGACTTTTATTAAGTCGTAAATTTTGAAAACATTTTTTTTAAGTGTTCTCAGAATTGGTGACTTATAATGGAGTAATTTCTTCAGCAAAGTACCCGCACTTTTACTCAAGTATCGTTGTCAGATACTCTTTACATCCCGTTCCTAATCAGTGGGGTTTGATATGACTTGAGTCCTACTCGCAGCTATATCCGCTCCAACTCTTCTGAGAAATCTGTCCAAGGGGCTTGGGAGTGTGTTTACGAGAATTATAGTAGTAGTTGTAGTAGTAGTTGTTGCAGTTTATTTGATTACTTGAATTCAATTATTTGAGTTTGTGCACCTCTAGGCTAAAACATTGAAGGCCTGGCTTCTTCTGAATGTCTATTGAGATGGACCACCCTGTTTCCACCAAGTATAGAACTGTCAAAAACGTCTTGGTACGCTGAAGCACTCAATGCTCCTTTCACTTCATCTTTCCACCAAGGAGCTTCTGAAAAACACCCCCACAGCATAATTGCTTCACCACCATACATTAGCACAAAGCTCCTGACAATTGCCCCACCTCGACTCGCCCATTCCACAGGCAGATGGTGAAGCGTGAGTCATTGCTCCAGAGAGCATGAGCGTGTCTTTACTACTCTGGAGTCCAGTGGTGGCGTGCTTCACCGATTGTTGGGATGCAGATGTTTGGCCACAAACATCAACTCCATGAAGTTGCTTTTGAGTCTATCTGAAGGTGACGTTAAGTTTGCAGCAATTTCCTGTAGAACGTTATTCTTTGAACTAATAGATTGTACTGAGCCAAGTTTGTCATTGAAATGCCACTATGGGGTGCATCAAAATTGTGGTTGGCACTGTGAATTGCACACAGTAAGCTGTGTCTTGGAATGTGGAAGCTTGTTTCGAAGCTGCAATGCCTGGGTGACATGTCCAAGTCCCGACAGTTTCAAGACACAATCGTTTTAGTTTGTTACGCAACAACTGAACTATTAAATGTCTAAATCAGGGGTGCCCAAACTTTTTGATTCGCGGGCCACATTGGGTTCTAACATTTGACAAAGGGGCCGGACCGGGCTCGGGGAAAAAAAATACACATTTTAGGGTATACACATTTTTGTATATAATTTAGTATTTAACGTTAAATAGTGTTTATTTATATTTAAAAATGAGAAACAAAAAATGAAAAAAACGGATATAATTCTAAAATGCAAATAAAGTGATTTAGCATTTTAACTGCTTTTTAAAATGCGTTCATAAATTAAGCAATAAAAACCTTCATAATGGAACTTTGAAAAAAATGTTTTAAATGTTGAAAAAAAATGTTGAAAAAAAAAGAAAACAATTTTTTACAAGCTCGGGTGGGCGTTGTGAAACAAACCGTATTCGTTTGAGATCACATGGTGTGTTCACATGGTGAACTGAATTTGCGGCAAATTTGTGGTGATTGGATGAAATTGCAAGGTCGCAAATAAATCGCGGGGTTTTGCTGAATTCGCGTGAATTGGCGCTATCGCAAATCCTGTAGGGACTGAATACTGCCCGCAGGCCGTATTCCATTCATTTTATGAATCAAGTCACGGGACGGTCAAAATTTGATTAAGGGCCGCATTTGGCCCTCGGGCCGGACTTTGGACATGCCTGGTCTAAATAGATCAAATATTTTCTAGTGCTGTCAAAGTTAACGCGTTAACACATGTGATTCATTTAAAATGTTAATTACCTTAATTTTTTTTACGGGTTGACGCTGTTACACCCAAGAGAGCCGTGCTTGTGTCACCAGGTGCGGCTCGTTACGATCAGCATCGCACAGTGATTGTGTTCAGCTGCTACTCTTTAGGCTCAAAGTTTTTAAGGACAGACAATGTATCTAGGCTTCGGATCGTGCAAATTTGTGTTTTGAAGGTTCGCCTGCCCATGACCTCATCTTTGCCTAATGGACTTATTAAAACTGATCTACAGAATCTACATATGTGACTCGACCGGCTTTTCCTCGCTTACCGCGCTTTACAGTTTGCAGTTCCTTTTCAATTGCAAATAGCTTGATGGTCAGAATACTCGGTCGGATCAAATCTCTGTTCAAAAAGCTCACACTTTAGATTTGTAGGGATTAGACAAACAGACAACACTGTATTTACTTACTGTACATTTAAAAACAGACATCCTAAGCTTTATGTAGACATGTGTTTCATGTTAGATTGTATTTATTAAGTTCAGTTTTAGGCTGACACAGAGAAGGCAAAACAACGCTTCTCGTTTTAGTTTTATTATGATTATTATGATTATTATTATTATTATGATTATTATTATTATTATATGTATGTGTAAGATCAAAATGGTCTTTTTTTGTGTTTTATCTTGAAAAATATTGCGACTCGACCTCAGAGGGTTAAAAAAAAAAGAAAACATATTGCAAATAGAACAAAATGACACTAAATTATATTACAGTCCTTTAACGAGTGCTTATTTAGTGCTGAGTTTACAATAATTTACATATTACACCACAATATCCAATACTACAAGCTACAGTCATTTAATTGTGATTAATTAGTTAAAGAAATTAATCCTTTGACAGCCCATATATTTCCATGATCAGATCAAATAAAGTAAAACAAAAAAATGAAAAAATAGTGAATGAAGCTTTGCCACTCCATGCCTTTAAAGATCAATCGTGATGATTCCTTTTTATTTGCTTCAGAATGTTCCAGAGACGAGCGATCATAGGAACTGGTTCAGTATTATGTCTGCTTTACACTACAATGAAATACATCAGAAAAGGCAAAACTTGCCCAGAAGTAGTAATTAAAACTACTTAGCGGCGCAATTACACATTCTTCAAGATCTGTCGCTACAAGTCGCGTTTGAGTCGTTTATTCCACATCTTTTACTCACAAAGAAACGGCACTACAGGGCGAAAGAAATATGCTTTTTTTCTTTCTACATATTAGAAAGATATATTATACTTTTTTCTTATCTATATATTATATGTAGGACATAAACTATTAAAGCGTATGGCCATAAGTATTAAATATTTGAGGAAGAACCTGAAATGGGAGGCGCGTCAGGAACCAGGTCAACACCCGTAAAACATGGCCGCCGTGTGCTGGCACTGTGTGGGCATGTGGTTCTCGTGGAAAACGGGCATCAAGCCAAGACTGAACGCTTTGATGGGTTTTAGTACTGATAACCAATTACAAAAGCGTGAGAACGTGTTGCATCACGGAGTCCTGAGAGACGCGGGAAACCAATCACATGCAGCGATTAGACGAAACACACTGCTGGAATAACGATAATAAAGTAAATCGATCAGGAAGTCTGTCTGTCCATCCATCTATCTATCATTCCATCCATTTATCATCCATCTACCTATCTGTCTGTCTGTCTATCTATCTATCTATCTATCTATCTATCTATCTATCTATCTATCTATATATATAT
>CM051493.1:13771574-13811738 GCA_028031935.1 Paedocypris micromegethes
ATCTATCTATCTATCTATCTATCTATCTATCTATCTATCTATCTATCTATCTATCTATCTATCTATCTATCTATCTATCTATCTATTTATCTGTCTGTCTGTCTATCTAGCCAAACATTCAGCCATCCATCCATCCATCTATCCATCCATCCATCCATCCATCCATCCATCTATCTATCTATCTGTTTGTCTGTCTATCCATCCATCCATCATCCATCCTACCATCTATCCATTTACCATCCAACTTTCTATCCATCTATATATCTATCTATCTATCGATCGATCGATCCATCCATCCATCCGTCCATCCTTCCAGCCATGGAAGGATAGATCCATGTCTGTCTGTCTGTCTGTTTTTGTCTCCACATGTTTATTTATCTACATTTATATAATTCAGTCTCATATATCATCTTTCTTTTTGTTTATCTGTTTGTCTGTCTTGAATATGTTTATTGATCACACCGCCAATTCCTCCATCCATCCATCTGTCTGTCTGTCAGCATTGTGTCTGTCTATTTATCACTTGTAAGTCTATCAATCAATCAATCCACCAATGTCTGTCTATGTCTTTTTCTGTGTATTTATCCATCTGACTTTATTTGTCCATCCATCCATCCATCCATCCATCCATTCATCTATCCATCAATCATTAATCTGTCTAACTGCGTATCGGTCTGTCTGCCTGTCTATCTACCTTTGTCTGCCTATTTGTCCTGTGTAAGTCAATCCATCTTTGTCTGTCAATATGTCTGTGTTGTAGACACACACACACACACACACACACACACACACACACACAGACACACACGGAGAAGAAAAGTGGGTAATTTGAGCTTCTCGGACAGAGCATTAAATATGCACTAGACATCTCGGAGCACAGAGAACTCAACTCCTGAATAAATAACCCAACAAACAACAGACTATCAGCCAATCCACAAATCACTGCTGTCAGACGGGAGATAATAACACACACGTACACCCACCGGCTGTGTGTCTGAGGGTCCCGGCCAGACGCTGCTTTCTTCTCTCACTTACAGACAGCGGAGAAGATTCTGTCTAGCATCCGCCGGTTTCTCCTTAAGCGACGATGACAAAACAACCAACGTCTGGCGATTATTGGCCAAACCGCAGCCTCGTGTGACGTGTACAGTAAGTACAGTAGAGCTGTACGATGAGAATATTTTTGAGAAATTATAATTTTTTTTTGTTTATAATAAAAATCACAATTCTTTCTAAAAAAAAAAAAGTATATTCTGGATCTTGCTATCTATCTGTCTGTCTGTCTCCGTGGCCTATCTATCTGTCTGTCTGTCTGTCTACAGTATCTATATATCTATCTATCTATCTATCTATCTATCTATCTATCTATCTATCTATCTATCTATCTATCTATCTATCTATCTGTCTATCTAAATAGATACATATATATACCCATCGATCGGTCTGTCTGTTTGTCTGTCTGTCTGTCTATCTATCTATCTATCTATCTATCTATCTATCTATCTATCTATCTATCTATCTATCTATCTATCTATCTATCAGTCTGTTTGTTGTATAATGTCTGTCTGTCTGTCTGTCTGTCAGTATGTCTCTGTCTGTCGGACCCTCCAACTATCTGTCTGTCTGCCTGCCTGTCTAACCCTCTGCCTAAATGTCTGTCTGTCTTTCTGCCATTTAGTACGTTTCGTTCTTTAACAAAGAATAGTCCATCACAAACATTGTGGGTCATGCGAGCATTGCTAAATTTAAATAAACTGGCATACAAATAAATAACATCACAAAAATCCACCTGCTCAATCATTTCCCAATTATAATTCCTACCGCAACTTTTCAGAGAAGAAAATACACAAAATATTCTAGAAAATTCCAGGAAGGAATGTGAACCAGACCTAAAGTTAGAATGGTGCAATTATAATCGAACCTTTTAGTGAGCGGTTTCATCCATGTCTGGGTCACACAGACCTGGACAGAACACAAACTAAAAGAAGACCACCCAAACCAGACGGAGAAAGACCACAGACGGCTCACATCACATAAACAGCTTTTTCTTTTTCTGAGTCACTGGGAGCTGGACCAATCACAAGCAGTCTGGGCCTGAAGGCGGGGCATTCCCTGTATGAATGAATTTACACACATGAAAGTACATCCTGTTTGATAAGTAAAAGCTATTAGTCAGTGTTTTAAAAGCATGTAGACATGTTTAACCCGTTTCTAAACATAGCCACAACAGTTATTGTTTGACCGTTTGCGAGTGAGTCGAAATTATACGTGTTATTTGTGATCGGTTTTACGTTAAAGATTAGAATGTCTGACTATTTGTCAGTGGTTAATGATTAGAATTTTACAAGTTAGGATATTGACTTTTTAAATTTAGTTTTATTACACATTTTAGTTTTATTAGTTTTTTAGCTGTTTTTTTTTGTTTGTTTGTTTGTTTGTTTGTTTTCGGTTGTCTGCGTTTTTAATAAAGTTCTTGCGTTTAGCTTACACGCTCTCTACTTCAAAATGTTTTAAACCACACCTGGATTGGCGGTCGACCAATCACAAAGGGACACACACACACACACACACAATTTTACTAATTCAACATTTTTGAACAGGGGTAACTGGAGTCCCAGAGGAAACCCATGAGTCTCTGTAATATTTATTATAAAAAAAATAAATGAAATTTTGTGTGTGTGTGTGTGTGTGTGTGTGTGTGTGCATCGTAGCGATCTATATGCTTTGTAGCAGTCATTCATAAAAAAAAACCCAGCCTGTGATTCATTCATTACCCGTGGAAGTGATTATCAGTGATGAGCAAAATGTCAAAAACGGCCCATCCGGGTCAGAACCGAAGCGTGGCACTGGATCAATCCCAGGCCTGGTGGGATTGATTGTGGCGTGTTCCTGGCTCGGGCTCGCGTGGTGGGACTCTCCTGCTGGTGTAGGCTTTCCGAACCATTACCCGGACCCGATCAATGAATGACCCGCGTTTACTGCTGACCTGACGGGCCGCCGAAGCAGAAGAAGCCCAAAGAGCATGTGCTTCTCTCCAGATAACCCGAGTAAATCTGAATACATTAAGCGTGTAAGCAGGCCAACTCATTCAACCTTTAAACAGGCTCCATCAGGCCCATAAAGGACGTTAAAGCACTGCCTCCTCTTAAAGTGCTGGATAATTGAGTGGATTTCAAAACCACCGAGATGTAAAAATGAAAAAATAATTCGCACAAACACACTGAGAATCTCTTAGATTTTTGGCTAGCTGTAAAGGTCTTAACCTAAGTTAAAAAAAGTTTAAATTAAATTACCGTAAAACCCTCTAATAGAACGCCACTATGACGAACGGTTTGGAAAATAGAACGCCACCTCACGTTCTATTCTACACACACTGTACTGCTCTATCACATCTTGAGTCCTATGGTGCTTATCATACTGACCCAGTGAATAAAATATTAATAATGATGTGTATAAATGCATTTATTACCAAGTCAGAAAATCGAAATTAAAACCCACGTGGATCCTTTTAAGACAAATCACTGCAATTGCCCCTTCTTACAACACAACAGGTTCATGTAAACATGATTTATTTTAAAGTTAAAAAAGAGAAGGTGCAACACATGCAAGCTTCCCATTGGCTCTTTCAAGGAACAAGTTCATCTGACAATTTGGAGCAGCTTGATTCACTCTCGCTCTTGGTGATTATTGAAGCCACAGTGCACTGCAAACCAAGAGTTGAATTTATTAGTGTAACCACACTTTTGGCTTTATTTGCGGTTAAGGGAGTGAGGCAAATTATTTGTCTGGTATATTTATCGGATATATATTTGTGACCAACAAGTTGAAAACTACACCACCACCTTCTAATAGAACGCCACCTCTAATAGAGCGCCACCTCATTTTCTATTATGTTCTTTTTTTCCATAATTTAGTTTTAGTTTTGCCTTTTTGTGGCGATTTATGATCTTTATTAGTTATTATTTAGATTTAAATTGTGGTTTTAAGTTGCAACTTTAGTTTTCGTACTTCCTTTTGTGGGGATTTATGTTTTTTTTATCCTGAATTGTGCTTTACCTCAAACTATATGCTGTGAATTTAGTTTTGGTTTTACCTCCAATAGCAGTTTTGTTTTAGCATTGCGTTTGAGTGGTTTAAATAAAAGCAGAGTTTGTGAAGTGAGTCTATGTTCGGGAAGTTCTTTCCAACATTTTACACCATCAAGACTTAGTAAAAATCTAGTCCAAAGGCTTTCAGATGAATTTGGTCAATTGGTTGAACATGGGTGTGTGTGGTGGGGACGTCAAGGAGTGTGTGTACTCTAGTGTGTTATTCTGCCGGGCAATTGGTGTGTGTTGTGTCTCCTTATATAAGGTGACTTTGAGGGTCTCGTAATGTGCCAAATAAATGAAATGGATTATTATTATTAATCTATAAAAGATTCAAAATGAAAGTTTCATCACGCTGGATCCAGCTCCCTGTGACCCAAAAATGGAGGAATTGTTTACTAGAAGCAAGATAGATATTGCTTTAAATTATTACAATTTCTACCGAATTTTCAGAAGCTTCTGGGATTGTTTTCTTTCCATTTCAATGCATTAAGAAAATTGACTTGTAAAAGCACCACATTTTCCGAGAGAAATCAGTTGGATGGAATAAACAAATATATGGGAGATTTAAACGCCAGTAATGGTGACCCACAGGGAACATATTTATAAATAAAACGTGCGTGTGGAATGGGACGAACTAATGATCTTACAGCAGCTAAAAGCTCAAAGGTTTCACTTAAAAGCTCTTCTGAAAGGCCTCCGGTGTTCTTAGAAAACACACTGTGAATTTATCCTCCGAATAGCTTCCCCCCATCCCTCCATCCCTCCATCCCTCCCTCGGCTTTATAGCTCTGTGTACACGCTGTAAACACCAAGATGGCACTGATGCAGCCGTGTCACTTCTGAACGCCGGCGCTGAGGGAATCGTTTGTTTGCGCTCTTCAAATGTGTCATTAACTGGCATTAACACACACTTGTTTGTAGAATCTCCGTCCTCTGCGACTTCTAACACACACCCAGAGAGAAAAAGAGACGATCGGGAGTAGACAAACAGGTCAAGTGCCCGCTAAAGTTTCAGCGATTGATAGCATGGAAGCGTCAGGCCTTCAAACGAGCCACTGAAAGGGCTGCAAAAGACTCAAATGTTCAAAAAAAAAAAACGACGAGGAACCTCGACCTCGCCACTGATCTGCAAGAGCAAATGGATGCAGTTTTTTCGCAGTCAAAACCAAACACTGGATCTTAGCAAGAACTTCTAGAATGAAAAATTTACCTCAGGAATGATAAACGTATATACCTACCTACACTGTAAAAAATGTGACGTGCTACTTGCATAAAAAATGTTTGTAAACATATTACACAAATTATATTTAAGTAGTTTCTCAACGCTTACTTTGAAGTAGAACATACTTGATAAAATAATGTAAAAAATCTCGATAAATTCAGCCTGACATTATTAATTTAACAATTGTTAGTGGATTGTGCTTTTTAATTTGAGAAAATAAATCCAAATGTTCCCAAAATCAAATTTTTGATTATTGATCATTTGATTTCTGAAGACTTGATTGACAACATTTCCATATATTTCCTCACAAGAAGATTACACTCATTAGATAATCTTCTCTATCTCTAATAAGACCTTTAACAGCCAGAAAGCAAGAGAGTGGAATCCAGCTTATCTTCATTCTGAAGAGCAGTAGACACATTGATGGTGAGATGATTATTTGCATTATTTAAATATAAAATGTCATATTTTAATATGTTACCTTTTTATAATGTAACAGTTAATAGTATAATAATGTAACAGGTAAAAATGTTTATGCTTTATTTTAAAGCTTAAGAAAATGTAAAGAACTGTAAGCAACACATGCAAGCTTCTCATTGGCTCTCCCAAGGAAAAAGCTCATTTGATGATTTGGAGCGATTGTTGGCGAATCCTTTTGGCGAATCCATATGTAAAACTAGTCATTAACGTACGTATATGCAGATAAACCACAGGAGCAGATATCGGCACGGACCATCTGTCAGCACTTGACCCAGAAGGTCTCTGGAGGACATCTGAGATGGCGAGATGGTTCCTACGCGTTCTCTAAGCCGATTTGGCCACGATGAAGTCGATGTAAACAAACGTCCACCGGTTGAGTGCAAACGCCCAGATGTGTCAAGCCATTTTGCGGGTAATTATTTACATTAATTAATATAAAATTAGTATAATGAATATGTTTAATACTACTAATAGAGTGTAATAGTAATAATTGAAAGTGTATTAATCCCTCAATGGGAAAATAGCTACTCCTTATTATTTCAAAGTTAAATATTTCATTTAACATTAAATATATTATTGATTAAATATATTTAAATATAATTTTTTTAAGATATTTATATATTATAATACATATTAAATATATTTTATATTGTATTAAATACATAGGATATTATATAAAATAATGTTTCATATTATAAATATATTTTAATGTTAAAATAATTGACTGTTTATAATAATATTTAATAATTAGATTTGTTGAAATGATGCGACCAATCCTAGGTGGAGCCCCGTCTCCAAGAGCCAGAGTGGCTGGGATTGGCTGCGGTTCTCCGTGACCCAGAAATGGAAAAGTTTCTGAATGTAGATGATTAAAGAAGTTCTCTTAGCATCAGTTTGTGCATGTAGTAGTATACCGCCTTTGTTTATAATTTGCACTATGTATTATGTAAAGCCATTTGCATTTTTCTTGTGTTCTTTGTTCTTGTATACTGTGTTATTTTTAAACCGTTTCTTGTCTTCTATATTTTGGACCATTTTTCAACATATTGTAGTTATTTATTTTGGTTTTTCAATGTGTATATTTTACGGTTATCTCATCTTTATTTTTGCACCAAACTGAGTAGCTATACTAATTTCATTGTAACCCTGTGATAGAATGACAATAAAGACATTCTATTTTATTCTATTCTATCCTGTTATATTTTTTTCTATTCTATACTTTAGCATGTGTGATTTGGCTTGTGAAACAAAATTTGCTCATATTCAAGTGACGTTTTTCTTATCCGTATGTGTCCGTATGTGTCCGTGTGTGTGTGTGTGTGTTTAGTGTCCTCTCTCTCTCTCCAGGTGTGTCAGGCCAGACAGCTCTTGGAGCAAGTGTCTCTCAGCTCAATTCCACCGTCTGCGAGGGGTCGTCTGACCTTTCACCTCTCTGGAGCAGACGTGGGCTGAATATAGACCCCAACTCGGCATCCAGGCCCCTGAGAAACATGAGCAGAGCTGAGCAGACATGCACTGGTGCCGTGGATGAGATTTTATTAATATACTGGTTTCTCTCCCAGTGACAGACATCATCTCTCACCCTGAGGGCGACAGATAATCCCTCCTACACAAACAGATACGTGGACAAATGCACACGGTGATTGTTCCATGTGTATAGGGTCGGAAAAACAAGCCTGGTGCATCAGAGGGTAGACAGAGAGAGAGAGAGAGAGAGAGAGAGAAAGAGAGAGTTAGGGAGAGAGAGAGAGAGAGAGAGAGAGAGAGAGAGAGAGAGATAGGGATAGGAAGAGAGAGGAGATAGGTAGAGCGGGTGGGAGGAGAGAAAAGAGAGTGGTGGGGCCAGGGAGGAAAAAAAATGAACAGAGAGAGGGTGTGGCAGTTTATTATTGAGAATAATAAAAGGAGAGAGGTAGAGAAAGTGAGAGAAGAGTAAGAACATAAGAGAGAGAGAGGTGGGGTGAGGGAGGATAAAAATGAAGAGAGAGAGGTAAGAATGTACCAGTAAGAAAGGTTGAGTGTGATAGAAAGAGAGAGGTAGAGCAAGTGAGAGAAGAGAAAGAAAGAACGAAAGAAAGAGAGGTGGGGTGAGTGAGGAAAAAAGAGATAAAGAGAGAAAGAGTGTGTAATGAAAAGAGAAGGGGAGAGAGAGAGAGAGAAAGAAAGAGTGTGTGTGTGTGTGGGGGGGTGACAGTAAGAAAGATTGAGTGATTGTTAGATATAGATATAGAGCGAGTGAGAGAAGGGAAAGAAAGAGAGGTGGTGCAAGGGAGAAATAAAAATTAAGAGAAAGAGAGGGAGAGTGTAAGGAGAAGAGAGAAAGAGGAGAGAGAGAAGTGGACTATGAGAAAATGAAGGTTTAAGAAAAAAAAATAAGAAAAAAAGAAGGAAAGTATAAAACTAAGAATGAAAGAGAGGGAGAGGGGGCAAAATGCCATGATCTTTATTTATTCAATCAATGTGTATTAAAAAAAGAGTAATATTAGTATGAATTTAATATTACACATTACTTATTTGTAATGAACAACATACACTACCGTACATAAATAAAATTATATAAATTCAAATAGTCTATAAAAATACATTAGTCAAAAAGTAACACTGACACAACAAATGTAATCAATCCATCCATTATCGGAACAATTTTTTAATTCTGGGTCACAGCAGCCAATCACAACAAGTCTGAGCCTGAAGGCGGGAAATACACTGTGTATTGGTGGCCAACCAATCACAGAGCGTGACAGATACAAAAATTGACACTCTCACTCACATCTGTACGGATGGACTTATAGTATGTTTATAGAAATAAATGTATTTATAAAAAAAATGTTCCTCATCACGCTAATTAGGTTTCTCAAGTACAAAGCTGAAATACCTTTGAGCTTTGTTTATAGCATTTATCATCACAAATAGCAATTAAAGTAATCAACCTCTAATCACCTATTAAGGTCCAAATGAGTCAATGAGAAGCGAGTACAGCAGACGGCCATCAACAAAAAAACACGGTAATAAACAATAAAAGAGCCTTATTAAAATCAGCTGCGGGGTATTTACGGAAACTTTTAAAGAATGTTTCGTGTGTGAGTGTGTGTTGGGACTGCAATATATTACTCCATCAAAAGCCTTTATGGGAACTCACAGATCAAAGCGGCGGTAATTAGTGGTGACGTGCTGTGTGCAAAATCGTTAATCCGCTAACACACAGGCTTTTAAAACCCGCGTCCGCATCCACAAGACTGCCGCGGTCTCAGATGCTAACACCCAACAAAACCTTAGCCATCCTTAATCTTCAAAGTTCACGCCAATTTCACCACTTCTCCTGCACCACTGAGCATTTCACAAGACACCTGGCACCATGTCCAACCCAACTCGCTCCGGCTTCACTTTTTGCTCTGCTGATTAAATTATTCATAGACTAGCCTGTTGTCATTCATTTTTAAGCCGTTTATTTTTTATGTGATTTGCGGAAGCAATTTCCCAACCCCAAAAACCATAGGTCACAATAGTTTCCCCTTGTTTCTGTACAACCGACTTCCTGGCCTGAAAATCGAACCCTTGACTTTTAGTGATCCAAATGCCGTCTACTAATTTGGTGCTTTAGTAGATTTGATACCAATCTGCCGGAAAAGGCATCACCACGTGGTCCAACTTCAAGGACACTTTGGAAAATCCAAAGCAGTGGGCAGTCACGGGTCCAAGGTCTTGCTCAAAGACCCTTCAGTTCCTTCAGGTCCGTGATTCAAACCTGCACCGTCTAGTGGCAACTCCACTAGGCCACAACTCCACTGTGGAATCTTAAATAAAATAACAATTGTTCCAATCAAGTGGGAAGACCTTGAAATGACGGATGAACAAAGCGTTCAAGCCATGACAAGACGGCAAATTTCAATTATGCTTTGACGTATCTGAGTTACTGGGTCGGCATTCTTTCAGAAGACACTTGGATGTTCATCTCTCCGTTGACAGATAGACCTTGCCGGAGGACATCAATGCCACCTGTATTTATGTGCACAGGCACCTGTGGCCCTCAGAACTGCTCCTCCGACACCAAGCACTGACGGGAAAGACCTATCTGTTTATTGATCGGAGCAGATGGCTGTCAATCAATCTTATCATCTTCCTGCATGTTTGCTCCTGAGGGAGTCAATATGGCTCTAACCCTGACAGAAGGCTGAGCGGACCAATCACGGAACTTGAGAGAATAAAAAGGCAGGGGGTAAGACGAGTCCAAATCAAATGTTACTGAAACATCAAGTAGCTCCAGATGGAGCAGAAAAGCTCAGATTAGGGTCTGAGGGGTAAATTGACCTTCATGCCCCTCGGCCAATTTAAGGGAAAACAAACAAAAACAAATCGCTTCAAAAAGCAATGGTAGTCAATTGGCAAGAGCATAAGACTCAGACAGGCGGACAATTCCAATTGTAGTCACTGGAAAGTCACCGTAGGTTTTTACGTTGAGTTGAGTTGAGTTGAGTTCAACTCTATTGTAACAAGGTACGATGAAGTTGGTCCAATTGGAATGTAGAGGTTCTTCTCTTTAAATGACACAATAGATGTCATTGCGTGCGTACCCTGTGTAGACTATCCGACGGATCATATCGACAAGAAGTCTACAGTATTGCAAATTACTTTACCGGCATTAGGCAGATGGTTTTACCCAAAAAGGAGCATTCGAACCATTTACAATGCATTGCGCACCAACAAGTTTGTGACCAAGTGAGCTCCGCTATGGATGCAGAGTAAAAACGTAAAAGAGAAAACGAAAGGAAGAAGTCCAACAAGTGATTCTAAACTCTTACCTCGACAGATGTTCCCGCTGTCTGGCTCGAATCCGGATTTGCAGGTGCAACTCCCAATTGGGACCATCCAGTCCCCATCTCCATTACAGTAGAGCTTTATGGGGACGTCCACCTCTTCAGAGTTGGGGATGCACATGCCGCGAGCAATAACCAGTGAGGTACTCTCAGCCCCCGTTAGAGTCTCGGGAAAGATGGCAAAGTTCTGTACCACACTGGGGCATTTCTTGTAAAAAACCCGGACTGAGAGCAAAGACATGCAGGCGCCGTAATCCTGAAACGCTAGATAGAAGCCGTTTTTGGACAGTGGCCCAAAGCTTCGCACCTCTGTGTTCACCTTCATCAACCTGCCACCAAAATCCACTTGCGAGAAGCTCTCGTCTGCCGCAATGGTGTCCACCTTCAGGTAAGGAGCCTCCATCCAGAAGGTCGACCCTTTGGTGGCTATCACAGAGTCTGTCTCATAGTAGTAGAGGTTAAAGGTCTCCTTGCAGGACCCAGGGACTCTTGGGATGCTGCTGCAGTCTCGGACGGTGAAGCGCATCTCCACGTAAAGACGCTGAGCTCCTCGACGTGCAATGAAGGTTGTGAGAAGCCAGTTGTTCTGGTTAGATTCAAAGACGTTGCACACCTGGTATGTCCGAATGGTGTTGAGGTTCTCGTCGTAGCCACTTACTTCCTCCCACTAGAAGAAAACACAAATGAATGTTAAAAAAATCTCCGAAATTAGTTCATCCTTTAACTTTACTTTTCTTTACAGTCATTTATCAGACGCTTTTGTCCAAAGTGACTTACTCTGTACAAGTCAGTACAATTTTTACAACTGAATCACCCAATTAGCATTTGGCAGGAAGTATATTACTTTTCTTGGAAATTGACCTACTACTTTCAGCCAAACTTTAAAATGTCAGCCTTAATCAGAAAGAAAGCAGAAACACACTAAAAGAGAGAACAAATGATGAGGTAAAAGGGTAGAGAACAAGACAAAGAAGGCCGAGATCTATTCCAGTGGCTCCTCAAATACTCAAGCGGTTTTTACTTTACTTAAGTCATGGATGAATCAGCAAATAAAATGGATAGTGTGTCTCGATAAACTATGTGTTCAGTGAACATGACGTTACACTTTGCCGCAGAGTGAAAAAAAAGTTGTTGTGCTAGCTTTCAATTTAGCAAAATATACCATAGTCAACTATTGTTTTACGCAACCGCATGCTAAGCTAAATTTCAAACCTCCTTGTGATGAATATCATACATTTTGTTTTGTTTTAGTTGCACGAAATGTTTATAAATAAATATTTACAATTATTCATCATTTTACGGAATTATTAAATATCGATAAGCGTCCGTTCCAACGCTAGGTTACAGAAAATAGCCGCTAGGCAATGTCAAACCGATGTTGTCAGTCTGATATTTTTTTATATAAAATGTATAAAATTTTATATATAAAAAATATAAAAGAAGCATTCAGAAATATTGCCAAAAATATAGAGCGTTCCAGAGAGAAAACGGTTTCACCATATTAAGAACATGTATTTGTCCGATCGATATCACGCAGGAGTGTGTGTTGCTATTGACATGAAGGTCTGAACTCCGACATGTTTTCGCTGTTCATTAAATATTTATATGTAATGAGTTCCCAGAAATTGGTCCTGCCTCCTATTCCCCAAACCCGAAAAACGTGCGAAATCTTCATCTAAAACTCCGAAAAACCATCTCGCTCACACGGACTCTTCTAGTAGATGATCAGATCTGTCGGTCAGCGAGACTGTGGCCATCTGCTCCGTGTTCGGGCGGAGCCACTTAACGTTACACCATCACCATATGATGATATGTGGTGCAGAACAAATTTCAGATTACGCCACTTCGAATTACAATTAGAGGGAAACGGCTTCTCCCACTCCGGCTCTCGCTGTAGATTGTGAAACGCTCTCGAGTTTACAGTGTATGGCTTGGGAAAAAAAAGGATGCAGTATTTGTTGTGTTATTTATTTTTTGTTTATATTCACAATTTTTACACAACATTAACAACAATATTAAATATTATAAAACAAAAAGCTCAAACTAATTGTTTTTCTTTTATGTTCGTATTGCATTTCTATCTATCTTGTAATCTTTCTTCCCTTTCAATGTACTTTATACGTATATGCTTCTGTATATTTTATCTTACTTCATGTATTGTTCTCTCCATACCTCATTCTACAATTCTTCTCTGTATCTCTCTCCCCCTCCATTCTTCCCTCTCTTTCTCACTCTCTCTGTCTCTCTCATCTCTCCCCATCTATCTCTGTCTCTATAACTTTTATTTTTCTTGTATGCATTGTCTTTCTTTCTTTTTATCTATATTTTTTTCTCTTTGTTGTTCTTATTTATCTAATTCACCTCTGTATCTCTCTCATTTTTTTTCCCTTCATACATAAGTCTTACCCTTTTTTTTCTGCCTCTTTCTATAATTTTCTCACTATTCTCTCTCTCTCTCTCTCTCTCTCTGTGTCACTCTATCTCTTTCTCTCTCTCTCTCTCTCTCTCTCTCACTATGTCAAATTCTGAACTTCTTCATGTGGCAAGCAAAAATGGCAATTTATTTGAGTCGAAAAAGAAAAAAATCAAGAAGGATGATGTCACAAGCATGTTCAGGGGTCTTTTTAAAGCTGGATTACTGATTGATTTCAGATTTTATGCAAATGTGATGTGAAAATGTGAAAAGTATTGTAAATAAATTGGCTGTAAAATCTCAATCTCTCTCATTCTCTATTTTCCTCTCTTTGTAATTGTCTTGTTATCCCATCTCCTCCATCTCTCCGGTTTATCTCTCTTGTTCTCCATCCCTCTATCTCTCTCTCATATTCTCTTTTCAAACCTCTTTTGTTGGTACGTCAACCATTCACACAATTCTCATCTCTCTCTCTCTTTCTAGTTTAACATCTACACCCCTGCCCCTCTCCATCTTCCTCTTTTAATCTTGGTGTGCTTTTTAGTAATATGTATATTTACTTGTTAATTTTATTATGATTGGATTTGTGGATTATGTGATTACATTTTACTGTAAGGCACTTTGGTCAGTCTACTGTTTTTAAAAGTGCTTTTATAAATAAAGTTGACTTGACTTGACAAGTTGACTACAAACTAAAAGCCATATTTGAAACTCTTCAGCTCTCAGCTTCAGTCCCATTTCGGCAGGAATGAGAGTCCAGTGAAGCCACGCTGGGGTCATTTATCTTGACTGGGGACCAAACACTCAACCAGTAAGTGTTGATGTGTGATGATGCGCTCCCAGTCCCGGGGGGTCCGGTGGTGGGCAGCTGTGAGGTAACAGCAGGGTCAAAACGCCCCAACCTCCATGGTGGACGCCACTGAGCACCACAGACTCATGGGTAAAGCTTTTAGCCTTTTAACAGACTCCCAGAATCCCCGGGAGAATGTCGGCCATGACGGAGGAAAACAAACACGGGGTTTGCGAGTGGACTCTCGAGGCCTGTAGTTACACTTCTGCAGCGTTTGAGTAGCAGTAAGTGTCTGTGTACCTGAGCGGAAGGGCTGCCGGTGTGTGTGTGTGTGTGTGTGTGTGTGTGTCCTCTTGAGGGCTGTTGAGTCACGAACCCTCGGATGTGCCATCAGGACGTCTGCCTTTGAGAGGAGGCTAGTGAATCTCAGAGACAGCGAAAGTTGGGGGGTAAAAATAAAACAATCGCAAATCAAATCGACGTTTGAAAGACTTGCCAGACAAAACACTTTGAATGGAAGCAGCTCCTTCGCGGTGAATGTGAATCGTCAAGAATAACTCACTTTATACTTTGGAAGATCTAGCTTGCTCTTCTGGTCATAGCCACAACGATGTTTTTTTTTTCAACGACAATGTTTTTCTCTTTTAACTGACTTTTTTCCCCTAATTTTGGAACACAGATGGACAAATGGACATTTTTCTTTTTTAAATATCATTTTGTTTTTTTTTATTTTTTTTATTCCCTAATTCGAATAGCGACTTTGCGTTGGTCTCGAACTAAGAAAACCGCTTTATAAATTTATACTTGGACTTGTTTTCTGGTCACTTTCTCTATACACTGATCACTTAACCCCATTTACAGTTTACTGTAGTTTTATTATTCCATTTCACGACTTATTTTATATCTCATTGCATTGTGCTGTATTTTATGGTATTGTACTTTCATTGTTCTTTTTGTTTTGTATTTTATCTTATTTTATCTATATATACCCCCCCACACACACACACACACAATTCTGTGTATGTGACAAATACAATTTTATTTAGATTTTTCATTTTTTGCAGCTCCGCTCAGTCTGTATGTGCCTCTTATGAAAGTCAACTTGCTTTTTGAGGCATGTAAAAAACAAACAAACAAACAAACATGTAGAAAACACATCCTAGTCACGGGCGAAGCAGCTTGCGAGACACACGGATTCTTTAATGATGGCCCAGAGCGCTTCCATCTTAACTTCAGAGCTCGACACGCATGACATACCGACCTCGCCACTCATTTACTGTAGAATGTTTGTTTGTTTATTAAGCAAAATGTTATTGAAAACAACTAAACATTAAGTCCCAAAACACTAGAAGGTCTTGTGGCATAATCAGACAGTAAAAGCAAATTGAAAGAGATAGAGATAGAGGAAGAGTGAGATAGAGAGATAAAGAAAGAAAGAAAGAAAGAAAGAAAGAGAGAGAGAGAGAGACAGAGAGAGTGAGTGAGTAACAGATGGAGAGAGACAGAATGAGAGAGAGAGAGAGAGAGAGAGAGAGAGAGACAGAGAGAGAGAGATGATTGAGGCAGAAAAAGAGATGAAAATAATACAGAAATGAGAGAAAGGATACATAATTTGAATGGTTGGAAAGAAATAGAGAGGTTGAATGAGAAATATGGGTTGGTGAAGTCCGGAAAAGTGAGGCATGCAGGGAAATTAAAGAGAGAAAGGCAAAAACAATGAGAATAGTGAGAGAGAAATAGAGAAGGAAAGAAAATGAAAGAGAAAGAGAAACCGAGAGATGGTTGAGTCAAGAAAAGATTAACATGCAGAGAAAAAAGAGGGAGAGAAAAAGAGACATAACTGAATGGAAGAGAGAGAGAGAGAAAACAAAAGGGAGAAAAACCAATACATGGTTCAATCAGGAAAAGAGATAGAAATGCAGAGAGAGAAAGAGAGGAGACGTAAAAGAGTGGCCTAGTGAGAAAGAAATTGATTGAGGTTTTAAGAGAATAAGATATACAGAAGGAGAATGAGCAAGTGAAGGGGTAGAAACTGAAATAGAGAGGAATTGAGAGTGCAGAGAGGGACCAAAAAAACAGACAGAATTAGAAAAGAAAAAGAGAAAGAGACAGACAGAGTTAAATAAAGGATGTTAGTTGAGAAAAAGTAGAGAGAGAATACAGTGAGAGGGAGATGATTGATAGGAGACAAAGAGAGAGAGAGAGTGAGAGGAAAGAGAGAGAGAGAGTGAGAGGGGGGGTGGAGAAAGAGAGAGAATAGAGAGAGAGAGAGAGCTAGAGAGGGAAAGGAGAGACAGGTGAGAGGGGGATGGAGAAAGAGTGAGAATAGAGAGAGAAAGAAGATGGGAGACAATAGAGAGAGAGAGATAGAGAGAGAGAGAGAGAGTCGAGAGAAGCATCAGATTGGGAGCTTACACGAAAGCGTAGCTGTCGAGCGCGTAGATATCATAGTTAGATCATAGAGATATGCTCCTGTGGTACACATATAGAACGCGTAGCGACAGATATATTTATAGAGAAAATCGAAAAGAAAGAGAGAGAGATGGGGAGACGTATACAAGAAAGAGAGGATAGTTAGGGTGATTTATATATTAATTTGCAGAATTTAGCAAACTAATTAACAATTATCCAAATACCATCATAAAAATACTGTATTCAAACCATGACTGACAGGTGAAGACTCTCAACTAATTAAATCTACGTCATACATTCAAAAAGTCCATAAAATGCCCTGAAAATCGGAACAAATGTGGAGACAAACCAGTGGGAGCAGAAGGGTGGGACTGGTGTGTGTGTGTGGTGTGTGTGTTTGTGTGTGTGTGTGTGTGTGTACGTATAGCTGGCATGATGAATGAGTTTACAGAGGGTCTGGGCACAAATGAAAGCCCCCGACTGCCAACCCCCCACACCCACACCCACCACAGTAATGATGACTATCTGTATTAGATGGACCAGTCCAATCTGGCACCAGGCTGCCATTAATACAGACCCGTCTACAACCCCCCCACCACCACCCCCACCCTCCTCCTCTCCAGACGCTTGTCTCTCTGTCTGCCGAAATGACCACAATCACTCAAGCCGACTCACGCCACGGGCTAAAGCAGCCAGACCCCGACTCCAGCTCATACATCACATCACCAACTGCGTTACAGCATCAGAGATTTGCACAAATCACATGTCCGCACTCGCCAGCCCCGAAAGCGCTGTCATTATCGCCCGTCTATTTCTCCGACACGCTCGGCCTCGCGAGAAATGTGCATAACGCAATCAGATTACTGCTAAATTACTTTTGGAGAAAAGAACAAAAAATGGGGAAAAAAATGCAACAGCAGTGCCGTCTTTCGGATTTGCGTAAAGCTAAGTGTATATTTTAGTGCTGTCAAAGTTAACGCATTAACGCACGTGATTTATTTTAAGTGCTTAATCGTGTGCATTTTGGTTTTGGTTTGGCAGTGTGCAATGAATAGAACCAAGAGAGCCATGCTGAGCTGTGGTGAGGCTCGTTAAGATCAGCAGCTCACATTCATTGAGTTCAGGTGCTGTCACTTAGGCGCAAAGTGTTTAAGTGACACTGACCTACTTTTCCCCTCTCAGCGACACTTTTCAACTTTTCAAAGAACTTTGCAAAGAACTTGCTCTGTTCAAAACGCCGAAGCTTTAGATACATATGGATTGGATAAACAGACAACACTGTATTTACTTACACTTGTTTCTAAAAACAGACATTCTAAGCTTTGTGTAGTTTCATGTTGACATGTTTCATGTTAGAGAGATAAGTATTTATTAAGTTACCGGTTCGTTTTCAGCTGACAAAGAGAAGGCAAAACACACTTCACGTTTTAGTTTTTTTATTATTTTTATGATTTTTACAAAAAACACAACGTCCTGTTTTTATTGATGTGTAACCTAAAAAAAAATATGTACTTTCAATTGATGAATAACACATATGTAGGACCAAAATTTACATTTTTGTGCGTGTTTTATCTTGAAAAAAGTGTGTTTTGTCTTATCTTGAACAAAGACAATACATAGCAAATTAAATAAAAAGTATACATAATTATTTTACAGTATGAAAATACGTTTTTATTTAGTGTTGAGTTTACATTGACTTACATATAACACCTCAATATCCAATATTACAAGCTTCAGTCATTCGATCGCGATTAATTGTGATTAATTTGGTCAGGGAAGTGCGATTAACTAGTTAACAAAAATTCATCGTTTCACATCCCTAGTATAATTTAACAAGTAAAGCTGCTTTTTTATTTTTCTTGGTCCCAGTTGTTTGGAACCATCATTGAATGGACAGAAATATGAATGGACGGATACATGGGCAAACATGAACGAATGGATTCATGGTAATGATGGATGGATGGATGATGATGTGTAAGTGCATTGTTCATTTACGAATAGATAGGTGGATGATAGATTGACGTATGGGAGATGAATGTAACTGTAGCTGTAAGAATGCGTTGAGGGAAAATATTGACTGGATGGACGATGGACCGACGCATGAAAAAATGATAAATGATCAGAAGAAAGATGGCGGATGCTGATAGGATAGGGAGAAACACATTAGGGCTGGAAAATAAACGTGTTATTTTTCCACGGTTTTGACAATATCGATATTCCACAGTCTGCTAAAAGACAGATGCGCGCTAAACAGTTTCGCGTTGTTTCCGTCTTTGGCTGCAGCAGAAACACAACATTCTTAAAAAATTCCACACAGAGAAAATATTAAGACGTCTCTGTGTTTGATTACAAATGTCTGTCTTGGAACACGCTAAATACACTGAAGAGAATTATAAACAAATCAACAAAACCAAATCTACATTGTAACAAAATAAATACTGTCTATTGTACAGTATTGTAAAGATAAAAATAAGCTAGACATACCCAACATAACCATATCTCATATTGAATAATATATGTTATTTCTGTCAGTCTGTAATAGTGAGCACTTCTCCTTTGCTGTGATAATTCATCCTCACAGCTGTGACGCTAATTAGACTGATTAATGCCCAGGTGGGACATATACTGGCCACAATAAAAGGCCACTTTAAATGTGGTTTTTTTTTTCCCAAGCTGCTTCAGTCCCATGAAAAAAAATTGGAATTCTTTATTAAGATGAAAAGATCTCTAGTAAAACTGTCCTAATGTGGACAAAATGGGAAAAAGTTTGAATGCGCTGTCCCCTTTAAGACACAGGATGCATTGTGGGAATTTGCTTGTGTGGGTCCACGATTTGTTGCATTAGACTGGGTGTTTGCTACAGATATAGATTTGTATGTTTGCAGCACTGGAGATGATTTATGTAAATGTTATGCGTACCAATACAAATCTAATATTACATTTTAGAGAACATTTTGTTTAAAAGCTTGATGTCTGTTGTTAGGCATTTTAGTTAGACACAGCGTGGTGTGAAGCTTACAGGTGTTAGCATCGGAAGCTAACAGGTGTTAGCATCGGAAGCTAACGGTCATTAGCATCAGGAGCTAACAGGTGATAGGTATGTTTACTTATTTGTCTTATTTACATTTCAATAAAGTCCATTTTTATGTTGGAATGTGATGCTGCATTTAAAAAATGTTCTTTGTTTTTTTGCGACTAATATGCTTTTTGATAGCCACTACTGTATTTTATATATTCATATAATATTTGTTCAGTTGTAATCAGGGATTCTGTGATATTGTGAGACAATATTATTTTTGTTGTTGCGTGTTTGTGTTTTATTGTTTGTTTTATTATTTCAACTGTTCCCATTGATCGCACTCAAGTTGTAAAGCAGTTCACAAAGTTCACAAGTCTTTGATTAGTTTATTTTTGTATTCTTTTTGTGAACGGTTACAATCATAAAATGAAAACATGAACTATGCAACTTATTTTGTGGCAAAAAAAAAAACACGATCTGCAAAATATTTTGTTGCAAAAATGTTTGAAAAAATTCGGCAATATTACTGCACACACACACACACACACACACACCCAACAAAGTCGAAAAATCAGAATCTCTAAACTTTGCAATTGTGGGAAGTGTGAGCAGACTCCGACTCTATAAAGCGCTGATGAGCCTTTTAAAACAGTCCAGAGAACAGTAGAGAAAAGCCAGAGAGTTCCGAGACCCTCGGTCTGAGACCATAATGATGGAGCTCATAAACGCTCGGGAGTCGGGCCATCACGGATCTCAGCTGGAGGCCACTGCTTACACGCCTGGATTTACAGGTCGGATCGGGCCGCAAATCTGTCAGCGAGAATGATGGAGAGACGTTCTGCACCTCTACGGAATGATGGTGGAATTTCTCGTCATCCAGATCCGAAGACAATCTCAATCTAAAACCAAAAATCGACCAAATTTGCCAAGAATTTAAACACTAAAATTCAAAATTACGATTTTACCACTGTATTTTAAGAGGTAAGGGTATGAGTTAAAATTCATATTGCGGTATTTTCTAGTGTCCAGACTTTATCGGTATTTTATCACGGTATTGGAGAGGTTACGTTTTAGTAGACCTTAATTACATTAAAAGCAAAATTTATAATCTACCTTTATTTGAAGTAGGAAATTAGATGTAGGTGGTAACCTGAAGATGCATTAGCCATTTATGATTTTAATACTTTTAAAAGTAGCCGTTTTAAAAAAGAGACCAGAGAGAAAGAGAGAGAGAGAATGACGTTTAAAGTGACGGTAATACAAATTAAATCTGACTAACCGATAAAGACCTTTCTTCCGTAAAGATTTGCATAACTGCTAAAAATCTTTACGGATGTCTAAAACCGCTCTTAAAGGCACAGTACACAGGTCATCGCGCCTCGTGTGATCTATTATTTCAGCCTGTTACATTGCTTTCTGTGTTCGATTAGTTGTAACGAAACAAACGTGTTATTGTAATGACTACGGATGACAAAAAACATTGCTTTAATGACAAAATACAGACAGGTAAACGGTAAAATATACAAACAGAATAACCAAAATAAATAACTACAATATGTTAAAACATAGTCCAAAATATAGAAGGCAAAGAAAAGATTTAAATAGAACACAAGAAAAATGCAAATGACAAAATATAATGACAGACCTAGAACAATGGCACAGGTGAAGACCCACGGACAAATGAGGAACAGGTGGAACCAATGGAACTGATGATTACACACGGGACACAAAGGCTTATGGGAAATGGAGTCCATGTACCAGACCAAGAACATACCAGTTATATTGTATTAAAGTGTTAATATACGTATTTCTAAAAATAAAAATACATATCTTGTCACGAATCAATACCGATTTTTACCTTCACACTGGTTTACCGTCCAGTCCAAATTAAAAGGTACAAAATAACAAAGCCATTACAAACTCTTAACCTTGACGTTAACGCCACCTTCTCACATGAGCAGCAAAGCCTAATGTGTCCATTACCAATGACCATCCTGCGAGTCTGAGGTTAAAACGAAAAAGAGAGGAAAAAAAATCCCCAGCAAAGCGAAGATAATCCATCATTCGTCACTACAGCAATAATGGGACTCTGCAGGATCCCAACATCCATTTCCCATCTATGACAAGGCTTTAAATAGCCGACGATGGGCACATTTCGCCTCCAAAGAGTGCGCGGGGGGAAAGTGTTCTTAAGCTGAATAATTCAGATCTGAGGCGAGAGTAAACAGGGTTAGCAGGAGCGGTGGAGGAACCTAACCTTTCAGCTCGGAGGAAAATAATTACCAGCTAAAGTTCAGCCTGAGCGCTGATCTCCGTCTCGGAACCACCTCGCAGGCTGTCGTGTGGATGCGCTGAAGCTTTATGGTCTCGGAGTTCGTCGCTGATGGTTTAATGCTGAGCTTAATGACTTCTTACTCCTCTTCTGGAGGATCTGCTCTTGAGGAGCTTGTGCTGGAGAAACGTGTCACGCTTGCTTTGTCAGTTTATAGACGCATAAAGGGTTGAAGCAGGGGGTGGTTTACTGCTTAATGTCTGTGCTAATGACAACGAGTTAGAAACTGAGAGCGAGGGAGCGAAAGAGAGAGAGATAGAGAGAGAGAGATATATATATATAGAGAGAGAGAGAGAGAGAATCATCTTTTGCCCAACAGCCCTCTGCCTACTACTGTTAAGACTCCTGCGTGACACTGCGCATAAACAACCATTCATCATTCGGATCTCCCACTGAGAGAGAGAGAGAGAACGAAAAAAAAGATATGAAAGTAAAAAATAGATTTGAATTAGAGAGATACAACGGAGATAGTTGGACACAGAAAAATGTGAAGGAAAGACAGAAATAAAGAGGGAAAGAAAGAAAAAAAGAAAGAAAAAGAAATATAAGAGAAAAAAGAGACAAAGAGAGAAGAGTAAGAGAGAAAAAACAGAGGCTTGCAAATAGAGATGAAGTTGAAAAGAATGAGCGAGACATATGCAAGAGGGAGAGAAAGAAAGAAAGGAGAGAAAGGACAGAATGAGTCCACGATAATTAGCAGAGGCTTGCACAAAATGAAAGAGAGAGAGAGACGGAGAGAGACAGACAGACAGACAGAGATGTTGAAAGAGAGAAATAGACAGAGAGAAAAAGAGAGCAAGAGAGTGAGAGAGAGAGAGAGAGAGAGATAGACAGAGAGAGAGAAAGAGAGCCAGAGAGTGAGAGAGACAGAGAGAGAGATAGACAGAGAGAGAGAGAGAGCCAGAGAGTGAGAGAGATAGAGAGAAAAAGAGACAGGGAGAGAGAGAAAGAGAGCCAGAGAGTGAGAGAGATAGAGAGAGAAAGAGACAGTGAGAGAGAGAAAGAGAGCCAGAGAGTGAGAGAGAGAGATAGAGAGAGAGAAAGAGACAGTGAGAGAGACATAGAGAGAGAGAGAGACTCGCCCAGGCTCTTCTGTACTATTAGATTTAGTTCTTAAAGCAGAACATGCTGTTCTCTTATAGCCTTCACAAACACTCAAGGTTATAATCAAAAGCAGTGTTACACAAAACATCTGACTTTTGTGTAGTACAAATGGTTTCTAGACCGGAGGAAAGAAAAAAAAAATCAAGTACTAAAGTTAGAAATCTTGTGATTTTGGAGAAATCGATGGATTCTGTTGAATCTTTACAATTTTTCCGAACTCTTCTTGAAGTTATAATTTTGGAAAATAACTTTTCTCTGTCCAATTTCAAAGCTGCCTCATTCTGTTTGAGGTCGCGAGGTTTTGAAGTCAATCTCGTCTTTGAGCCTAAGCCGGGAACATGCGGAAATTGGTGGCCAACCAATCACAGATCAGGACAAAGAAACACACATTCATTACATTTGCCAACCGGAGCTCGGAACAGCCGCAGGGAGAAAACAAAACTCCTGCTGAATAGTGAAATCTCAGCAGTGGCTGAATGAGATACACGCTGCTGCTGATTCACATCTTCTCAAAGTCAATCAATGACTGTTTGGAGTTCAAATGCTTCCAATCAAAGTGGGAGAAAAAGAAGGAGAAGAAGAAGAAGAAGAAGAAGAAGAAGAAGAAGAAGAAGAAGAAGAAGAAGAAGAAGAAGAAGAAGGAATGAAAAATAGGAACAAAAAGAAAAAAAGAAGAAAAAGGTAGAAGAAAAAAGAGGAGGGGAAAAAGAGGAAGAAGAAATAGGTAGGTGTGATAGGTAGATGACAAAGAAGAAAAAGGTAGAAGAAGAAAAATTAGAAGAAGAAGAAGAAGAAGAAAAGGGTAAAAAGATGAATAAGAGGGGGAAAAGAAGAAGAAAAAAACGAAGACTAAAGTTATAAAAGAAGAAGGACGGGGAAAAGGTAGAAGAAGAAAATGAAAAAGGGTAGAAGAAAATGAAAAAGATGAAGAAGAAGGAGGAATCAGTATATGAATAAGAAGAAAAAGAAAAAAAGTAGTAGAAGAAGAAGAAGAAGGTGGAACAGGTAGATGAAAAAAGAAAAAAAAATAGAATAAGAAAAAAAGGAAAGATTAAAAAAGGAGAAATACCTTGATGAAGAAAAAGTAAAAAGTAGATGAAGAGAACGTAGAAGAAGAGCGAGGAGAAAAAAGGTAGAAGAAGAAGAAGAAGAAGAAGAAGCTTTTTCAAATTTCTCAGTGGAATTAAAAACAAAAAACTAAGGATACAAGGGGCAACAACAGAAAATACCAAATAAACAGAAACATTTTAAGTTCATCTCAAGTTCCTTATGCTCCAGAAATGGTTGCATTCGTATTGGTATCAGAACAGCAAGTTTTGACGGAAAAACTGAATTGTTATTCTTCAGGAAGTGTCGGATTTAGAACTTCTCAGAGTGGCCTGGGCAGAGCTCTGGACATGAAATATACAAGAAAGAAGGGCAGATATTCTGGTGTGCATCTGCTTAAGTGATGTGAAGCCAGGCATGCAACATTTATTCTCACCCAAACCACGAGCAGAGTCGCATTAAGTGTTGCCTACTTGCAAGTCCATCACTGGCCCATATGGGTTCAGACGTGACCCAGAGCACTTAACACAGACAGCTCCCTTAAAAACACACGTTTAGTCAAGCCAAAGGGTGCAAAAAACTTGCTGCTGTGTTATGATGCTTCTGGAAACAACTGTAAATGGGACCAAGCTGAGATGAGAGAGTGAATAGCACACCGATCTCTTATAGGAGACTTCATTCCGGGTAGGAATTGTGAATGGTGCACACAAGGAATTACGCAAACTCCTGGCGTAAACATAACCCACAGCTGGCGGGACAGGGACGTACTGTCTATGTTTTTCGCTGAATTTTGTGGACAAGTCTTCTTCTACGTCTCCTTGTGACTCCCACACAAGACTTATTTTGTCCTTGTTTTGCGTCTGTTCAATTATGGAGTGTTTGAAATAAGGATTCAAGTTTTGAAACCACTTCCATTTCTGGGTCAAGGGGAGCTGGAGTCAGTTCCAGCATTCTGTGGAATCTCTGGTCCTTGAGGTGTAATCTAAACTCTGGATGGATGGCCAACCAATCACAGAGCGGCAATGTTCTAGCCCTAATTGAGTTGTGGACGTAACCATCCAAGGAGATGTGATATTCAACCATTTTAATAATCTATACACACTAGGGCTGTCAAAGTTAACGCGTTAACTCATACAATTGATTAAATTTGTTTGTGTCGTCAAAAATTACTTAAATAGACGGAGAGCATCACTTTAAAACATTGCCAAATAACTTTGTAAACAAAAGTTAGTTATTTGTTTAATAATAATAATTATGATATTATATACTTCTAAATTATAAAAATTGATAGTGATAATTGTAAATGTTATTTCTGATTAATCGCAATTAATTTGGTTGGGGAAGTGCGATTAACTAGTAAAAAAAAATTAAACGTTGGCCAGCACTAATACACACAAGTTGCCAAAACATTGTGCTGCCGCCGTTACTATATATGACAAAATGTCTGGAAGAATCACGGTAGAGATGTTTCGTCCCCACGGAAAGGCGAAAATGAAAACATCTCAGCGGAAAACTGACAGACTGATGAAGTCGCCCGCAAAAACACATTAACATAAAGTCATCCGCTCCGTCCTGAACTCGGTGGGATTGGGGGGATGAATCACAGCAGATCTTACATACATCTTTAAGAAGCACAAACTGCCTGTTGGAGGTGTCAACGCTTTCAGAGCCAGACATAATTGGATGATCTATATTTCAGCAGCAGTGCCGCCTCTCTGAAAACACGTCTGAAGAGGCTTGAGATGGAGGAAGCAGATGAAATATCTCCTCAGCACCGGATGGGTTCTCTACGTGTCCCCAACTTGTTTCATCCTCTCGTCACCTTTTCACACGGCTATGTTTGATTTTAAAGGAAGGAGAGAGTGGGCGGCCCGGAGGAAATGTGCCATGACTACGAAAGATCAGCTCTTAGAAATCATCTGGAGTCTGGGTTTTTTTTTTCTTTCTTTTCCTCCCACCTCTAGAAAGCTGGAGATTGTCGCATGTATCCTTTCGATTCGTTGGTTGAGGGAATGGTGACCACCGAAAGTTCAAAAATTGTGGGTGAGTGAGAGTGTGAATGTGTGTCCTGATCCGTGATTGGTCGGCCACCAAACTAGGCTGTGAGTCCCCGCCTTCAGGCCCAGAAATGTAAGAGTAGTTTGTACATGGATGATTGGAATTCTAGGATTTTTTTTTTTCATCAAATAACATTAAATGAGATGATAAAACGGGAAAGGAAGTGCAAAAAACGGATGAAGAAGTGACAAGGCTGAGAAAAGCGACGACATTTTTAGCCAATCGGACGAAAATAGCAAAGAAGAGAAAATAGAAAACAGTTCAATTATAGGCCTTTTGTATTTTCACACGGGAAAGACTCATTGTCATTTCTATGGAAAATACAGAAGAGAAGAAAAACTCTTGAGATTTGGTGGGTTACTTTTTAATCGCTGTTGTCACTGGCATTTATTCATTCCAAGACTTTAAAATTCCCAACAACCTCTTTTTGAATTTTGTTTTTATTTTTTTGGTCTAACATTTGCTTTTAAAGAAATAATTTAATGTCATTGTTGCTAGTTTTTATTATTATTATTATTATTATTATTATTATTATTATTATTATTATTATTATCATTATTATTATTATTATTATTAGTAGTAGTAGTAGTAGTAGTAGTAGTGGTGGTATTTTATATTGTTGTTGTGTCAGTTTGATTGTTGTTGTTGTTGTTGTTGTTGTTTTTATTAACAAGTATGTATCTATGTATGTATTTATTTATTTAATTCAATATTTGATTATTTATTTTTCCAACAAAAAGAACATGCGAATATCTCGCCCGTTATAATCTATTCTAATACAATGACCAATCAGTTTTTGATTGCTTTTTTGTTCTCTTTTTTAATGACTCATCCAACAATTTAAATTAAATAATATTGCAATATTTCATAAACACTAACAAACAATCAACAACAAAAAACATTATTTCATCAGTCCTAAAAATGCTGCTGATAGACAGGCAGACAGACAATTACTGAAACAGACAGAGAGACAGATCACGGTCAGACTGGCCTAAAAAAGCACAGACAGACAGGCGAAAAACAAGCAAACAGACAGACAGACAGTCAGACAGATCAACAGTTAATAAAAATAAGGCGACCCTTGACAGACATGCACAAAAAAATGATGGAATTATTTGGGCAAGTTTTGCAAATATAGTTTTACTACATGTATTTATTTTATATTTAGACGAATTTCAGCAGAAATCTTAAAACCGTTCTAAAAGCAGTGAAAACAGAGAATTTACAGCTTCATGTTTCCATATCACGTCATTTCCCTGTGGTACATTTTCCGCAGTCCAATTTTTAAAAAAGGAAAAAAAAACTGAATTAAAGTGACAACTGAGATTCTCATATGATGCCACACAGCCAATTAATTCGCCATGATGAATCTCTTTCAAATCACGCGACGACACACAATCGATCGGCGGTGAGTGCTGACAGAATGGAAGGAAATCGTGTTATGAGCCGCACACTTCGAATGCAACAACACACACACACTGTGAAAATGAATTCAATATGGCCTGCTGAAGAAGCAGCTGACCTTTGACCCCGAGGGCCAGGGGCGGGGCAAGCAGGCGTGAAAGCCAATAGTAGAGACAGAGGGTCTGTGTTGTGGGAATGGGCAGCTGGTGGGGATCAAGATGGCCACGAGGGTCTTTTAGCCGGGGGTCTGCAAGGGTTCGGGTGTTTTAGGAAAGATGAGGGTGGGGGCTAATGGAACACAGGACGTGATGTGATTGTCAAATGGCGTGAAAAGCGGCGAAAACCGAGTCGGTTGTGCGTGTGAAGGGCGAGAAGGATTGAACCCGCTCGTGTGACCTCTAAGAGAATGAACGGATGGTGTGGTGGACGCGCGAAAAAGAAATGCATAGAGAGAAGTAAAAATGTGTTTTTGATGGACAGACTCGCAAACCGATTGTTACGTTGGTTTGAGCATAAATAGATGGGTGTTTAAACCGACAGACAAACCGATAAATAGTTAGAGATATGGACAGACAGAAAGATAAAAAGGTGGATATATAGACAAATGGATAGAAATACCAACAGACGGATAGCTGACAGACAGACAAAGCTATCCACACTCTGAACACCTTCAAAACTCTAAAATCACTTTTCTACAAGTGCAATACACCACTGGCACCCGCCACTTTACTCCTCCGTGCAACAAGCAAATTTTGTTTACACTTGCTGCTTCATATATTTATTGTAACATTTGGGGTACTTTTTTGCTTTATACTAGAAATTCTGATAATATTTTATCTTATTCAATGTATATATTCTCTTACATTTTTTATTTGTGTGTCAGCTTCTTCTTTTTTCTTATGTTGCACCAAACGGAGTAGTGTTCTTAATTTAATTGTAGCTATGTGTGTCGCAATGACATAAAAGGCATTCTATTCTATAGAGAGAAAATACTAAATTGATGGATGTATAAACAGACGAATGGACAGGAAGAAAAATCTGATCTTAAAAAGATAGAGGTATGGACAGACAGATGTAGAGAACATTAAAACAATGGATGGATAGATAGAGGGATGGACAGACAGATAAACTTGGTGATATATATATATATATATATATATATATATATATATATATATATATATATATATATATATATATATATATATAATATATATGGACAGAAAGAAATATAAATGGAAATATGGACAGACAGACATGACCAAGATAGATGGATGGATGGATGAGTATAGATAGATAGATAGATAGATAGATAGATAGATAGATAGATAGATAGATAGATAGATAGATAGATAGATAGATAGATAGATAGATAGATAGACAGACAGATAGATAGATCAAGTTGACTGTAAATAGATGAATCTGTCAGAAAGACAGACAGATCAATTCGATCAGAAATAGACGAGCGTACGGACAGAAAAACAGAGACGGACAGATCAATCCGGATCATAAATAATGAACTTCAGCTGTGAGTGAGATGGACAGTGACGGTAGGAAAAGAGAAGCATGTCTTCATAAGGCCCGATGAGATAATAGATTCCCTCTTCCTGTCCATCACCATCACGTGTCAAATGCGTGTGGCCTCCGGTGGCCATCTGTGGAATCTGTATTATTAATATTAACCACAGCTGGTCAAACGGATGGACAGAAGAGGGCGGGGCTGGGGGTGGTGAACGTGGACCCAGAATAGAAGAGTTGAGCACGCAATCGCTCTTGAAGATTTCTAGAACGACAACTTAGTACAATGAAGGCTTTGGATTATTTCACGATATTCGGATTTTCATTTGAATATACGTGAAATTGACGCATATTCAAATTCAGTCTTAAAAGAGCGTATTCATATCGTAATTTTTAATATTTTAATTTTTATCGTGTATCGTGATTACACAAATACAGGATAAGCGCTGCATGGTGATTACGTAAATCTCTGGGATTTGCATGACGTTGTTTCAAAATGCCGGCTCTATTTGGCAACTTGTGATGCAGACGGGAGAGAAAAAAGAAAAAAAAACAACATCGCCATTCTTGGAGAATACAAGCTTATTTCACATTTTGGAAGCAAGATTCAATTCAATTCAATTTCAATTTATTGATGGTCAAAAATCCATAAATAGACATTCAGTCCTGCAAACGATTTGACACAAAATTGACCAAAAAAAAAGGAATAGGCTGAAGCATCGCTTATAGTTGCCTATGCACTTACATCTTTTAAAATTCAACTGAATCAACTTTACAACCAACAGAAGAAACAGCAACAAGAAATAACAAAATACAGATCAAGAATATCAGGAATACAAACCATTCTTCCTTGGTTTTCTTTTCTTTTAATAACTAATTTTTTTTATTTATAATCATCGATTCATTTATTTTTAAGACTTTTTATAATTTTTGAAAAGGAAGTACATTTTTTTAAATTCATCACTCAGATCATTCCATAACTTTACACCAACAACTGAAAACCATATCATTTTTACTTTCACTTTAACATGTTAAAAAAATATAGAGTATATCGACCAACCCTTAACTTAAAAAAACTGTATACTTTTTGGAATTAAATTATTTTTTACTTATTCTTAAACAGTTGTTCCTAATAAACAACTGAATTGTTGATTCGTAATTTCCTACCAGGTTCACAATTCTTATGGCTTTTTTTTTAGCAATTTGATTAAAGAGTCTATACAAGTCTTTCCTGCATTTCCCCAAATCTCAGCATAGTAGGAAAATACGGCATAATCAAAGAATAGTAAATCAAATACAGCCCTTTTATGTTCAATACCTCTCTTGTTTTATACAGTATCTGAATAGATTTAGTCTTTTTGTTTAATATGAGAAATGTGTGATTTCCAGGATAATTTATCATCATGATTACTCGTAAAGATCGGAGAAACTAACTAGTATCTTTGTTGTTTTATTGATTATTTGACGTGCAAAGAATATTAAACTGCACGTTTTTATAAAACAACTGTTTTATAAACGTCTGGAATTTTTAAGGCGATGCTATTCGTTACACGGGATTTTCGTTATCTAGGACCTTCGTAAGTCGAGATATCACTGTACACGATATTCCTCGATACCAACCAGTCACATGACCAGTCTGAAAACCCAAGACGGAATTTGACTGAACAAAAATACAAGACTTGAAGTTCGACTGAAGTTAAATCAAACCTTTCTGCTCCTCGGCGGTTTCAGAGTTTCAGACGGCGTCTTTTTTTTATTACGCAGCCACATTTAGATGGATCCGACGGCTGCTTTCTGAGCCTAAGTGGAGCCATTATGTCATTAAGTCTTTGTGAAGGTGAACCGCGTGATGAAGGTTTCGCTTTGTGCCCTTCCGCGCTTCGGCCCGAGTGACATTGATTGCTTAATTCGGCTCTTCAGATGGAATAACGGCACCTGTAGTACAAACACACACTTCTGTGGCGCATTACCGAGCTAATCTGAAAGCGTTTAGCTTCTCTTCTCCGCTAATCTCTCGCTGAGGGCTGGAAACCAGGAGGTTGTGCTTTAACATGTTTCTTGTAACAGTAGTGAGATGAGAAGGTCCTCATTATCCACACACACACACACTCACCCCTGAGGAAGGGTAGGAAGTCCAGCCCAGCTCCGCCGTGGCGGTCCGAGTGTCCATCAACGTTTCTGCGAAAGAGAAAGAGCAAAATTTTGGTTGGTTGGTTCATTCTGAAGTGTTTTTTTGTATTAGTTATCCAGGTTCTACTTCTAGGTTTCAAAATGTTCGATTTAGTCTTTAATAGTGATTAACTCTAATAGTTAATAGCTTTAAGATCACTGACCACCAAATCTATCTGCCGTGGATTTGTCTTTTGTTGGAAAATACGTGAAGTTACGTTTCTTTTGCGGTTTTAAACTGTTTCCTAGGAGAACTTTCTTTTTTCTGTGATGCTTTTACTTTCATAATTACCAGTTTTACTTCACTGGGATGGGTTAAAAGCAGAGCACCAATTTCGATTTTGTCCCTGCCATATTGACAACCTCACTCACTTCTAGTTTACTTTACTTTACTTTACCTGAAAGGGTGTAAAGCCTGTGGCTCAAAATCGAGACATGGAATTGTTTACAATTAATGCTATTAATGGCCAGGAAATATAGCGCACTAATGACAAGCAAACTACAGGTCCCATGATGCCTTGGGAAAGCACTGCAGAACAACCAAGGAACATAACGAGAAGTCCCTCTCAAAAGCAAAGACAAAAGTTGATTCAGAAATCAAACCCGTGTGTCTTATTTTAGGATCTTGTGTGGCTGTAAGGAAGGAATTCAATCTAAAATGGACTTCGAGGAAAAAGCATCAGGATAATATGAAAACCCCAAAATCCGTGGAAGGAATCCTGAGAGTAGAAGAGTTCAAAAAGATGTTCATCACCAGAGCTTTTTGATAATCAAATCATCCCTTTTGCTAAACAGCTATTTTATTTGTTATTTTTTTTTTGTTGTTGCAAAAATAGCTAAATAGATAATATATCTAAATATTAATAGTAAATAGCTATTTTTTTCAATATTTCCACTTTCACAAAATTTCCACAATTATTTTCATTTGCAGGGTGTTCATTTTTAAGAGCATTTGCTGTGTTTTCACAGGATGTACTTTTCCCAAAAAAACAACCCAAACGTGTTCGAAGGCTGCCCACTGCTACAGGTTAGTGTGTGTGTGTGTGTGTGTGTGTGTGTGTGTGTGTGTGTGTGTGTGTGTGTGTGTGTGTGCAGTAAGTGGTCAGCTCATGTCAGGCCTTATCAGCGGAGATATCTCTGACCAGCAAGAGAAATAATCCACAAACACACACTCAGTCCGACAGCGATAAGATGGATGAAAGCGATAGAAGAAAACTAACTTTCCCATTAAATGTCACACACTCACATACACACACACTGCTAATTTATCTCGAGTGTAAAAATTGTCACGTTAAAACAAACATCACACACAAACACACACACACACACACACACACACCTGCAATTATATCGTAATGGGAACCTGGATACACACATCACCACACAACCATGAAATTGCCCCGCCTCTCTAACCTTGACCAAAACTTAAGTGTGCATTCAGTCCGAAAATCCCATCTAGTCCCTCAAACACAAGTGGTGTGTCCCCACAAGTCACTTCACTATAAAAGCTACTTTTTGGAGACTCCCTTTGATATAAATGGCTGCACACACACATTGTTAATTCATCTTGAGTGTAAAAAAAATGTCTCGTTAAAACAAACAATACACCTATATACTACAATTGTGTACACACACACACACTTGCAATTGTATCATAATGGGGACCTGAATACAAAACAGCACCACCCAACCATCAAAATGCTCCGCCCCTCTAACCTTGACCAAAACTTAAGAGTGATTTCAGTCCGAAAATCCCATCTAGTCCCTCAAACACAAGCGGTGTGTCCCCACAAGTCACTTCACTATAAAACCTACCTTATGGGGACCCACTTTGGCCTAAATGCCAGCACACACACAAACATAAGCGCAACTGTCAGGCTTGCTATCAATCATATCATCCGCCAGTCCAGCGGTCTAAATCTGTTCTGCTCGGGGATCTTTACGTGTCCTACATGAACCAGGAACGTATCTCCCATCCACCTCCAGCTCTTCTGCTTGTAACCTCTCCTCCGGGACCTTCGTCAACACGTGTGTGTCGCCTCGTTTATGACGCAGGACGAGTGATCCCTCAGAGCTCTCGCTGTCACACGGAGACATTAATGAGTAACGAGTGATGTCACGGGAGAGAAAGAGATGAAGAATAGCTCCAGAAAAGCAGCCAGTGGTTTGTGCTCGTTTCTCATTCCGTCCGTTGCTTCAGTCGTTTTCCCGGTAATCATTCGCCCTCATCTCTGACTCGCTGCCATATTTGGAGAGGGGGAATTATTAATGATGATACCCTGAGAAATGATGAAGAAAACATTCTCTGTCAGATGCATCCTCTGTCAGAAGAAGAGTAAAGGTAGAAAAGAAGAAGATGGACGATGAAAAGGTATAATAAGAAAAGATAGAAGAAGAAGAAGAAGAAGAAGAAGAAGAAGAAGAAGAAGAAATGGTAAAATAAAAGAATAAGAACAAAAAAAGGAAAAAAGGTAGAAGAATGATAAGCAGCAGAAGACGAGTGTCCAGCAGATTGCAGATGATCCACAAAATTGTTTGCGTCTCTCCCTTCCCGGAAAATAGATTATTCTGTAGCGGTCAAAAAAAAAAAAAAGTTTCCATCTCTCCGTCCATTCAGAAATCCATCCTTCAATTTATTAATCAGGTCGTTCATTCATTTTTATGTTTATCCCCATTTGTTCCTTCAGGTTGGTGCTTGTATAGCTTTTCATCCATCCATTCGTCCGTTTTTACAAATGTGTGTACTGTAGCAAACATACAATTTATCTGTCAATCCTTCAATCCATTATCTTCAATCCATTCATTTGAGTTTCTGCGTGTCTATCTGCGTGAAGAAAAAGAAAAATATAGAAGAAGAAGAAGAAGAAGAATAAGAAGAAAAGGGTACAAAAGACGAAGAAGATAATGAAGAAAAATAAGAAGAATAAAGGTAGAAAAGAAGAAAAAAAAAAGAAAAGGAAGATAGGTCGAAGAAAAAGAAAGTGGAAGAAGACGAAGTAGGAGGAATCACCATCTTTTTTTCCATCTTCCATCCATGTTTTAGCTTGTCGCTCTCTCCATCCAACCAATCATCCGTCCCTTTTTTGTGGGTATGTCTATCCATCCATTCACTATCCCATCCATCTATTTCCATCCATCCATTCAAATTTCTTCCTATCTATATTTCCATCCGTGCACCAACCATCAATTCCTTTAAATATTTGTCTGTCCATCAACTAATATCCTTTCCATCCATCCATCCATCTACCCATCCATCCATCAATAGAAAAATTAAATCAGGCAAAACCCTTTGTGTAGATCATTCCTAGTTTCTAGATGGTTCTCTAAGTTTTTTTTTTTAACTAGTAACTTCCAGCAGCAGCTGGTGTCTATGTGGAGATGGACCACTGTGGTTTACTTCTCCCGGGTACCACACTCTCCTCCAGAGATGCTCATATATGTGAGTGTGATGTGGTGGCTTCAGCGTAATGCCTTCTGAGGTCAAGTCAGCTTCACACTCATTAATATGCAGCATATGGCGCACAATACATTAGCATAATGGCACAGGGGGATAAAAGAAAACTTGTTAGGATGCAAAACGCCAACAAAGAGATACAAGATGAGACTACGACAATAGAGAAGAAAAAAAGAAGTGAGGGAATCAGATCAGATGCTTCAGCAAACGAGTGGTACAAGGTCTGATCAAAAGCTCATGTTTTGGTGAGTGTTATCATCAATCATCATCATCATCACTGTCATCATATCCATCATCATCATCATCATCATCATCGCTGTCATCATCTCCTTCATCTTTATCATCATCAGCTCCTTCGTCTTTATCATCATCATCATCACCCATATCATCATCTTCTTCTTCTTTTTCTTCATCATCTTCAACACCACCATCACCATCATCCTCTTCTTCTTCTTCATCATCATCATGATCTTCACCATCATTTTCACCACCACCATCATGATCATCATCATTGTCATCACCACCATCACCTTCTTCATTATCACCATCATCATCGTCTTCATCACATTCCCTACCATCATCATCTCCAAACATTATCTTCTTCTTCATCTCCATCTCGATTATCATTCATCATCATCATCATCATCATCATCATCATCATCATGTTCATCATCATCATGATGATCATCATCTTCCCTATCATCATGATGATCATCATCTTCCCCATCATCATCATCTTCATCAGAGCACCGCCTCAGTGATTGTTTAACTCTGATCTGATTGGACCGAGGAGTGAAGGTCCCATAGTCAGAGTGTGTTCTTTACAGAGTAAATAAGCTTCTCCATCTGACCCAGGGAAGCCCGCGGCATCAGTCACGCGCTGACAGGACGGGTCAGTGACCCACAACCCTCAGGGCTCACCACCTTGTCCCGCTGTCGGCCTGTGGTATTTACACTGCTGTTTGGGACTGGACCTTTAATATTTAATGTGGAGAAGTACCAGTACAGAAAGAGCATTAAACATTGAACAGATCAATACCACCAGTCCTCACCGTGAAATGACTCACGTATGAGATACGTGCCACGCACAGCATCCGGGCGTCCACCAGTGACATCACAACATCTGTATCAATCACTACTGGTCCAGAAAATAACCCTCAGCAATCAGTATCATCATCACCTTCACTACTATCATCATCTCAAACATCATCTTCTCCGTCTTCATCATCATGATCATCATCATCATCATCATCATCATCATCTTTATTATCATCATCACTGTCATCATCTTCTTTGTCTTCATCATCATCATCATCATCACCCCTGTCATCATCTTCATCATTATCATCATTGTCATTATCACCTTTAACACCATCATCATCTACAAACATCATCTTCTTCTTCGTCTTCATCATCATCATCATCAACACTGACATTATCTCCTTTGTCATTATCATCATCATCACTGTCATCGTTTTCTTCGTCTTCATCAACATCTTCATCATCATCACCTTCACTCCATCATCATCTCCAAACATCATCTTCTTCTTCATCATCATCACTGTTAGCATCTCCTTCGTCTTTATCATCATCATCATCATCACCTTCATTACCATCATCATCTCCAAACTTCTGTGTGCTCTGTGATTGGTTGACTAATCCGGTTTGTAAATCCCGCCTCCATCCGGCCAAAAGTCACTGCGATTGGCTCCATTAGCCCATGAGCCAGAAATGAAAAAACGGAAAGAATCCAAAAGCATTGTGAACGCAAACAGGAATTGAACGAGATGGAGACAGACAGAGCTGGATGGTCCTGATGCGGTGAATCACGCTCTCTTATCAGATACTTCAACACCTTTCCCTCCTGCTGATGGGGTGAAAATGAATCCGCCTTGTGTGTGTGTGTTGTGCGAGAGGAAATCCTCGCGGAGGCTGTGAGAGTCGCGGCGAGATGAATGAGGGAAATCAGCGAGTGTGAAAGCGAGGGGCCGGAAGTGTGGGGCGGGGGACCGAAGCCACTTCTCCATTTTAGCGTGAAAAGAACAATGACCGACGGAACTATTACAGAGAAAACAAGTATTAGACATAAAGTCCGGCTATTAATACTCCAAAGTTTTTGTAAAGGTAACTAATCTGCCGCTAAAAAATGTTAAACCAATATTGTAAGAAAACCAAAAAAATTAAGTTTAACTAATTTGCGCAACTGAAGACTAGACTTGTTTTTATTCCCATTCTGTGCACTTTTTTTTCCCTTTTTTTACTATACTTTACTATATATTTTTTTTCTTTCTTTTCATGCCCTTTCCTTACACTACTCGTTCTTCATTACCATCTTTTTTTGCTCTCTTTTATTTTCTTTTTCCATCGTTTCCCCTATTTTATCTCTAAATGAACTTTCACTTCCAACCTTTCTTATTTAAAATTTTATTTTCCTTTTCATTCTCTTCCTTTCCTTTATTATTTCCTATCCTTTCATTTCCCTTTCGTTTCATTTATTTCATTAAATGTATTTTTCTTTCTTTCTATTCCTATCTATCCTTTCTTTTCATCATATTACCTGGACTTACTCCACATTCACTTTCCTTTACTTTATTTTCCTTCATTTCATTTAATTTTCTATCTTTCTTTGCTTTCCCCGTTTCTGGTCTATCTTTTCTTTACATGTCCTTCCTTTTCCTTGTCTTTCCTTTCATTTCCTTTCCTTTCATTTGCTTTTTATTAATTTATTTTCCTTTTTCATCCTTTCTTTTCCTCCTTTTATTCTTTCCTTTCCTTTTCATAATTGTATTTCCTTTTATATCATTATTTATCCTTTCATTTTATTGTATTTCATTTCAATTAATTTCATTACCGTCATTTCCTCTCCTTTCCTTTTCCTCTCTTCCTTTCCTTCTCTTCCTTTCCTTTCCTTTTCACCTTTTTCTTTCATAGCATTTCCTTTCAGTTCTTCCTTTTCTACCTTTACTAATCCTTTCCATGTCTTTTATTATCTTCCCTTCCCACATGGCTCCGCTATACTAAAATTCACTAGTTTGATCTCACAATCCAGCAGCAGTAAACGAATCTCTCTGTCCTCTCTTGAAACAGCAATCGCAATTTATTCATTCATTCTTTTTTTTTTTTTAATCCAGAAATTCCTAGAGAAAACTCAAACATCTAAACAGCAGCAGATATAAACGCCCTGGAGAAAATACTGAACTCGTATCTTAATCTTCACCTTACACTCATGCTGAAGACGTGAAAGATGGAAAAAGAAAAACTGGATTGATTTAAAAACCAAAATGTTGCTGCACAAACCATCCCAGATAGATCCCACCTAGACCACCAACACCAGCAAAACCAGCAAGGCGTCAAAAAACCAGTCTTGGAAAGCTACTGGAATGTCCTCAACATCTGGAAGGTCCTCAACATCTATCAAACCGTCTTGTCTTGTATTTTTTGAGCGTAAAAGAAAATAATCCACAAGGAAAAAACGACAAACCAAACGCTCAGATTTGATTCCGCTATTAAACCAGATCCAGTCCAGATTAGATTTTCTGTCTCGACGCGCACGCAAATCACACGCGCATTTACGAGAGTCTGCGAGCGCACACGCGTGAGAGTGAGTAATGGTTCAATCTCACACTTTCCCCACGTCCCAGTTTAATTACGTGAAATATGTCCCATCAATGTTCTGCCGAGAACCAGCAGGAGCTTGTGTTTATGACTGGACCGAACAAGAAACAAGGAGCTCGCTCTTCGGTTCTTCTGATGGATTCATCCGTTTATTCATCCATCCATCCATCATCCATTCTTCCATTCATCATCATCCATCCACCCATCCATCCTTCCTTCCGTCCATACATCCATCCATCCATCCTTCATCCATTCATCCACTCACCCATCCATCCATCCATCCATCCATTCTATCATACTTCTATCCATCCATCAATCATCCATTCTTTCACCCACAAGAAACCATCTTTCCATCCATTCACACATTATCCTACCGTCCATCCACCCACCCAGCTATCTATTTATCCATCATCCATCCTTCCATCTATCCATCCATCCATTCCTCCATCTACCCAGGCCATCATTCATCCTTCCTTCCATCCATTCATTCATCCATACATACATTCTTCTATACATCCATCATCCATTCTTCCATCCATCATCATCCATCCTTTCTTCCATCCATCCATCATCCACCCTTCCTTCCATCATAATCCAACCTTCTTTCTATCCACCCATCTATCCATCAATCCATCATCCATCCATCCTTCATCCATACTTTCTTCCTTCCATCCACCCATCATCCACCCTTCCATCTATCATCATCCATCCTTCCTTCCATCCACCCATTTATCCATCCATCCATCATTCATCCTTCCATCCAATCCATCCAATCCATCCAATCCATCCAATCCATCCAATCCATCCAATCCATCCATCATCCAATCTTCCTTCCATTCATTCATGCATTCATCCATCCATCCATCATCCATCCATCCATTAGCCAATTCCAGCCTGCCGTTTTTCCAATAAACTTCAATTGAATGTCCAAGCCAGTAAACAAGTAAAAGATTCTCAAGAAACTAAGAAAAAGAGGGAATGCAAAATGGAAGAGCAGTAATTGGCCTCTCATTGGAGCGTGAGCGCTGCTGCTGCGCTCCTATTGGTTCACGCCTCGTCAGGGAAGCCGAGGGAAAATCCGACATTTCATTAACAGTTTATCTTTTAATGAAAGCTCTGAGGGACCAATCAACACGCGGCATTTCAACACTCAACGTCCCCTATGGAAACACACGAGCTGGGCTCATAATAGCTATACATTCATACTGTATGGGCATTTGCAATGAGAATATACATTATTAAATTTAAAAATCTAAATTAAATATAAAATATGCCCAAGATTCAACAAATACATAAAATTGCTACATAATTAACAATTTAATGTTACTATGGCAACAAAAACAACAACACAAAAGAAAATCCAACAAGTTAATATTTTATATTTTTATATATTTTAATAATATGTTAAAAAGCAACAAAAACGTATCAAATCTATAAATTGAACATATTAAATAAATAATATGATATGATATAAATAATACATTTGTTTAATTTATGTTTTTAAGATCTGAATGACAAAAAAAACAAGTAAATTAATCCTACAAATTGAAGAAATATAAAGGAAAGCTAAAGTTTTAAAACATACATCAATAGTAGAGTAGTATTACACATTTAACACAACAGAATTCAAGCACAACAGCTTATCTTTGCATACAATCACAGTATCTTTAAATGCAATAAAAAGACAAACAAAATGAGACAAAATTACCAAAAATGTGTGTCCGTGTCCTAGTGGCCCTACTGTACCTCAGGTGTAGAGTAAATGTTTAAATTCTCACTCATTCATGACGCTAACACATGCACGCGATGCAGCTAATAAATCTCGCCGCGTCACACTCGCCTGTCCACCGAGGCTATTTAATCCAGCTCCAGCTCCAAACACAATCGACAACTCATGCCTAAATGCACCGGAGCTTTGAGAAACAGCAGTTAAAGAATAATTACAGGCATGAAGGAACACTGAAGCATTCTGGGAGCCCGTGCTTACAAATTACAGTGGAAGGCAGTGCAACAGAGCGGATTTAAACCTTTCAGACTCGGCTGTTCTGCTTAAGAAACACCCGGAGTAGGGAAACATTAACAGGAAGGGGTTCCTCAAGCCCAACAAGCCCAACAAAAACCATCTAGACATCACATAACTAGACTTTGCTTTGTGAATTTCCCCAGAAGGTGAATGGTTAGCATTAGCTTCAGCTACTCCTAGCCTAGCGTAGGTAGGTAGG
>CM051493.1:13811750-13831317 GCA_028031935.1 Paedocypris micromegethes
GATAGATAGATAGATAGATAGATAGATAGATAGATAGATAGATAGATAGATAGATAGATAGATAGATAGATAGATAGATAGATAGATAGATAGATAGGTCAGTCGGTAGGTAAGTAGGTAGGTATGTAGGTTGGTAGGTAGATAGGTAAGTAGGTAGGTAGGTAGATAGGTAAGTAGGTAGGTAGGTAAGTATGCAGGTTGGTAGGTAGGTAGGTAGGTCAGTAGGTAGCGAGGGTTAGGGTAGGTCGGTATGTAGGAAGGTAGGGTTAGGGTAGATCAATGGATGGAAGAATGGATGGATGGATTGACGGGCGGACAGACAGATAGATGGATAGAGCAGAATGGAAATCAGTGAAAGAGAGCATCATTAATTAGCGCATTCATGTGGATCTCAGATATCACTTGAAAATCATCTGATCTGCTGAGCTTTATTGATGGGGATGAATGATGTAGTTTGTCCTCGTAGCACTTTTCGTTTAAGACAAAGCAGCAGAAGAAAAAGCTTCCTTTGCCTTTGCAAGAATAAGAATGTTGTCACAATTCCTATTCAACGCTTTCCTTCACAGTGATTGACTGAAAGCACGACCTTGGTGTTGCTGACAGCATGTTCTACCGGTCGAGCTCAGCAAAGCTTCAGATTTACATTTTAACATCAATGGAAATTCTTTTTTTCATTCGTTTGAATGGGACTTAATAATGCCAGATGGCTGAGGCCAAAATCAGCTTTCAGCTAAAAGCAGTTCAAGCTTTATCATTAAATAATAGTTTGTGCCATTATTGATACTTGTCAGTCTGTTCATTTCATTCACTACTTCAAGCAGACGAAACATTTTTACCTCAGCGAAAGATGCTAATTGGTAACTTGCCGTCTTGTCATTTTTGCCAAGCATTTTACAGAAATATATTTTACGGTCAGCTTTGGATTCCATGGGCATCAAAGTGGCAAAGTGTGGCAAAAATACTCATTCCAGACAGTTCAAGCTCCATTCTGGATGGTTGGAGATTGAAAAACTAATCATATGTGTTTGTGAGTGTGAATGTGTGTCCCTGTCTCTGATTGGTTGGCCATCAAGATTAGGCCTTCAGGCCCAGAGTTGTTGGGATTGGAGCGATGGATGACTAAATGGCGCTAAACTTGTTGTGTCACAACAAACCTTTGGCAATGGTCTTGTCTCACTGGGACTTGAAGTTCATTAAAGCCATTTCAAAAATTGCACATCATTTGGTCAAGTTGCATCCTAAAATTAGAAGCTCTATTTCTCTGCAGGAGCAGCAGCATGAGATTAACCATCTCCATAAATCTCTGATGTAAAACAGCAAAAAGGAAATCCACTCTAATGATCAGCATCCCTCTGTGGTTTCCCCTTCGACGATGGGCAAGACACCAATCTGAAGGAGTGTGAACATACTCAAGCGATGGTGCTAAATATTCACTGAGGGTGTTTTATGGCAAGTCTTTCCTAGCCTCTGATTCACTGTCTGCATACTGCACCCACGCCGACTCGCATTCATTACATTTCAAAATCAACTTGAAGTCTGCAATCTTTACGCTAAAATGCCTGAGGGAATATAGAGGAGCTTAGGTCAGAGCTCTTTGTTGGACGTGATTACAGAAAGCATTTGTAAACTAGCTAGATCGTTACGATTGTGATTCATACATTGACTGGGCAGCAATGCCTCACAAATGCACCAGCGAACTCAACATTTACATATCGTCTGCAAAGCTTTGGGCAGAAGGACTTTGGACCAGTTATAAATCCACCACAATATCAAAAGCACAAAATAGGTTTTGACAACTGGGGAAAGGGGATAACGTAAATGTTGTATTGCTTGGGAGAAGCGTGGCTTAAGTTTTGATTCACTCTCAAAAGATTGTCAATTCTGTATTTGTGGGGCTATTCGGTGAGGATTGACGTCCATTCTGTGTCTCTGGGAAGTAGGTTTGTTTCAGTATCGGTCAGAAAAGGGATTGTGTTAGTGCTGTTTTGTTTGGTAAAGAGTTGTTGTCGGACCCAGTAATACTCCGTTGGCGTTGTTGTGGAATCGTTTGAGTAAAGGATGGTATTAATCCTGTGTAGCTTGACAAGTTGGCTTTGGTGTTCTATAACTTGGGAAAGTGCTGGTTTCTTTGCTGTATCCCTCGAGAATTTGTGCTCTGTAAATGGTTGGCGTTGGGTTGGTGTTGTGTCGCTTGGGATAGAGATGGCTTTGGGTGCTGTTAAGCTCGACAAAGGTACAGTATCTGTTCCTTTTTCACTTGGGAAAGGAATGATGTTGTTGGTGTCTTTCTCTGGAGAGGACTGGCTGTAACTACTGGTAAAAGGTTTGTTTCTGTTTCACTTGGTCGAGGGACAGTGTCCTGTATCTCTCAGACAGGTTTGTTTCTGTATCACTCTGGAGAAGAAATGTGAAGACAGATTTCAATGCCATCAATTTTGTGTTTCTTCAAGTCAAAGTCAAAAAGTTCTTGGAAGAAGAACAAAGTCCCTTCTGTTCTGATTGGAAAAAAATTGTATCAATTGCAAAATAAAGTTCCTATATCATTTGGGAGAAGTCAAAATGTGAAACGGATTGGCATTTGAAGTCCTTTCTGTATTGGTAAAGTAAAGTATCTTGAGTAGTATCTTAAAGTATAAAAGAGTTGGTCCAGTATCTCTCAGGAAAGGTTTGGGAAATAGTTAGCATTGTTAGGAGATGTAGAGTTGTGGTCCAGTGGTAGGGGACTTGAACTTGTGTCCCAAAGGTTGTAGGTGCATATCCCCTACTACTGGTTCTGCAACTAAGTGTCAGTGGCAAGATACTGAACCCCACATGTGCCCCAGGCTCCACCGTTTAGGCTGCCCACTGCTCCGGTTTGTGTGTGTTCACTTCACAGTGTGTATTTGCACTTCACTTGATGGTTTAAAAGCAGAGCACACTTTTGATGTGGTCCCTAGTGACCACATTGACAATCTCACTCACTTTTCCTTACTCTACATTGCAGCTATATTGCTCGGGAAAGAGATGCCATCCGTTCAGTTACTTGCACGAAAAATGCGGTTGCTTCTGGATCACTTTTCTAAAAAGTTGTAGGTGGGACGGCATTGTCTGTACTACATGTATTTTGATTTACAAAAAAGTTGCGGAAAAAGACGACAACCCTACAAGCTTCCATAATTTCAAACATTCTAACATCGTAACAAGACTTTGTATAGTCGAATGCCAGTAAGCAGACCCAGCAAGTTAAGCTTCGCCCTCTGCATTCTTTGCTTGTTTTCCCAGTCTTTGTTACCTGTGATTTGCTAACTGATCACAGTCATTGGCATTCCAGTTCTATCCCAGGTGGTAACCCCAAATTTTGTGCTCAGCGAGACGCAGTAACTGGAGCCATACTAAATATGACACTGTAGTGTCCCAGAGATGCTCTGCAAGGTCTCAGCTCTCTGCTGTTCAGCGGTGTCCTCTCCTGTAATTGCTGACAAGAACACTGGTAGTAAGTGCCGAGCAGGATGTTTTTGCATGCACAGTGGAGCATCTAACTTACAAAGAACACAGCAAAGCATTCTACTTATGGGTGATGCAAGCAGTGGTGGTGAAAGGAACTGCTATAGGTGCATAATAGACATTAAGACATATGACCATTGACAATTGTACACAACGTACCACTTTGGGTACACAATTTGTTTTTTTAAAGCACTACTCCCCCTTAACTACTCCCCGTGGGGCAATTTAACAGAACTGTGTAGTGTCCCACGATCTACAGCAAGAGCAGTGATCAGTGAGGCATGTAAGTGTCAGTATCTTGCCCAAGGAGTTGTAGAACCAGCCATAGGGGGATTCGAACCAGCAATCGCTTAGACACGAGTCCAAGTCCCCTACCACTTTTATTGATGCTTTGAAATGGTCTGTAACGGAATGAAATAGACAATCTAGTGGAATCAAATAAATCTTGAGCTTTTTAGTTTAACTGTGGCTTATTTTACCTTTTGCTTACTGGCGGAAATGTCACTGGAAAGCAATTGCGCAGGGAGTGTGCGACTGAACGAGATGCCGACTATTCAACACCGAGCTAACAAGCCGTCTTCTTGCATAATAGACATGTGGAGCTCATATGTTCTGGTCCATTACGAAGAGCTGCATGCCCCATTGGTTTCTGAGGATGGGATGCCACGTGCAGCAGAACCGTTTCACATCATTACTGTCGCTTGACACTTGGTATTGAAAGAACGGCAAAAAAAAGTCAATCGCTTTTTTTCTCAGCCAGATCGTGTTACGCTCGATAAACATCTGGGAAGCGATGTTGGTCAACAGTAAATACAATGAAGAGGGCCTTGATGGAATGAAAGTATATGACACCACTGTCACAATCAATATATACAATCAGTAATTTAAAAATCATGTGAAGGATTAAAAAAAACTAATGGGTTGACATAAAACTATAGTATTGTCAGGTGAAAAGCTTTTCCCACAGTCTGTCCACCAAAGGTGTTTCACAACAGACAGACAAAAAGAGCGTATTCCTCAATAAATGAGAATAAGTGAAAATATTTAAAAAAAAAAAAAAAACTAATTGAGTAAAAAAAAAATGTAATCAAGTAAAATGATCTGCCAGCGAGGTGAGAAAATTTTACTTGGCTTAAAACAAGATAAAGAATCTTGTTACACAGTAAATTTGTTTATGCATTTCAGTTCTTGTACTCATTTAGCTTTAATAAAAAATGAAAAAAAATGTGTTTGTTTCTTAAATTTAGAAAAATTGTGTTATTAAAATAAGAAAATTTCACTTGACATTTCTTGTTTCAGGAAGCTCTGTGTTAAAACATAACGTCTACTTTGAAAAATGTCTCGATATAGTTTAAAATATCATCAACTTTAGCATTTTTTTTCTAGTATTTTTTTTAAATAAGCAAAGTAATCTCTCACTTTTAACTCGAACATAGTTAAATTATCTTGTAAGAGAAAATAACAACATTTATTGTCTATATTTCAAGATTTTTTAGCGTGTCAAGAATTACAATTTTGCAGTATATACCAAAGGTTCTAATTTGTATGTGAAGTGAGAACGTGTCAATCATCCATCATTCCATCCATCCATCCATCCATCCATCCATCCATCCATCCATCCATCTAAAACCGCAATTATTTTCCAAATCCTTTCATTTCAGTTACTCCTTGCTTTTTTTTTGTGTGTGTGTTTCATCAAAAACAGTTAAAAGTGTAAAAAGATGGCAAAGATTGGCGAAAGTTGCAGCTATCTGAAAATATTTCAGCCAAAAGCTTTGAAATAAACGATGAAACTTGAGGGCCTAGTGTTTTTCAGCCCTGCTATAATCCGTTTGGAAAGAGTCCATCTATCCATCCGCCCGTCTGGATTCTCCTGAAGCACTAAAGATGATTGCAAATTCATCTACGGCTAAATAAGACTGGTCTTCACATGGGCACAGAGTCATTTCGCCGGAAGACATCTCTCTCGGACAGAGTGTGAAGGCCGGTTGAATGGATCTCACATTTCCCGCGACTTCATTTCTCCACTTTGGCGTCTAGTGCCTGGCAAATCAGGCGAAAGGATCTTGCTGTTACGCATCTTCGTTTTTGCCTCACAGTTTCCGGCTCATTGGTCACCAAACCGCACGTACACGCACCTTTACACTGGTGGCGGCCTTCGTTTTTAATCATCCCACGCTAACCGCTAAACGCTAAATGTGTTCGGGGTCATCGCGCTGTCAGTCTAGCGTAGTAGGAACAAAACAAGGGTGGAATTCTGTGAAAGGATTGAGAAAAAAACAAAAAAGACATTCCTGGACATTTATGCAGTAAATACACAAAAATTGTACTGATTAAATCCTGTATTTATAATATGTGTACACTTGGGGAAAAAATGTAACGGTTATTATTTATCAAACCTACATGTGTATGTGTGTATAAGTATATAAAATTGTATTCATTTACAGCTAAGGATTTTTTATGACAAATTGAAACAACGTAGGATCAACAATTCTTATGAAATATTGATTTAAAATATTTGCTAAAAAGAAAATGAATATGAAACATATAGAATATATAAATAAAATGTTATATAATTATATAAATAATATATATACAAAAAGAAGGCAAAACATGCTTCATGTTTTAGTTTTATTTATTTTTTTATTTAAAATTTTTAAATTTAAAACACAACATCCTATTTTTTTACTCTAAAAAAAGAGTCTTTAGAGTGTACTCTAAAAAATATGTACTTCAAACTTTCAATTTATGGGTTACACTTATATTTAAGACAAAAATTGACTTTTTTGTGGGTTTTATCTTGAATAAAGTGTGACTCGACCTCGAAGAGTAAAAAAAACAAAGACAGAACATTGCAAATTGAGCAAAAATTATACTAAATTATTTTACAGTATTGAAACGAGTGTTTATTTAGTGTTGAGTTTACATTAATTTATTGGATATTGAGGTGTAATATATATTATACATTATATATACATAATTTTGTTTACTGTGTACGTATAGAATGTGTAGATAGACATTTTTACCCACACACACGCAATGGCGCATACATTTTAATGTTCACTGCTGCTTTACCATCTCAGCCTACTCACTCAAGTTGCTGTGTTTCACATCGGTGTGCTGTAAAAACATAGTGAACTGACATTCTAAGTCCAGAAAATAAAACCTGTGCCCACGTGGTCAAGGGTAAAGCGCTAACATCGGCCCCTACGCTTCCTTCACGGCTTCAGGACAACTAGCCGGCCTGTGCTGGATAAGAACATCTAAACACAAAGCATCACAAGTTCAAATAGTTGCGAAACGGGGACGTTCGTGACTACAATAATACAAATGCAATTGCTAAGCAGCGCTAATGACAAATTAAAGGGCTAACCCTTTAATTTGTCATTAGCGCTCCTTGGGAATTGCATTCTCGTTAAACGGCGTGCCTGCGTGACACGGCAAAACCGTCGTTTTAAAAATGATTAAGAAAGCGATCTGGATTTACAAAGGGAATAAAAGAATCAAGAGTTTCCACGTGACAGCCAGACAAAGTGAGTAACAGAGAAGGAAACACTTCACACAATCAGCCACTTAGCGATTAGCTTGCAAGCTAGCTTTAGCGCCCTTAGCCAAGTAAACCGGATTAGACAGGTTGAAACAGGATCCCACAGAGGTGCCGCTCGGCCGATTTCCGAACATACCATTGGAACGCTTCCTTAAATCCTGCTAAAGCTGAACGTAAAGCTCTTAAATACCTCATTCTGAGGGAAAAATGTTTAAAAGTCTGACTCGAATTGGATGGCGAACGATTAAAATAAGACAAACAAGATTCTTAAGCAGAATGGAAGATGGTGGGCAAGGTCGTCATCCCACAGCGCTTCGCGATAACACGGTTTAGTTGTATGATAGTGCGGGTATTTTGAAAAGTGTGTTGCTGAAGTGGAAAAGCTGTTTATCAGGTGTGAGATCTCCCAAAGATCTCAATCGTTTCTCGTAATCGAGTTCGACGGGTCTAAACGGGCCAGCTCACTCTAAACGGCCGTCAAGTTTCTCACGTTTCCTTTCAATCTCTAAACGTTCATATTTCCGTGATTGTCGAATAAATGGCGAAAGTGTATAAAAATGTATATAAATAATCGGCCTCCTGTTAGTTAAATCCTCGTAGACTCATGACTACACACAAGACCGTAATCTCACTTCCTACAACATGGCTGAATTAACAGCAAATATGCTAATCTCCCACATTTAAGCCTTGTGAATTGGCCTAAAATTAATAGACTTTCTATTTTTTCTTTTTGTTAACATTGCTTCATGACGTAAAAAAAACAAAAATCAATGGGAAAAGCCAAAAAAATGTAAGAAATGCACAAAAAAATGTAAATACAAAAAACATAGACAAAAATAAAAAAGCCAAAATAAAACAAAAAATACCAACAAAGTAAATGTGTTTAAATTAATTATAACATGCAAGTAAAAAAATAGTAAATTGAGCTAAATTAAATAGTGTCTCTTTTTCAAAAATGTTGTGGCTCTTTTATAAAAAAAATGAAATCAAATCAAATAAAAAAACAGCTTACAAATAAACATAAATGAACGCAAAAAAAATTAGAAAAATATAGGTGTAAAAAAAATCCTATAACCAAAAAAACAAAATAAATGTATTTACGGTAAACTATTTACAAGAAATGCATGTCAAAAAATACAATGAGTACAAAGTTGAGCAAAATTACCAAAACAGCAACTTATTTTGTGGCAGCTACTATCGGGTTTGTGTGTTTTGTGTGGGTTTTGTGTCTCTTCTGTGAGAAAAAAAAAATACAATAAATGCAAATCCATTTACAAACAAACATAAATGAACGCAAAAAATATTTAAAAAAAGAAAAATATAGGTGCAAAAAAAAAATCTAATAACCAAAATAAAATACCAAAAAAAAAATACAATATATATATATATATATATATAAATAAAAAAAATAGAAAAAGAAAATAAACATTTAAATTACAACAACATATGCAAGCCAAAAAACACAAAGTTACGCAATTGTGCCAAAACAGCGACTCATTATGTACCGCCTACTGTCTGGTTTGTGACAGAGCCTCTTTTGTAAAAAACAAATAAAAGCATAAGCAATTTACAAACAAGTCCAGCAGGGCAATTTCCCAGAGCCAATTACAGGTTTCGCCAGAGAAAACAAGTGAATCAAATCAACACATTCAGTCGGCTTCCTTTTCCCATTTTTACGCGACCATTCCGAAATCCGAAAGAGATGTGTAAAAGGGCAGACACGTCTCATTTGTTTCCCTTTCCTTCTTCTCCGAGGGTCACCAGAACATCTCCAGCCCCCGCTCGGAAACACAATTAAGTCCGGTACAGTAATTCCTCAAGGTGAAGTTTGTGTCACACGGACCCGCGAGCAGACTAACCGGACGCTTAACCTTTTCCGTGGCGGGATTCTTGCCCCCCGGAATGTTTGTTTTGCAGGTTCTCTCATCCAGTGATGGATGCTGACTCCTCATCACACTCATTTCCGCTCAGCAGAGAGTAATACAGACTGAGAGGAAACATTTATTTGTTCTGGCCAAGAGCCTCGGCGTGGAAGCCACGGCATATATGTCAAGAGTTTCCTCGCCGACGTGGTTTTTGTGTTTACGTGAGCTCGGGAAGCCAAAACAATGACACAGTTGCAATTATTATAATTATCCCTCTTCCTGTCATCAGTTCTGCCATTATACATTTTTGTTTGTTAGGAGTTGGTTTCAAACTTGCGTGGAATATTACGCTTTACATTACACAGCATGTGGCTTATTGTGCAGACAGGCTTTACTTGTAATTACCGTGAACGCTACTCTGAACTGCAATCCGTTTAACGCCGTGCTTTTATCAGAAAGGCAAAACACCGCCACATAAAAATGACCCCGTTCGATATGCGGAACGCCGCTTTGCCTTGCTCTTGAACAGCCGGGAAATGGGTATTTCCAGATGTGGATTGGATCCAGAGGACAGAGACTTGAGAAAGTTACATTATTGAGAATGTAATACAGACAGACATTAGTAGTAGTTTGAAAATGGCCTTTAGAAAGCGAACTATTGGGAGCATATGCGGGGACGCAATATCTTAAATTTTCTGCTCACTTTATTTTGAACTCTGAAACGTTTTTAAGTAGTCTGGCATATAAAAGTCATCTGGCAAGCCGAGACCTGCTGATCCACAGCATTCTAGACTGGTAATAGCTCATAATATATAGTAATATAGTAATATATAGCTGGTAATATAGTAGAGTAGAGTAGACCGGAGTAGAGTATATTTGAAAAATATAGATCAGAGTAGAGTAGATAAGAGTAAAGTAGAATAAAGCAGAGTAGATCGCATCAGAGTGAAGTTAGCTCAGAATAAAGTATATCAGAATAGAGTAGATCAAGAGTAAGATAAAGCAGAGTAGATAAGAGGACAAAGAGTAAAGAGGTCAACAGAGTACATCGGAGAAGGCCCGGTGAGTAGATTAAGCAGAGTAGATCTGACTAGTTCAAATCAGGGTAGATAAAAGTAGAGTAGATCAGAGTACATCAGAGATAGTCAGAGTAGAATGAAGCAGAAATGAGTAGATCAGAGTAGAGTAGATTAGAGCAGAGAAGAGTAGATTAGAGTACAGTAGATCAGACTAGATCCGAGTAGAGTAGATCAGAACATGCTAGAGAAGATCAGCGTAGAGTAGATTAGAGAAGATTACATTAGAACTAACTAACAAACTAAATCAGATCAGATCAGATCAGATCAAAGAAGAGTACATCAGATAAGAGTAGTGTAAATTAAAGAATTAGGATTAGATTAAATCAGAGTAGAGTGGTTTATAGAAGATTACAGTAGAGTAGAGTAGAGTACAGCCGAGATAGAATAGTATATTAGATCAAACTAAATCAGATCAAAGAAGAGTACATAAGAGAAGAGTAGAGTAATTCAAAGTACAGTAGACAAGAGAAGAGTATATTACAGTAGAGAAGATTAGATTAGATCAGAGTAGAGTATATTAGAGAAGACTACAGTAGAGAATACAGTATAGCAGAGTAGAGCAGAGTAATGTGGAGTATAGTAGAGAAGAGCAGACCAAGAAAAAGCAAACAAAAATTTGAACAGAGTACCTAGGAGTTGAGGAGATTGGATTAGATTAGACAGCATTAGTAGGAATTGATCTGAGAGGAGTAATTCTTGCATTTATTGACTTCTACAAGACAAACTGTTGCTGTATTGCGATCAAAGCACCGACAATGAAAATTATGCAAACACAAATTCCAAGCAAATATAAAATCACCAACAATTTGGTAATTCAACGAATCTTCAGGCTGAGAGATCAAGCTAAAACAAAATAATATTATTTAATATTAATATTAAGAATAATCCAACTAAGACCACTGTAAAGATACGATGCACTAAAGATGAAAATCCCTGATACGTCGATTAACTCCCGAGTACAAATTCCCGAGCTAGCACATACAGACAAGCATAAAGAAAACCCCTTATCGATCTCAAAAGAAGAAAAACGACAGGACGTGTGTGCGGTTGACAAAGTCCCCATAGTCAGTCATTACTACACCGCTGGGGTCCCCTGAGGGTCTCCCCGAAGCCTCAAGCGGAATCTCAGATAATTAGCCGTGTTAGCCACAGTAGCGCGCTAACTCCTGAGGTGGAGATAACAGTCCGACAGCACGTCTTACGGGCCAATAACCAAGCCAGTTACAAGCTCCGGATCCGGCCACCGCCTGATAAACGTCGCTCAGCTCAGGTCAACGACGCCATGAATCTGCCATTGCTTTTACTCCAATTCCCAACTCCTTGGAGGAGTGCGTTCGGCAATTACCCAAACGGCACAGGCAACTGGCCGTGAAATATGTGCAAGGCTCCGGAAATCAATAGGGCCTTATCAATGGCATAAAAGCCTCGACACTCAATTAAAGCAATTACGCTCCACCCTACAATCACTCGCGTCTTCGCCAAAGACTTTAAGTTCGCACTAATGGAAAACTAAATTGCTATGATGTGGGTTCTCGCCAGCGTTGGCTACACGGGTGTGAACGGAGTCCGGCGGTAATTTAGTGAAGAGATTGCTCTTTTTCGCCTGCTCGATATTCCTTTTAACGAGTCGCTGTGTTTCCTTTGTAAAGCCGAGGCCTCATTTCCGAATCCCGGAGCGAGGAAAAATCTCTGAACATCCCCGATTTGCCACGTCAGCCGTAATCTCACTGCGGACGTTTAAATGGCGTACAAGGTAGCTGCGGCATCTCTTTGTCTGCCCGCGTCTCCCCGTGAATAACCCGGCGAAGAGATAAGAGCCCACAAAAGAGGAAAAGGGAAGGCCAAAAGCGAGCTCCAGCTTTGTTGCCAATTCTGTTCCTCTTTTCTCTCTTGTCATTAAAGACGAGACTCTGAAAGATGGAAAAACACCACCAGTGGTGCAGAAAAGCGTGTAAATCATCGAAAAGTGAAACTGTTGAAGGAAATAAGCTTTCAAATGCTGTAAATGTTTAATATTAAGTTAGCTTGAAATGCAGATGAAAAAGGTTAAGTTGACATTTTCTAAGTGTGTGTGTGTGTGTGTGTTCAACCAGATTTTTTCAGAACTAATCACCTTGAAGTAAGCAAGCGTCTTGAAAACTTCCCGTAACTGTCCTTTTGCTCACATGCCATGTCCTTATACGGAATTCTAAGGTTCTTCCTTTACTCTCACACAATGACTATATACGGTGATTTTTATCACAACATGTTATCTCTGCAGAATTCTTAATTTTTTTTCTTCCGATCAAAGATTATAACTGAGGAGCAGAGACAGAAACAGGAGCTCGAGAAAGATCTGGAATGAAAAGAAAGGAACGGTTGCAGTCTCAGTCTGTGCTCACTCCTTGGTGATTTGGAAATTAACTTTAATCATCCTGTCGTGTGTTTTATTCCTTTATAAAGCACAGCAGTTTAGGCAAAGAACAGGTCATAAAGGGTTTTGGACCCAACAGGAACCAAAGCTAGTTATCATCATACATACGATAGGGTTTACTGGTGCACGATAAAGAGACTTGAGATGAACATTTCACCAAAAATCCAACCGTTTCTCTTTTTATGCATTTAAAACAAACAGTTTTAAAGCTCATAAACAGTTACAATGATAATTTTCTCACTGGGAATTACGACAAAATTTTTAACTACGAATAACATTTCAGTTATGTTTTCAGTTCCTGACTCTGACTCCGCCCATTTTGGTGACAAACCAAAATGTTTAGTGTTTATTTTTGGACTACCAATTAATTAGTAAAACATTTATAATGGATAAAACATCAATTTGATAATTAATCAAATATCCCTGGGGGACTCCCAAAATATAAACCAATCAAATATTGATTTTGTAATAACTGTAGGCTTGGTGTGTAAAAATAGATCAATTTTAAACACAATTTTTTGTAAACCTGGCAAAAAAAAAAACAACCCAGAGAAGGTAAGGGTTAAAAGACTGGGAGAGCAAACACAAACAGGCCAGAATATCGTGTGCTCGGCCAAGAGAGACAGCGATCTCTGATAACACAGAGCTGATGAATGCGCAGGGATGTTTGGAGGCGATAACTCTCTGGCTCTGCGCTTTTGGCAGCGAGTGACTCACCACCGAGTGCGAAAGCTGTTCGGAGATGGTCCATGTCTGTTGGCTTCGATGACACTGAGGGGAATTCTGGAGTAAAACGATGAGAAACTGAAAGAATACTCGAAAAATCGAACCGAGTGAGTGAGTTTGCCAATATGGCCTCTAGGGACCATGTCAGAATTTAAACACAACACAAACCCGGAGCAGTGGGCAGCCTGTGAGGTATGGACTCTACGTTGTAGAACCAGCTGGAGTGGGATTCAAACCTGCAACCTCTTGGGCACTAGTCCAATTCCCCACAACTGTACCACAATGTCCATGAGCAAAATTTGTAGGGTTCCGACCTAAGCTTTTATTCATTTTCTGAGGAATTTACAGAGTGAGAGCCCGGTCAATATAACTGAAGCATCTTATCTTCTAAATAACTCTACCTTCATATCTGCAAACGTCTCCAACCAAACACGCTCCCTGCCAACAACAACAAGCTCTACATTTGTGAAATGAAGAAACCGAACACCTTGTAAGATCGCACTGGAATGTGGAAAGCAAATCTCGTCACTGATCTTGGACCCAGCAGATGCCAAAATCAAGATTCCTGCCAATACGGGTTTCTGCAAGATCAGGTTCTCCAGGTGGGACTGGCATTGCTAAGGGTGCTTTTATTTTTTTTTGGACGCAGACCCAAAATTCACCCCTTAACCAATTGGTGGATCCCTCCCAAAACGCTAACCTTTTCAAATGTGCCCTGGGAAAGGAACCGATAACATGGAAGCATGAAATAAAATAGTGGGAAAAACAGATTCTCATGAATACTCATGCAGACGTAATTAGCCTCAGTGGAGCCAGTCATATCCTTCTCTTTCTGTCCTGGCATTTGCAAAGGCCATCTTGACGTGCCGCCGAGGTCCCATTGGGACTAGGTAAGCCAACACCTGGCCTTGCTAATCTGAGGATGAGCCAAAGTCCTCTAGAGTCCAGTTAACTTCCACTAGCGTCATCCCACTGCCCTCTCGCTCTTACATCTGGGCGGCATCTGTCAAAGCGCTAACGCTCATTAGCGAGTCAAAGCCGAGCTCAACGTAGCTCAAGTGCCAGGAACGTGCCAACATCCTCAGCCTCAAGCTAAACCTTAAGCGACAAAGCCGGTGAGAAGACTCTCAAATCAAACACGGAAGCATCAAGGAAGCCATCGAATCAAGAGCAGGATGTGTTGAGATTTATTGAGCAACGATCTCCACGATAAATATTTCCGTGATTGACTCACTCAGGACTTTGTGGACTTTGTGGACTGGTGTCGGCGGAACCACCTCCTGATCAACGCAGGGAAAACTAAGGAGATGGTGGTGGATTTTCGCCGGCGACAGTCTACTGTCATCCCACCGATGCACATCCAGGGAAGGGACATTGAGAGAGTGGAGTCTTATAAATACCTGGGTGTGCATCTGAACAACAAACTGGACTGGACTCACAACACAGACGCACTGTACAGGAAGGGTCAGAGCAGACTCTACCTCCTGAGGAGACTGCGGTCTTTTGGAGTGAGAGGGTCACTCCTGAAGATCTTCTATGACTCTGTGGTGGCATCAGCAATCCTGTACGGTGTGGTCTGCTGGAGCAGCAGCATCTCAGGCAAAGACAGGAAGAGACTGGACAGGATCATCAAAAAGTCCAGCTCTGTCCTGGGATGCACTCTGGACACAGTGCAGGAGGTGGGTGAGAGAAGAGTCCTGGATAAACTATCATCCATCCTGGACCTGGACTCTCACCCACTGGTGGACTCACTGTCTGCTCTGGAGAGCAGCTTCAGTGGCAGACTGATTCACCCCCGCTGTGTGAAGGAGAGATATCGCAGATCTTTCCTACCTGCTGCGATTAGACTCTACAATTTGAACTTAAATTTAAACTGGTGACTGGAACTATGCTTATGACGGGTTTGTTTGTCTATTATGATGTGTGCAGTGCGTTATGGTGATGTTTGTTTATTTATTTGCTTGGAATTGTTGTTGCTGTTGTGACGTGAAATTTCCCCACTGTGGGACTAATAAAGGATTTTTCAATTCAATTCAATTCAATTCGATTGAAGAATCGTGGATGAAAAGTCTTCTAAACCGAACCAATTTTGAAAAGAATGGCTTGGTAGTAACTTGACAACAAAAACTTGATTACTATGCTTAAAAACATGAGTCACAGACTCAAAATAAGACCTAGTGGTGATGTGTAGTCTCAATGATATGGCAAGAAGTGAAGTCCGATGTGTAGTCTGAATGACACAGCAAAACATTTAGACTGTTCTGAAATATGATAGAACAAAAGTAAGGCCTAGTGGAGATGCGCAGTCTCAATGGCGCCCCAACGAATTTATTTAATTAATATTGAACAACGGTTGGATGAAAATAACTTTGGGGAACAAAAATAAGATGTAATTTCAAACCTGGTAGTTTGAGCTAGCAGGAATGCTACTGTTTTAGCTCCGAAAACTAGTAGACGATTCAAAACTAGTTATTACCACTGTGCAAACACTGGGTAATACGTATCATGAAATGCGTTAGTTTAACCTTTTTGACCTCAGGGCCCAAATTTTACAGATTAAAGTTGCCCGCGGCCCATTAAAACAAACATTATTTCAGCCAATCCAATATTGCAATATTCCAATAAACCAATAATGGTTTAATGCACATGACGGCCATTATATTTACTCCATGGCTTTCCAACGAGTTTTGGATGTTTGGTTTCTAGATGTTGAATTAATTAAGTCTCAGCCACACGCAACACTGCTAGGCTACATTTCTATGAAATGCTTCACAATTTTGTTTCGTTTTTGACATTTTTCAATCTTCACATTTTCGTTGAAAACTTTTTTCTTTGGAGTGTCGTTTCAGATTCCTTTCTGCATTTTCGCAAAATTATAATGTAAAGATTGCGAGCGAAAAAAATTCCAAAATGAGATTGTGAAGCATTTCATAGAAACGTACGTTTGATAGTTTTACCATTCGTTTAATTGTTTAGAGGTCATAACTCATCTTCATTTGTTCGCTTTAAGAACGTTTCCATCGTTAATCAGAAGGTCAAAAGTACTGACTAACTCTGCTGCTGTGGTTAAGAATCACTGGTGTAAGCTACGTATATCTAAGAGAAATACAGGTAATAGTTGTTTTAGTAGTAGCTGCTAGAGAGTTGGAGGCACTGGGGCAGTTGTTGTTGGGAATTGAACTTGTGTCCAAAGGGTTGCAGGTTTGAGCAAGATTGTGTTGTGACCCTCACAAGGCTGCCCACTGCTCCCGGTTTGTATGTGTTCACTCAATACAGTCCCTAGTGGCCAAATGGGCAAACTCGCTCACTTTAAAGAACTGGTTATATGACGACGCAAACACTGGCACTGCCCTACAGAAGCACACGACTTCTTGACAGGCCCTTCGACAGAATCAAACAGCAGAAGAGTTCAAAACCGAGCCCTACAGCATCTGAACACACGGCACTCCATCCTCTTTTATTCCATTTCAGGACTCCATTTGATCCCAGTGCCAGACTGTCCGTCCAAGTTCTTCCTCAATCTCCCATTTCAGACCCGTGAGGGAATACAAACCCCAAACTCCATCAGAACGGGGAGAAAATGAATATAGCGACTGTCTCTTCCGGTGAGGACTGCTATCAGGACAATGACAGGCAGACCAGAGCTGCCCGTTAACACACACACACACACACACACACACAGAGAAAACTCTTCTATCAGGTTCTTTCACACTTCGGAGCCACAAGGGAGCTGTCATAGCTCTACAAAAAAGCCCGGACAGCAGTCATTCAGAATGCAACTGGAGTAACTAACAGACAGAAAGAGAAGGAAGCGATAAAAAGGGAGAGAGAGAGAGAGAGAGAGAGAGCCGGTGGGAGAGGGGTGTGAGGGGCGAGTCGGGACGTTTGAGGCAGATAGACAGCTCCTGTCATGTGGTTAGAAGGTCAATCAAACCAAGTCAAATGAAGTCTGACTGAGATTTAAACACCCAGAGAACTATAGGGCTCTGAGTAAACGAAAAAAAAAAAAAAAAAAGAAATGAAAAGAATAACAAATCAATTGCGGCCCTGTAGCTCAATCAGTCGGTCATAGAACATGCGACACCAAGGTCATGAGTTTGATCCCTCATATCAAAGAGATGAAAGAATGTGAAATAAGCCCGCAATCTAAAGCAAGTCAGTATTAAGAAAACACTACAGTTTGGTGAAATGAAGGGGGGAAATGTAAAGTAATAGCTTTACAAATTGCATTGTCCAAAAAGGAATAAATAAACTAACAAAAAACATTAAAAGTATCGGCAAAAGTATAGTGTTTTGCTTTAATTGCGATTCGGGGAAAATGCAAACTATTGGCTTTACAAATTGTAACGGCTTTGTTACAATTGTAAAAAAAACTAAATTGTAAACATTGTCAAAAAAGAAACAATCAAATAAACATACATTATTTTAAGCATATTGTTTTGCTATAAAGTGATTAAATCAATCAATCCTATTATATGAGTTTTAAAAAAATGTAACCATGTTTATTTTATTTGTCAAAAAAGTATAAATATATTATATGTATATAATATATTAATACATATAATATATTAATAATATATTAATAAATATATATTTATATGTATGTATGTGCAGTAAATAAAAAGTATATATACATATAATATAAACATAAAAAATATAATATTCTGCGTTTGAATTAAATCAATCAATTCTACTATTGTTTATACACTATTGTTATCTACTAAACATTTATACACACACACACACACACACACACACACACAGACATATATTAGTATAATATATAATATATCTTATATACAAATTTGAGAAAAAAATAGAATGGAATATTATTGTTTCATTAAACTATCATAATATACTGTTTATATACATAAATAATAAACAAATAAATTAAAATAATTTATTTAATCAAAATGATATATAATACAGTAGAACACACAATGTATCCGATTTACAATTGTGAGACTAAAAAAACTGAACGTTATCGTTTCACGCTACCGTCCACCAAAGGTCAAAGGTCAGATGCCATTCATCCGTCTCAGAGATTGGAGAAAAAGCGTGACTCATCCAGCAAATATGTGCAGATCGGTCTGGAACTCGTCTCCCAGCCTCACGGGGGGAATCTGACGCTCACAGCACATTGCCGCCATTGATTCCCGATCGCTTTCATGCCATATCTGCAGAACATTCGCTCCTCACCCTCCTCTTTTCACGGCCCTGACAGACACCGGCAATCTGTCCTCGGGTTTAATGCACTCCCTAAATGCAGAGGATAGATCAATAAACAATTATTTCTCGCTCGCCCGCGCTCTCTCTCAGGAAATGCTAACTCTTCCTTTATCGCCGTGTCAATAAATACCTGATCTGTTTGTTTTCATTAATGCAGGTGTTAAAATACAGCGGCCCTGTTAGTGTCGCGCCGCCACTTTAATCAGCGGAAAAAACGGCGGAACTTTGCGGTAAAATAAATAAATAAAATAGAAATCCTCGTAAAGCATCACACACTAGTGTTTCTCAGAAGATGTACCGTAAATATACAGTAAATTATCATTTATTATTCCTTTACAAGAATATTGCAGTTAAAAATTGTATGTACTCTCTCTCTCTCTCACACACACACAAGCAAACTTTTCTCTCTCACACACACTTCTTTTCTCTATCTCTCTTTTGATTTCTTTCGTACTTTTCACTATATCTTTTTATATTTGCTTCTTTCAATCTATTTCTGTCCTTGTCATTCTCTCACACATTCTGTCACTCTCTTTATCTTTTTCTAACTCTGTCACACTGTTTTATCTCTCAAATGTCAATAATCATTTATATACCTCTTTCTAACTTGTTTTCTTTCTCACTCACTGCTCTCTGTGTCTCTATTTCACTCTCTCTCTCTCTCTCTCTCTCTCTCTCTCTCTCTCTCTCTCTCATCTTTTTTGATGTAAACGTTAATATGTGATTAGAAAGCTCTTTGCTCTTCTTCCAGCCTTGAAGTCGTGCGTGATTGTGGCGCTGTCAGATTCGAACATTCAGAGTCGATTTAAACATGTAAAAACAAACAGATTAGTGCAATTCATCCTGCTTCTCCAGTGAAACTAATCCAAAGTGAGACTGGAAGTGAACGGTGATAAAACGGAGAAACTTCAGTCTGGTTTTACCTCAGACAGACGTATCGCCGGCCGCTGAATACAGATCAGTCCGTCCTTTCCTTTCACTCTCCCTCGCTCCACCGTCTAATCTAGACCTCTATCATAAAGATGAGTCTAAAATGCATGAGATTTGGCTCATTTACATTATCCTTCATCACACTGTTACGAATAACTCGGGTTGTGATCCATGTGCAATCAATGACAAGATTCAAACCCAGGCACAAATATATATGTATAGTGCATTTATCTGTCCAGTGAGAGAGAGAGAGAGAGAGAGAGAGAGAGAGAGAGAGAGAGAGAGAGAGAGAGAG
>CM051493.1:13831328-13849722 GCA_028031935.1 Paedocypris micromegethes
GGAAGGGAAAGTTTGAGAAAGAAAGAAAGAAAGAAAGTGTGAGGCAAGTTGTGAATTATAAAAGAAATGCAGACAAAAAGGGAGAGAATATAGATATAGTAACAACATTGAGAGAAAAAAAAAAAACAAAAAGTGAGAAAAAGAGGGAGATAAGAAAGAGGAAGAGAGAACGGGAACTACTGAGGGAGAACAGAATCAGAATCAGAAATTCTTTATTCATTCCCTTGGGGAAATTTTTTTTGTTCCATGCTCTCAAAAACAAGCTTTGACCAAAATATAATCATATGATATATGTATATACAGTTGTGTAGCAATTATGGACAAATACAGTCTGTACACAAATGCGTCTTCAGTAGCTGTTGATATTTACAGTCATGCACATGTTTCAAACACAAAATAACAAAACATAAAAGAACACAAAAGACACTGAAGGATGGGGAGGAAAAAAAGAAATAAACAGAAAGAAAGAGAGATGGAGAGAAACAGCAAGAAAAAAATGGACAAAATAAGATAAAGTGAAAAAGAAAAAAAAGAGCGCTAGAGATGTGGGATAAATACAAAGAGAGAATGCGAGTCATAAAAAAGTGATCAGAAAAGAGAGAAATAAAAAAAGGAGCGTGAGATTTAAAAGTCCGAAGTCGTTCTACAGTATTTCACAGGCCTCAGGAAAAGCGATAAGCCGCGGAAAGTGACCTATAGCGGAAGAAAGCGACGCCCTCGGGGTCTTTTATACGTGTCGCGCCCTAACTGAGCTTTTGACAGAGCGGCTGTGAGACGACACACACACACACACAGCGCTCAGCTTTTGTCAGCAGCACTTTTCTTGTATAATCCCTTCAGCTATTGTAGAATCGTCGTGGGTTTATCGGAACCAGTGCGGCACACAGAGTCCAGTCCATTACCCAGAACCACACAGGTCAACACAAACACTTAGTGACAGGCTATAACAGCTGATGAAATACACACATCGCCACAAGACCCTCAAATAAGCCTTCAACATTGTGGGGACCAGCCAAAGGTCCCCACAAGTCACCATAGGGGCCACTCTAGTATAAAACATGGCATTTTTACCTAGCAGGGCCTGACTTTGACCTAAATGCACATGCACATACCCCCACACACACACACACACACACACTTGCATTTAATATCATTGTGGGATAAAATCTCATTGTGACCCATACACGGACCTTCGAAATTGTGCGGACCAGCCAAAGGTCCCCACAAGTCACCATAGGGCCCGCTCTAGTGTAAAACATAGCAATTTTACCTTTTAATTTCACTTTTAATTTACATCAAAAACATAAAACTTCTCACACTATCCCCTATTGTAACCTCACCCCTAAAATCCCATCCTAACAGTGGGGACCAGCCACACACATGCATTTATATATCATTGTGGGGTCCCACTTTTGATTTAAATATAAAACAATATGTCTCCTCACCCTCACCGTAACCCCACTTATTAAAATGACCCCCCTCCCACACCCTCTATGTTAACGTTAAAACTCTATTGTAACCCCTAAAATCCTTCTCCTGAAACAAACCTTCAAAGGTGTGGGGACCAGCCAAAGGTCCCCACAAGTCATCAAAGGGCCCAACTTAAAGTAGTGTAAAAACCTAGCATCAAGGACCCCACTTTGATTGTAAAATTGTAAAATTTTGTTTTACAATGAAGCAATTGTGGCAAATTTTGTTCTACAATTCTACGCAATATACAGTATATGTATAGCATCAATATGTACAGAATTTCTGGCAAATGATTACGGCAAATGATTTTTTTAAGTGTAATTTAAGATGATTTTATTTTATTTTTATTCTATACTGTTTTTACATGTTTAATCATATTCTTGTCATGATGAAGCGTTGTTAGTGTAAGGAGAAAAAAAAAAGAATTTACCCAAGAGGATAAATAAGCTTCTGATTCTGATTCTGTAACACATGTACACACACACACACACACACACACACTCCAGAACGCATGTTATTTGACAAGTTAGACACACCAGTCCTCCTCATGTGTGAGCACTACGCCACCCTCGCCCACGCTGAAAAAGCCATAAATCAAAATCAACCAATAAAAACCCTCGGAACAACTTCACAACATGTAAGTCCGACATCTGTCAGCCGTGTTCCCACAAACTCAAAGCCACCAGTGGCCGGTGGTTTCTGAGATGTTATGACGGCCTAATTGCACCAGTCAGGCTGTGGGATCCTGCTGTGGGACGAGCCGTTGTTGGAGCGGTCCACGGGCCAGAGCCGGGCTCTTGACCTCCGGCTGATTACACTGACCTCTGCGTTTGTTATGTTTTCCTCTTATACATCCAAGCGAGACCAAACGTCGGCTCTTTTCCATCGGAACCTCAGGAACAGGAAACCGCACAGATGTGTCATTTTACTGCGCATGTGACGTTCGTTTGGTTAAAGCTGTTTGACATCTTTCGTTCCGATCATGGGATTGGGGGTGATACACGTATCTGATGGCGGTGAAACGCTGACATGTACCTCCTCTAGGGTGGAAAAGCGTAAAGGCTAATGGAGATAAAAATGTATGTTTTCTCTCGGCAGGTCTGATTGCTGCGAATACGAAGTCACGATCTTCCAAATCTGTGAGTACAAATAAATAATACTCACTAATAATACAAACTCACCCACTCACTTTAATAATAATAATAGCAATAATGCTAATTGTAATAACAATAAAATATTTATATAAAGATTGACAAAATATATCGTAACTATAAGTCCGTATTATATAGTACTATAAAAACATAACAAAATGTTTCACAATTGTTTTCATTTGTTTGGACTCCACAGCAGGTTGTATCTCAAGAAATACTAACTAAAAAATGGTTTATAATGAAAATATATATGAAAGTACAGTATAACAATAATAATTCAATTCAGGCATGTTTGTAGACTATGAAAAGAATATAAGAAATATATAAGGACATAAAATACTCCAGCATTAGTTTCACAAATTCACTTTGGTTGGTTTCCAAATAAGGTCGTATTAATAACAATAATAATAATAATAATAATAATAATAAAAATAATAACAAAAATAGTAATAACATATTTAAATATCATATTAAAGAAATATACTACTTGTTTAAAAGAATTCAATATTTTTATACAAAAGCATTAGTTTCACAAAATGTATTAGCTGGACTTCCAAACAGGTTGAATTTCTAATTCTAGTAAAATAAAATAGTAATACAATATTTAAATATAATAATGTATAAATATTTAAATAATAATTATCATAATAATTATCAATAATAATAACAGTAATATTTTTTTCAAAAATTTATTTTGAATAGCTTCCAAAATGGGAATTATTATTATTATTATTATTATTATTATTATATTAATAATAATAATAATAATAATAATAATATCATCATCATCATTATTATTAATAATAATTATTATTATAATAATTATTAGTAATATAATATAAATGTTTCTGAGACGTTAAAGTTGTTTTCAAACTTCATTCGTTTGACTCCAAATCGGGGCATAAAATGAAACATTTTTCAATATTCGTAAAAAATAATCACAAGTACAAACATTTCCAAAAAAAAAGTCTGTGTGTTTACAACAACAGTATATTAAAATAATAGTTTTGATGAATCTACAAGAAAAGCTAGAAAAGCAAAAACGCTTACGTCTCCACACACAAACACACACACATGCACACATAAGCCACAGTAGCGACTGTGAGCAGTGGTGGTCCAGGATTCCGTGACGAAGCGGGTAACATCTCTCCTGACAGGAACACAACATGCTGTCGCTTCCCTGAACATATTCCACTCATATTAGTGTCGGGTGTAAAGGTTGGAGGAAGGGGGGGAGGGGCTAGGAAGCAGTAAGACGCTGGACTGTTGCATAAATGATGCACACGGGCGACTGACTCACTCGAGTTGGCAACGTTGGCGGGCACAATAGCCTGGAATGAGCAGATTTTAGCCGAGCGCGTTAGCTTGCTCCAGCGAGCGCACTTGACTTCTCTTTCCCAAGGCGCCTTACTCCATCGCTCCCGTCGTGTTCTTGAGTCTCCTATGCCAGAGTGTGTTGCTCCTAAAGATGAATTATTACTCGTGTGGTGTGGGTTAACACTATATACACCCCAAAATAAAGGGGTGGTATACTGCAGGGGGCGGGGCGATTTGGGTGGGCGTGGTAACGGAGGCGGGGCGAAAATGACGTCCTTTGTCATACAGTGATCGTAATGTTTTCAGGAAAGTGAAATGTGAAAGCGTGAAAATGAACTCAAATCATACTTTTATGGCTGGCTAAAATATTTTAGACATCTTAAATATATTTTAATATTTATTTTAATATTTTACATTTTTTTAGCCAGCCAATATTTTTGCCAGTATTTTTATTTTCTTAATATTGTCATTTATTATTCAAAACTATCCAAAAATGGAAACAGCACATACATAAAATAGCTACAAGCATTAGCTGTAAAGTTTTTCAAAAGCCTATTTGTAATTTAACAAAAGATATAGAAAGTTACAATTTACTAGTTTATTTTCGTTACACATGGGTATTATGTTGTACGTATGTACATATATATATATATATATATATATATATATGAATATTTAATTGTAATTCATTAAAACATTCATTATTCTGTGTCTGTCTGACCTTAACAAGCAAATCATAATACATACAAATAAACATATATTTTAATTACCTATCTAGCCATGTTTACCATTATTTAGCAATTAATCAATTAATTGGTTGATAATAATCACACTGTCATTACCACGTCTGCACAAATATTTTCGGCATTAACTTGGTAAAAGAGCGCTCAAACTAACGATGACGTTGAATATTACCCAATCAAAAGTAGAAAAGGAGCATCTTCATAAATTGCATGACGAATATACGGAACAAACCTGTTCCATATTGATTCAAACAAATCTTTTTTGGCAATTACAATATAAAAATATGCGGCAATTCCGTTTTTTATGGGACGGGTGGCAACCCTATCTAAGCTAAATGCTTAAGCTAAACACGCTACGCTAAGCGCTAATTTATGAGATTCGCTTATAGAATCGAGGAAGAAGCCTCCTGTGTGATTCTGAATTGTGGCTATCGTTGTACGATGTGTATACTTCTGAAATATTTTTTTTTTACGTTTCTGGGTTCTATAGCAGTGAGCTTACGTTTATAGAAGCTACATAGCATTCCCAGCTTAAGGAATTTTTTAAGGAAAAATTTAAGGCAGCTATACATCAGGCTACGTCTCAAAAACCTCAACTTCTGAAAAATGGCACTCGCAATTGCTTCTGTGCGTTCTCATGTCGACTGGAATCAAGTATTTGCATATTTAATTCCGACCGACGCAAACCACCCAGTACAATTTGAATGTGTTTTGAATGATGTTTGGTTTATGCCAACCATGTTCACTAGTCATTTAAAGATTTGGGTACTTGTCCATTTAGCAATGGAATGATTTAAAACTTGGTCAAAGGAAACAACCAAGCAATTGCAAATAAGTCAATGAAAAATCCTTTTTCATATGTAGAACAAAAAACAACAACAGAAAAACACAACAGCACTTTGAATTTAAACTAGCCAACAACCGCTAATTTAGCAAGTAAACATTTATACAACAGACAAAACAGCTATACAACATAAAACTTTTTCTTGTATAAAGTGCAAACCTGTATTATAATGTCGCAGCATGTTATTTTGCTAAATTGAAAACACAAATTTTGTGTAACTTTGTTTAAAAATGCAGCGGCGATGCTAAATAATTAGTGATGATGAGATCTGCTCAAAATTCAAAATGCCAACAATAATTTCCAGACAAGGTAAATCCAAAGACGAAAACAACTAAAAAGTTGAAAAGAGTTGAAAGAGTTTAGCGCACATTTGCTGAAAAGTGCGAGAAAAGCTGAAATAAATCTATCTCCGAAAATCTATTTAATTTTAGAATAGAACTGTCTGAGATTATCCTCATATCCCATGAGGTCAAGTGAAGCATTAGACAGTCGTTCCTGGCATATTTGCTTTTTAAAACCGTTAGCATGTTTAGCATATGCGCTAAACGGGTCATTGAAATAGTCACCATGTGAAATTGAACCAAACCATCGTGAAATAGTGCAAGTCGTCACAGTGCAAATAGTGCAAATTGTGACGTCGGAGTCAAAAATCTCGCCCTAAAAACCGTAACATGTCGATAATTTCACGTCAATTAAACCGCGTTGAATACCGTGATAATCCATTCCTCCAACATGGCCTCCAACACAACAACCAAACCACAGAAGCTCAACGTCTCTAGTCTCCAAAAGCTTTTCATCTAAACATGTGAGTCCAGCCGTTCCAGAAAGGCTCTTTAAGCCCCTTCGCTTTTTGAGAGGGGCAGCCAGAGCGAAATAAATCCTGACCCATTTTTCGGACGGTCTATAAATCACACCTGACCGTCCCAGCGGTCCGTGTGGCGTATGATCTATGGCGGTTCTCCTACGCCAGGCATCTGGTTTTCTTTTAGCGCTCTGCAGGTGGGTCGAGGTGGGTTGCGAAAGCGTCCGGCCCGTTTACTGCACAATGCACCCGCCCACCCGTTATCACGCTGATTGGTCGCAGGTGTAACAATCGAGACACTCCTTCCATCATTCGCTTGTTGGATGGGAGCAACCTGCATTTCCTTCTGCGGATATTTCTACGGCAGGATGTGGGTGGGTTGTTGAGCATGACACCGTCCCCTTAGGGTCCGAAGAGCATGGATGGAGAACACGACCTTAGGTTCTCTGGACCGGAAAATGAGACGTGTTGTTGGGTCGGGATAAGGGAACGATTCGCCTGAAAAGAGCATGTTGCGTCAAGCCTAATTAATTTTGTTATTGCTGAGAAGAATGAAGCAAAAATATCACAGAGAGGGAAATGAAAATGAGAGGAGCGTTTGTATTAACATCCAGCCCTTCGTTAGACAAACATGTGGTTTTCATTTCTGCGTAACAGTCCAGGACAGAAAGGAAGTATTGAGCCTCGTAATTAAGATGTTTCCCTTTGAGGAGAAAGGTTACACAAATCCCGCCTGATTGAATTAATGGCGCCGTAAAGAGACCGTCCTGCACAAGGCCGCAAATCAAAATTATCGTTTGGCTTCCTCTGACCTGCTGGTGTTCTTCCAAATTATGAATTATGCAGAATTTGAATCTAAAAAAAGAATTGCTGGCACATGTGAGTAAAAGTGTATGTGTGTGTGTCCGGCTCTGATTGGTTGGCCTCGTTCAGAGCACCCCCCCCCCTTCAGGCTAAAGAGCTGCTGGGATTGGCTCCTGCTCCCCTTGACCCAGAAATGGACTAATTTACTGTATTTAATTCTGTACTTAAATCTATTGGTTAAACATGCTGACTGCAGTAAGAATTTCAAAAATAGAACATTTGCAATGCAGAACTCTTCAACTATTTTAAACTTCAAAAGACTCTTTCAAAATCAAAACATTAGAGCGACTTTTGTCAAGGTGGACGTCTGGATACTTTAAAATAGAAACCAGTCCAATTAAATTTCTAAAATTATTAGTGGTTTTGACAGCTTTTTTGACAGAGACTTCAAGACTAACAGGAATAAAAAGAAATAAATATACTTAGCATAGCAAGCCAGCTTCGTCTATCCCACCCATTTAACCGAAATCCCACTAAATACAAACACACGCTGCTCAGAACCGAGTCGGGATTACTATGCGGCTGTCACAACACATGCTTGAATCTCCTCTACAAGCCTCGCAGCTAAGACTAAGGGACTCTTATTCCAGCGATTTTACTTTTTGCCGTCCTCAACCACGAGTGGTCCAGCCTCCAATTTCCCAAGCTCTTCCATTTTCAGCCGTGATTGCTTTTTGAGAAGATGACCTGAACCGGCGCTTAATCTGCGAGCTGAGCTCGGATTCTACTCTTCTTTACAAACCAAATTGCTTTTGGCTTTTTCTTAGGCCCGACTACGACTCTCAGAAACAGAACGGCGAGATTCATACGCTAACCAAAAGCATGTTAACGAGGCATTTTAGAAGTGCAGGAAATGTCCCCATAAGTCCATTTATTGCACAGAAATGTCCCCATTAAACACGACAGCAAGACAAACAGACACAGCATGACTTCTGGGTGTCGGAGTTGGAGTTTATTGGAAAGCTAGCAGCAGTTAGCGGTGTGCAATAAACTACGCAACCCCGTGGCCGTGGCTACACAAGCCAACAAATTAGAAAAAAAGCCGTCCCCGCCCGGTCCCTCGTTCCATCTAGATTTGCCGCTGGAAACTAAGGGGTTCACCGGCCAACCGCTGGGAGAACACGCTGGCGGCTCCATAAATTTCCCTCAGCGGGACGGGCACTCGGCCAACGAGCGTGTTTTATTTGCTATAATGGCTTCCTCTTGGCAAAATATGAGCTAAGGGGAAGATGGGGAGTATGTCAGGAGAGCAACTAAGGAAAAGTTACATGTGTCGGAGACGAGCAGCTATAACTCTTGACTGAAGACACGCGCGACTCCTTACGTCGTAGATCTTCGCCCGGCAATCGCTCAGCCCATTTGCAGTCGGTGTAAATCAAGCGTCGAGAGCCAATCGCCATCAACGTGTCAAGCGATTTACCCTTGCGCGGCTCTTTTCGATTCAGAAAATTCTCGGCCAGTAAAACAAATGCACATCGTCCACCTTAAAAACCTGGCTCCCACCATCTGTCTCAATGTTGTCTTAACATGAGCGAGGGATAAAACCGGAGAGCAATTTAGATCATATTCAAGATGGAGAGAAAACCCAAGCAGACCAGCGTATGAATCCCAGAGCGAATCTTGCCGCTCAGATGCCAATCTCGATACCGCAGTCTAGTCAAATATTGAGTTCATTAGGAATAGTCATACATTTTACTACAATCTTTGAAATCAGAGACTTTGACGCACTTAAGAACGGCCAAAATTGGTGGCAGGCGTATGGAAAGGTGGCCAAATAGACCCTTCATGACCTCAATAGGTCCACACAGGCAAGTTTGAGTTTTAGGTTTCATTACAGAAGCTCCAGGTCTGCAGAAAGAAGAAGAAACTCAAGCAGAAAGACAGACAGACAGATGGACTTCATGACCCTATATGACTCTTAATAGGTCCAAACCTTTGAAAAGCTTTAATCTAGGCTCGATTGTCAGTTCATTCTAAAATAAAGTCCATGTGAAGATGGTTGTAAAAGAAGTTTAAAAATTAAGAACGAATTTAAAAATAGAACATTTGCAACATGGACATGACCAACTATTTTAAACTTCAAAAGACTCTTTCAAAATCAAAATATTTGAGCGACTTTTGTCAAGATGGACGTCAGGATGGTTTAAAATAGAAACCAGTCTAATTACATTTCTTAATGTTACTGTTTCTTAATTTAACAAACTAGTATCATTCTGATATCGCTTAACTTGAATAATATATAACAAAAAGTAGATTATATTGGTTAGGACTTCATTTCCCAAGATCCTCTGCTCTCCAGTCAGACTCTGCACATGCGTAGAGCAATTGTTTCAAGCTCAGAACTGTTTAAAGCTCTCTATTTCTCCAACGCCACAGCGAAGGATTATTATCCCCTGTGTAGAGACCGAGCGTTTTGAGTGTGTCTGTTCCTTGGAATTTTTTTATTCCTGTCCCGTGTTCTTCACTTTTGACTGTTTCGACATTTTCTGCGATGACACATTGTACTGACCGTTTTATAGGTTTGAAGTTTCTGTTTGTTGTAATATAAATTATTGTACTGTATTTAGTTTTTGAGTGTCGAAAATTTGAAAAAATGAGTGCTTGTATTCATGTAAATACAGTAACCTCAAATTCATCCAAATCTTAAAGAAGAAGTTTGATTCTAGGCCTGCAAATGCTCAATTTGGAATTGATGAGGGGAACCACGAGCAGAATGACTCGATGGACCAATTCTTTCAAGACTCAAAATACCTCCAAACCATAGAGAAGACCTTGAATCTTGGCTTGATTTTAGGTTCCATCACAAAATCTCCACATGAAAAGACCATGAAAGCCATCAATCTCCACAGAAGCCACAGCGCTTCTTCTTCACCACCGCTTCACCAAGACAAAGATAGCATGTCCGAAACGTTTGATGTTCCTCTTCGTTCACTAGACAAGGAACCTCGAAATTATTGGTCTCCTCAGCTCTTCCTCTCAACACATCGATGCACATGTGCAAACCGCCATGACGTGGATGCCGCCATGACTTGGATGTGTCCACCAGCTTTGATCAGCCATAAATCTCTCCATTCCCATGTACAAGATCAACTCGAGTTTCCAATTCGCTTCGAAAACGGGGTAAACACTCACAGCCACGGAACCTTCAGGAATCCAGCTTCGCCGTCTTTGTTGAGGCGCGAGGAAGACAAAGACAAGCTGGTGCCACCAGGAGTCCCGTTAGAGACTTCCGTTCTTGATCACCTGACTCGGATCTTATTCCCCATGTTGCCGAGGGGGACGCGCCGCACATACCTATCACCCGCCGAGACACATCTGCACACGGCGACAGACGGATCTGTTCCCATTAGCAAGACATATGGAGAGATGCTGGTAATTTGCTCGTGTGGGACGACTACTGGAGATATCTCCTCTGAAGACCAACCGATGGAGAACATAAAGAACACGAGAAAAGGGAGAGCTTGTGAATTCATTACGTGTTCTCGTGGGAAGGAGAAGTGGAGAGCTTCCTTTCATCCAGGTTGGCACTTAGCACATCTAGGATTCTTCTCCGAGATAAAGCAGACCTAATTGAAGACTAGACAACTTTAACATCAACCCACCGCTGATTTTTCCCGCTAATGTAAAGACACACGGCTGGACGTTGTGTGTGTGTGTGAGATGTGAGAGAGACAAGAGACAAGATCTATTTGTTCTTCGTAAAGGAAATAATGAAGATGCTGCTTTGGTCACGAAAACAGCGTAGAACATCTTTTGTTGTCCGTGTGGAGCAAGTAGAGGGAAATTGGACAAGCTTTGGATGACGTTCCTACAACTATATTTATGCATACTACGCGTTTTATAAGGCATTCTTTTAAGAATCCGATATGAGTGTATGTCAGAGGTGTAAAGTGCATGAGTACTTTAGGATTTTTTGTACATTTTGTAAATATATAATATGTAAACATATGTATAATACAATTGATTCTAAAAAAAAAAAAAAAGTATGATGAATGCGCAACAAAACTGAAACAAATTCTTTAGACTAGTATTTGTACTTGTATTACTACTTGTACTTTATTGATTGCCTGAATTTATTGGGACTAGGTGAATTTATAAATTGCTTAGATTTTTGACACTCAGTACAAATACAAAGTAAAATACTAATAGGAACAAATATTTTTACAATATTTACAAAATTGACACACATTCCCCGTGTTTTTTCAAGTACTTTACACCTCTGGTGTAGGTGATTACTATTTGTTGTTAAATTGTGTAAAAAAAAAAATGAACGTACCAACTTCTTCTATTTCTGGGTCGTTTGAAGTCTATGAGTGTTAGGCGATCAACGCAATACACAGACATTTTTAATTTTTTTTTTTTGTATTATTGTTTTATTTAATTCGATGTAGCTGTAATTCTTTGTTCAAACAAGTATGTCCATTCATTTCTTGAACCTCTTTTGTCATTTCCGGGTCACAGGGAGCTGGAGCCAATCACAGCAACTTTGGGGCTCAACGAGGCTGATGATACGTGATAGGTTGACCAATCACAGAGCGGCACACACATACACACAAATACACACTCTCATTCACACCTACAGTCAATTTGACTTTATGTTTAATGCTCAAGTCCTGTGAGATCTTGTTTCACAAGCTCTTGCCACATCCCTAATTGACAGCGCTAAATGCTAATTCGCAGTTCCAGGCTTCTTGTTTACTTGATCGGCATGAGAACAAAACCTGAAATTCCGCGCTTGGCAAGTCTTGTTCTGGTCGAAGAAGTTGCCAGACTTTTCCTTTTCAATTTCTGTCTTCTTTAAAAGAGTTATGAGTCTGGCAGCGAGTCCGATGCTAACGTTGTCCAGAGCGCGCGGCGCGGGGACTGCTAAGTTTCTCGGGGAGATGGAAGCACGCCGTTTTAATTATCCAGCCGTGAACTGTGGTCCTACCAATCAACAGCCGCACATCGCATTACCGCCGGTTGGACGGAATGCTAATTTAAACCGCCTGCGCTACTGTCAGCTAATAACGAGAAAAAGCTACAGCACAACAAAGACGTCTGCGTGGAGAAACCTTCACTTTCAGATCCAACCCGAACTCTTCCCTAAAGCTTGTTAGCAATTAGCCGCTACTCAGTTCTGCAACTGAATATAGCTACTAATGCTAATGCTAACTTGCAAATGTGACAAAAGGCTCAAGTCTATTCCAAAATGGCGGCCGACCTGTTTATCCTTGCGAGGTCGTTTCTCTCGTTTCTCTCTCTCTCTCTCTCTCTCTTTCTCGCTCTCTCTCCTCTCTCTCTCTCCTCCCTTTTGTGAATTAAAGGCAGGTCTTACTTTGAAAAGACTTTTAAAATATTGTATTAAAAATAGCAAATGCTTATACAGGTTTCCCCATGAACCTAATTTCGCCACTGTGGCACAATTAACAATTTTAATCTACAATACAAATTTGTGTACAAATAAAATTTAAAATACTCCCCCTCATGTAATACTGATATTGTCTGGACACTAGAAAATATCGTGATATGAATTGTCACTCCTATCGCCCAGCCCTAGCGTCCAATCTGACATTGTCCTCACAGTTAAAGCAACCCGAGCTGGTTGTATCGCTAAGAGTAAGCTAGCGCTAATATCTGCTTACTAGCCGTGGTTTTTCCTCAGCAGTGTGGCATCTCTTCCATCATTCCTCTGCTGGATCTGGGTGTCGACCCCGCCGTGTAACCAGTTTGCCGTGACGACCCTTTCTGCTTTGTTGTGAGCAGTGTGGCGAAGGTCAAGGGTCGCTGGCGTACGTCCAGTCACAGCTAGTCGCACGCTAATTGCTCGCTCCGAAACGCAGCCTCGCGGACGGACAACAGCTCGGTGTCTGATGACTCTGGTTGAACATGATTATCGGAGTGGACAAGTGTGGAGAGCTGCTAACTAAGGTCAACGCTGAGCGGTCTCCTCGAGTAGGAGTGGAAAAACATCTTACAACCTCGCGTCTGTAAAAAACTGAAAAATTGTATATAATTGTGAATATAGTTCAACGACTTGTACTTGTATCTGAATTTAAAAAGACATGTTAAATGACTTATGTTCAATTAAAATGTGATGCCTTTAATGCACTTCTTTAAATCGACGTGAATATGTGGCATAACCCAATAAAATTATTGAATATATTATTTGAAAACCGTTTTTTATACTTTATTATTATTATAACAACACTGAATTATATAATGTTTATAATAATGTAAACTATATAAATGGTATAGTTTATGAACAGTCTATATGCAGGACTGTAATAAATACAATAAGAATAAAAATCAATGAATATTATATTTTATTGTATATTTATTATATTATGTTATGTTATGTTATGTTATATTATATTATATTATAGAAGACTGTCCATTTTTTTAAAATAATAACAATATTTGTATTGGTATAGTATGTCTTGTATATTAATATATAAAAATTTGAAATCTACAATCAGGAAAAAGTAATATTTCTCATGATTCACATTTGCATACACAACAATTCGATTAACATAACCATAAACATAAAACAATTCGATTTGTATCTGTCAGGTATACAAACATATACACTGTAGGGTGATGTGCAGTGAAATACTCAAATCCAAGCATAAGGAAGATGAAATAAATTATAATTTACATTAAAAAAGAGAATTAAAAATGATATAAATGATAAAATGATTAAAAAAAATGATTATTTTATCATAAAGAAATGACAGCAAATAATAAAAAAGCAAACAATGGAGAAAAAGTTAGTATATGTCTGTAAATAGTATAGACGTACACTTATTTTTACAATGTTATTTACAATGTTTGTGATGAATTACTGAGTTATTACTGATGTTAAAAAAATAAACAAATAAACGAAACGTACACACTGCCGGAACCAGTTAACTCACAAACGCGAATCGTACACGTGTGCGTTTGTTGAACAACGTGTGAAATCGGGAAGCAATTAGCCCTGCTTATGTTTCACGTCTTTGATACAAGAAACGAGAAAACAAAACAATCGTTTCTTTCACACGCGAGTTTAGCGTGACTCACTGGCGGGCGACTGGAAACCATTATCCAATTGAGTGGAATTAGAGTATTAACCCAATGAAGACGTTCTCCGCGTTTGGCTGGGAAAATGCTGATTTTCCTCAGCTAAATTGCAGCTCAGTTCTCGATACATTCCTCTCCGGACTATAATTTCCACGGCGGTGTCCATTTCGTCGCAATCACCTTCGCGAGACGGGGTATTAGGGGCTATTGTTCTGTCTGTCTGCACTGGGATGGAAGCGTGGAACGGATATTCAGATCATGTTTCTGTAGTCGCTCTATTCAGACGAAGAAATGGAATCTGGCCTTCCTGTCGCACCGAAAAATCCACAGATCAACCAAAATTTCTGTCATTTCAAACTGGGTTCGGTTACAGACTCTCCATCAAGGACGATCCCAGCTCCAGGAGAACTCAACAGTCGATTAAAGCCCGTTATACACCAATTTAGGAACAATCTGTGACGGTAGCGTCAGAGAAGATGAGGATGATTTATGAAAACTGGCATTAATGAGCCGGTCTTCCCAAAGATACAAGTTTGGGAGACATTGCCAGAGTTTAGAATACCGTCGACATACGTTATAGTCTGTTTAAAATATCTCGAATATAGATCTGACACATTTGTTTGTCGTTTGTCAAACGTTTTTTTGTCGATGATTCTGAATTGGGGTGTGCGAAATACCAGTATTAAAGCGGAAATCAGTATTACAGAAAATGTTACAGTGTTGTGAGACTTTTTGTCGTCGTTGTTGTTTTTTTTTTTTTACATCATTGCGACATGACAAGCATCTGGATAATGCTTTCCCAGACAGAAATGTGTAATCAAACACCGAAACATCTTAAAATTAGTTGTTATTTTCGGATAAATGTCTTGTGTCAGTCTGTAGCTGCAGCCAAAGATGGAAACAACTTGAAGCAGTTTAGTGCATGAAACAGGCACCGTACAAACAATTATTATTATTATTATGAATTATTATTATTATTTTTTTTTTTTTTCAGAAAAAGACCATTTTTAGGTATCAATTCTTTATGACAACACAAAACAGAAATAGGTGGCCTACTATGGTGAAGGATGTGGCGTTCAAAAAAGACTCAAAGCTCAGTAGAAAAAGTTTCTATCAGGTTAATTCCAATTTGTAATCCCTGATTTACATTCCAAATATATGTTTTGCTTAAATACTGTATTTTGTTTACAATATAAAGGTTCAAATGTAACTCGAAGATCCATATTTATATAATTTAGATTAGACATCAATTTGATTTCTGTTAAAATAATATTGTCATTGTCAAAATCTGATTCATATTCTCCAATTCATGTTTTCACCCTATTTGCCAACCTACTATGAATAAGGCATTAGCATTTGTGCTAATTGTGTCAATGAACTAGTTTTAATGCAAAATTAATTAATATTGGTTTACAACACCACAAACATTGACATCAATTTCAAAATATTTCAAAATAATTTTGCCATTGTCAAAATCCTCCAATTCATTCAATTCCACCCTATTGGCCAACCCTACTATGAATAAGGCATTAGTAAAAGAATTACACTGATGAATCAAAATTGCAAATTGAGCATAATTCCAGAAACAGCTCGGCATATGCGTCTGTCTAATCTAAACACCATCTTCCAAATGTCAAGCTCATGAATAAAAGTGCGACCAGGTTGATATGGGCTGATTAAATTCATCAGCGTATGTCGAATCTCTAGCGAAGTCTGAGCATCCACCTCTTTTTTCTTCTTCTTCTTCTTCTTCTTCTTGTTTTGACACAGTGACATTTCGAGCCTGATTACATGTCAGAAGGAGTTTGTCACTGTGACGCAGCCGGTCATATAAAAAACCGACTATTATTAAAATGAATTGTTTTATTAATAGTGCACAAAAACATACTTAGTTGTGTTTGTTTGTGTTTAATCTTTGTCTCGCGTTTTGGGATTAATGAAGCAAAGAGCAACTTTTCAGAAATGGCTGATTACAAACTAAGACGGAATAAAAAATCAAGATGGATGGATGTATAGATAATCAGAGAGATGAACAGAGAGAGAAGTAGATAAATGAACACATGAATATAGAGAAAGATAGATTAATAGATTTATGCATAACCGAATGGATAGATGGACAATTGGATGGATGGATGGATAGATGGATGAAAAGATGGATGGATGAAAGGAACGGTGGATGGAAAAATAATGGATGGTTGATTGAAACTAGCGAATGAAACTGTCTCCATCTTTCTCTCCATCGCTTTTTTCTTTAAGCTTTCTATTGTTTTTTTCTTTCTGCTCTGACCAGCATAATGTGTCTCTTTACAGCAGCTGGAGCTTCTTTTTACAAGCCATTTCATCCTTAAAAGATGGAACTGAAGTAGCAATAAAGACTTGTGTTTATAGAAATGGCTGAGGTTAGACTGAGAGAGACAGAGAGATAAAACCTGTGTGTGTGTGTGTGTGTGTGTGTGTGTGTGTGTGTGTGTGTGTGTGTGTGTGAGAGAGAGAGAGAGAGAGAGAGAGAGAGAGAGAGAGAGGGGAAAGAAGAACGAAAGATATATAAAAGGTAAAAAAATAAAATAAAATATAAAAGAAAAAAAGATAGCAGGAAAGACAGAAAGAACAAGTGGGAGAAAGACAAAAACTAGTTAAAAGAGACAGAACAAATTTAAAGAGACAGGAAAAATGTGAGCAAGACAAAAATAATTATGAAGAGAAAAGAAAGTGATTGGAAAGAGACAGACATAAAGAAAGAAAGAAAGAAAGAAAGAAAGAAAGAAAGAAAGAAAGAAAGAGAAGTAAGAGATAGACAGAACATAGAAAAATGTGAAAAAGACAAAAAAATCACAGTGTGAAAACAAAGAAAAATAGAAAGTGAAAAGAAAGAAAGAAGACGTATAAAGAGACAAAAAAGGGGAGAAAGAAGACAGAAGAAGAAGAATTAGACAGAAAATACAGAAACGTGAAAAAGATATTAAAAAAAACCTGAATATTAATAATAATAACAGAGAGACAGAAAGAGAATGAAAAATAAAAAGAGAGATACAAAAACATAAAGAGGGTGAGAAAGACAAAATCATCAACATCTAGAGAGAGAGAGAGAGAGAGAGAGAGAGAGAGAGAGAGGTGAAGGTCAACACACTGTCCTGTTTCAGAGGTGCTAAAATGACCAAAATGGAATCATTCGACTAATGTCCAGCGGAAATAACAAGGACACACTTCTTAACTCCACGATGAAGTTCCACAGCAAAGTCAGAAGGTTGAGCCGTCGCCACAAACCCCTCGAGTGTCTGTTACTTTGAAGCTTCAAACCCAACGTTTCCAGTCCAAATGTTCACACGACGTGGTAAACTTGGTAAACATGGTAAACATGTGTTTTGTGGCACCTGTGGATCCAACTGCCTGCCACAAGGCCACTGTGTGTTTGACCCAAAAATTACTGTAAATGAGTTTAAAATTGACGACAAAAACACGTAGATAGACATGAGATACATAGTGGTGTAAAGTACTTGAGTAAATGAACCTTGTTACTTTACTAAGTATTTTTGGCTACTTTGTACTTGGACTGAGTATCAAAAAATATAATAAACTTTTACTCTTTATTTGACTACATTTGTGATTGAGTAATTGTACTCTTTACTCCACTACATTTGATTAGACACTTAAGGTTATTACGTTAAGACAAAAATATACATGTAAATAGACATGAGATAAACATGTACAGTGGTGTAAAGTACTTGAGTAAATGGAGATTTCTTTACCAGAGTCTACTTTGTACTTTGTATTCAACATATGAGTAACTTTTACTCTTTATTTGACGCCATCTGCAGGATGCTGAAGGTACTGGATGCCAAATCTATTTATGAACTAGCAGTTGCACTTTTTTGCACATTTGAGTTTGACTGTGACAGACTTTTTGTTCTTATTTTGTCTTTTTTGTTCTGCCATTTTGAAAACATTGAGCTGTTAGATTCCATTTCTATATTAAAAAATAAAACCTCATAAATAAAGAGTTCCTTGTTCTACACATTTATTGATGTTATTTTGAGCCTAAATTCAGTAGGAGTAAAATACTTAACGCAGAAGAATAAAAAGAAGAAAAAATAAAAGAAAAAGAGAGAACATTTGAAAAGAGATAGACAGAAAATACATTAAACGTGAAAAAGATTTAAAAAAA
>CM051493.1:13858163-13869254 GCA_028031935.1 Paedocypris micromegethes
ATACATACAAATATAAATGTATTTATATATACATTATTTCATTTATGTATAATTTTATATTATATATAAATGAAAAAGTAAATGTATTATACATAAGTTATTCATGTTTAAAGCGTGCTTATAATACAGTACTATTTATAATATGTATAATATAAGTATGTTTTACAATGCATTTACATGGAAATAAAAAAAATTATAAATAAATAATTAACAAAAACAAAACGTATTTCCTCAAAATTTCACTAAAATAAAAAAATATTTACGTATTTTATTAAAAATATGATTACATCTCATCAAATGGCAGCCATTGCCTCAATTCCAAATAAACCTTTAAAAACCAAGCCCCCGTTCTTTCCCCCAACAGTGGTCCCGCTTCTCCCGCTCCTTAATCCAGGGGCTGGAGAGGTGAAATTAACCCATTATGGCAGAAGCTTTCATTAAGAAAGCAATAAATGAGCTGCTTTGTTTCTCATCCTTCCATAACCCAAACCCCGTCATTCATGCTCCCAGATCTTTACAGCATCCAGTCTCCAAGACCAAACACAGACTTGGACTCGGGTTTCATTTCTGTTTAGAGAGGCGGAAAACGAAAGGAGGGGGGGGGGTGAAGAAACAGAAAAGGGGGATGAGTGGGGGGCAACAAACTGAACAACTGCATCTATTTAACAGAGCGTGCAGCCGGAGCGCAAAAGGGACCAGAACCAATTATTGGCTGCGCTCTGGGCAGGAAGCAGAACTCTCTGTTTCTGCCTGTGTCGTCTCAAGTTTTAATTAAAATGCCTTTCTTTTCATAAAAAAGGGAAAAACTGACAATGAGGCGATGGAGAGGAGGGGGGTGAGGGGAAAAAACGCCACCTCAGTCCAAAGCAAAGCGACGACATGTTGAACAGGTCCTGAGGGAAGTTCTTAAAAAAAAAAAAGTCACTTCAAAATTTCAATTTTTGTAATAATCTGTTCAAGCTGCTCCAAACTAGTCTACAGGGTCCAATAATGTAGTCAAGCCCCTAACAATGGCATCTGATATCGCACAGCGTCCCTGAACAAATAGAAATTGTTTCTGGCATCAAGATGAATTTTTTGTTTGTATCCACTGGAGTGATTACGCCATTTTAAATATGATTTCAGGCTTATGCTTTGTGAACGCACATGTCTGTTTTAAACGATTTAAATCGAGCGTAAAGTACCTGAAGCTGAATAGCTTAAAACAAAGACCTCATCTTCTGGAGGACTGGCATAATTACAGATCATGAAATGTTTTATTTATGGATAATAAAAGTATCGGCCGAATGACTGTGAGGACTGTTTAACGTTTATGACTAAACAACAGATTTTCCACATCTGAGCAGGCAAAAATGAGTATAAAAATTTTTGGAATAACATGCCCAAAAAATTTATCTGATCTGACATGTACAGTGCTACGGTTTGTAGAATAGGATTCAGAAACTGTACTGGATGGCACTGGACATGACTGGACTAGACTAAACTACTTAGGAATGGATCGAACTAGACTACACTGAAATTGAGTACACTGAACTGGAAAAAAACTGGACTACACTGGACTGGGCTAGACTGGAATGGACTGGACTGGACTGTACTAGAATAGACTATACTACTCTGAAATTTAAAAAACTGGAATAAACTGCACTGAACTGGACAAAACTAGACTGAACTAGACTGAAATGGATTACTCTGGGCTGGACTAGATTGGATTACATTGAACGTGACTATTCTGGAATGGACTGAAATGGACTACACCGGACTAGACTAGATGGGACAACATTGGACTAGAGTGGACTACATTTGACTAGACTAGATTGGACTACATTGGACTTGACTATACTGAAATGGACTACTCTGAACTGGACTATTTTAATTCCCTGGATCGGATTGGACTACACTGGACTTGACTGCACTGAACTGGACTTCACCTGAACCACACTGGCTTAGACAGGACAAGAACAGCGTTTGTTAACAACGACGACGAGTTAATGAACCATAAAACTTCCTTTTAACAGTATTTTTAAAACCATTTGAGTAGATTACTTATCCAATCAAGTTAAACCACCTAATACCTCGCAGTTTAAGTGTTTGCACTGTGGCCTAGTGAGTATATCTGACCTGCTCTGTGATTGGCTGGGCATCAATCTAAGGTTTGTCCCGCCTTCCAAAGTATCTAGGATTGGCTCCAGCTCGCCATGAACCAGAAATGGAAAAGTGGTTTTGTATGTGAAATATGTCTGTATGTTATAAATGTGCAAACTATCCTCACCACTGCAATCTGTACAGTCGTATTTTTGCATCATTCGAAGAAATATTGCTACACCCCATGTCCATCAACTCTTGAACCCTGTGTGAGGACACGGGCCCCGGGTGGATCTGTCCCTTTAAGAGGGTCCGAGGCTTTGTCTCAAACCTAAGGGACATACCACAACGATCAATTCAACCTGCCACAATCTCTCCCTTGAACCCGCTGGGGACGATCCCATATCTGCTGACAGGGCTACTTACCCAGCGCGCCACCTCACCAATCTCAGACAGAGCGCGAGAAAAACCCGGCTCTTTCTGCTGATTGCACATATACATACATTTGCTCTGCCCCCAACCAGGTGACTTTTTAAATCCTCCGATAGGAAGCTTTTTGGAAGGCGGGGGTTGCATTGTGCGATGCGGGGGTCATAAATCCACAAAGACAGCCCGATTCTTTCCGGGGCTTCAAACAATGAACTCTTGCTTCCTTACAAAGAGCGGTTGCGGAATAGCCCCCCAAACACACACACACACCCTCATGATGAGCATACACTCCATCACCATCCACTCACCACAAATCGTTTGCATACTTGACGAGAACCAAGTACTAGAAGATTCCATCCAGCTCGTGGTAGAAAATTTGCCTGTGAATTGATTTAGCCAAATGCGTACGACACTAGTACTAATCGAGTTCCAGCATAAAATGTTCTACTATTAAAAGTATAACGTATATTTTCTTTTTTTTTTGTTTACTTGTAAAGTGTTTTCTGATATATGAACGCTGGTTAGCGTCGTTATTTTTTCGTTAGTTCGAAAGGAGACGAACTGAAACCGAGGTGTGAGCGAGTGTGTCCTGCTCTGTGATTGGTCGGCCTCGTATCTAGTGTGTGTCTTGCTCTGTGATTGGTTGGTGTCGTATCTAAGGTGTGTCCTGCTCTCTGATTAGTTGGCCTCGTATCTAGGGTGTGTCCTGCTCCATAATTGGTTGGTCTTTTATCCAGGGTGTGTCCTGCTCTGTGATTGGTTGGCCTCGTATCTACGGTGTGTCCTGCTCTGTGATTGGTTGGCCTCGTATCTAGAATGTGTCCTGCTCTGTGATTGGTTGGCCTCGTATCTAGAGTGTATCCTGCTCTGTGATTCGTTGGCCACCTATCTAAGGTGTGATCTGCACTGTGATAGGTTGGCCTCGTATCTAGGGTGTGTCCTGCTCTGTGATTGGTTGGCCACCTATCTAGGGTGTGACCAGCTCCGTGATTGGTTGGCATCCTATCTAGGGTGAGCATCCTGCTCTGTGATTAGTTGGCCACCTATCTAGTGCGTGTGGCCTGCTCTGTGATTGGTTGGCCATTGGTTTGTGTGTGTGTGTGTGTCCCGCCTTCATGCATAGAGTGGCTGAGATTGGCTCTAGCTCCCAGTGAACCAGAAATGGAAAACGCAATGGAAAAGGAATGAATGGATGCTGATGTACCTTCTCCACCCACATTATGGTTTTTCCCGCAATTGACGGAAATGATTATTCATCCTACATTGCGTTAACCTGTTATGCTTGTAAAATCCATACACAAATAATATCATTCGTCTGCATTGCATCGAAAAAACATTAAAGAAAACCCATAAAAACACTGAAAAACAAACCACTCCAAAAATAATAATCCAACGCCGCCTTACTGGAGTTGTGCACAGACGCCTTATGCATTAACCAGATTGTTTCAGACCTCGTTTACTAATCAAGTGATGCCGAACGAACCCCAGAGCGTGAAGTGAGACCGACGCCGGTGTGAGACATCAGGGCCCATGAAAGACAGCAAACCACCCGAGGATCGAGGTCTGCTGGTCCCACCCAGGTGCCCGCAGACAAACACACGCCAACAGGCCATCTGGATGCCGAGATTTCCCAAGACGAAAGGTGGTCTCGGTGAGCCGGATCACCCAAAAGACCCAGACACGATTCAAACCAGTTCAAAACCACTGAAACACCTGGAAACAATGAGGATTGTTGCTGATTGTCGTACAGTCAATTTCACCTTTTTACGATTTGCGATTTTGCCAGATCAAACTCTTCGTTAATTTTGACAAGATCACTGACTAAAAGCTTCTTCACCCCCGCCTTTGTCTTTTACTAATTTTCTCTCAAAATCTAAAAATCACAATTTTGATTCTAATACGCGAACAACAGGTTTGTTTTAAAGGAGGAGTTTCTGTTTTTTAAATAGTCTGAAAAAGTCCAAAATATTAAGTCATTGATTAGATTTGACTGTACTTTCAAGAAATACTATTGTGACCTGTGATTGGTTCAGAATGATCCAATGAGGCTGATTTTTATTTTCGCTTCAACGTAACATGTCATTAGGCAAAAATACGTTTTTATGGAGTATAGAAGAGCAGAGTGTAATTGAATCAATATACTGTATGTCTATATACATATATATTTTCTTTTATGATGATTAGTGCAATTCAATCTTAAATATATTTATACATTTTATTCAAACTTTGTCATTTTTGAGTAATTTAACGTCAGAGCAAGAGCGCGACCATTGTCTACAAAATCAAATTCATAAATTCTAAAGTTATTTCGCCTGGGTTTTGTCGCATATTACTGGCGTAACTATACTCATTGTCTAAATTTAGCAGCTCTGCAAGATTACGATTTAGAAACGTTTAATATACGGAATTTAAGAAATTGACACCATTCGCCAAAAACATTGCACCAGCACATTCTCCAGTAGATACATTTTGAAAATTATTTTAACAATTTTGTGCCAACCCACATTTGGCCTAAACAATCAATCTGTCTACGTCCCTAGACCCTAACACCTTTTTTTCATTTCTGGTTCATGGGGATCTGGAGCTAATCTCCGTAGAACGTTCCCTTTCCATCATACCTGAACACGTGAGGCCTATAAAAAGTGACGTTTTCATACGATGTCTCTCTGTATTCCACATTTCGGTCATTGCACAGGCACTTTAGCACATCGACGAAAAAGAAACAGCAGTTTGTAATTAAAAAAAAGCCCTCGAGTCAGCACATCCCAACAGCCATGACCCTCACCATTAATGTTTAATAGTGATCTCGGTCGTGTTGGTCTTCCGCGCAGACAGGAAGTGCTTTTAAAACTGGAAATGCCTGAGAGTCTGTATTTAACTGCCGGTTTTAACGGCGCATTAGTGGTTTCTGTAGCTCACAAAATCACATGAAAATCCCTTCGTCAATGAATGATGAAGACGCAACCCTAAGACTCCCTCCCTCAACATTAGCATGTTAGCGTAGCCGACGTATTCACAAGAAAAAGTCGAGATGGCACATCACACCGGTTAGAAATGAAAAGCGCAGCACTGAGAGTTGAAGTGAGATGACTAAGATGAATTGGGATGCCGGGGAAAAGCTGGAATACCAGGAAAGGGAACGACACAGAGTGTGGTTAGCATCTGCAGCTCATTACTCACATTAACTGCAGTCATTTCAACACACAAATCTGTCCACCTTTAAACTAACCGGGGGGCTTGTTGTGTGCGCTTAGCCTAATAAATCTCCACCGCAATGAGAAGAAAAACTAAGAACCGTATTTAGGCGAATATAAGCACTCGATTTGATATTTTACAAATCTTGCGAGGTGCTTATAATTGCCGATTTAAAATATGGAAATATGCGCTAATTTGTCCACATTTAAAATGAGTAGCAATCACAAATTAATTTAGATTCCTTTTTTTACTTTTAATTTTTATTATTTTTATTTTTATTATTGAAAAAACATGTTACAACATAAAATAGTTATTGTCGGAAAAGACGGAGCGTCCGGTAAATTAGCGCTAACGGCTAACAGCTGGAAAAGCGTCGGAAAACACAAGTAAGGAGTCGATGGCAGGGAACAAATACAATCAAAACGCTGGGTTTGCTGTGCAGGGGACAATAATCCTTCGCTACGATCTTCTTCACACGCCGTCGGATAAAGAAACAAACAAAGAAACGGATAAAGAAACGCAGTTGTGGATAAAGAAACAGCAGAGGCTCTTGGGATCAGCTGAGAATTCTGGGAGTTGGAGTTCGGATCACCTGAATTGACTTTTTATTATTTTATTTTTTTATTATTCATGTAAAACAACGTTATTTATAAAACAAATTATATATACTCACAAGTTACGCTTTTTAAATAAAGAAAAAAATAGTATTCTTGAGAGAAAATTAACGTAATTAAATCAGAAATGTAAAATAAATAATAAATAAATAAATTGTTGGAATTTTTATTTTGTGCCTGAAAAGTCAGCTGGCTGCAGGAAAACAAAATTAGTATTGGATTATACTGTAATGCCATTACATTACGGCACAAATTACAATTTGTGATAATAACCTTTTCAATTAGTCTAATAAATATTAATATAGATTACAAATTAGTATACAGAAAAATCGTGTTTCATTTAAAGTGACACATATAATTTAATAATTGGAAAAATAGTGTATAAAAAAAATGTAATAAAATAAGGTGAGAAAGTTCTTTATTCGTTCCACAGTGGGGAAATTTCCTTGTTACAGCAGCACCAAAGTGAAATCAAAGTGTATAAAAAAATGTACATGTTAACTTCTTTTAAAAATAAGACTATCTTTAGAATAACTAATAACTTTAGAACTAGAGTTCAACGTGCCAAAATTAGAGTTGGTGTTGAACACACAATTTCTTCGGCAACCAAAAAAGTCGTTGAAATTTAATGCGATGTTGATTCTGAAGCGAATAAATCGACTTATAAAATGCATTGAATCACAATTCGGAAATGCATTGAATCACCAAATTGAAAAACGATTTTTAGTTTTTTGAATTTTATATATGAAAGTTGCAACTATGTGACTTGACCACACACACCCACACGTGTTCGAGAATGATCTATAAACATGGAAGTGACCAGGAAAGTGAGAGGAGATCAGCCGAGGACGCGAGTTCACAACCATCTCCGTCCTTTGTCTGGGACAGAACAAAGCAGGTTCAGACCGAGGTGAAGTCATTGATTAAACTCAGAACCAGGATGCAGCAGTGACAGGGCAGAAGGGGGGGAATTGGGGTCTAAATTACTCTGGCCGGAACAAAGACCGTCCGTAATCATCGTCCAACCCCCCCCGGACCACTACAAACACGGCGGTCCTGACCAATGGTTTGGATATCGGAGTGTGTTTGTTAGAAGAATAGAGAGCTTTCCACCACCGATTCTTGTTTCCACTGTCAAAAAAACATCCAACATCAACCGAACCAGCACTTAAACTCTCCCGGACAAAAACAATGTGTCAAATACACAAACTCCGATGAGCAAAATGCGTCCAAGTGTATTTATAAGGCGCTTTTCTTAGTTCAAGACCAACGCAAAGTTGCTATACGTAATAAGGGGGAAAATTGTCTTTATAGAAGAAAAATAGAGTCAACACTGATGACAACGATCTAAGAGAAATGTACTTAGCTTAACTTAGCTAGACTGACTTAAACTTACTACTTTAAGTAAGATGCTGTTTTACAAGGCAATCGATTCAATTTATACAAAATAAGCAGATCATGTGACTTGTGTAATAGAGACTTAAATATCTGGTAAAAAAAAAAACAAGTAGTAATTCGATTTACGAAATTAAATATGTGCCGAGAGCCGATTCGTTTGGTGAAAAATTTGCCATTCTAGGGGAAGACCATCTTATTTTATCATTTGGGAGCAAGATCTCTGAAACTAACTACTAACTTTTTTTTTTTTTTTTGACGTGCGTGAAGATTTAAGAACTGTTTTATACACGTCTGGACTCTCATCTTCCTGCATGCTAGCGGTAAGAAAAAGACGAAACCCTTTCGTAAGGCGAAAATGTTTCGGTACTTGGGATGAACTTTTCGCGGCATTTTGTTTCTCAGGATTTTAGCTATCTAGGACAGAGTCAGGCTATGAGTGTATTTTATTATCATTTTTTATGTATTTACTTATTATTTAGCCATTTATTTAAATACAAAAACATTATTAATTATTAACAATACACCAATAAATAATTTTGCCAAAATAGGCGGGACCATGTAACTTGTTTAATAGAACTTAAACAAGTGGAAACAAATGAGCATTTACATTTCAATGTATTATTTTATGTAATTATTTATTTATTCACTTATTATATAATTGTTTATTTAAAGACAAAAAAAGAATATTATTGGAAACAATGATCATTAACCATTTACAGTGAAAAACAATACGCCCCCTCTGGCCTGAATCTTCCAATAAATAACAATTCAGTCGAATTTAGTGACCACCAATGAGAATTAAGCATGAGATTTAAAGAGCTAGAGCACACAATTGCAGGATTCTACAAATCACCAGGATTGCTAACTTGATTTTAAGCGGACTTTGTATTTATAAGAATATATATAAGAATATCCAGATTAAACACATTAATCTAAATTGCCCAATTGTACCAAATATACATCTTTTTTCTTAGTATTGTGAGTTATTAATACAATTTACAAAATATTATTAAGTATAAATTATAAAATATTATCAAATTAGCACCTTCAGCCGTTCTCGAAAACCATGCACTTGTTATCACTTCTGCCTTTGCTGATGATCTATGCAATATTAGTATTTTACGAACACAAACTCACTGACCCTCGTCTCCTCTCTCTCTCCCTCCATCCCCCTCTCTTACGTCTGCTCTCTCGCCCGCTGATGCACACATGGCTCCGGTAAACAGCGTTTGTGGTGGTCGAGCAGGTCGGTCAGATCTATTAGTATCCATGATCTTATCTTATCTGATCAGTCCATATATCAGACGCACCACACACACTACATAAACCACAAAGGGCAATTGCCTTTCAATTAGGCCTGTGAAGAAAGCATCCGTAACATCTGCCATCTTCACGCGCTTCTCCAGACGGAAAAAAAACCTCCTCTAAATGAATTTCAAACACGCCATTGTCCCGTTCTAAACGACTGAAAGGGAAATCAGAGGCATTAAACCTCATTTAACGCCAACAGTCCGTGTCAGTTCTGCGATTTATTCAGCGATGGGGAGGAAAAAATGACAAGCTGGAGAGATGACGAACCCCGAACATGTGAATTTAAGGTCTTGCGCAATAGCCGGATGGGTTGAGACGTAACAGGCTGCGTGATGGACAGAAGTGGACAGGCGTTGGAGATGGAAACAAATAGACAGTCTCTAATGTTGGCTGTTTATTACAGGCTTGGAGTGCAGATCGGTCTCTCTCACCACACACACACACACACACACACACACACACGCCGTACTCAATGTCTGATTTCTGGCTTGGCTGGAGCAACCAGTCAACCACCATCTGTCAAACGCCAGACAAGGAGGCAAAATTTTGCTTCTCGCTGTGTTTCTGCTTGATTTTGGGGAGTAATTCACGCACACGGACGTGATCTGAATGCAGCGGGATTGGGGTCCCGAGTGGTCCGGATTCACGCCACGAGTTGCTAAAGACTTGTAGACATCATTTGTGAACTACATTTACCATTTTCTTCATGTTTTATCAGCGTTGGATGTGACAATAGGGTCGTGGAAGAACAAAAACAGCTTCGTTCGACTTGATTAAGAGAAGCAATAAAGGCGATTTTCTGTATTTGAGTGTCTATCCTGTATGCAACTTATATTTAAAGGAATTACATACACAGTCATGAATATATAAACTTTAAACACATTTTAAATGTCCATTAATGTACCTGATTGTAAAAATGAACACAAATATCCCTTGTAGATTTTTACATGCACAGATTCAATCCGCAATGTTTAAATAAGATATAATATATGACATATAATATTATAGATATTTCTCATATACATATATGCTTATTCTCCTCAAACAAACGGCCTTCAAATACTCGGCATACCTGTCAATCAAATCAATATGTTGCGATACTTCATTAAATGCGGAATTATTGTAAAGTAATAGTATAAAATGGGGAAAAAATAGTGACACAAAGATAAATAAGCAAATGATAGGACCAGGAACAAACTGACAACAAAAAGCTGCATCCAAACATCATGTGATCCAACATCAGGTATCATCTCCTCCACCTTTAAAACAGGAATCCCGGGGTGTTTTGGAGAAGCAAACACCACCACGACCATCCAGAGTGTGTGGAACAAACACAAACTCCCCGGCAACTTGGTGTAAAGCCTCTAAAATCATCACCATCTTACTCCAGGAGTAAACACCTGTCAAAGCCGAAGAGCGACGCGCGTGAAAAAAAAAAAAGATAATCCGGATATTTACCTTCCATGGAGAAAACGGCCGTTATAACGCACAAAACTGTTATTAATCCCACAGTCATGGTAAGCGGAATCGTCTCCTTTGGTGTTGGAAAAACCGTGCAAGCGCAACGTGCGTGTAAAATCCGTCACTTGTCACAGACGGCGATATTCCAGCGGGCAGGCGGCGTGGAGTCACATCGCAGGCAGTAGTAAAGAGTGAGTGGAAGCGGCCGCGGAGATGCGAGCGCGCAAGAAACGCGGACCCCCCCTAAACTCCCTTTAAAACGAGTGGACCAATCACAGCGCGCGGAATAACAAGTCTCGACCAATCACGCGTCGCCGGTGCTCCTCGCGCGTACTGTTATTCACGATCCCAAACTTTTCGCTGGGTTCCAAGCGCGCCTCGCTGGAAGAGAAATAGCGCCATCAGACGGCCAAAATGTTTTTTTTCTTCCCCCTTCGTTATTCCTGTTCGATTCGTTGTGTGGGAAATCGGCTGCATATATTCCTTCCATAACGAAGAAAATTCACATAAAAAAATAGTTTAAATTAAATAATCGATTATGCAACTTCTACTTTGCCACTTTAGCTCGTTTTGAAAAAAGAAAAAAAAAAAAAAAAAAAAA
>CM051493.1:13886533-13899607 GCA_028031935.1 Paedocypris micromegethes
TCTCTCTCTCTCTCTCTCTCTCTCTCTCTCTCTCTCTCTCTCTCTCTCTCTCTCGTTCTGAGATACTGTACAGGGAATCTCTTCTCGAGCACATGACCCTGTGGCTCCACCAATCAGAGGACAACAAAAAAAAAACTGGGAGCCTGTCCAAGGCAGTTGCTGATTATCAAAAGCTGGCTACGGGAATGTTCTTCAGACATGCCAGAGATCTGTCTCGGAAGATTTTGCGTTGCCAGGTTCACAGATATAATTGGACATTTGAATGCGTTGCCAAAACACTCTGTCTGTGTAAGACGTCGGATTGTCAGATCCGCTCTGCTTTCAATGATTCTTCACTAAAACGTCTTCCGAGACTTGTAAAGGTGCGGTGAAAAGAAGGAAAAAAAAAAAAAAAGCAAAAGCTTAGCTACTCAAGCTTTGCTGATTTTAAGACATTATTATAGTTTTAGTTAAAGAACCGAGATCTCCTTTGTCCCTGTGCTTTTCATGTGCTAATAAAAAATGATAACAAACCCACACGTTTGCTTTGATTTGATTTGATGTGCTCTTTATAAATGCTCAATGAAATGACAAAAGCCCGTTTCCTTTGAATATCTGAAAGACATCTGTTCATTTTCATAATTTAATATTCAGAACAGGGCCACAAAGAAGTGACTCTCTCTCTCTTTCTCTCATACTCACCATTTCTTCCTCTCTCTTACTCCTCTCTCCCATTCTTCCTCCGTCTCTCATATTTTCATCCATTCCTCTCTCTTCAACCAATTCTTCCCTCCCTCTATCTTTCGCTCTCTCTCTCTCACACACACTCCCTCTCTGTATCTTCATCATCTCTTTTTCCTCTCTCTCCCTTCTTTCTGTTCCTCTGTTTTCCTCTTTCCTTGTTGACCCCCTCTCTCCTTTTCTCTGTCTCTTTGTATCACTCTCTCTTCCTTCCCTTAGTCACCTCTCTCTCTCTCTCTCTCTCTCTCTCTCTCTCTCTCTCTCTCTCTCTCTCTCTCACTTTCTGTCTCTATCGTTCTCTAATCACTCGCCATTTCTTTTCTACCTGCTTTTGCTCTGCCCTACTCTCTTTTTTTCTCCAATTATCTCTCTCATTTACTCTCTTGTTTCCCCTCTCTGTCTTGTAATCTATTTTTTCTACCTCTCCATCCTTTGCTCCCACATTTTTCTCTCTATCTATATTTCCCCATAGTGTCCCTCTCACATTTTTCATCCTCCCTCTCTTATTCTTTTCCCTTTTTTCCCCTTCCTCTCCTTTCAACAAATCCTTCTCTCTGCTTTTCCCACTTCTCTGTCTCTCTCTCTCTCTCTCTCTCTCTCTCTCTCTCTCTCTCTCTCTCTCTCTCTCTCTCTCTCTCTCTCTCTTTTCTTTCTTTTCTTTACTGTCTCTTTTCTTTCCTCTGATCTCTTTTTCTTCCCTGTTTCTCTCTCTCTTTCTCTACCTTTCCCCCTTACCCCCTTATCACATTCTCTCTCCTTTCCCCCTTACCCTCTTCCCTGTCTCTTTCTCTTTTTCCTATTATTATTATTTCTTTTTTTTTTTAGTCTATCGCTGTCCTCTACTCTCTCTCTCTCTCTCTCTCTCTCTACCTTTCACATCATCTCTCTTTTTCCCATTACTCTCTTCCCTCTCTCTTCTCTGTTCCTTTCTCGCTCCTCATCATCATATCTTTTTCTCGTGTCTATTGCTCTCCCACTCTCTTTCTCTCTCTCTCTTTCTTTTTCTCTTTCCCTCTCTCTTTCTCTAACTCTCACATTCTCTCTCTCTTTCTCCTCACTCCCTTCCCCCTTTCTTTTCTGTCTCTTTTTCGTTTCCCTATTATTATTTCCTTTTCTCGTGTCTATCGCTCTCCCCTACTCTCTTTCTCTACAGATATTCCTCGTCCATATGGATATGGATGGTCCAGTCCAGATGTGTCAGTGTGTGTGTGCGTGTGTGTGTGTGTTCATGAAGAAGTTGGGGAATGATGAGAACGAGTGGACCAGTGGAGCTGTGAGTCACTGATCCGTGGCCGGTTGGCTGGGAATGGATGGGTTGTGATCCGGGCTCCAGGGAAGCAAACAACAACATTAGGAAATGCAAATGGACAGCAAAGACAAGCTGGAACGGATCCAGTTTCAATGGAAATGTAGCCAATTCTTGTCATCGTGAAAAAAAAAAAGATCAGTGAAAGATAAGTGAAACATAGAGTATGAGGTAAGATATATGAAACACGAATTTTGACATGTGAAACAAGTTTAGTGCCGCTTCATTACTTAAAATGTCATTTGTTCGTGTCAATCACATAATTACATTTGATTCTCATTAAAGCAACTTTTTGGCAAGAACGGCAAAAACATTATTATTATTATTATTATAATAATTAAAACATCAAAGGTCATAGTTCAACCCCTAGTCAGTAGGACACATCCTGAACCAATCACAGAGCAGAACACACTCTCACTCACTTCTATTGGACTTTATCCAGACTTCAATTCTTCTGAACATGTGTTTATGGACTTTGTGGGGGAAAAAAAACGTGGAGAACAAACAAACTCAACCTGGTATGTCTTTTATTTGCTACTGATTGTGATGAAATCTGCATGTTTGTCGTAAAGCCAAGATTATTGATGCTTATTACGAGTACTTAATGATAAATGTTGAGTTTGAGGTCTGTGCTGCCCCCTATCGACCAGAGTTAAATCTGCAATTCGCTGAAATGAAATCAACTGCATACACTATAATTGCAAGCAGCATATAAGTATTTAAATTTAATTATGTGTATTTAAGAGAGTTTACACAAAATATCTATTGACACCTAAAACAGTGGAGTTTCAAGGATCTGTTTTTACACGACTAATTAAGGCATTGTTAAAATATTATTAATAATCTCTAAATACAGTATATCGAGGGCCACAGCTTGTAATTATAGGCCCTTTGAAAAAAATATTAGTTATTTGATAAGGGCATATGGTATGACAAAATATGAAAAAAAAAAACAATGATAATGATAATAATAATAATAATAATCATCATCATCATCATCATCATCATCATAGTAATAATTTCGTGTAAATATTTTTACCAGCAATAGTATTATTTTTATTATGCTAATTCAGATAGTGAATCATTTATAAATTCCCAAATTTATTATAATATATATTTTTAATATTATAGTCGGGTCACAAACCTGTACTTTTAAATACAGTAAGTACATTAAGCATGCAATATAGTACAGTTTTACATACAAAACTATTAAATGTAGTCTGCCGCAATAGGAAGTACGTAAGTGTAACACTTGTACTTTAAACATCATGTAACAGCTGTTCATGTTAACAGCCGTTATTAAAAGATGCCACAAGATGGCGCTAGATGCTCATTTTTAATCTTTTGGCTCGTCAACTCCGTTTTGAAATCTACAGAATGCTGGCACTCCCAAGTATATAGAATAAAATTAGTAAAAATCTGGAGTAAATGACATTATTTGAAAATGAAAAAATAATATAATTTAATTTAACAAGAAAGTAATTGGGATTAACCCTGAGTCATACACAAGAAGATGTCGTGAAATCTCGTTTAGTGACTTAATGCATGTTTTTTTTACTTGAAAATGTTTTCTTTGAAGAATGGAACTCTACACGAGTGGAAGGTTTTGTTATTAGCATTGTGTTTTGTTATTTAGCATTGTGCTTTCACTTTTTGTCAGGACGATATGGAAGATTAATTCTAGTTACTGGTTGGATGCTGGGTAGTTAGAATCCGGATCAGTTTAGCTGTATTTTGGCCTCTAGTCATGCTTTTGTTATACTTATTATTTATGTGATTCAGTGGCATTGATTTGTGTTTCATTAAAACACTGTGAATCGCAGCTATCTGGTGCCACTTTTCTCCCCAAGACAGTTTTATTGAGAATGACAATATACATCCAAGTCTGATGGTGGCGCTGTAGTGCTCATTGCTTTTTAGTACAGTAATATGTATTTTATTATGTAAGAGTTCCCAATTTGAATAATGACGGCTCTGTGTAAAAATATTCTGGAAGAAGTTTTAAGTTTTATTGGAAATAAAAAAAAAGTCCAGAAAAGTCCACACGATCAGAAAGTGAGACAAAAGTTCCTCAACGCATTGGCAGAAGAAGCTACTGAATGTTGAACAACTTTGTGTAGCGTGTTGCTCATTGACACTACATGTCATAAAGCTTAAAGAATGTCTAGTTTTTCTTTTTGTTGCTGATTTTGAGGTTTTCATGTAGTTACTTTTCTCTCAGTACACAGTGTTTGTGTAAACATTTTTACGTTGAAAGGAATTAACTATCCACTACTTAGCCAAAGCCAAAAGCCTCTGTGAATCAAATTATGTTTCTAAGTTTAATGAAATCTCTAATAATACGTTTACTTAATGTTTTTTCTTCTAAAGGGTTGAAAAACAGACCATCACCATAATATATGCATTTATTCGCATCCTTTGTTGATTGGAACTTATGTACTAACAGGTTGAATTTAAATAAATACAATGTGTATAAGAGCATCTAACATTATATCATACATTCTTAACACTTGACCAGTGAGGTGTAAAGAGTTGGAGCAACAACTTATTAAGTTACTAAATTAGGTTGTGTTATAAATAGACTCCAATCAGTTGAAAAATCCGCTCTATTGGTCCATTTAATAGACAGGCAGCAACAGCGCCTCCTATTGTGGGAATGGCAAACAGGTAGAAATGCAGCCGATTCTCTCACATAACGAGACACGTTGAAGGTTATACACATAATTACCTTATGTAAACATATATTGTCTCATTTTAGGACAAATCGCTTCAATTGCTCCTTCTTACAACGAGACAAGATTATGTAAACATGTTTATGTTTCAGTTTAGGTTAAAAGAGGTAAAAAAGAAATTATGTACAGCACATGCAAGCTTCTCATTGGCCAATCCAAGAAACAGGGTCTTCTCTTTTCACACTGTACTTTACATTTTTACTTAACTTTAAGAAATGTATTTACTTTACACTACAAGACTTACTTTTAATCTAAATCAAAGCAGGCATTTTACATTGTTTAGAGTTAGATCAAGAATAAAAGCTTCTTTAGAGTAACCATGCCTTTTGCACTTTTTTCAATGTAGGTGTTTAAGGTATACTATAGTGGGCACCTGTGGGCATTAGGTACCCACGCTGTAGGGTCAAGATTGTATTTTATAGCTGAGATTACAATTGAGTTGCATATTTACAATTGACTCGATAAGGTTAGATTACTAAATCAAATGTAAAATTACTAAATCAAAAAATGTAAGACAGTGGCCGGACCCCACTATGATATAAACGCAAGTGTGTGTGTCAGTGGGGTGTGTCTGAGTGTGTGTGTGTGTTCTCCAAACCCCCAGTACCAATTCTATCATGTCATCAACGACATATAAGTGTAATGTGGCCCGGCATTGATATATTCTTCGCGAGCGTGAACGGCCACATAAACAGTCTTCCTGAAGGCCGAGGACTGGCGGTGTTTTCATTGTGTCAGCAGGGTAAAGGTTTCTTAATGCGAAGCGCCATGAATCAGTGGAGAGCTCGGTGACGCGGACAAATAACAGCAATGCTCCATTTAGTCTAGCAAGAAAGGAATGCTCAACAGAGACGGAAGAATGTCTGAAATACCCAGCGCCTGAACCGCAAAGGCGAGAATCTGAGGATTGAGCGCGATGGGACGACGTACTAAAGACAGTTTAATGGCTCCACAAACAAGGAGGAATCTGAGATGTGCAGTGCGCCGCTGTTGAATTTGGCTGCCCACCCTGTCACCAAACTAACCATTATCCGTCCGCAGGTGGAGAGAGACACGCTTCACGAATCACCTCGGCCATCAATCGCCCAGAAACATAAACACGGGAAGACCAGGCGATGTCACGCAGCATCTGGTGTTACTGCCCGGTACCCAATCTGAATCTGAAGCGGATGCGGGGCGAGGGGATGTGCGTCTCATCAAAGTGGGGGACGCGCAACAGGCTCTTCGCGTCACATTAAAAAGACGCGCTTCAAAAAGATGCTTGCTGCTGGCGGGCTGACGAAACTAAACCCGCCGGTCCAGATGACAAATCGAAAAAAAAAAAAACGATAGCTTCCTTTGTCTCTGCTAGCATTTGCTTTGATATAAAAGACAGCAGGCGGAACTGTGTGTGTGTGTTTGATGCCTGTTTATGAAGTGCAAAACAAGTTCCTCATCGTAGTCAGTCGAGCAAGTGTGTTAGTATGTAAATTGCTATACGGTTGCTTAATTGGGCCGCTGGTTAAAGGTAGAAGACGCTTTATGGGGAGAAATCTCCAAATCATAAAGAAAAGTCCAAATCATGTCTCACATCGCATATTTGAAAAATGGTTGTGTCCCGTGTCCCGATTAACAGGAGTCGACTGACTAAAAAATATTGTATTTACGCGAATATAAGCACTCCCCTGATTTTTCAGGCACAAAATAAAAAAATAATGTTTTTAATCAATTAAAAATTGTCGATACTAGTGATCAGGACTTAATTTCCCAAGAGTCTTTGCACCATTTCGTGCATGCGTCAAAGCAACTGCGTGAGTCCCATCGAGCTCTGTTTATTCGTCGCTGTGTGATGAGCGAAGTTTTATTAACACCTGTTTAGCAGACCTAGAGTTTTGATTGCGTCTGTTCCTTGAATTTTTTTTCTTCTTGCCTGTGTTCTTCATTTTCGACTGCTTTGACTCTTTCTGCGATTACACATTGGACCAGTTTGTTAGCGCTAAGCTAAGCTAACCGGTCGTGGTTTGTAGTTTCTGTTTGTTGTAGTAATACTGATTGTATTTAGTTTAATCTTACTTCATCCAGTGTTATTTTGTCTCTGTCACATGTCGTTTCTAATGTTTCTTTATTTCTGTTATTGAGCCAATAAAAGTATATACTGTACTTAATATACTATACTTATACTGTATACACGTCTGCCTACGCATAATTTTAAAGACGCACACGCGCGCCACTGCATATAGACAACGTGTTTCCGTTTATTTGTGATTGCTCCTGACTTGAAATACAGAAAAAGGAGTGTATGTTTGAAATCGCCAATTATAAGCACCCCAAAGTTTTTGAGTGACGGAAATATTATCTTATAACCATGTAAATACGGTGTATTGAAACTCCTATAGTTTTTAAGTTTTCCTATTTTCTCTCTTACGCCAACCATCTGTTGCCGCTATTTTAGTCCCAACGTCTACAGTTTGCACTTTCTGCAAAAGTCCTCCTGACAATAAAGAACAATTAAATTGTGAAATAATACATTTACCACGGCAAGTGCATGAAACGAACACAGTCCTGGGGATGAGAGGGAAAACATGTTGGCCATCAAAGCAGAGACGGCGACGTAGAACAAACGAGATTAGGCAGAATAATTGATGTGACACTGACACTGATCCCAAAGCAGATTTACTGGCATCGCACATTGGCTCTATAAGACAGGAAATGTCTGTTGACACTATCAGTCGTGCAGAGGGCACAGATGGACCAACCCGGGAGACTAGCAGGTAAAAAGAAAGGGACAGTTTTTCCCTCGAAATTAAAAGCTTGGGTCAAATTATGTCAATGCAATTTTTGGACGCACTCAAATAGTAACCGATGCTGTTTTCATTCATGAAATATAATAAGTGGGAATAAGTGTCATTTTGTTACAGCTTAGAACACGTTAAATGAGACATTGTAGCTTTTATACCATCTGTGTTTTATGGGATGCATATTAAACCAACATGATTGGACAAACCAGCACTCTTATCAGTGATTGAGCGAGAGAGAGAGAGAGAGAGAGAGAGAGAGAGAGAGAGAGAGATATTGCTTTGTCTTTAGTTTGTGGCATATCTCCTCTTTGGTTCTGTAATAGATAAGAACCTATTTGTTTGTGCACAGTATGCACAATATGGTGTTCATCTTCCCCAATCCTTTTTTTTGCACAGCACCAAACATTTATTTGCCATGATGCCAAAAAACAGACTTATGCTAAAATGCGTCCTACGGGTCTACGGAGAAAAGGTGCCACTCTGGTAAAAGTTGTATGTGAAGAAGAGGTTGTTTCACTAGACAGAATTGTCTGTTGCAAAGAATGCCAACGGGGCTGAAATGAAGAACAAGATTTACAACCCTGGCTTCTTGGTATTGAAGAAAACTGCGAGTGTGTGTCAAATCCAGGAGCAGAGGACATTGGGATCAACAACTCCACAAGCTTCTATTCAGAATGCTTACTCAGAAGACTAGTCTTGGGATCACCATCTCAGGATTGGTTTGCATAATTCCACCCTTGTACACTGTTCTGGTGCCCACGCATATTTACGAAGATTACAGGGGCAGCTCTCACACAAAAAGGAGAAAGGCATTCCAGCAATCAGTTATTTCAAAGACAAGCTGATCAAGAACTGGATTAAGCACGGGATAGATCAGGCACCTAGGACGAATGGAATTTTGGGTCAAGTAAGCAATAGTCTCAATCCATTTTGGCATATCTGCTTTTTTAGGTCTGGACTTTGACTGTCAAAATCAACTTTCTCTACCTCAAGCCAAAGCAGTGCAGGGCTGCTTGAAACATGGTGCAGACCACCATGGAAAGCTTTGGAGTTAGGGGAGCACAAAGAGAACACAAACGAGAACCATGGTCGGTGGACAAATCTGAACTGCCTACAGCATTTGGGATGGATGACGAGATGTACAGCTTATTTACAGATGCATCCAGCACAGGAGGATGAGTAGTCCACTTTATATATGGTATGGGTCATAGGACATAGGACATCTTTGAGCAGGCACGGATCAATCTCTTTGACTCCCAGGAGTTTGCTCCAACGGAATCCTCCAGTGGAATAGACGCAATGACTACTTGATAGTTCTACCACCACCTCAAGTACACTTTTGCTACCATTGGCTTGCTATCCCCAAACCTGTGTAAAGCCAGGTATTAGTAAGACGGTTGTGGCCTAGTGGTAGAGAGTTGAACCTTCATCGGCATTGCAGGTTTGAATCTTGGTCCAATAGGTTCTGCAACTGAAGTGTCGATGAGCAAGACACTGAGTCTTACTCACCGGGTGCACGTCTTAAGGCTGCCCACTGCTCCAGGATTGTGCGTCTTCACTTCACTGGGTGGGTCGGAATGCAAATGTATCTTCACTAAGAGACAGAAAGGTTTGACTTTCTTTTCTATCTATTGGTCGCAGCCTACTGAGACACAAAGACTTGGCTGTAGGACCTCATGACCTGGCACAGTCAGTCCCTTCCAAAAAGACCGCCTCTCAGACGATCTCCGGCACAGGGCACCATCTGAAACAACTCTTGGGTGAGCTCAACATCACACCTCAGGCTATCAGATACAGTACTACTTTTCCTTAGGGAGGCTGATATCTCTGTACATTTGTGAGAGTTCCATCGCCTTGTAGAGTTGAGATGTAGTTCAATGGTTGTTGTCCCTGACATGTGCGTAAGTTTACTAGTACCCTCCTGACTCATTAAGGCCTTGTTCTTGTACATGGGAAGATCACAATTTGTACTGGTCTCGTTGGGCTCATAGACGCTGGATGCAGTCCTACATTGTTGTTTCATAACACAGACCTAGTGTCAGTCACTATAACATACAACTTCAAGTGTACTGACAGACAGAGAACATCTTGGTTATTTGTGTTCCTTGAATCACGCTATAGATTCACAACAGGATTAGGTCACATTCAGCGATGGTAAATATCTTATATACCCAACATTAGAGAATAAATTCAGGAGCCACAACTGTAATGGGAGCAATTGTGGCCTAATGGTGGAGACTACCACAACTTTGCAAGTTTCAATCTCGATCTGGAAAATGGTTCCACAACGAATGTATATTTAAGCTAGATACTGAACCCCAAATGCTCCAGATTTGTGTGTGTTCACTTCACTGTGTGTATGTTACGTCACTGACTATATTAAATTCAGAACAATTTTGACAAAACTTCACGCAATGCCTTCGTCCAATCTGAGCCATTTTTCTTAATACAACATTAACAATAGCTGGATACGTCTTGAAATTTTAATGATACAGCGTAATCCAAAGTCTTTCACAGGGTTGGAGACATCACAAACAGCTATACAGCCTGAATAGTGTTTTCAATAATCATTTTATTGCATTTGTTTTCTTTTATAAGCTTAAAGAACGACCTGTAACTACTTTTCTGCACAGTTTTGTACTGATTGTTCCAAGTTGAATCTAAGTTAGTGCAGTCATTTACAATTTATACACTAACTGGAATCAAAAAGTGATGTGTGTGCGTGTGCGTGTGTGTGTGTGTGTGTGTGTGCGTGTTGTTTGAGATTTAAATGTTTTATGAATGTTTTGTATTTTCTACTCCCTGATTGTTGCTAGAGGATATAATAATAATTAATTAATCGAGACTATTTCATTTTACACAGATGAAATGAATCTTCTGCTGGTGTGTGTGTGTGTGTGTGTGTGTGTGTGTGTGTGTGTGTCACTGAAAAATGGAAAGTGCAAAAAAAAAGAATGGACACATTTTCAAAACATTATGCTCCGTATAATCAACATTATTGGTTTTGTCTCATTGAAAAACAGACAATAACAAGACCATTTTTTTCTCCATTTTTAAATTCAACCTTGCACACAAACTGCTAATTGTTCATTCAGAATCAAAAAAAAACAAAAACAAAATATACTTTGTACCATTATACACAATTTCAAACCGGATTTGCATTATCCCAGCACATTTTTACAATTCCAACCACATTCATTAATAAGAACCAAGAAGCAGCGCCACTGTTTCCCGTTCCTGACCTGAGGTCAGTCCACCGACTTTCCCCGATCAGCAGACAAGCATGTCGGATACAACTGACTATGATGTCTTTCCAGAAATAGTGTATTACATCACAGATCCATTTCTTCCACCCAACTGATCAACAAAATCCATAACGGCCTGTGGGATAACTCTTCTGATCATGTGATATAGTCATGCGGCCGATGTCTTATCGACCAGTGGCCGTGTGCGTCATTCAAAGTGCATCGTTTCAGAACCGTGGGGGTTTGTTCTGTTCTAATCACCAATGCGGATCAGTTGCGTTGTGTGTCTGCCCTCATTCACCACTTCCCGCCGACTGAAACTGGGACAGAGCCAAGTAGATCCGACAAAAGACACGTGAAGCCCACAGATCTCCGCGAGGGAGGAAACTCCATTATCTGGACCGCTCACAAACTATAGTGGAAAAAGCTAGCCAAAGTGCTAAAGCTAGCCAAAGCTAGCCAGAGTGCTAAAGCTAGCCAAGCTTAGATGAATCGTAGGACACGAGAACACAAAGATGGACGCTGTTTGGCAAGGACTTCCTTGGCGAAGATCTGGCCGTGTCTTGGTCAAGCAAGATGGCGTCATCCGCTCTCAAGCAACTCAACGCAACTGCTAACGCGACGTTTCCGACCCACATGTATTGAACATGTGATTGGTTGTCGAGCGAGCTCTTCCAAACCAGCGTTTCCACTCACTAGCTCGGGCACGTTTCCATCAGCGTGGAATCAATATTGAATTAACAGTGATTAGCTTCTCTGCTTCAGAGTCTTTTCGTCCTCCAGCTGGACGTTGCGAAATTAGCGATTAGCTACCGGACGCTTTCTGCAAAGCCAATTGCTGTTGACAAACCTCAAGGATTTACTGAAGATGTGTTAGTATTCGTTTATGTACATCCGTTGTAACTTCACGTGGCCTTCTGGGAGCGCTCTGCGAAGCTTTCAGAAACGTAGACGGCGTGCGAGGGCTGTCATCGAAGGTCATTTACATGATTATTACAGCTTCAAAGCACAGCGGAGGCCTTGCTTTGTTCGCCGGGATCAATTTGGCATAATCGGCAAGGACAATCTTTTCTTTTCGCCGCTAACAAGACGATCTGATGGGCACCAGGGTCTTAATTAATAAATTAGTATCTCGTTTATCCGTTCGCAGAGAGAAGAAAAGCGCGTTTTGTTCAGCGGGGGCGGGTGATGGCGTAACACATTTCAATTTATGAAAGAAAAGACGGAATACAGATCAAAAGAACATCTCGTCGTGACCATATTGAAAACGGGAGGAAAGAAAGTGACGTTTTTCTTCTTTGCGTGTTTTGTTTTGGCAATGCAACCGATGCAGGTTCCGCTTCCGCAATCCCAGTTTTGTCTCAGTCCCGCTGGATTATCGCCGGAGCAAGACTGTGAGAGGCGGGAGAAGAAGGAGGACGATGCTTGGAAGGTTCTGGCTGCCTCGTCCGTTCACCACTTTGTCCTTCTCTGCGTGGACGTTGGGCCGATCCATGCTTGGGACGAAGACTCGAGGGTTGCGTGAACACTGCTCGTCAGAGCACATCCCACTTCCTGAACCGCTGATGTCATCGCCTGCAAACACACACACACACACACACACACACACACACACAGTGAGACATGGACCCTTAGAAGATTTTTCTGCCTGTCTCTCTATCTCTCTGTCTGTCTGTCTATCTAGCTAGTTAGATGGATGGAGAGATGAACAAACTGTCATATTAGTTATATCTTCATCAGTCATATTTTCAATTATTCATCCATCCCTCCCTCCCTGTAATAATTCATCCATCCATCTATCCATCCATCCATATATCTATCCATCAATCGGCCTGTATATCTATCTTTACATCGGTCTGTCTGTCTAGCTATCTAATTATTTGTTTGTTCATCTCTCCATCCATTCATCCTCTATCAATCATATTTTCAAATATCCAACCATCCAGACATCCATCCATCTCACCCTCCATCTATCTATCTATCTATCTATCTATCTATCTATCTATCTATCTATCTATCTATCTATCTATCTATCTATCTATCTATCTATCTATCTATCTATCTATCATCCATCCATCCCTCTGTCCGTCCATCCAGCCATCCATCCATCCATCTATCCATCCTTCTGTTCGTCCATCCATCCATCTACCTACCTACATGTCTGTCTGTTTAAATCTAATTATTTGTTAGTTTATTGAAACAACTGCCCATCCATCCATCCATTCATCCATCCATCCATCCATCCATCCACCCACCTACCTACCTACCTACCTACCTACCTATCTATCTATCTA
>CM051493.1:13899631-13944649 GCA_028031935.1 Paedocypris micromegethes
TATCTATCTATCTATCTATCTATCTATCTATCTATCTATCTACCTACCCACAAATCTATCTACCTGTCTGTCGGTCTATCTGTCTCTCTGATATTTGGTCGGTCTATCTATATTCATGAATCCATCCCTCACTCCCTCCTTCCATCCATGTAGATGCACGAATCCAAACTGAAATAAAAACATGCGCTCATGTATTGTTCTTGAAGCATCACACTCACTTGTGTCCTGGAAGTCCACATCGTTTCCGTTAGCGGCGTACTTCAGGCGGTTGATCATGATCTTAAGCTGCATGATCTGTTTGCGCACGGCCATGTCTGGCTTAGTGATGTCAATCTCCACCTCGGGATTATTGATCTGATTGGCCAAACCGTCTCCCATCAGCTCGGGCAAATACCTGCACACACAGCAGAAGAAGAAGCGAGAGGTGAGAAGGCGGTGGATTCTGTTTCCAATCAATCTTCCTTTACCTGTCCACACTTATTCCATTCCAGCATCTGTCCGCCTCGGATGCTCCGGACTCACGATCCGCACACAGTTTCCCGGGTAGATGCACCCAGTACTGCGTCATATCTCTCAGCAATCGAGACACATCAGAAAACTGCAGAAGATATGAGAACAAGCTCACCATTTTAACTATTTAGTGCGGGCTACCAAAAGCAAAGCTTAAAAAGTTGATTCTAAGATTCAAGATTCAAAAAACTTTATTCATCCCCAGGGGGAAATTTCTTGTTCGGTTACAGTTGCTCAACCGAACGAAAATTACAAAAAAGAGAAATATAACACAAAGCAAAAAACAGAAATGTACATCTGCATAAAAATCTCTGTATCTGCACATCTGCATAAAAATCTCTGTAAAAGACTGGAGCATGATAGTTTTCTTAAAAAAAGGCAAATATAAATAGTTTTTTTTTTATAATTGTATACGTAGCTCCAGAGATACAAGGTGCTTAAGAGGAAGGGATTAAAAGTTCAAACACAAAAAATGTACCATGCCACAATCAAGAAACCCACCAAACAACCCCTCTCATAGAAATTTGAGTATAAATTTCATTGTTCTCACAAACACGTTTTTTTGAAAATCTGAAAAAAAAATAAAGCAATTTTCTAAATAGGGGAGCAGCTCCCCTAGTGGTCACTACAAAGGAAACACCATGTAGCAACTAATTACTGCCACCTGGTGATCCAATTGTGTATTACAAGTGTATACTTGAAAAAGTTTTTTTTATTTTTATTTAGTGTAAACTGACGATAAGTGATACAAATTGGTTAAATATTGAAACTCGGTAAAGTTGATGTAATTAAATTACATTTAGGATAAAAAAAAATTTTTTTAAACTCATATAAAGAATGGTCATTTTTCTTTTTAAAGACTTAGCAGTCACTTAGCGTCTTTGAGTTGGTCTCGGACTAAGAAAAGTGCTCTATAAATGAAATAAACTTGAACTTAAATGTACATTATAGTGGGGTCTTAAAAGTTGTGGAGCCTGGACAATTGGTCCTCACGAGTGACCATAGGTCCTCACTTTAGTTTTAAAAGACCTATCCTTTAAGACCCCACTTGGACCTAAAGGCCTTACACACACACACACACACACACACACACACACACACTTACCAGTTTTTCCAGCAGGGCTCCAGGAGTGCTACTGACTTCTTCTGCTAGATTTCTTCCTCGCTTGATCTGGTCCTCAGGGGAAGAGCGAGACGCAGGAGAACCACACGCTTGAAAAACCTGAACAGCCAAACATGTATTGAGTAATCTCCGCACTTTATTACACACTGATCATTTCTTTGTCTTTTCGGACCGACCTTGTTGTTGAAGGCGTTAAGGTTGTCTTGCATGAAGAGAATGGCTTCGGCGACACGTTTTGGCAGAGACAAGATCACAAAGTCCATGCTGTACGGCCGACTCAGCTTGTCCACAACCTCCAGCATCGAATCTGCACATAAGTTCATTTTAAACAAGAAATGAATCTCATGGCTCACTTATAATATACTATTAATATATATTTTCACTTAAATATAAATTTGCGGCATGAAATTCTTCTGAAAATCTTAAATTCTTATAAAATACTTATTAACGCTGTCAAAGTTAACGCGTTAACACATTGATTAATTTGAAATGCTTAGCGTCCATTTTTTTAACACCATTATTCACAGTTGCAGCTTTTTCACTTTCAATTTGGCAACGTGCAATGGTAGACGTGTCACCAGGTGCATTTATTACAATCAGCAGCTCACAGTGATTGTTTTCACCTGCTGCTATTTAGGCACAAAGTGTTTAAGGACCTTTTCAACTGCAAATAACTTGCTTGTCAGAATTCTCAGACGGATCGAATCTCTGTTAAAAAAAACTGTGTGTGTGTGTGTGTGTTTATTTATAAATTGACATATATAGATATTTATATATATACACACAAACACAAAAGTACTATACATTACATATGAAGTACTAGATATATTTATATGTTAATGTTAGGCCATGTTTGTTGATTGTGTTTATTGATTTATTAAGTTGATGTATGAACTAAATTCTAAAGTACAAAATGACAGATTTGCTTTCATTTTATACATAAAATTCATGTGGTTCTTGATGGCAAATGTTTGATACGTGGATTATTCAGGTAACTTATAAATACATGTTTTATATACATTTGTCTAAAACCAAAAATGAAAAATGAAAAAAGGCTAAATCGCATCCATTGTATGCGCAAATATAGATAATGTAAAGTAATGGATTTTTTTTTTTTTTTCATATTTATGAATCAATTGATTAATATTTGGATTTATTTCTATTTTGTTCGTGTTGTTTATTCTGATCATTTTTTTATATATATAATTTATATGATCAAATCAGAGTACAATCAGAAAAAAGTGTTTTGTTTTTACATTACAAATGGGTAATGCTGCAGTGATATAATAAAACAGACAAATGTAAAAATCTACAAGTATGCATTTACACATTTTAGATAAAACATTTTATTTTAAATGTTTTGTTTTAGAATAATAAAAATAATAAAATAATAATAATTATTATTATTATAATTATAATCAAAATAATCATAACAATTATTATTATAATAATAGTATATCAGCTTGCTAGCACATTTTCAGTAATTTACCCTGCGTTCATGCGTCATAATACTGTGCCACGTTGTGTTGGCACAGCGTGTCTGTGGCACGTGGACTAAATCAAGCAGCGTTTTTTCCGCACATACCGGCCAGGTTCCTCCACTCCGTGTCCAGGTCTGCTTGGTTGGCCAGGCAGCCCTTCATCACGTTCTTACAGTAGTTGGGGCAAGGCTTGGCAGACGCCAGACCACTGCAGTGAGGACAGTATGTCAGCTTCATGCCAGCTCGCACACACTCCGTGCTCAGAGGAACCTGTGAGAAAGAATAAAAAGACTAGTGTCATCACCTAACACACTTTGGACCGGTATTCTGAAACCGAAACCCGAAAGTGTTGTTGGTCACGTGACTGTTCAGTCGATGATTTCCCTGGTTTCTAGTTGCCTGGTAATTTCATTTTTACGGGTTTAGTTTTCCCACCCATCTCAATTCTTACCTCCCACATGTGTTCAAACAAACATTTTCTTAATAATTATAACAATTGTAACACATTATTATAAATAATTATGAACAAATATTTAAAATGTTTTAAGTACTGTATTTTAAAATAATACATAAATAAATGAAATATTAATTAAAAATATAAAGTAAATTCTTAATTAAAAAATCTATTAAAAAAGACATGTCGTGATCCTCTCTGGCCTTGGCAATGTTTTAATTCATGTTTTCATTTAAACTAATTTGTTTAAAAAACTAAACAAATTAGTGTTTTTTTTTTTTAAAAAAAAAACGTTTTAAAATGTGTCTATTTAAGTTTATTTTCTTGAGTTTAAACTAAAGCTCATGACCATTTTATTTCTTTTTTAGGGCTGTGCCCTAAAATTTCTGATGCATTGCTCTATTATAAGGATGCAAGTGAAAATGTTACAACATATGGCCCAATGAGAAAAAGCCATGTTAATTTTTAAAGAGATTGACAAGTACAATACCTATATGCTAAAAATATATCTTTCCAGTCAGAAGAGACGTTTTAAACTGTCTTGCATAATACCCTGATGGTTCCCGGAACATCTCAGAATAATAATAATAATTTTTTTATTTTTTCGATTTTCGTTGTTCGCAAAAACAACATCCACGAGCATCGTTCACAATTCCACGTTTTCTGAAAACCTTGAACCATCCAACGTCGAATCTTTATTAAGAGCAACAACAAACTAAGTTTAAAAGCATATTTGTGTGCAAATTTAGACTTCATAATTCACCTAGCTTGGACATGAGCCAACCGCTAAAGATGTTGTATTTTCTAAGTGGTACTAATTGCGAAACAAAAAAAAAAATACAATACATGTTGAGATGTTATTCAAGCTTTCTAAGCCTTCAGAGCATCTCCACTTTACTTTTCCTCAGCTTTTGGAGAAAAGGATTATGTGAACTTTAGCAGTGGCGCATAATTGAGCTGCGCGAATACATTTACATCTCATTAAAAAGTGCTTTAAAAGTGTAATTGAACAGAAGAGTAACTCTGGACGACATCCACACGGCTCACGCTGTGCTGCGGATCCGTCCTACAGAATGTGCTGGAAAAGAATCTCCTGGCCATTATTAAACACACAGCAAAACCAGGTCTCTCTCTCCACATTCCACAGGGCGAGAATTCGGAATATATTGCCCAGTCTAAAGAAAACGCCACGAGCTCCGGTCAAACCAAGACTTTCCGAACAAAGAATGGATTTACATTTTGTGAGCAAACGCTGGTCAGTGGCGTAATTCGCTTCATCAGCCAGACAAAAATGGCAAACGCTGAAGTGAGACTGGAAGAAGAACCTCCAGATTCTAATTTTGCAGATTATTCACAGAAAAGCAGAAGTATTCCTGTAAGAGACGAGCGTGGTGGTGTTGGTATCTGACGAGAAGTACAACTACAGAAAAACACTTTAATGAGGGAATAAAGAGCAGCACAAGAGAGTGAGGAAGATGTGAGAAAGAAACATAACAGTTTGAAGGAGGAAGTGTGAAGACTATCAGAAAGTTCTGGGATGAGCAAGTGTGTGTATGTGAGGGAGAGAGAAAGAGAAGAGAGATAGAGAGAGAGAGACGGAATGTGGAAGGAATAAAGTAAGAAAGTAAAATATAGAGTGAAGAAAGAAAGAAGAATAGACGAGAAAGAGAGTGGAAGAAAAGGAGTGGGAGAGAAAAAATGACTTTGGGGAGGAAGGGACAGTAATGGAGAGAAAGAGAGAGAGAGAGAGAGAGAGAGAGAGAGAGAGAGAGAGGAAAAGAGAGGAAAAAAGAAAACTAATTTAAAAAATATATTTAACTTGTGTAAAGTGGTGTAAAAGTGGTGTAACAACTTACTAAAAGTAGCATAAAATTAGAATAAATAAAACTTTTTTGAATTTTGTAACATTAAATGTAAACATGGTTTTTGAAAATACTGTATGATATAAAGAGACAAAGAGAAAGGAAGAGGGAGAGAAATAGTAAGTGAGAGAGAAAGAAAGAGAGCAAGTGAGAGACAGAAAGAGAGAGAGAGCGAGAGTGAGAAAGCGAGTGAGTGAGAGAGATAGAGAGAGAGAGTGAGAGAGAGAAAGGAGCAGTGAGAGCAGAAACGAGAGGAGAGAGAGAGAGAGGAGCGAGGAGAGAGAGAGGAGAGAGTGAGAGCGAGAGGGAGAGAGAGGAGAGGAGGAGGGAGAGAGAGCAGAGCGGAGGAGAGAGAGCGGAGGAGAGGAGGGAGGAGAGAGAGGGAGGAGGAGAGGGAGGGAGGAGAGGAAAGAGAGAGAGAGAGAGAGAGAGAGAGAGAGAGAGAGAGAGAGAGAGAGAGAGAGAGAGAGAGAGAGAGAGAGAGAGGTTGATGCGAGGACATCATGGCACATGTAGCTCCAAGCGTCTGTGATTCATCCCATCTTTTTTCTGGATGCTGGAGACTCTCTTGGGTGCTGATGTTTGATTCAAGGATGATTTGTTCTTATGAGCAAGTGCTTTTCCGTGAATCCAAACATGAGCACTCACTTTCAGGAGCATCCAGGGTTGGTGAAGGAGGCTTGAGAGTTTCAAACTAATAAAGAAATACCAAAACTGCAAAATATGAAAAGTCCTCGTATTACTAACCGACGTCAAGCTACGTAAAGAAAGAAAAGCAGCCTTGGGAATAAATTATATTGGACCCTCTTTTTCATTTTAAAACTGCGTTTTTCCTCCGTGGCAGATTCAACAAGGTTTTCAGACTATACTGAAGCATCACCCACACCCCAACCGGTCTCCACCGGATTGAGTAGAAAAGAGTGTGGCGGTTATCTAAGTCAGTGAACTCATTACCATGTTGACAAATCCAGTTTGAGATGATTCGTACTTTTTGACATGGCACCTTATCCTGCTGGAAGTAGCCATCAGAAGATGGTTGACTGTGGGCATGAAGAACTGGACATATTCTATAATTTTGGTAAGCCTGTACAAACTATATCTGCTGAACAAACTGCTGACCGGGGAGGCACCCAGTGTGGTCTTCTGCTGCCGTAGCCCATTCACCTCAAATTTTAGCCTGCTGTGCGGTCAAAGATGCTCGTCTTCACACCTCGATTTTAGCGAGTCGTTACTTTGAATTAATTTTGCCTTTATTTCAGCCGGAACCAGCCTGCTCATTATCCTCTGACCTCCACAAGAATGTCACTGTACTATACTGCAAACTCAATATACAGCGTATTACACAACCTATGTAAAACTTTATTCTTTCTTTACTAATCTACCTTTATATAAATTAAAAATTTCACAGCACGTTATTTGTATTTCCTCCGCATCGAATCTGAAATCACACTGAAGACTAAACAGAAACCAGTCTTTCACGTCTGAGGTTCTATAGCACAAAATATTTCATTTGTTCATTTATATTAATGAAAACATCAACAACAACAAAAAGACTCTTTGACATTTGAGAATTAATTAAAGTTAATCTCAAAATCTGAAACCCGAGCACATCGGGTTCTTTTTGCGATTCAGGTCTTGCATCCCAATGAGGACCAGACACAGATCAGCATCTCTTCGGCAGTGACATGCAAAAAACAAAGGGCTTAATAGAATTAGCGAGCGTGCTAATAGATTGATGGCTGGAGGTTGTAGATATGTGAAGTAATCCTTATTTTTGATCATATCTGATCACCTCACGCCATTGGTTCAGCCCCTGGAGACGAGATTACACTCGGCTCCTGATGATTAGAACAGTGAGAACTCATCCAAATCTCATCCAAACACACAGATGACTCACCTAGTGATAATGAAATCAATTTTAGTTATTCAGACACGACAGAAATAAAAAATAAAATACAGTCGCAAGCGGCAAAATGCGATTGACAGAAATTTCTGCCCTTACAAATGAATGGTGTATTTTTGGTGGTCGCCATGGCAAACTGTTGAAAATACAGCATTGCTGTCATTGGCTTTTATGCTTAGGATGGCCTGCTTGAATTTGTCTGCAAATTTGGTACGCCTGTGAGAAACTAAATTTGGCTCCTCCCATTCAAAATTTCTAATTGTTATACAGGGGACTCTATAGGTGCGATTAAAATTTTTCCTTCACTTTGGGAAAAAGTGACTTTTGGGTTCCCATAAGTCCAAGGTATTTTCACTTTCAAGGTGGCGCTGTTGAGTAATGGTTTTTAGGTCAGTCAAAAACCTATATTTTTTTAAAGTTACACACTTTTCTGAATTCTGGGTCAAATAAAATAATGTTATTTGATGTGTTCAAGGGGGGCAATTTTGAGCACCTTTTTGGCTAAAAATGAATAATAGTCAATCAGCTTTAATAAGGCGAGTGCCTAATAAGTAATGTGAATAAAGAAATGTGTTTGTGGCCTTGCTCAACTTACCTTTAAACAATATTGATATTGTATATGTATATAGTTTAGAAAATGTAATATAAAAATATATGTATGATTAATAAAAGGTTTTATTGATATTGTTAACTAAATATTCAATTAGTTTAGATGTGCATGTGAATTGAATTATGATAATAATTAACATTTATAGTAATATGTAATGTGTAATATCATTGTAATTTGCAGTATAGTTTTTATATTGACACGTATAATTACTATAATAATGAAACATTGGTTTTGATGTATGCTGCTACTTTATCTCCCATTTGATCATACATAAATAATTGGACAATTGAAAAAAAAACAAGATTCCGGAAAAAAAATTTAGAATATTAAACAGCACCCAGAAAAATAAAGCTAACAGAACGTAAGAAGAAGAGAATTTCAGATAAGCAGGTCGTAAAAAGACTCTGAAGTAATTGAAAGCATCGGGAGTTTTCAGAGCAGAAGATGAGATCTTGTGAGGCTGAAGCTAAAAATACCACCTGCGTTACTGATCCAGGAACGTTCCAGACTCTTCTGTTTCTACTTTGAGGAAATTAAGATCAGATTCAGAGGAGATAAAAAATGTAGAAGTCAAACATGATTCCATCTAAACATACGGAGCACACACATATTTTCGTATAGACTACTAAAATAAGTAGTTTATTGTCCAACAAATAATTTCAATTTCTGATATTTTTTGTGTGTTTTGTTATTATTATTTTGACATTTTTGCGTGTGAATGAAGAAAAAGTCCTAATCAAGAACTAAATATGTAATTATTTAATTTTTATATGCATATGTAATTATTGAATTTTTTTGAATGCACACACACACACACACACCAACTTCAGACCTACAATCCCATCTTGCTTCTAAAACAGGCCTTCGAAAGTTGTGGGGACCAGCCAAATGTCCCTATAAGTGACCATGAGTCCCCACTTTAGTATAAAATGTTTTCACACACAAACACACACAGATATTTTCTGTTTATATCAGTGGCGCAGCACAGCTGGGAAATTGGAAACAAGGCATTGTTTGCATGATGCAATTGTTTGGTTCTTTAAGTTTTATCAAATCCAGAAAAGAAAAGCAAGGCCGGGTCAGATAATGGACTAGCATTGCTAATTTCCCTCCTAACATCCTTAAAACAAAGTCAGAACATTTGAACATCAAAGTCCTGATAAAAGAGTTGTAGACAATGGATTTTATGGGCAAAGGAACATGTGCTAAAGATCGTTTGAACAATTCGTGGAATTGGTTTTTGCACAGTTGGTGCGTCCCCACTATGATATAGTGAAATGTATGCGTGTGTGTGTGGCTCTGTCTGATGTTTTTATGGTTGTTCTGGTAGATTACGAGTCAAACTACACAAACACACACACACACTGCAATTCCATAGTGTACTGCTTTTCAGCACGTTCGTGAACCTAGATCCCAACATTTTACCAGGGTCTCCTTGTTCTTCTGTCCTTAAATAGCATGAGGAGATGTTCTCTCATTTAAAACAATCTCTCTTTAGTAATTAGGAAGAAATATGGCCGCTCACCTCCCGGTGCCGTGATGGGAAGCACACATCATTCCCAAAAAAACAGGATGAAACCCGCGGACCAGCTGAGGTCCATCTCTCATTTACGTCTTCTTCTGTTCGTTGTTTCACCGCAACGCTATTGCACCCTGTCCGCCTTTGGATTTGTCTCTGCTGACGGACGGTTTCCTAAGCAAGGCTCCGGGAACGAAGATCTACGTGATTGTTCCGCTCATAAACGAGCAGAATTCCGGCTTTTGACTCGTAAATGCGATGAAGTGAAAATACAGGTTGAAAAGTGGCCGCTTAATCTCAATTATTTGTAAGTTGATGTCTTTGAATAGTTCCTCACCCGCATGAAAATGTTTTGTTTTGTCACTTTGGTAATAACCTAAACCCTAAGTGATTCACAAGTTTTTCACCGTAACGTTTTGAGAATCTTTGTGCCTGGATTTGTTATACGCAACCAATAATTGTCACCAATATAATTGCTATAAAGTGGTATCTCTCTTTACAGAATAGTTTTGTGAATGTAAAATGGAAATTTTGTAAAAGTTTTGTAAAATGGAAAATCCAGTACAGTAATCCCTCGCTACTTCGCGGTTCCACTATCGCGGATTTACCGTTTAGCGGATTTTTTTTCTTTATTGCGTATATTCGCGGATTCATTTTTTCCCGACCGTATCTCGGCGGAGGATGCTCGCAAACATTACTTTAATAAAGAATACTACGTGAAAAAGTGTTTTAAAAGTCTGAATAAGTGTTAAATAAATATGTAAATGTTGTGCCTCCACTTTGCGGATTTTCACCTATTGAGGCCGTGCTTGGAACATATCGTGCAAAAATGCTTAATAAAAAAAAAAACTGAAGCTATTCTCTTGATCAGAAAATACTGAAACTGCAGTTCTCTGTCTTTGTCTTATTTGAAGTTCTGTAATTTGTAATCTTTTCCATTTCGGGGTCATGGTGAGCTGGAGCCAATCCCAGATACTCTGAGCTTGAAGGCGGGACCGACATTCTGGCCGACCAATCACAGAGGAGGACACACCCACACACACTCACAACTCAGAGCTGTAACTGTAACATAACTGACTTGGATATGGTTTTTAAAAAAGGAACGAAACAGAAATGTCAGTCTCAGTTCAGAACACATCAAGTTTATAAGAAAGACGGTTTCTTTATCCAAACCCTCGGAGGAAAAGAGCATATGAAAAATGTTCAAATCTAGTAAACTGAGGTCTAGTCGAGACTATTACTTCATATACTGTCATATACTGTGTTATATTGGCTTGGCGGTCTGAACCACCATCAAGCTGATAAGATGTGGAACATAAGATGGCAAAATAAAAACCCATTAAGTCATTTAATGGTACATTTGGCAGTTGTGGTCCAGCAAATTTGGTTTCTGGCCACTCAAATGCTGCAGGTTTGACTACCACATTGAAACTGCAGCCAATCACAGCAACTCTGGGCTGGAGGGCGTGACCCACACCTTGGATTGATGGCCAGCCAATCACAGAGCAGAACACACAATCACGCTCTCACTCACACCTAGTGTCAGTTCTTCAGACTTCTCTTACATGTTTTTAGACTTTAGTAAGAAAGTGGAGACACAGAAGAAACACACGCACACACTGAAAGAAATGGCAAACTCTACCTAGCATTAATAATAGTCTTTTATACATTTAAAAATTGATTTCATACACAACTGAGTTGTTACATGAGCCTACAACTCTTTCCATTTTTGGACAAAAGTTAACAGATAAAAGACACCACCAGTTTCACACACACACACACACACACACACACACACACACACACACACACACACACGCACACACACTGCCCTTTTCAATATGCAGCAATAGCACTTTTTCTGTGTTGTCAACCTTGACTTATTCTGAAGAGGTCAGACACGGAGCTCAAATCTTTCCGCCGCACATTTGGATATCAGCAGAGAAGATAATGGATATGGAAAAAGAGAGAATGGAGGTATATAATGAAAAATTACTGGGAAATCTGAGAAAAAAAGAATTCTGACTTAATAACTCGGAATTCTGACAGAAAAAAAGTCACAATTACGACCTAATAACTCTAAATTCTGAGAAAAAAAATCTGAATTTTGACTTAATAACTTGGAATTCTGAAGGGAAAAAAGTCGTTTTGACTTAACTCGGAATATTAAGAAAAAAATTCAGAATTCCGACCTAACTCAAAATTCTGAAGAAAAACAGTCAGAATTTTGACTTAACTCTGAATTCTGAGGAAAAAAAAGTCAAAAATCTGACTTAACTCGGAATTCTGAGAACAAAAATTCAGTTTTGACTTAATAACTCTGAATTCTGAGGAAAAAAAGTCAGAATACTTCTCTTTGTTGTTTTTCGTGGAAACGGGCTTCCATAGGATATACAACAGATCAACAAAAGTAAAAACAACTCCATTTCTCATTAAGAGAGCCCACATCCCACCCGGTACACCAGGAGATCCAGGGCTGGGTTTGCTTGATCTACCCCGAATCGGAATCTCCAGTCTCTGGAGGCTTGAAAATCCCTGCGAGCGAATGAATAGCGCTAGCATTAATTGCGCTGAGCGCTGTGCGAGTGTGTGTGGGCGTTTTTACATGTGCACTGAATGCTCCGGCAGCCTTGAAGATCTTTGTTTTGTCTAGTTTCCCCAATGCATTGCTTCAATGCGGCTAGCAAGCACCTGCGCCGCTGTCAGCGTGTCTGGCATTGGATTCTAGAAGAAACCTGAACTATAAATATCTGCTGAGCAGTTTCTGCCCTCTCCATTCACCTCAAATCTGTTTGCTGTTCCCTTCATCCATCCATTAACTCAACTGAAGCCAAACCCGCCATTACTGGGCTAAAGGCAGGAAACTCACTGGGCGTGTGGCCAGCCAATCGCAAGCTTAGGCATGCTAGCACACATTGAACTTACACCTACTAGCGGTTCATTGTCCCTAATCAATCTAACTTGGACTTGCGTCGTGCTACGATTACATTTCGCATTAAAACTGTTTGTAATTAAGCTGGAAACCAAATCTACAATACAGGAATTGTTGACAACATGCTATAGCACATGAGAGTTAGAATGTCATGCTAATTTTGGACACCAGACCCACAATTCTGAAGATGTTGACACCATTGCTACACGAGAGTTAGCATTTCATGCTAATTTTGTAACCCTAACCTACAATTCAAGAGTTGTTTACAACATGCTACACGATAGTTAGCAATTCATGCTAATTTTGAAAATCAAACCCACAATTCTGAGGTTGTTGACAACATGGTATAACAGTTTGCATTTCATGCTAATATTGAAAACCAAAGAATGCTATTTATTGCTGATTTAAACAAAAAAAACAAACAAACAAACCCATATTTTTGGAGCTGTTGACTCATGCAACAAGATAATTAGCATTTCGCATTAAAACCGTTTTAAGCTGGAAACCAGGAAAATACAGGAATTGTTGACAACATGCTATAGCACAATAGAGTTAGAATGTCATGCTAATTTTGAAAACCAGACCCACAATTTTGGAGTTGTTGACAACATGCTACACAAGGGTTAACATTTTTGCTAATTTTGAAAACCAAATCCACAATGGTGTAGTTGACGACATTCTACAATAAATTTAGCATTTCATGGCAATTTTAAAAACCAATCCCATAATTGTTGTGAAATTGTTGATGTCATGCTAAAAGACAGCTAGCATTTCTTGCTAATTTTGAAAACATAATTTGGCAGTTGTTGACAACACGCAACAAGCGAGTTATCATTTCATGCTAATTTTGAAAATCAGACCCACAATCCTGAATTGGGTTGACAACATATTACACAAGAGTTAGCATTTCAGGCTGAGTTTCATTCTAATTCTGGAAATTCTTACTAGCCGCTGCACCGTTTTTATTACAGTATTTGACATTTTCATGCTTTCAGTTTTAGTGAACACTCCTAAAGATGTGTAATTTAAACACAGCCAATAACTGAAAAAAAAAAAACAACAAATAAAAACTGGTTTTATCTTTAAGCCGATGTACCAACCTTGAAAGTTTAAAAAGAGTCTCTAATCCCACTTAATAAATGATGCCAAAAATCCTGTCCTGATCCTATAATATCTTTAAAAACTCCATACATACATACATCCTGTTTTATGGAACCACTTTTCAATTTCCGGGTCAAGGGGAGCCGGAGCAAAACCATAATTCATAAAATCCAAGTCAACAAAACAAAAATAAGCTAAAGTTAAGTTTTCCTACCTGTGAAACTTTCCGAACCGCTTCGCCGCTGACCACCAAACCCTGGGTCAAGGTTCGGGCTGCGATAACAATTCGCATGATTTTGGTCTTGAGCTCTTTGGGTGTGTCTCCAAATGGCTTCAGCATCTCCTGCTTGGCCACACAGTTCAGATATTCCTCTCCAATATTGAACTGGGGATTTAAAGCTTTGAAGAGTTTTTCCAGCAGACGGACCCAGAATTCGTTCAGCGCCTCCTCCAGATTAACGTGTGACCCGCGGTAATAGCGCCGGATGTCTGAGAACAGATCTTTGAATATCTTGGAGGTTTGAGAGATGAGAGGTCCAAAACCGTTCTTGAAGGAGCTCTGGAGCGACACCTCAGACCGGTTCAACAGTTCCACAAAGTAATCTAAAAAGACATAAGATTGTAAATGAGAAGGAATGATGGGGAAATGTCTAAAACGTTGTAGAAGGCACAAACAAAATTGTATTAACTTAATTGTACCAACTTAACATGGATAATGTAGAGCAAAATACAGCTTTCATTTATAAGCAAGATATGTTTCTTATTTTTATTAATTTAACGCAGCATGTGATAACTTGATGACAAAAAATGAACTCATCGCAAGTAAATAGGGGAGGAGGGGGGGGGTCCACAATTTTACATTATTCTGGTGGAACCTTTTGTTTTTTACAATTTTTTTTTTTTTTACCGTTTTCTTACAATGTACATTTTACAAGTCTACCTCTTTTTATATTTATAACATCTAAAGCACCGGACACAGTGAAGAATCATGACTGTAAACCAGCTATAAAGGCAAACCAGGTCAAAATTAATCTTAATGAGATTTTGTGTGTGTGTGTGTGTGTGTGGGTGTGTGTGTGTGTTTGTGTGTGTGTGCGTGTGAACTGCACTGATAGTATTATTGCTGTACTAATACTTCGTGATGAAATGGACGATGAGCTGTAAATAACAGCTTTGTGCGCTACAATTGATTAAATTCAAATTAATATCGCTTTTGATTGCACATAAGAGTGTTGTGATGACGAGAGTCATCTCTGCAACAAGTTTGTTTTACATGTTCACTCTTTATTCATTTTTTTTACCGTCAGTATTTAATTTGTCTGGTCACTGTTTTAGTTAAATGAAAAACAACCATTTGTTTAGTCATTTTATTAATAAGTTAATCCCTGTATACTCACCACTTTCTTTGTGTGTGTAGAAGAAAGGCGTGGCTTTTTTCAGCCATTTTGAAGGCTTGGGTTGAGCCCATTTTGAGTAGTGGGTGATGATTGTTTATCTGTCTTTATTTGATTGCATATGTATATATTGTCACTTGATTTGGTTAAATTCTAATTTATTCATGATTTATTTAGATTTGGGTTTTTTGTCTTGTGCTACTGTTTAAGATTGATTTTGTAAGGTTTAGTTATTTCCTGTTCCCCCTCTGTAGCACATGGTTTTTCCCAATTTGTTTAGGCGGGAAAGCTGGCCTTTAAAGGCCAGGCCATTTTCACTGTGTGGAGGTGGGAGGAGGTTGGTAGTATGAGGTCTGACGGTTGTACCAAGGACATGTACTGTGTGTGTTGACCTGTCTCTTGCGTTCAGGAGTACAATTGAAGGTTTGAACAAGAAGCACTTTGACTGTCTGGTGACTGTTACTCCTGCTTGGAGGAGATATCTTTTTGTTTTTCTTTTTGTAAGTCCTTGTCATTTTTTTTTTCATAATAAACTTGTGTCACTGGAAGATTGGCATCTGTGTGCTCCTACCACTTCCCCTTGGCCCGACTCGGGGCACGATTACGACAAGTGTAAATACACACTCGGACAGATTTGCATGAGGATAAACACAAGATGTACGACTAGATGGGCACAGTTTCATTTTGCGCCAATTAAAAACGGTGGCGTGAAAGAACAAAATGAAAGCAGTTATTAGGTAGATGTGTCGAACTTATATTCCAGTCACACTCTTCTGACCCTACGCTCCTCTTCCATCCATCTCTCTGACAGCGGAGATGTAATGATATCACTGACATCCTAACAGAACAGACCAGGCTCAACTTCCCACAGTGATGGAGAGATGAGCAGCAGGGAAGGGTGAGATAGAAGAGAAAGAAAATGGATTGAGAGAATGAGAGGGAACGAATGAACATCCAGATTATTGTTTGGTTTATATAATATGGAAGTAAGTAACAAACATCTGAAATGTTGATGCGCAAGGCATAAGGAAGCTGAACCCATGAGTCCATCTCAGAGGTCACATTATTGGAAAGTCCATAAAATCCAGGAGCTTTGTGGTCCTGAGCCGAAAACAGCGGTTTAAAGTCACACTTCATAGGGGCTCGTAAACTCTGCAGCTTTGTCTGAAGGGTCTTAAATCAGACCTACACACAGTAGCAGCAACAGCTGTGGCCTGTATTTCCTCTTTGTAACATGAAGGTCAACCATTGAATTGATAACAATTGAGGTTGCTGAACACCTGCAGATACCATATACAGCCTAGACAGACAATGGGAATTTACTGTACCCTATACGCCATACTATCACAACACAAACAAAGAAGTCAAACCCACAAAATAAACAGTTTATAAAAGGACACCACAGTCAACTCTTTCCCATGTCTGACCATTGTCATGTCCCATGTCCTAACGTGCTGGTTTATTGAGTGTCCATGAACAACACTGAAAGAATCCAAGAATCACTATAAATTTGCGCACACAGTTTATACACTAGATTTGCGAGAAGGTCCTTCACATAGGTAATGCAGGAATTGCTTGCAGGGCACGTCCCAGACACAACTTTTTTTAAGGAAGTAAGGTCTCTACCTGATCCCAATTTGGCACACAGTGGGCACTTTGGGTTTTTAAATAGGCTTGAAAGAGATCTTGGTTAATGTTGTTAATGACACTAGGCTAAAGTCTTGAAGAGGTAAGATCTTGGCACCTCTTGGAAACATGGCTGCTATATGCCATGTAATCGTCTAGTAGAGGTAACTCTGACCTGAGTAATAGTGTCTACTACATCTTTGGGCCAATTGCCAAGCTCTGCATATTCACATTTTCCTGTGAAGTAAATGTGGAGCTTCTGGCTGGCAAGACCAGAGGTCTGGGTATCGGTGCCAGATGGAGCCCTGTGTTTGAGAGCAAAGCTTTCCTCTTAGACACCATCTCCTGGTGTTTCAGAACCATGAGCTTTGACGTGCAAGTCTTAGTGGCGCACATCTTGCTCATTCCCTGCATGTAGTTGCCATCCTCAAGATGGCATCGGTCATAATGACAACCTCAATGTTGCCTTTTCCTAAGCGAGTCCATGTTTGCTTTTTACACATTGGCATTCCTTGCACACAATTTTCTGTCTTTGCTGAGCAATTTTAATGCCTGATAACTCATCCAGAGAACACCACAGGACAACTCCTTGTATGGTCTTAAGTAGGAAACTAGTCTCTCTTTGAAAGCACTTTGGCTCCTACCAGTGCCACCATTTCCTCGTCCCTCTGAAGGGAGGTATGTGGTAATAAGAGCGTGAGCTTCACAAGCTTCCTGGCTGTTTCTTCAGACAGTTCACTTCACGCCACTTAGAAGACTGTTTGGAATTCTTAGGGGTGCATTGAGGACCTGAGGTTGATACTGTCACACAGCTTGTCTCAATTCTTGTGGCAATTCTTGGCTAGGTGATTTGCAGGGTTATACGAAGCAAGGTAGATTCGATGCAATAGCTTCCATTATTTTTTGAACTATTGTAAGCGTAAGAACAATGAACCTGCATAGGCCACCTTTGGAGAGAAGAGCAGCAAGGACATTACACGTTCAGCATCCTATATGGGTCAGAAGTGTCTTTTCTGAATCATCATTATCGATAGAGTGATCATAGTGGCAGACAGCTCATGCACCCTGGCCAATTCCTTCCAGAATGAAGCTTGTTCTATAACGTAGCCAGAGCAGGGTAGCATTCTGTGCAGGCCAAATCTAACCTAGCATGCAAACCAGTCATGAGCTCTGACATACAGGTTTTGGTGACAGAGTTACACATCTTGTTTGATAGGATCTCCATTCCTCGTCTGAAGGTCTGCTTTTTACAGCACTTACTCACACAAAGCAGAAAAGCAAAGGATGGTGAAATTTAGAGACCATCTCTGCGATGTCTGAATCAGCTTGGCAGGGGACAAAAAGCTTGGCACTACCACAGACTTTTGCCATTGAGTACCAATCATCCAAGTATGATGGGTTGAGGAAGTGCTTATTCATTTAAGAAAGGTTTTGCAGTCTAAAATTGCAAACACAGTCGGAGTAGCATTCTGTTTGCTTATTGACTCACAGCATTAAGCAAATACTGAACTCGCTTGAGCAAATAAAACGTCTGTCAGTTTACTTGAAAGCTTCAGCAGGGGTGCAATAAAATGAATTTTATATGAGGGCAAGTCGGTCAATTCAGTCGTCACATCACCCAAGACTGTCATTTGTTTGTGTAAATGTCTCATTGTTGGGACAAATAAAGGTTTTCTTCTTCTTCTTCTTCTCTTCTTCTTCTTCTTCTTGTTTAACTACACAAGTTCTTGTTCACTTGTTGCGATTGGCCAATTGTTTCCTAACAATATTCAGATAGACGACCAGAAATACTTGACTTTACAGTCATTTGGCAGACGCTTTTACCCAAAGCGACTTACAAAAAGAGGAGCAAGTGAAGCAAAAGACACTTGAGTAGTGTTGTTGCAGAACTGCTTGATTGAAATATTTTTAAGTACCTTTTAAGTACCCTTAAGTACAACATTACAATTGGGTTCAGGTGCAGCGATTGATGAGCCTCCAGGTGTACTTGACGAACTTGCTGCTTACTCATTCAGCCATCAGGTGGAGCCACGGAGCAGGATTGTCACAAGTAGATTGGGAAATTGGCATTTTTCAACATAGATGTTCTCAAGGTTTCTAAGATGTTCTCGAATCCACAGGTTACACAGCAGAAGCGCAATGATGTACCAGTAGACATCTCGATTGCAACTCACCATCGAAGCTTTTGTATTGGCCATTGAGGGAAACCTGTAAGGTACGTCCCGAGTCTTTCACCTGCGTCTCAAACTCCCGTCTGCTCAGGTTCAGCAGGCTCTCCTCCATCCCAGATGTGCAGCAGCTGTATCCCTGAGGACACACTCGCAGATGCTCACCTGAAACACACACGGAGAGGAGAATCATCTTAACAGCCCGTCCATCAACGTAATCATCTGTCTATCTGACTGTCTATCTGACAGATGAGGAGGAGGAAAAGCACAGAGCTGTGTAATAGGCTTACGCTGCTCTCCTGCACCCATCGGACTGTAATTATACACGGATCTCTGAGCTCATCTCGGAACAGACACATGCTCTGTGAACTCGAACCGGACCGAACAAGCGCAACATGAGATGGAATAAAACGTGCACAAGTTAGTTATCCCGAAGTCGGAATATATATTCTCCTCAGGAAATCCACATTGAACCATGTGTGGCATCTACCTACTGCACCATAATGGCATTGTAGGTGGATTTTATAATAGAGAATGGAGATAAACTGCAAAGAAAAAATAAACTGATCCTACAAGCGCCCTGATGGATTTTATTATAACTCATATTCATTTCATAGTGTATTACCTTAATAAACTAATTATAAAAATGCAAACAGTGTGAATTATTATTATTAATGAATAATATTAAGAATAATATTACTCTAAAATAAATAGTAATAAAGTATATTAATAAAATATAATAATACTAAAAAAATTATAATAATAAAATAAATAATATTAATAATGATGAGAATAATAATACATTTTCTTTTTTCGAGATTAAGTTTTTTGCATGCTATATTGGTGAAAATTCATATCACAATATTTGTTCACACTTTTGATAAAGTATTTAAAGTGAATTAAAAATCGTGAATTTGGTTACTGGAACACTGGACAGTGACGTCTCTATGCAAATTGTGCTATTGCAACATGAGATGGTTAAGTGTAGCATTCAAATATTTCCCAATTAGCAAGAATTTTAAACATGCTAATGATTTCCATTGTAATTCTTTTATTATTTTAAATAATTGTGACTTGAGCATCCACTGGCTGTTATCTTTTCTGAGAACGTCAAAATAAATACAGTGTTTAAGCATAAACCATCTTTCTGGGTTTGATTGCAAATGTCTGGGCAAGCGATGAACATAGCGCAAATGCTAATCAGTTAGCATTGTACTATAAAGCAAAAATTAAACCGAAAATTAATATAGATAAGTATGATGATGTTGCAAAAATAACATGCTCCCACAACGTAGCACATTTCAATTTAATGCTCATTTAATATTTTAATTGTTTTACTATAGCGTGTTGTTCTGTAAAATATGAGAGAAAGTAGAGAATAGAAAAAAGAAAGAGAAAATAGAGAGCGCTATCTTCTCACTATTACGTATAAAACCATCAAAGCAGAATGGAGGAGTTTAATGTGACTTAATCAAACATCTCAAGACTATTTTTAGACTCATATAAGTTTGAGTCTACACACACACACACACACACACACACACACATTCTCACAAAATCATTAGCATTTTTCTTCTCTCCTTTCTTATTTTTATCCAGTACATTTTCCCATCATTTACTATTCTTCCCTAAAACCGCAGATTTTCATATCAAAATGCAGCGCTGAATAATTCCCGTTATTCATGTGACAGTTCATTTGGTTTGTGTTCTGTTGCGTTCTCAGATGATAATTTTCTGTTGCTGTGCGTCAGATTCGGTTCCTCCAATTTTTTTTTTTTTAATTATTTCAAATGTTTTGGATTTTTTTTCCCCCTTTGCTGCAAAAGGTTCAGCTTTAAATCCTAGGATTACCTTTATAGGGATTATGTTCTGATGTTCCGTTTCTTTGTATTATTTAACGGAAATGACAAAAATGACAGTGACTAGAAAACAGAAAGTTGACACCTCAGTGACCTACAGATTACAGTAGTGAAGCGTTATATTTTACCGCAATATGTTTTAAATGTATTATGTACAATTCCTCTCTATTTCTTTCTTTTCTCTCTCTCTCTCTGTCTCTCTCTCTCTCTCTCTCTATCTCTATCTCTCTCTCCCACACTGTTCCTCTATCTCTCTCTGTCTCTCATTCTCTCTCTCTCCAACATTTTCTATTTTCTTTTTCTGCTATATTTAACCCCCCCCTCTTGCTCTCTCTCTCTTTCTCCCTCTCTCTCCCTCTCTCTTGTGTGCTCTCTCAACTCCCTCTCTCCCGCTCCCTCCTTCTCTCTCTCACTCTTTCTTTCAGTCTCTCCCTGTTTTTTACAATCCACTCTGTTTATTTTTCTCTCACTTTCTTGCCCTCTCATCCACCTCTTTGTTTGTTTTATAGCATCTTTTAGATCATACAGTACTTTATTTATTATTTTCTTTATTATTTTCTGACTTCTGTGTAAGGTTTCGACATTCAAACTTTCACATTCTAATTTGACCTAATTAAGCAAATTGTTTCTTTTCCAATTCATTAATTCATTTTTTTTCTTTCCTAATCTTTAATTCTTTCACCTCCCTTATTTTATTTGTTTCTTCAGTCTTTCTCCTTTCTTTAATTCTTTAATCTCTCTCTCTCTCTCTCTCTCTCTCTCTCTCTCTCTCTCTCTCTCTCTCTCTATCTTTCTATCAAATTTTTTTCATTTCATTTCAAATTTTACTTCAACTTTGATGTCAATTTTTCTCTTGCTCTCATTCACTTCTTTCGTCTGATCTATCGTCCTCTCACTTGCTTTTTCCATCTTCCTCTAGTGCGCCCTCTCAATCTTCCCTCGTTTTTCTTCCTCTCCCTCTCTCACTACATTGCTCTCTTTCTCGCTCTCTCGTCATACACTCCTTCGCTCTCAGCGGACACACTCCCTGTTAGAAGGTTTTTTGGATTCTCTCTGCGCTCTAATTGGAGTCTAATAGGAGGTTTCCTCCCCGGAGTTCTGTGATAAGTTAATGGTCTGTGAATTGATCCGATCCCGCCGAGCTGCCGTGTTTCTGGCTCTCAGGGTTTTTCAGGGGGTTTAAAAAGCAGATTTTACTGGTAATTTAAAATGCTCGGATCGCAATAGGTCACCTGTTATTCTCGCATTTTTACATCTAATCAAGGCCTTTTTACTGTTGTTCTGGGTTATTTAGGTGCGGAGTAGTTCAGGGTTAATTCACTAAAGCAAGTGGAGAGTAAAGCTCTTGTTATTCGGATGGATGGATGGGCTTTATCGCTCTCTCTGGGTAATTGTGGTTCACGATGAGTCTGAATCGAACAAAGGTTGTTGTGAACTGAACACTAAAACATCCCGGGAATGGCTTGCCAACTGGGAAGTCCATGTTAAATCTGATATGCTACATGTGAATGAAAGGATATGTTTATGGGATTATAACGTCATGTTTTTGTTTACCTTGTATTTTCGTGAACAGGGGGACTTTGTGTGTGCTTGTGTGTGTGTGTGTGAGAGAGAGAGAGAGAGAGATTTCTCTCTTCTCTGTCTCTCGCTCTGAGAGCTCGCTCGCTTCTCTTCTCTCGCCTAGATTCCTCTCTCCCCTCCTTAGTTTCCTGCCTTTCCTCTCCGAGCAACCCTCCTTTCCGCGCCGCTCCGCTGCCTCGCCTCGCCCTGATCCTCTCCGCTCCCTAGAGCCGCTAAGAGAATAGAAGAGAAGAGAAGAGAAGAGAACAAAACTAAGAGGGTCTTCAAATTCAGGTTTGCAACTGTCTCAAAGCGCATAAATACAATAAGTACAATAAATACAATAAAGAGTCCAAATAGGGCGTGAAAGAGAGTTAAACACAAGAAATAAAATAAGTAAGAGATGAGAGATGAGACAATTAAGGGGACAATGAATATAGGGGAAATGGAAAAAAAGAAGCAAAAGTGAGAGGAAAGGAACAGAAAGACCGGAGAAAGGGCATGAAAGTTAGAGAAATTGAAGAAAATGAGGGAAAATATTAAGATGAGAGAGAAAGAGTACGAGAAGAAGAGGAAGATAGAGTGAGTGAGAGAGAGAGAACGAGTGTGATACAGGGAGATAGAGAGAGAGAACGAGTGTGATACAGGGAGATAGAGAGTGAGAGAGAGCATGATACAGGGAGAGAGAAAGTGAGAGAAAGTGTGATACAGGGAGAGAGAGAGAGAGAGAGAGAGAGAGAGAGAGAGAGAGATAAAAGGGTCATTCAGTGACAGACAAACTCAGATGAAAATATTCAGCCCTTGACCTGAACCACACACGGGCTTTTAGTTAATCCCCTGCTTCTGTTTTAGTTTGGGCATTAATTCCGGTCGGCGGACGAGTGCGTCTCCTCTCTGTGTGTTTGACAGCATGTGATAGTTGGGTGACTGAGTGTCAGTCCGTTCCTGACATACAAAGAACAAGCGCAAAAATGAGATAATGGCCCAAACATGCGCAGAGCCAGTGTTTATGTCAGACGGAAAACATGCAGGTCAGCAGGGGTGTAATGAGTACCGGAGAGCCGTACTTGAGTAAAAGTACAGATACTTACCGTAAAAATTACTCCAATACAAGTAACTAGTCACCAATTTAAAAAAGACTTGAGTCAAAGTAGCAAAGTATCCCATTTTAAATGAACTTAAGTATTAAGAAGTATTATTATTCATGCTCAATTTAGGCCCCCCAAAAAAAAGAAATGTGAAAACAAACTATTGTTTTCCAAGACAGAAACAGAATTTAACCTCAATGTTTGAAAACTGGTAGAACAAAGTAGATACAAAGAACAAAAAGTCAGTCTCAATCACTTACATTTGCAAGTAGATATAAAATAACGTGATTAATCTGATTAGTGAATTATATATTATATGTATTATATAAAGTTATATATTATATAATAACATTATATAAACACATATTTACGCCCCTGATTCACGTTCTTGTGGTTTCTAATTGACAAATAGCGTCCATTACCTTCAGCAGCCTAAAGATGGCGATATTCACCTCGTCCGCCCAAGAAATTAACCGCGGTATAAATCGATTCCAGCTTGTCGCGCACAATTACAATGTAACGAGTAACGATAAGTGTCCGTTCAAATGTAGTGGAGTGAAAAGTACTGCAACTTAATCACAAATGCAGTGGAGTAGAGAGTAAAAGTTGCTTCTAGTTTTTATACTCAGTGCAAGTAGGAAGTAGCCAAAAACATACTTAAGTAAAGTAACAAAGTACATTTACTCAAGTACCTTACACCCCTGCAGGTCAGTTCTGACTCACACCATCACCGTTAAACTACGTTTGGGTTCGCAAAGTACATAATTCACTCCAGTCTAGTCGTCTAAAAAATATTTTCTCGTTTTTTTTAATCAAAACAAGCTACTGATAGGGTTCATTCAAAGCTAGTGGTTTGTGATTTGCCTTTGTGTTCTGTCCACTGCTCCGGGCTTGTCACCCAAATTCCATAAAAAAACGAAAACAGACTTTGGCTAGTACATGAATGAATTTTATTTCATTTTTGACTTTATATTTAAGTGTTTATATGTGATTGTAAGTTAAATTTTTGCTTAACTTCTGATGTTGGCCTATAATTCTCAGCCATTTCACAAATTGGCCGGCCAAATCCCAAAATAAAAAAGCAGACTTAGTCCATTAAATGTATGAATTTTATATGTTGTATTCGTCTTTATATTTAAGTGTGTATATGTGATAGCAAGTGTAATCTTTGCTTAACTTCTGACATTGGCCAATCATTCCCAGCCATTTCCCAAATTGGCCGGCCAAATTCCAAAATAAAAAAAAGCAGACTTAACCCATTACATTTACTGAATTTTATTTTAGATTTTGTATTTGTCTTTATATTTAAGTGTGTATATGTGATAGCAAGTGGAATCTTTGCTTAAATTCTGACTTTGGCCAACCATTCCAAGCCATTTCACAAATTGGCCGGCCAAATCCCAAAATAAAAAAAGCAGACTTAGCCCATTAATGGTATGAATTATATTTTGCGTTTTGTATTTTTCTTTATATTTAAGTGTTTATTCATGATTGTAAGTTACATTTTTGCTTAACTTCTGACGTTGGCCAATCATTCCCAGCCATTTCACAAAGATCCGCCAAAAAGTCGCCAAAAAACAAAAAACAGGTTTTGGCCAGTAAAATTATGAATGTTTATAATATTTAATATTTTACTTTATATGTACGAATTTATATTTTATTGCACGTATAATTTCTGCCAAACTTCTGACCTCTATCAATTATCCCCAGGCATTTCACAAAAATGGCTGGCCAAATTCCAAAAAAAAAAAGAACAGATTTTGTCAAGTAGTGTGTGAAAAAAAAATATGAACAAAATGATTTCAGGTTTGGGCCGTAATTTCCATGCTTTTCTCTCCGCAATTTGCACCACCTTAGTATAACCAGAACAACATAAAACAATTGACAAGACAAGTTACACGCTTGAAACAAGTCAGCACTCATCTATTCAACTTTTACACAAATGCATTTCTCCATGAATCAGCAGACGGGCTAATCATGAAGGGAAGGAAAAAAACGACGAGAAAAGACAACAAACGCTCATCTGTCTTTCTTTCAGCAGCCCTGTCAACACAACACCCACGTCAGTCAGCGCTGGAGCGAAATCCCACACACGTATAGATCCGTCTTTTTATGGAATATCTCAGCACCTCCAGCTGCAAGCGATCAACTGCCAGATTCTCCACGTCTGTATTCATTTATCCATCTTTAACTGGCTATTTCATTTCTAAGTCATGGGGAGCTGCAGCCAATCCTAGCAACTCTGGGGTTGAGGGCGGGATTTACACTTTGGGTAGATAAAGTAAAGTGTGAGATTGTCAAAATGGCCTCAACATGCTTGAAAACAACACAAGAACATGGGGAGAACATGTAAACTTGTTTGGGTTCTTGAGTTTCTGCCACCCTCACATTGTATTGGTTGCATAACAGTAAAAAAAAACTAGTTTTATTAAAAAAAAAATCCAAACAACAAGATCTACTGACTGAAAAACACACACATACACCAACACGCAAATCAAATATTCATAAGCATAACAGGATGTGGGTGGGATTTGATTTGTTTTAACAGCCTACGGTTACTAATACCAACGTTGTGTGCATGTGAAATACCAAGACCAACCTGTCTGGGGGTAAAATATCCGCGCATATGTTAAAGGGTCAGGAAAGTTTTGCAGTCGGGGCGGTTTGTTACTCCACACAGATGTGAAAAAAATTCCTGGCTTTCAACACCCGGTGGGATTAATGCTCATCCGAGCAGACGCAAAAACACCCTCGAAAATGGAAGCGTTCTGCACGTCACCCGCAGTGATCTGAACGGGGAGTGATGGCAAACAGAATTCATCTGTCAGGAGCCGAGCAGATCTTGAGCTCTTGTACCTGCATGTCAGAGGTGGAGTAAATATGACTGAACCCACCCAAGCCTAAGGTGTTGTATTTTGAGTGGGAACTGCAAGCAAGATATTCTGGACTTACCTTCATCACAAACTTTGACACGTTTCCTATAGTGTAGATTTATCCAAGTTTCTTAAAGTCTCATAGAACATGTTTACAACCAAACCCTTAAAACTGAGGTAGTATGTTCCTCTAAGATCCATTCAGACCCTCATGTGGTCAGGAAGTTTCTCAAAATTCCAATCAGAGCCATAGATCATCAAGAAAAATGGTCCTCTAAACTCCAAAAATTTGGACCCATAGGTCATCTACTTCTTATAGCTTTACTCGAATCCTTAGAACATTATGTAGTATGTTCCTCAAACTTCCAATCGATCCCTTAGGTCAAAGTTCCAACCAGAGCCTCAGGTCATCAGAAAGTATGCTCCTCAAATTCCAATCGAAACCATACGTCTTCAAGCTGTATTTTCCTCAGATCTGATTGGAACGATAGGTCATCAGGACATAGGTTTCTAACAGGTTCACTCGGACTCTTAGAACATCAGGTAGTATGTTCCTCAAATAATAATCCTGTAATAAAAACATGTTCTTTGACTAATGTTAACGTATAGGAAGGCTGCATAAGGTAGAAACCCGGAACCGAACCTCACCTGGACTAAAGCATCACAACTAATATTGTCTTAATTCCTAATTCTGCTAATACCGCTATATACGTAAACCTTAACTTGAACTCAAAGTTCTAACCAGAGCCTTAGGTCATCAGAAAGTATGCTCCTCAAAATTCCAATCAGAACCATACGTCAAGTTGTATTTTTCTCAGATCTGATTGAACCGATAGGTCATCAAGACATAGGCTTCTAACAGCTTCACTGGGACTCTTCGAAAAAGCACTATATAAATAAACCTTAACTTTACTCAAAGTTCCAACCGGAACCTTAGGTCAAAGTTTCAAACGGACCCTTTGGATTTACTATGGGTGTTTGGGTGATCATGAAATACGCTCCTCAAGGTTCCAACCAGACGGTTACTGGGTCAACATCTATTACGCTCCTCAAAAATCCAATGACCTTAAGATCATCAGGAAGTATGTTCCTCACAGTAGCATTTAGTCCTTTAGGTCAAAGTTCCAACCAGACCTTTTGGTCATCAGGAAGTATGCTCCCAAAATTCCAAACGGAACCTTAGGGCAAAGTTCCAAATGAACCATTATGTTGCCAGGAAGTCTGTTCCTCAAAGTGGACACTTGGATCATCATGAAAAGTGTGCTCCTCAAAGTTCCAACTGATCCCTTAGGTCAAAGTTCCAGCCAGATCCTTGGGTCACCAATCTGAATACTCAAAGTTTCTTTGAGCTTCTGCGTAGTCGCTCTACACTTCTAGTCCATCTGAGACCCCTTATATTAAAATATTCTGGACACTTTTAAAGCCAACCTGACCAACTTTACCCATAAAAACGCTTCTGATTTAAAACCCAGAACTACCGTTGCTGTCAGATGCCATGCGTCTCATTACTCCAGAAGGACGTCTGGGACACAATCATGTGACTCATGTGAGGCCATAATGTGATATTTCAGCACAATGTGGCTCTTTGAGCAACGTGAGATGAGCTCCGCACGAACGCTGGCACAAAGAAGCCGCAAAACGGGACGATCCCTTCCAGAAATCTGACACACACCTGCCAGAATTATCGGTCAGCGTCTAGGAATCCGGTTGCCCATTTCTTTCAATTCCTTTTGTCTGGTCGGGATTTGCGACAAAATGGCACAATCGCTGAATGCACAATGCCAACTTATGCTGGGAAACAATAGATGAGTGAATGAATGACGGCACGAGGCAAATATGCTGGATTGAGTGGTCTGTGTATGGGCATGATGCCAGCCAGAATCCCCCTGGTCCAGTTCATCAGCCACTGACTTAAGATAAGGAAAACTTTTAAATATTTAATCAGCTCTGGGCCTCGATTTTCGAATGTGTAAAAACCGAAAACGTATTTCTCTTCAACTATGTTGGATAAATACAGGGAAAACATAATAAGAGAGAGAGAGAGAGAGAGAGAGAGAGAGAGAGAGAGAGAGAGAGAGAAGAAAGGAATGTGAAAAAAAGCTTTTTAGATTTTTTTTTTTACATGAGTGCACAAACATCTCGGAGACGGAGAGCAAGTGAAGGTGCTTTGACGGATCAATGGGAGCGGCGTTTAGAGGAATGCACTGTTCTTTCTCGCCATCCACTTCTTCCTAATCCCTCTTTCACAGTCCCACTGAAAGGAAGCTTTTCATCAACACAAGGTTGAAAAGCATGAATGCCCATCATTCTTAACCATCTCGCCATAAGTGTCTGTTCTATTATCTTACTATCTTACTTAAAACACATTCCCAATTTACTGAAATATTTCATTTAGCTAATATTTTATTCATTTAAATATGATATTTAAATAGTTAATAATTATTTGAAATATTTATTTACTGAAATTATTGTGTTTATTTTTTTTTTTATTTGACCACGACTTTTTATAAGCAACAATTATCGTGTAAATAGTCCAACTATGCTACTACTGCTGGAGCCAAAACCATCAACTGTTGACCTGAAGGTGGCCACGCCCTTCATGATGGTCGACCAATCACAGAGCAAGACACACAACCGCATTCTCACTCACACCTATGAGCAATTTTGCAATTATGCAACATTTGTAGTGTGTCAGAGGTGTAAACTACTTGAGTACACTTTGGGAATTTTTACAAAAATTGTTATTATTTTTGTACTTATTAGTATTTTGGCTACTTTGTACTTGTACTGAGTACCAAAAATATAGAAACTTTGAAATTCACGCAGTCCCAATACAAAATCACGCAATCAATAAAGTACAAGTACTAATACAAGTACAAATACTATGCTCTATGTTTCAATGTATACATTTTTTTTCTCAGTTTCTTACGCGCTGGTCATACTTTTTTTTTTTTAGAGAATCAATTGTATAATACGTATGTATACAAATTGTATATTTACAAAATGTACAACAATTCTCAATGTGTACTAAAGTACTTTACACACTGTATCTGTATATGTACACACACACACACACACACACACACAAAATAAATTAAATTAGCCGTTTAAAAAATGATGTCAGTTTCTATCTGACTGTAGGAGTGACGGTGCTAAACAGATGCCCCTCTTGACATGGCCTGGAGGGGCTTCAGATCAAAAGACCACCACCTGGGTGTAACATTATTACAGTAGCAAGCCTGTTACTGTCACAATAATCGAATAAAGCTTCGACAAGTACGAGTAGAGTCGGTCTGACATCCACAATTCCAAAATGGCTTTTGCTTCAATCCAGTATTTTATTTTGTAACTCAACGTCACTCACAAAAATCCATCGGCTAACTCGTAAAAGTTCAGTTTGACTCGACGTCTCTCGCCTGGTTCACTAATGACACCAAACTGTCTGAATTACGACCCTTCAAATCACTAAGCGAGTGGAAATCTGTCAGTCTGCGTCCCGAGGTGCCAAGAACCGATGCGTGTCTGAGCGTGTGCCAAACGAGTAACCAACTTCCTGCCGAATACACAACTTCTGGGCGGAGAACGAAAATTCCACAACGGGCAGAAACGTTTAGTTCATGGAGTTTTAAGCAGGACTGGGAGATCCCAGATCACATCATGGCTTGGTTCCGCGCTGGGCCGCTCAAACAAACATTCTTTTTGGCCCATTAGTGGCACAGAACCGACGTGCCACGCCTTTGACAAATGAGGAGATTAGGGTTTCACAGGCAAACGCCAGTGAAAGATCTTGTTCAGAGGGTCTCGGACTTTCCACGCGTACCACAATGTTGTCTGATGGCGACATCGCGGAACTTTTCCCGATGTTGAACTGCTCATTACGCGCGAATGAAGTCAGTGTTTAAGTAAGTCTGTCGGAGGAAATAACCGAACTCATGCAACTGGATTGGAAAAATAAATGTAGGCTTTTAACATGTAATTTGACAATCAAAAAACAAGGATTATTATGTACAAAATGTATGTTGTCCATTAAATGTTATCTTGTGTTTTTACAGAGTGTTTGTGCTTGAGTATTAATAACTTAATAACTAATTACTTAACATTTTCATCATATATTAATCATAATATATTAATCATAATAATCATATATTTAGTTGCCAATTTCAAGAAGACTTGAGTAAAAGGCTCCATTTATTCAAGTCTGCTGTCTCCAAGTATCCAATTAAAAAAAAAAAACTTGAGTAGTTTACTTGTGTTGGTATGGCTCAAGAAATAACAAGAAATGTGGAAAAACAAGAAACCCTTTACTTGTGAGCTTTTAAAAACAAAAAAGTCAGTCTTAGTCAAACTCAAATTTGCAAAAAAAGTGCTAACGTTCACAAGATTTAGCTGATAAACAGCATCCAGTATCTTCAGCATCCTGCAGATGGCGTAATCGCCTTGTTGATTAAATAAATCGCGGTAGAAAAAGATGCAGACTTTCTTTGGAAAAAATGTTTTACTTTGGAAAAAAAGTTGCGCCCCATCACAATGTAACAAGTAACGAGTCCTTTAAAATGTAGTGGAGTAAAGAGTACACATACTCAAACACAAGTGTAAATCAAGAAAAGAGTGAAAGAGTTGCTTATATTTTCACCACAAGTACAAAGTGGCCAAAAATACTCAAGTAAAGTATCAAAGTGCCTTTACTCAAATACTTTACACCACTGGATTCAAGGATACAGTCCATGAATGTGCATCTTTAAAACAGATGTGTAAGTCTTTTTTTTTTCTTTTTTTACATGTTCGCAAATGTTTGCGGTTAGATTAACTAGACATGCGTCAAACGCCGTGAAACCTCAGCGTTACATAACAACATAATGAATAGTCTTCCATCCATAGTAACCATTAATCCCCACACATCCAGGGCTTATCTCTGCACGTACCAGATCAGCATCCAGATCAACCCATCCAAGAGAAAATGAAGAACGTTATTACTGGGTCAAACACCAAAGGCTAGAATTGCTATTGTTGCCATTTCTATTTTTAAGTTAGCACAGCATTTCTCTTTCTAAATCTCACGGCGACAAAACACAACATTTTCGTGCATTGCAGGCCAAAAAAAACATCTGATTGGCTGATGAATAAATTAACAATTCTGAGGATCCAATCGCTTTTGGGAATACAGAGGTTTGCTAGAAGTAAAGATAAAATGTGCATATTTATGCATATATTGTGCGCATAAAATGTGCATATTTCTGACACTTCATTTTTTCACCAGAAACCAGTGTCGGAAAGCCAAAAAATCATTCGATTTTTAACAGAACTGAACCCAGAAACATAGCTCCGCCCACAATGTGCACCAATATAGGAGTTTGTACAAGTGATCGGAATAATTGTTGGATTGAATGTTGTGATTCAATTTTTTTTTTCACAGTCTGATGTCTTTCACACTCCGTTCTGTTTTTTTTTCCTTTTCAAGCCACAGCGCGCAAGCACACACTCACACATGCATTTGCCTGTCTGGACTGGCTGGGTTGAGAATTATAGGCTGACAGAGCTGATGTTTTTTGGCAGCGTAATCTGTACGTACACGACACAGAAACACGGTTTAACAGCCGTCAGACTGAATCTGCCCTCGGTAATTGACAAGGAGCTTTGTGTGTCTGTTTCTGTCCGAACTTCTCTCTCCGCGGGACAATGGGACGACGTCTGTCTGGGAAAGGACTCGGAGCAATTTTCTCCGAAATATTAATCCCTATGTGTAATCTAGCCTGGAAAATACATGACTTGTCACACTCACATTTTTAAGTCTCTCTTCCTCTCACTCACACACACACACACACACACACACACACACGCACACACACACACAGGCCTCTGTGTTCTCTGTCTAACTATCAAAGCATTTAATAATGTTGGTTTTTTTCCATTGTTCATTTCCATTTTAATAAAAGTCTTGTTTTTCTTGGTTTGCTTATAAGTTCAGTAAAAAAATGTATAACCCACTCTTTTGGTACATTATTGTTATTGCACAATAAATATGTAAAGGCAGACATGGTGAAAAATTGTATACCGATAGATCTATGAATGGATGGATAGATGGAGAGGGAGATGAACAGAAAGAACGAAAGAGAGGGAAGGAAGGATGGACGGACGGACGGACGGTTGGATGTATACATAGACTGATAGAGAGAGAAGAATGGACGGATAGATAGATAGATAGATAGATAGATAGATAGATAGATAGATAGATAGATAGATAGATAGATAGATAGATAGATAGATAGATAGATAGATAGATAGATAGTCAATAAGCTGCACAATGGAGTTCCTGAAAGAGTGAATGTACATTAAGTGTGACAAACTGGTTATAATCCGCTTCTTTGGACGTGTATTTGTGTATTAAATTGCTGTTCTTCCTGCGCGCTGGCTGTGGTCTCATCAGTGGGTTTAATCTGAGAGGGCCTGTAAAGCCCCGTATCATGATCCAGCTTTGCTTAATCTCAACATGATGTCATTAGACTCATACAACCTCGGAGCACTCTAAAACTACAAGCCTGAGAACTACGCAAATCTGCTTATCAAATCTTGTAGATAAACAGTATATAAAGCCCAGCAGGAGACGTGCTCACACACTGCAGCTTTAGCAGCGTCTACATACGTACATGGATGGCGGAGAAGGTCTCAGGAAAAACCAACCGGAGAAGAAATTAAAAATAAACGTATATCAACATCCACCAGATCAACATCCACCAGACTGGCATTCAAACTTCCAACTTTCTGGACCACAATTGCCTAAGATCACATCATCAGTATCCTAACCTAGGCTAGATCAAAAGTTCCAATAGGTTATAATTTTTATTATCTTCCTAGCTACTCTTGGAGCCAGGAAATCAGGAACCCGACCACAAGGTCAGGCAAGTTTGTCCGAATCGACAAAGCCTGATCGAAAGACACACTACTATAGCAAACGTAGATGATGACTGAGGGAACAAAAGGCACAAATTTAAAAATAATTAAAAATAAACAAAATAAAAATCAACTTCTTTTCACCACAAATTGTGAATATTACAAGGATTTTAAAAATGGACATACCGTAAAACCTCTAATAGAACACCATTGCGTTCTGTTTTTAACCCCTTTTGACATGGTGGTGTTCTATTAGAGGTGGTTTTACAGTATTTCTTATTGTTATGTTTATGTTACAAAGATACTGTTCGGATCAAATTGACCCATGTTAAAAGTAAAAAAAAAAATACTTAAAAGTTTTTATTTTACTTTGAAACGTCTGATAAATGAAAATGAAAACAAAATGTGATTCAAACATAAACAAAAATTGATTCTGTTCATTGATACTTTTAACGGCCGCTACATGTTTTTGTTAGTTTTGTTAATGTTTGACATTATTGATGTTCCACTGAAACAAAACATAATAGACGGTTAAAAGGTGTCGCCAGATAATGATGTCACCAAAATTACCAGTATTTAAAAAACCCTGTGTGAATAATGTTTTACCGGTAAAATGCCGGAATGGCAGAGCTTGTGTGAACAGTCTTTACAGGTAAAGTTCCGGTATTTCTTCGGCAATTTACCGGCATTGCTGTGTGAAAGGGGCTAGTGTCTCTCTAAATCAAGATGGGCAGATTATAATAAAGAAGCACTATCGGAAAGGAGTTTCTTAGAGTAAAAAACACGTCAAATTTAATGTAGGGATGTCAAAATTAGTGTGTTAATGCATGCGACTCATTTTAAATGTTGTCACACTTTTAATCATTTGTTAAGCAAGGGAAAATGCAATCATTCGCTCTGTCTCTCAAATGACTACGCATGTGCCGATAACTTTTTGGATATTAAAGAATGTATGACAGTGTTGTCTTTTTTCGAATCCTCTTGAACATTTATTTGGTTGTAATGATTGCTTTGAAGTTTGAAAATTTTGTACATTTGAGATACCTTTTTTTTTTCTTTAAAAGATATGTCTTTCAAACCAATAGTTCATTTTGAGATTCTTGATGGTTTGTTGCAGGCCTGTTGCTTGAGAAACAAAGAGTATATATGAAATAGCAAATTGAGCAAAACGTCTACTAAATCACATTACAGTATTTGAAGGAGTTTATTTAGTGTTGAGTTTGCACTAATTTACATTTTACACTTCAATAACCAATATTGCAAGCTTCAGTTATTTATTTGCAATTAATTGTGAATTATTGGGTTGGGGAAGTGCGATTAATAATAGCATAATAGCATTCGTAAAATCACAGAATAAAGAACAATGTGTAAAGAATGATACTGTACATCACATACTGCAGCACTAGCAATGCAGTTTTCTTTTTCTTGCTTTAGGTTATAAAAAAAAAGAAAAAGCCATATCTTAACACAATCCAGATGTACAGGCGCTTTTCTTCTGTACCGATGCTTATTTAAAACGGATTGTGGCAAAGTGAAAAACTATTCTGTGGTCAGATGAATCAATATGTCAAGATTTTTTTTATTCATTTTTGGACTAAAGAGGACAAGGAAAGCCCAATATGTTTTTAGCGTTCAGTTCATAAGCCGGCATTTTTGTGAGATATGTTGATGCCATAAAATTTTAAATCAGTGCAATTTCCCCCTAATGACATTTTGTCAGTTTAAACATTGTCGTGTTTCCATCTGTGTCTTTCTTTCTGTCTTTGAGAGTGATGGATGGAAGAATGGATGGTTGGGTGGACAAATAGATACAGTAGATAGTTAATAAAGAGGGAGAAAGAGAGAGAGGGATGGATGGATGTTATTAGCGCTTAGTTTAGAAGCCTGCATTTGTGAGATGTGTTGATCCCATGAAATTTTAAACTAATTAAAATGTTCTTACTGAAAATTCCTCTGTTTAAACATATGTTCAGCCTAAACATTTTGCTCCGAAAACTATTTTGAAATTTGCACATCACACATTCCATTTTCCCAATTTGTGTGCCAACTTTTAATAATGTAATAAATGTTTTCACAATCATATTTTAATGAAAACATAATTTTTCTTGGTTTGTTTCTTACTTCAGTGAAAAAATGTATAACCAAGTATTTTGGTAAATTGTTGTTATTGCATAATAAATATGTACGAAATATGAAAATGTGTATATAGGTGGATGGAATGATGGGTGGATGGATGGATGGATGGACGGATGAGACAGAAAGAAAGAGTAGACAGAGAGAGGGAGAGACAGAAAGAGGGATGGATGGATGGATGGTTGGTTGGATGGACGAATCGACAGATAGTTGGAGAGAGAAAGGGAAAAAGAGAAAGAAAGAGAGGGAAGGATGTTAGTAGCGCTCAGTTCAGAACCCTCCATTTTTGAGATATGTTGATCCCACAAAATTGTAAACAAATTTAATTTTTCTTAATGGAAATTTCACAGTTTAAACCCATGTTCAGTTTCAAAATTGTCATGCTGCTCCGAAAAACAATTTTGAAATTTCCACGACGGTGCCTTCTATTGTCACAACTTGGGGAATTCGGTTTGTAACATAACAAAGCGGAACATCAGCGGAGCTTTAAAGTGTCACGGGTGGATTACAAGATCCACCAAAAAATCTATATTCGTCACTTCTGTGTCTTTAGCTGAAGTCTAAAAAAGCCTCTACAGCTTTACCTTCAGTACACACACTTCATGTCAACGAGTTAGCAGTAGTTCTACACTCGGTCAAATCTTATACGAGAAAACAAAGGCCAGAAAGACACGCTTTGTTCTGTCGGAGAGATTGTAAAGCAAGAGGTGGGGTTGTGTAGTGATGAAATGTAATGCCTTAGAGACTCAGAAATAACACAGACATGTCAGCAATTTTCTCTTTCTCTATGTCCATCTCCATCCATCTTTCCCTTTTCTTTGGTACAATTGCAGAGATCTTGCAGGAGACTGGCACCAGAGAGTCTGTTTTTTTCCCTCTCACTCTGCAAGAGAGGTTTTGTTTTCCTAGCCCCTGTCGCGATCTAGCTTGCTCTTCTGGTCATAGCACAAGTCTGAACAACAATGGACAGTGAACATTTTTCTTTTTTAACTGACAGTTTTTTCCCCAATATTTGAAAACAGAGAAAATAATGGAGATTTTTCTTTATAAAGACTTTTTCACATAGCGACTTTGCGTTAGTCTTGGACTAAAAAAACTATATAAAATAACCGCTATATAAAAAAACCTTGAAACCTTGCTAAATGTTTTGTAGTCAGTGCATTTTTAAAACAGGCTAAAACATCCAATTATATCATAGTAAAGTGTACCTAATAATTGTCCAGTGATTAAATTAACGAGTCCTGCATTAATTATTTGTGGCATAACTGGAAACATCTTTCCAGACATGTTGGTCTATCTGTGAACCTTATTCGGAGAACATTTTCAAGAGCAGATTGTCACCAAGTTTCCAGTTTTCTGACTGGGGAGACACCCTGTGTGGTCTTCTGCTGCCGTAGCCCATTCACCTCAAGGTTTAACGTGTTGAGATGCTCTTATTTATGCCTTGGTTGTAACAACAGGTTATTTGAGTTACTGTTGCCTTTCTAACAGCTGGAACCAGTCTGGACATTCTCCTTGCATTTGTGATCACAGATCTGCCAATCACTTCGAATCAGACCATTCGTTCATAATGTGATTGTAGTGTATTTAATAGGGACAGAATCTGCAAGATGGCTGGGGCTTGACACGTATTGCACTGTCAGAGAGATAGTAAAGCAAGAGATGGGGTTGTGTAGTGATGAAATGTAATGCGCTGTAATGTCTTTAGAGAGATCCAGCAATAGTACTGACGTGTCAGCAATTTTCTCTTTCTCGATGTCCATCTCCATCCATCTTTCCCTCCCTCTCTGTCATCCTCGCTGGATTTGTGATTCAATTGTGATGAGTGATGCCATGTGCTCGGGTCGCGGAGGAAAACTACCCCTTTCACAGTCAAAGAGACAGATGTCTTCCACCAGCTGGAATAATGTAAGAGGAACGCCACTCAAACAAGGTAAGTGCGAGTCTGACCAGCAATAACGGCTGATTTGTGCTTCTGCGTCTTTAACGCCAAACGCCTGTCGCAATTATACCCAGAGTGATGGAGAGAGGGTGAGAGGAACTGATAGACAGAAGAACAAGATGGTCCAACAGACTGATAGATGCGAGGAAACAGACACACTCTGACAGAGAAAATGACAAAAAAGGTTATTTACATACTGGATAAAGATGGACAGAGATCAAATGGGTGAACACAGAGACAGATTAAACATACTGAAAGGAATTTCGAGAAAAATGACAATATGGAAAGATAGATAGATAGATGGATGGATGGATGGATGGATGGATTTGATGGATAGATAGATAGATAGATAGATAGATAGATAGATAGATAGATAGATAGATAGATAGATAGATAGATAGATAGATAGATAAAGACACAGATGGATAGATGAATGGATGTATGAATGGATAGATGGATGGATGGTTGGATGGACAAAATGAGACAGACAAATATAAACATAGACAGACAGATAGATAGAGAGGTAGAAAAATAGATAGACAGATAGATATAAAGACTTAATTAACATCAATGCCGAAATACATGAGAAATGCATGAGATTTGGGATTGGAGAGGAAGAGTGGGGAGGAGGAGGAGTAGAAGGTTGAAAGAGTTGAGAGTAGAGAGGAAGTCACCCTGAAGCGAGGTCATTTCACTTTAAATGAAGTGAAAAACTTCACGTGGAACTACAGAACGACCCTGTTCTTCATCTCGGACGCTGCAACTGATTCACAAGCAGTTGATTTGAATGTCACATGATAAAATAAGTCCCAAGTCGAGGTACGTTAGGGACTGCAACCTTCAAAAATGTGTCTCAATCCGGGCAACTGTTTTCATCAAAATCGCTACACAGTCAACGGAAATGTAATAACCATTTACTAACCCAAAGACGGAACTTTCTAGTTTGGTCTACTTATACCTCCACAAGTCGCGGTGTGACAAAACAACACTCTTCCTGCTGCAATGTTATCATAATGTGAACCATTTCTCCAGAGAATGAGAGAGATAAATGAATCGCCTGAAGCTTTTAGCACGTCTAAAAATACATCAATCTCATCCAACTTGCAGAAAAAAATGCATCTCCTGCTCTTGTCTCGGGGCTTTTCCTTGTCTTGGGGCTTCGGTACATGGAAACTGGCGTTTTTTGATAAATTACTGCCCCCCGAAACATGACGAGAACATGTCCTGCTTTACTTCCAAATTCCCCAAAGAGTAGTAACCGATTCGGATCTGTGAAGAAGTCGCAATTCGCTTAAGCTGCTAGAAATTCCTCCCATTACTCTCCATGAAAACGAAATTCTTGACTGGAATCTGCCCCGCTGCCTTTTCTCAATAAAAAACAACGCTGGCAGAATTCCCCGAATGCTAATCCACTCTTATCAGCTCCGTAGTTCCACGCAATTGTAGCTCATTTTGGTTTTACCTGCAGGGAAGATGCAAGTCTGTGGGAGATAGACAAACTGGGGCAACCAGACAAACAAATGAGGGGGAACAATGCCCAGCAAAAGTAGCGTTAGCGTCCTCAGTCTTGAATTTCTGGAGGACGTGTTGTCGGTCGGAGTGTTTAAAAGCTTTAGCATTACACAACATTTATCTAGCAATGAACCGATGTACCAAACAATAAAGCTTCATGAACTAAAAAGTTTAGCAAGAGTTTGAATGTGGGTGTCTGGCATTCCAGGATTGCTAGAATTGGCTCAAGCTCCCCGTCACTGAAATCGAAAAGTGGTTCTGAAAATGGATGGATGCAATGTAATGAAGAAAAGGGTAGAGAGGATAATCATCAGTTGACTACCAGAGACAAACTTATAATTAGTACAGTAAATCGGTGCCATAATTATCTATTCCTGTCTGTGTGAGGTGTACCTATATTTAACATTTCAGAAACCTTCAGAGATCTTGCTGGAGACCTTGCAAAATATTTTGTAGTCAGTGCATTTTTAAAATAGGCTAAAATATCCAATTATATCATAGTAAGGTGTACCTAGAAAAGTGTCCGGTGAGTAAATTAATGAATCCCGCATTAATTATTTGTGGCTTAACTGGAAACATCTTCCCATAGATGTTGGTCTATCTTTGGACCACATTTTCAACAAGTGAAGGTTTTCAAGTGCAGATTGTCTACTCAGTTTGCAGTTTTCTGACAGGGGAGGCACCCAGTGTGGTCTTCTGCTGCCGTAGCCCATTCACCTTAAGGTTTAACGTGTTGAGATGCTCTTATCCATATTCATTTATCCATAGCTCTATCATTATAGTTATTAGTTATACTCACTGGTTATTTGAGTTACTGTTGCCTTTCTCTCAGCTGGACCCAGTCTGGTCATTCTCCTCTGACCTCAAAAATACATTTGTGACCACAGAACTGCCAATCACTGGGTTTTTACTCTTTTTTAGACAATACTCTGTAAACCCTAGAGATGGTTGATGAACAACTAGTTCATAATCTGATCTGAAGGTCTTTAATAGAGACAGAATCTGCAAGATGGGTGGGGCTTGTTTGCATGGTAACAAATGATGGCTGAGTTGTGATTGGTTAAAAGCTTAGATACAAACATATTTGTCTGGATGGGGCACAACCATATAATAACTATTAAAAGAAGCTGGTTTATTGGTTGCTCATCGTATGTTGAATACAATTGATTGATATGCACTTTATACTTATTAAAATAAATTAAGTAAATAAGCTGCAGAATCGCAATAAGCACGTTTAACTTCACTTCCAAAAAAGCCAAAAATACAGTATAAAAATATACTTTTTTTCTTTTTTCTCTCACTCTATCTTTGTTTAGTTCTCTTTCTTGTCCCCCCTCTCTCTTTTTAATTTGTCATCTTTTGGACTTTCTTTGTCTTTCACACACTCTATTTCTTTCACTCTCTGGATCAAGAGAAAAAAAGAAAGCGACAAAGTTTGTTTTTCTGTGTTTTCTGTCTCTCTTATTTGCTTTATTTTAACTTTATTTTCTCTCCGTGTCTCTCTCTTGTTCTCTCTCACTCTCTTTCTTTACTTAATTCTCTCTCAATTGTGTCTTACTCTCTTTCTTGTTCTCTCTCTCACTATCTTTATTTACTTTATTCTCTCTTTCTCTCTCCCTCTCTCTCGATCTCTCTCTTGCTTTCTCACTGTTTTGCTATACTCTCTCTCTCTTGTTCTCTCTCACTCTCTTTCGTTACTTAATTCTCTTTCTCTTGCTTTCTCTCAATTTTACTTTACTCTCTCTTACTCTCTCTCTTTCTCTGGTTGTCTCTCACTCACTTTATTTACTTTACTCTCTCTCTGTCTCGCTTTCCGTTTTGCTTAACTCTCTCTGTCTCTTGTTCTTTCTCACTCTCTTTCTTTACTTTAGTCTCCCTCGCTCTCTAATTTTTGTTCTCTCTCACTTTCTTTTTTTATTCTCTCTATCTCTCTCCCTCGCTCTCTCTTGCATTCTCACTGTTTTGCTCTACTCTCTCTCTCTCTCTCTCTCTCTCTCTCCATCAGTTCTCACGACTTGCCCATCATCCACCTGCAACCCTCCAGCCGCACGTTTCCCACGGCGTTGCGTGCAGGTTTTATGAGCTGGAGGTTTTTCATAAGCGCTGTTAGCTTTCCCTGTTACGTCAGACACTCCCGTGATGAATGGGCTGAAATCCTTCTGGTTTTCACACACTTTCCTCATTTTCCTCACAGCTGCGTCAAACACCCTCTGCTCTACCTCTGCCCCACAGCATCACCAGAAATGTTTCGAACACAACCTGGACCAACCGGAGAACCGGGTTTGTGACGGAACACTTCTTTTGGAAAAGCCTATGCTGGACTTGGACAAGTACATGCAGTGTCCTAGATCCTCTCTCTCTCTCTCTCTCTCTCTCTCTCTTTGTCATTCTCTCTCTCTCTCTCTCTCTCTCAGCTTACTCTCTGCCCTGACATCCGTAATAGCTGCCCAACTTTATCCTCTAGAGATTAAGACATGCTAAAATTAAAACAGGACTTGACAATGGCGAAGAACTCACACGTTCATCTGCACTTTCTGTTCTCTGGGAGTCATTAGAGGAACCTCATGGGGTCTGTGTGTGTGTGTGTGTGTGTGTGTGTGTGTGTGTGTGTGTGTGTGTGTGCTTTGCTATTCAGGAACAGTGCAATGACTTGTAAGTCACGTGTCAGGAGCATAAATGAAAACTTAATAGGGATGGCTGCTCAATTTGGGGTCTAGTAGTTGAACTTGCGTCCAAATTCGAATCTCAGAGTTTTTACAATTGTGTTCATGAGCAAAGCAAGACACAAGAGGCTTCCCCAGACAGCTTAAAGCTGCCCACTGCTCCGGGTTTGTGTGTGTCACGCCACTGTGTGTGTGTGTGTGTGTGTGTAGCTTCAATGAATAGGTTCAAATGAGAGCGCAAATTCCCAGTATGGCTTCTCTTAAAGTGCCTGGCCATATCTGGCCACTTTCCCTCACTCGCTCCTTGCAAGACCTGAATCGCCTCACCAAGTGGGGAATAATGACATCTTGACCACGCACACAGATGAAAACGAAAATCATTTCTCGTTTATCGTACGTGATTTAAAGCGGAGGTGTGTTGCCTTGACTGGTTCATTTCTTTATCTTTATCTAACTTTACTTTACTTTACATTGCGTAACTTTACTTTATGTTGTGTTATGTTATATGTTGTTACATTACGTTACTTTACTTTAATTTACGTTGTAAAGTTGTGCTGATGCCACATCGATAAAATTTCCCCATTGTTGGGACAAATAAAGGACATTCAATTCAATTCAATTTACTTTACTTTACCGTACCGGCATTAGAGACTCTTGTCCACCAAAACTGACAAAATGTGGGACATCAGAAGGTATTCGTCATAAGAGGAAGCACAACGCAATAGCAAGAAATACATGACAGAAGATCATGACTGTCAGCGGATTTTTTTTTCAATCTTAAGAAATATAAAGCGCTGACAAAAGAGTTCAGTCTTGAATTAGTTTTCATATGTCTTGAATGAGATTTTATTTGTGATAAATAAGTTGTTCCATCACAGAGCAACTGTGCGGAAAGTTCTCTTATGATCCTGTTAAAATAAATAGGTTAAATACTTTCTTAGAGAATGTACTAAGTGCCATTCATTTGCTGAACCCGAAGATAGTAGTACACTGAAAAAAGTGTCTCATTTGATCAAAGTAACATTTTTGCATCAATTTTTGCATCAGCTTGTTACACCTAATCACTTTTGATCAATTTAACATTTTTATAAGTAACAATTTACTTCAAAATATTAATGGTAAACCGGTAGAAAAGCAGCCGGATAACGAGACACATTGATGGTTATTTACATAATTACTCATTTAAACATCTATTCTCTCATTTTAAGACAAATCGCTTCAATCGCTCCTTCTTTCAACGGAACAAGATCATGTAAAGATGTTTATTATTTATTTTAAAGTTTAATAGAGTTTTAAAAAATTACAGCACATGCAAATTCTCATTGGCCAATCCAAGAAGCAGGGTCTTCTCTTCTTATCACCATCTCCGGCTCCAAACCACATTTTTTCTTTATTTTAAGAAGTGTATATACTTTACACTACAAGACTTGCTTTTAATCTAAATCAAAGCGAGCATTTTACAACACACTGATGGCTATGGCAAATGAGATGCTTTTTTTTCAGTGTACCATCAATAGTTCTAATTTAGTACTAATTTTCAAGCTTGAAAGTTAAAGCTTAAAAACAGATTCTAGAAGCAACTGGTAGTCAGTGCAAGGAGACAAGCATTGGAGTGTGAATCAACCAGTCGTGCTGCAGATTATTGAATGCTTGTCACAACATTGTCTAATAATGCAAGGATTAATAACCCATAGTGTTATTTAGAACATTAATCTAAGTGAAAATTCAGAAACGCCAACAACAGCAGAGAGAAATAACAGGCTATAAACAAAAACAAAAAAAGCACAAAGCATCTGAATTAAACATAAACACAAAGGATGATGGGAAATTGAGTAGCGTTTTAATTTATTCATTTAATTGAATAGTGGGCAGACTTGAAACCCCAATACTGTAGGATTAAATGCAAATTTAAAAATAAAATATTGGCACTTGATTAATCGAAAGACAAATAAATGAATGATTAAATTATTGTTTAATCACTGTTTATTATCATAATATTGATTGAATAACGGTTAATATATGTATTTCCAAATGCAAAAAAGTTCTGAACAAAAAAGCATTTCTTATTCTTTTTTTTCTTATTGAATTTATTTATTTATAACTTTTGTTTCTAAATAAATACTGTCTGCAACTATGCGTTTATAATCATTATAACGTTCAACGAATCCAGACTGTGCTAAAGATGAATACCTACATCTCCATGCCATTCTATATGAATAAATCCATCATATTTAAGGTCACATTGGCATGTCAAACCTTTCCTGCTCCATCTTGTGGGGTCATGAGGTCGTGACTCAAAGGAATAGCGATACGCTCTCGATCATTCAATAGATCTGGACTGAAACTGTACATCACTACACCGTCCTGCCGACATCTGATTCCAGAAGTATCACAATCTGCAGCGGATTCTCTCCGACAAACAAAAAAAACACACAGAACGTTCCGGATTTACAATAAATAGCTTGTCTGACTCGTGCCATCGGCACTTTGATGGCAAATCATGAAGAGCATTCCACTTCTGAAGCATGAATGAAGTTTTCTGTCATGGCTTTCTCTCCATCGAGGGTTTATCACACGCATCGGAATGACTCATTCGTGAATCATGGAGCCAACAATCACGGATTTAGCCGGTCACGGAGAACGCAAATAGTTGGCGAAAAATGACATAGCGTATAAATATGCGAATAAAAACACCAATTATTCCGAATTCCGACGCACCAAAACTCAAGGTGCTTATAATTGCCAATTTCTAATATGCACGTACAAATAACCCCCCACAAATAAACGGAAACACATCATCTTTATGCTATATAATGTTAAACAATGGTTCATAGGGAGACGTGCCAGCAGTATAAGCTTTTATTTGCTATATAACAGAAATAAAGAAACATTAGACACACCACGACACTTAACAGGGACAACAAAACCACGACCGCATAGCTTAGCTTAGCGCAACCGGATACTAACGAGTCCAAGGTGTCGAAAATAAAGAACACGAGCAAAAAGTAAAAAAAAATCCAAGAAACAGACACAATCAAAACGCTGGGTCGCTGCACAGGGGATAATAACCCTTTCTCTTCACACAGCGTTGGATAAACAGAGAGCTTAAAACAGTCTGACTGGAGAGCAAAGGATCTTGGGAAATGAAGTTCTGACCACTAGAATTGACTTTATGTTATCGATTATTCAAATAAAACAAGTTAGGTTTGTTAAATAAAGAAAACAAATTATTTTAAGAGAATGTTAACGTAATTGAACCCGAAACTTTATATAAAAAAAATTTTATTTTGTGCCTGAAAAATCAGGGGGGTGCTTTTATTCGCGTAAAAACGATAATTAGAATATTTTAATCCAAATTTGAAGCAAAGTGTGCTCGTGAAGCTCTACAGGAATAAACATAATGGCTCAGGAAGACACCGTGCTTCATTACGTTTAATAAAAGGGTGGATGAAGCTATTTATTGTTCAGGATGAGCAAACCACAGAAACCAGCATCCAGAAGCGAACATATGCGAGGAAACGTATCGCGCTAATCCAGAGATGTCAAGAGACCCCGCTTCAGTAACACAACAGCTCTTCCCACCATCTGTTTCTTCTGTTTTAAAGCACGATTAGGAGGCTGAAGATCCTCAAATCAGTGTAATTCACCCCGTATCTTTCCCTTCGGTTGTGCTGCTGAACGCTTCCTCTGCTCCACAAGACATCAAACACTGTGGTGAGGTCAGGCTCCAGAGGGCAAGTTACAGGCCCTGGTGTGTGTGTGTGAGAGAGAGAGAGAGAGAGAGAGAGAGAGAGAGAGAGAGAGAGAGAGAGAGAGA
>CM051493.1:13951635-13990771 GCA_028031935.1 Paedocypris micromegethes
CACACACACAACGTACAATATTGATATACAGTACACTTGAGATTTTACGATTGTATGCACTTTGTTATAATACTACTAATAATAATAATAATAATAATTAGTATTGGTATTATAAATGTCATCATCATTAATTATAATTTATTATGATTATTATGATGATTATTATTATTTTTTGCTATCATCATTATTAATAATAATAATGTATTCATATTATGATTGTTATTGCTGTTGTCATAATAATAATAATAATAATAATAATAATAATAATAATAATAATAAACTATTATTGATGATGATGATGATGATGATGATGATGATTATGATAATACGAATACTAATTATTATTATTATTATTATTATTTTTATTATTATTATTATTATTAATATTATTATTATTATTCAATATTTATTCCCGGATGAGCTGTTCAGTTCCATCATCCGGATCTTTTCTGATTCACTTTCTCTGCCTTGTTAGACGAGATCGACCTCTGGACCTCGGGGGTTCTGAACAAGGCTTGGTCATGGAGGAGAGCTGACTCATGGCCTGCTCATCACAACATGACCATGACCATCCCAGTGATGTCATCCAAAAGTGCAATCCTGGCATGAACAATGCTTCCATCTATGAATCATGGACGATGGGTTTCCAAACAAGCCGCTCATGATCATCAGGAGTACAATGTAAAAATAACCTGGTTTTATTCCACTTGACAGGCCGAGGACATCTCGTGCCTTAAAATAAAGAGGCAGACCGAGAGCACGGCCCCCCGAGGAGACCACTAATGTGAAAGTGCCGTCTTTAGACAAGAGCGCGTCGTTATTTGTTTCGAATTTAACATTTTCACATGATTGTTGAGATGTCAAGTGTTGCTGATGGTGATTTGTGGCTTTGTTCTAAATTTTGGTGCTGATGCGAGAGATCTTTCGCTAGGAGATGCTCTACATGCATCCTATTTGGAATATATTACGATAATATATAATATATTGTACGATTAATAAATAACTTATTCTATAATGTGCTGTGGCTGCCATGCATTAAATACTGTACAAATAAATTATAATATAATAATTAGTTATTATTAATCAATTACATTTGTATAATTGATATCGTTTAGCGAACAAAACAATGTTTATTTATTTATTTAACATGTTTATATTTCTAACTCAAGTAATTTTAATTATTTGTTCACTGATTATATTTTTCTGTAAGAGCGTCAACATTTTTTATTTTATCAAAGCATTGTATCAAAGCAAGGTTGTTTTTTTAGTTTTAACTTTGAGTCAAGATTGTCCTTTGAGTATTCAGTATATCTGACAAATGCTCATACTATGATGCTGATGCTGTTGCTGCTGATGATGATGATGATGATGATCCTCCTGAAGTTCTTGAAGAAACTTGGGCAAGAGCAATTTCCGTCAGCAAGGAGAAGTTTCTCATGAAGATTTGAGTTTGATTAATGAAACCAGACAACTGTGATCTGATTAAAAAATCTCTAATTAAAGAGGAACTATGATAAACAAATGCTTGATAAACCAATTATTTAGCTAAACGCTCGGTTTGGAGAAACTCTTTTCTTTCTCTTAGAGTTATCGCTCCAGTAATTAACACCCACATTCAGCTGTGAAAATCAGTATTTTGCACTATATAATTAGCTCAAACGCTGGTACGTGTGAACGGTGATGTGAAATATTGATAATAACGAAAAACATTATTGAAAGGCTCCGGAAGAACTATCTCATAGAAGACTGAGCAGATAAATGCCAGAGAAGACTGACTGAGACTGAGACCATCAGCTGATTCGCTCTGGGTTTGTTTTCCTCTGGTTTTCTTTGAGTTTTGCTCTCCTAGCCACTGTCACCTTTCTACTTGCTCGCTCAGTGAACAAAAAGTCATCGTTTTAGTCTTTAATATTTCATAATAATGGATCTGGTGGCTTCAAAAGCACTTTTTAAACAAACGGAACATGAACACTGTATTTTTTTTTTTTTTTGTTATTATGTTTTTATGGAGCTATAAGATCCACTTTGTCAGGTAGGCCACTGTCGTGTTGCTTGCTCATTGGTCAAAGTCTTGGTTAATTTATGGAGATTTGTTCTATCTTTTTTCGCACAACAGTTATCAAAAAACAGAATTTTGTTTAATTATGCTGAGCTTTTGCTTGAAGCGCAATATTACATTTAAGGGGTGGATGAATGGATAGACATAAAAACCGAGAGACAAAGAAGAGATAGAAAGAAAAGGAGAGAAAGAAGACAGAGAGATGAATTAATTTCAAGTTTATTTATATAGCGTTTAGTTCCAGACCAACGCAAAGTCGCTCGTTTGTGTAGGGAAATGTTTGTCTTTAAAGAAGAAAAATGTCCATTGTTCATCTATGTTCAAAAATTAGGAAAAAAATTAAGAGATTGAAGAATGGATGGATGGATGTGAGACAGAAACAGACAGAAAGAGAGACAGAAACAGATAGATAGAGGCGAATCCATGTGCTGAGACAAGTTTATCAAAATTTCTCAAAAGTGAAACTAAAATGGCGGGGAAAACTCACAACACTTTTGGGGTTTTAGACAACAACTGGTAAACAACTCAACAAGTCAAACAAGTAAAAGTTTACTTGTTAAAAAAACATTAATGTGAAACCACTAGCAATGCACCAACAAGGCTTGGCAAAGTGTCCATCTACTGTAGGTTCACAAACAAAATGGCCGCCGAACAGGAAGTTACCACTGAAGCAGAACGCGAGAAACGTTGTGCTCCCCCTGCTGGTGTGGTGCGATGTTACACACAAACTAGAACAAAAAAGAACTGCGAACGTGGTTAATGCAGTCGAGCCCCCGCTGACCTCGTGGCAGGTGGCGGAAGATCTGCTTCGGGTTTAGGCTGAAATAATCACGTAAATAAGCTTCTCGGCCCGTGTTTTGCCTCAGACGCGTTCAACTTTTATTGGGCCTGACCATGAAAGAGCCTCCTGATTAACGAGGACCAGGAGCAGAGTGCAGATGTTTGAGGAGGACCGGCGAGTTTGAGGAACACCGCGGTCTTTAAAAACCCAAATCTCCTTGAAAACATCAAACTGTATGGGCAGCTTATGTGTAAAGAGTATCTGATAAGCATACTTGAGTAAAAGTACCGAAACCTTCCTGTAAAATTACTTTGTTACAAGTTAAAAGTCACCAATCCCCAGAAGACTTGAGTAAGTACTGAATTTAGGCTAAAAAAAACCACCATGAATTGTGAACAAGAAACTCTTTATTTATGAGGTTTTATTTCCTTATTTATAAATCTAATTTAACATCTCAGTGTTTCAAAATGGCAGAGCAAAATAGATTAAAATAAAAGAGCAAAGAGTCGGTCTTCGTCGACTTTGTCGAAAAAAAGTGCACCCGCTAATTCTAGAAATAAATAGCTCATAAATAGCATGTAGTACTTTCAGCATCCTGCAGATAGTGATATGAACTCATCATGACAAGAAATTAACCTCGGTAGAAAAAGATGCTTCATATCATAGTCAGATGCCTCATTCTCATATCATAGTTGGGTCAGTCTATCAATATACATGATTTTTTTTATTATTAGTAGTATTGTTTTTATTGTAGTATCAAACAATAATTGTATTATCATCTGTTTTATTTTTTATATTTTTTATCTATTTTTATCAATTTCTTTCAGGTTGCTATAGGTACCAGTCAAACGTCCCCACAAGTGCCCTCAGGTCTCCACAAAATGCCCACAGGTCCCCAGATTAGAATAAAATCGAGCATTTATGGCAGCACATTGACACACACTCTCACACACACACACACACACACACACACACACACACTCACACACACACACACTTTGCATATCATAGTGGGGTCCCAGCATTGACATACGTATTAAAAACAATACATTTTCATTACCCTCACACTAACCCCTCCCATCAAGATACCCTCTAACTTACATTATAACTTTAATCAAATCTAATTGTAACAGCTCTAAAATTAGAGTTTGTCCCTCAAACAGGCCCTAGTAGTTGTGGGGTTCAGCGAAATGTCCCCACAAGTGCCCACAGGTCCCCACATTAGTATAAAATCTAGCATTTATGGCACAATATGCACACGCACAAAACACACACGCAAAAAAAACGTCCACAAAAACAAGCACTAAAACAATCCTGACATTTAAAGCTCTTTCATGACACTCCATTTGCACTTAAAAACAAGGATTATCCAGCAAAGCTTTTCTCAGAACTGACTTCTGAGCAATTTTCTTCTGACCAGCTGGTCCGAAAGTGAAGTCAAGTGGACACACAGAGTCCCCACAAGAGACAACAGGTGTCGTTCTTCACAATAACCAGAACCAGACTCCATGTCTCACATCCACAATGTCCAAACTCGCCGTCCTAGCCACGTGTCCTTCACATTCTCTTAGAATTTGTCAAACCAATGAGCCAAATGATTTGGGTTTTTATGTTGCTGTTTCTTTCTCTTTGCGATTCAACGTCTTTTTTTTTCTTGTGACATTTATTGATCAGATGTGGCTTACCAGCTCAGACAAGACTTCACCAGTGGAAAAAGAGAGAATTATGGAGAGAATGTGGAAAATGCAGACAGAACAATGGTAGAAATGTACAGAGAGAGAAAGTGATATATAGATGGATGGATGAATTTATTCATAGATAGATAGATAGATAGATAGATAGATAGATAGATAGATAGATAGATAGATAGATAGATAGATAGATAGATAGATAGATAGATAGACAGAGAAAAAGTGAGATAGACAGAGAGAGAAAGAGAGAAAGAGAGAGAGAGAGAGAGAGAGAGAGAGAGAGAGAGAGAGAGAGAGAGAAAGCAGTACTAGTTTCTCTCCAGCTGTCTGTTATCATCAGATACTGTTAGTGGGCCTTTGACATTTTGAGAAATAGACATTTCATCACATCCTTCCCATGGCACTATAAAATACTCACTAAACCGCAGTGTTTGTGCCAAAATGCCTGCCAAACTCAGTCAGTCTTTCACACGAAGTGAAACAGTCCTCTAAACGATGGAAGCGAAGCTCTGTCAGAGGACCAAACCAGTGTCACACTGATGCCTCTAAGCAGCAAGGCTTTTACTGGGAGATTGAGATCTTTCTCCTCAAAGACCAAACCCCTCACCTTAAATCTAAACCGGACCCCTGAATGAGTGGGCCAAACTCTTACACTCACCAAAAAAACAAGTCAAAACCCTAAAGAGGGAAGAAAAAGACCTGAACGTCTAAAATCCCAAAAGCTAAAGGTGTTAAATGGAACATTTATTGTTTTTTTTATTGTGATCACTAGCACTTCACATTGACGAATTACAGGTGTGTGTGTGTGTGTGTGTGTGTGTGTGTGTGTGAGAGAGAGAGAGAGAGACATAGTGGAGGCATTTAGGAAGTTCTAACACCATTGTGAGGACCAACTCCCTCTTGTGGGGACCTTTGGCTGGTAAATATTATGACCCCACTATGATACAAATTAAAGTGTGTGCGTGTGTGTCTAGGCATTTAGCAAAAAGTGGGGTCCCAATTGCTAAGTTTGCACTATTTACCTTTGGCTGGTAAATAGTGTGACGCTAGGATAAAAATTAAGGTATGTGTGTATGTGTGTCTAAGCATTTGGGTAAAAGTGGGGCCCCAATTGCTAAGTTTTGATGACATAGTGAGGACCTATTGCCACTTGTGGGGACCTTTGGCTGGTAAATAGTGTGACCCAACTTTGATGCACAATAAAGTGTGTGTGTGTGTGTGTGTGTGTGTGTGTGTGTGTGTGTGTGTGTCTAGGCATTTAGCTAAAAGTGGGGCCCCAATTGCTAAGTTTTGATAACATTGTGAGGACCTCCGGCCACTTGTGGGGACCTTTGGCTGGTAAAAAGTGTGACCCCACTAGGATAAAAACTAAGGTGTGTGTGTGTGTGTGTGTGTGTGTGTGTGTGTATGTGTGTCCAAGCATTTAGGTAAAAGTTGCGCCACAAATGTCATGTTTTAATGCCATTGTGAAGAACTCCGGCCATTCGTGGGGACTTTTGGCTGTTCCCCACAACTTTGAAGGCCAGTTTGAGGATCAAGATGCAATATTGTTACTGTTACAGTTGAGTTTTGGTTAAGGTTGGAAACGAAGGGGTGGGATTATGATGAGGTGGGAGTAACGTGTGGTTTTGTATGTAAGTCAGTAGTGAGACCCCACTATGATAGAAATTAAAGTGTGTGTGTGTGTGTGTGTGTACAGGTATTTAGTGGCCCCTAATTGTATATTTTTTAAATAAAATGTTTTTATATCATTATGAGGAATTCCGACGGCTTGTGGGGACCTTTGCACAACCATGAAGGTCCTATTGAAAGTCCAGATGAGATTTTAGTGCTATTACAACTGGATTTTGATGAAGATTAGAGCAGTGGGGGCAGAGTGTTTTTATGGGTGGGGTTAAGGTGAGGTGGGTGGGAATGTATTGCTTTGTATATTAATCAATAAAGTGTGGTAAAGTGTGTGTGTGTGTGTGTGTGTGTTTGTGTTGTGGTGTGTGTGTGTGTGTGTGTGTGTGTGTGTGATTGAAGGCTGGAATCAAGAGAAATTCAAGTCTTTATAAATCATTTGCTCTTCCTGCTACCACATGCCAGTGAAGAAGTAAGTATTTAATGCACAATGAATGTTGAGCAGCATGTGTGATGTGTGCTGCGGGCGAGAAGGGTGATCTTTCTCATTATTGATTGGAAAGTGTCTTCACCCCTGAGGTGGGATTTGCCCTCAGTGCCCGTGCATTCTTAAACATGCTAGATCAATAAGACCCCGACACCCGCTATGCTCACCTGCACACACACACACACACACGCGCTCGTACAGTAATACTGAACTGTGTGTGAACAAACAAAACAGAAGGAATTAGACAGGGATAGACAGAGAGAGACAGCGGGACAGGAGAGGGAGAAAATAAAGAAAAAAAGGAAAGAAAACCGAAAGAAAGAAACAAAGAAACAAAGATAAAAATACACAAGACAGAGGGGTTGACTGACATTGATGTGCAGAGAGACAGACTGACAGGTCGATAAATGGGCAGACAGACAGGAAAACAGAAAAAGGGCCAAATGGGCAGACAGACATACAGACAGACAGACAGAAAATAGTTTTGCAGTGCAGAACGACAGAGAGGCAGATAGATGACAGACAGACACAGACAGATTGACGAACTTATGGACAGACAGACAGATATAAAGATAGATACACATAGACAGACAGACAGACAGACAGACAGACAAGCATAGAGGGACTGACAGACAGAAAGTAGAAAGTAGAAAAATATAAGGGAAGACAGACCAACAGACAGATAGATAGACAGACAGACAGACAGACAGACAGGTAGATACATTGGTAGACAGACAGACAGACTGACAGATGGTCAGATAGGAAGATATGATCGGACAGACAGACAGACAGACAGACAAACATAGATGCATAGACAGACAGAAGGGCTGACAGACAGACGAAAGTTGTCTGTCTCTCACAGGCTGGTGTTGGAGACTTTGGGCCTTTAAAGACACCACAGAAGAACTTGGGAAAGTCTTTCAAAACCGATTCAGATTTTCTGAGCAACATTTTAAAATAGTTCTTTACACCAGGCGCAAACTCACTTAAATATTTTCATGAGATCTTCAGTTGTTTCAGGCTCTCCGAGGATCATTCCATCTGTGAAATATGCATGAGAAGCGTTACGGAGGTCCGGACCCTGGAGACCCTCGTTCACTCTTGCAGTGCTGAAGGACATTTAAGACGGTGGTCAAAACATTTTCCTAAACGTGTCGGTTTTGTTTTATTCCCGGACCTCTCCAGAAAGCCTGTAGATCACGTCCAGCATTTGCTTCCCATCTTCTATTGCATTACAAATTGCTTGTGTAAATGTGATAGAGCTCAATAGTGAGATTTCAGTTTCACTTATCACTTTTCTTCCACTTGGTCACTTTTTTGTATATTACTCACTTTTTGCAGTTTTACTTTTTGATTGATACGATATTTGATTGTATTTTTATCTGCATAATTTTGTATTTTTATTTATATGTTATCTTTATATCTACTTCATTTTATTGTATTTCCCTTTGGCATATAATTTTGTTATTTATTGTATTTCCACCATCCCTATGTTTAAACGCTGGACGATTTATTTTCCTATAAACAAATATTTTACTTACCATTTATAACATTTGCACACAATTGTTTCAAATTAAAACCACTGTATTGAATTTTAAACGATGTACAAGAAATAGTACGTGTTATTACAATGTTATTATTTAATATTACAATGCTAATGTTGTATTGTAATAATGTAATGTAATAAGAGCATGTTTGTTCATCAGTTGTAAATAAATTTACATTGTTAAGTTCAAAATGACACAACAATTGTTATCTATTTATTTCTTTCCACATTGTAAAGTAAAATTTTAAGCTGACGTAACAATTTTCTTCTCTTCACTTCGGATTTCACAGTTCATTGCCCAACTCCATCTGAAATATGTGGACTGATTACCGCGGTAATCTCCACATGCGAAGACGAAGCGCTTGCTCCTCCGGTACTTCCCTCTGTTTTCATTTAATAAACTTCAAAATATATTCACATTCCTGCGAGATCAAGCTTTATTACCTGGCTTTAAACAGACCGCATCTTTTATTTCCGCTTCTCCCATAAATGCTAATGTACGGATCAATTCAAGCTTTTATTCACCAGTGATGAAGTAAATTTTGGGAAATCTTCAGATGATCCAGAACTTGCTCAAAACACGTTCAGAATACTGAAACCAGAGTTCTTGTGGACTCTCACTAATTCCAAACACGAATTAATTTTTTTTCCCGAGTGTTTTTAATATAGCCACCAGGGACTGTGTCAAAATTGTGCTGTGTGTTTAAGCCATCCTCGAAAGTGGCGTTGAATACATACACAGTTAGCACACGATAAAAACGAAAACAAAAAGAAACAAAAGCTCTATTCACTCTGAATAAATGTCATCTTATATGTTTAAACATTCCCACTTAAGCTAGTGATAAAAAAATACAACACTCACCCACCAACAGCGTTGAGTAACGGCTGCTCTTGGATTGTTACCATGTTAGCATAAAGTGCTAAACATGCGCTAATTAGCAAACAAAGGACATTACTTTAATTTAGTTCCGTTTCAAGATCCTGGTCGATAAATTTTAAAGTACCTCTTCAAAAGCTGTGTGATTTTAAGTTGTTGCAATTATTCAGTTTGTCTGTATTTTGACTATGATCACAACAAGTGAGCAAGCAACCAATGTGAAAGTGGCTAGAAAAGCAAAACCTTTGAAAGTAGAATAAACTTAGGGAGAATCAACATGCTGGTCTCCTTTCTGGTCTAGTGCACTTTCTGGACTTGCTGGTGCCCTCTCTGGTCTCCTCTTGTCTGGTGACCTCTCTGGACTCGTTGGTGCCTTCTCTGCTCTCCTTTCTGGTCTAGTGCCATCTCTGTACTTGCTGGTGCCTTCTCTGGTCTCAGCTCTAGACTCTCTTTACTTTCTTTGGTCTACACTGTGGACTGGTGCCCACTCTGGACTTGCTGGTACCTTCTCTGGTCTCCTTTCTGGTCTATTGCCCTCTCTGGACTCACTGGTGCCCTCAATTATCTCCTTTTGTGGTCTCTCTGGTCTCCTCTCTGAACTGGTGCCCTCTCTGTACTTGCTGGTGGCTTCTCTGTCTTCTCTCTGGACTAGTGACCTTTCTGGACTCGATGGTGCCTTCTCTGGTCTCTGCTCTGGACTCTCTTTGCCTTATCTGGTCTCCGCTCTGAACTGGTTCCCACTCTGGACTTGCTGGTGCCTTCTCTGGCCTCCATTCTGGTCTAGTGCCCTCTCTGGACCCCGCTAGTACCCTTTCTGGTCTAGTGCCCACTCTGGACAATTGTCTCCTCTTGTCTGTTGCCCTCTCTGGACTTGCTGGTGCCTTCTCTGTCTTCTCTCTGGACTAGTGTCCTTTCTGAACTCATTGGTGCTTTCTCTGGTCTCCGCTCTGGATCTCTTTGCCCTATCTGGTCTCCGCTCTAGACTGGTGCCCACTCTGGACTTGCTGGTGCCTTCTCTGGTCTCCTTTCTGGTCTAGTGCCCTCTCTGGACTCTAGTGCATTCTCTTGTCCCCTTTTTGGTCTAGTGCCCACTCTGGGCTCGCTGGTGCCCTCAATTGTCTCCTCTGGTCTGGTGCCCTCTCTGGATTTGCTGGCACCTTCGCTTGTCTCTTCTGTGGTCTAGTGCCCACTCTGGAGAAGCTGGTGCCGTCAAATGTCTCCTCTGGTCTGATGCCCTCTTTGAGCTTCAGTGTCCTCTCTACTCCACTCTCTGGTCTGGTGCCCTCTCTAGACTCGCTGCCACACTCACTTGCCTTCTCTCAGTTGGCTGCTGTGGTCTGGAGCCCACTATGGACTCAATGGTACCCTAAATGATCTCTTCTGATCTGGTACCCTCTCTGGACTTGATGTTGCCCTCTCTGGACTCCTCTCTGGTTTGGCACGCTCTCTGGACTCGCTGGTCAAATATGTGTGATGGTTCAGATAAACATTACATCCTGATTGGCGAGCAAGGTAATAAGACGTCTCAATCCCTCTCACAAAAGACACATCACACTGTAGATCTTCCCAATGGCCCTGTTAAGTGACATCAGATGATCGAGTGAATACCATCAGTCAAGAGAGAAGTCCGTCCGACGCTCCAGGAAGCCAGATCAGACTGGACACCAAAACAGGCTTCTTGGTCTAAGCTTTTCTCTGGTGTTCTTTTCTTTTATTACATATAAACTTTTTGTTCATGTTGACTCGCGAGGGTCTTTCTCTTTCTGTCCACAAACTCTATCACCCAAAATTACCTCTTTCGCTAGCATGCCACGGTTTGGCGGCACACTAACACTGAGTGTGCTACTGCCACATAGTGCATTTACACTTTGTCTTGTGCCCCAAAATGGGCATTGCTTCTTGGCATCGAAATTACATCTCTGCATGCAAATGGTAAACAGTTTTGAATACTCTTTTTGAACTAGTTTCTATTTTGCCTGCAAGTTTAAGACATAGAGGATGAATCTGAGAACAGAACAAGAAAAAAATGTTATCCACCGCTTCATGTTCAATGAATTGTGATTGACAAAAACGAATTGCCCTTAAAGCTGATAGAAATCACAATGGTGGGATTTAGTTGAGGGATCCTGGAGCAAATGGAAAAGTTCAGCGATATTTATAAGTGCTGTAGCAAGGCAAGAAAGGATCGAGCGTTGAATCCTTGATGCATCTTGCTAAAATTAGCATAAGGGAAGGAAACCCTAAGCAAACCAGAGCAGAAGGTCAGTTTCTGATCTGCCATTTGAGAATGAGGAAGACCCCGCACGTTAGCCAACACACCAGATCACATCATCGTGGATCATTTGGAAGTATTTTAAGGCTGTGTGCTGGCTAGGCAGTTGTCTAGGCTCAAGTGGTACTATATTAGCATTAGCCGCATGCTAAAGTCAAGCGTGATTGAGAAAAAGAGGAGTGTAGGGAATAAAAAAAATCAGAAATAAAAAATTTGTGAAAAAATTTTAAATAAAATGTAAATACATGAACACAAAAAATGTAAATACAATTGTGACAAATAAAAAAAAAAAAAGCTATCATTTTTCAAATGGAAAAATAAAGTTCAATTACTTGGAATAAGTTTTTAACTATTATTTTATTTTTATCAGAATAAATACATTTTATTTCCTAAACTCATGACGAGAAATGTGATAAATACAATAACTTAATTAAATTATTAAAGTTAATTATTTGTTTGGAAGAAAACTTATGTGTAGCATAATGGAACATTATAGCAAGCACTCTTCAAGCATTGTTCTTTTTTGATATAAATTATTTTAATAAGAAGTTTGTGTTCTGCACAGAAAAACAAAAAGATTGAATGTGGCAAAAATATAATATTATGTATAATATTACAAACATAAATGCATTAAATTCAAGTCAGGTAATATTTGAAGACGCTAGGAAAAAGCTAAAAAACCTGGTGATAACTCAGAAAAGTAGATTGAACACTTTGCCAGTGAACTTCTAAAAATAGTGAAGCGTCCACACAGTGTGGGCTCAGATGTGACTCATCGACAGGACTCAGCTATACAGCGTCCAGCCGTCTTTAACACCAAACTTGACACTAATAAGAGGAAGACAGAACTTCATCGTGGGGCTTTCACATTTCGCAAACACTTTAGCCAGATCAGATCAATTTTTGTCTCGTGAAAATGCGGAATTGAAGAACGTGTGGTTTTAAATATCGAGGCAACGATGGAGTTGCTGACAGCTGTTAGCATTTTTGTGCGTTCGTGTGTGTGTATGCATATATATTACGTCTATATTTTATGATTTTCATTGAGAATACGTTTTTCCCTAAAGCAACCCCGTCAGCCTCATAGCTGCATCCATGTCACGTTTGATGTGGTCATTTACCGTAGGCAAACAGATATGAGGCATTTTTCCGCACAACTCTTTGAAATAATGTACAGAAAAACACTCCATTTATCGGTTTAACGGTTTACCGTAAATATTGACTAGAACTGTCTCTTTGGCACGATGAAAGGCTGATGCTTCAAAGCATTATTAATTTTGTTAGTTTATAGATTTAGTTTTTACCTTGTTCTCTCGCCATCTTGTTCGTAGACCATCATTGTAGATTCATAGTTAGTTTAGAATTTGCTCCCCTGTGTTCCCTACCTTTAGTTGCCACATTTGTGGGTTTGTGAGTGTTGAACATTAGTGATGTTTGCTGCCCGAGTCAAGAGATTTTGATCCAAATTAATGTTTCTCTGTTAAACCATTGCAGTTTTTTTTAACCATGCGACTATTTAGATTTAGATCGTTTTCTGATGGTTTTTGTCCTTTTAATAAAAAAAAAAGTCTCAAAAACGGATCTCTCTCACTCTACGAAAATGACATATGTGACTGAATGTCAACATGGAAATCATCAGAATTGACTAGATTACTGGCGAAAATGTTTTTATAGCGCAATTAGTTTCGTCGATGGCTTTACACAGAATAAATACGCACACACAATATTACATGATATACGAATACTAATATATACATTTATAATATGTTGTTGAAATTTCCCCACTGTGGTATTAATAAAGGCTATATTCAGTCATTCATCCATTTATTCATTCCTTCAAAAAAGTTTTTAATGAATCAATTCTTTTGAAAAAAAAAAAAACGTTTTTATTTAGACTCTTGCAAAACAATTGAGCAAACAATTATTTCGATCGTTGATTCTACCAGAGGGTTTTTAGCACATGCTAATCATTAATCAACAGAACATTTACAGTAACAGACAGACTGAGAGATTCGCTTCGTATCAAGACCTGATGCTTCTTAAGACCCATAAACCTTGATTCCAGGCTCCGTTTTGGGCCTCCATGTACCTTTTCCAGACATTCCGAGTGTTTTTGACGCTAACAGATTGATTTTTAACGTAAGAATGTTTGACGATTCCTCAACGTGTACATCATTGCGGAACCAGTTACAGATGAATATGAGGCAAAAAAATGCCAAGTCGTGAAAAAAAAAACAAGAACATCACATGTTTACAGACATTTCCTGTGGCGTAAGATAGATAGCAACATGTAATACAGACTCTTCAAAGGCAACACACTACAAGCAAAAAAATAAACGCTTTTTTCGCATGTTGAGTAATATAAAATAATTGGTGATCAAACGTCTTGCATTGCATAAAATTCGTTAAAAAAAAAAAAAAGACTTGGATATCTCAACAGTCTCTATCCATTCAAACAACCATTCACGCAAATCATGTTCCAAGTTTAGTGCAATTTCAAATGCTCATGAGGTCGAAATTCCAATTCGAGCCGTTATTTCGTCATGACGACTGCGTAAGCGCAATATGTTAGAGATGCTTAAAGGGATAAGCCTTTTTAAATAGATAAGTGATAAAGTGATGAGATAAAATATTAAAAGTCTGTCCGAAGCCATCAAAGCAACTGGAGTCTTGCAAAAAGGAAACGATAAAGTATTAGACCGTCCGAAGCTTCAGCTGAACAAACATTCTTCAACAAGATCTCGTATTTAGTCCAACTTTAAATTCAACGCCAATCGCAACTATTTACAATCTACATTACGAATTTCACTCATCGTTCTGCTTTTCCCAACGCAAGCCATGTTCCTCGCCCTGGCTTTCTGCCGTGTGGTCGTATTCCCACATGTTCTCCTGAATTTTGTCATGCATTCCACAGTCCGAGGATTTCATGAAAAAGCCCGACAACCATCTGAAAGATCTGAACGCAGGAGGCTGGTCTCCTCTGGGAAGTGTGGGAGATAAATGACCCCACAAACCACCATATTTCACCTAGATCTACTGAAATAAAATGTGAAAATTTGCAATTAAACTGGCAATTAAAAAAAATACAGAGTATCTGTATTTTTTACACGGAAAGCAATGTTGCTCAAAAGCTACACGGAGGAATACACGACTCCAAATGGCAAATGATAATCCCTTGGATTTTTCCATCTCTAGGAGGAACATCTTGGTGCGATTCGGTGTCTTCGGAGTCTATTTGTGTGAGGCGAGCTCTCAGATGAAGGGTCGCATTAGGCCCAGAGCGAGGATGAGGAGGATGAAGATGGCCGAGGAGGAAGCAGCAGCAGCAGCGGACGAAGGTTTGAACTGGGTGACGGCCGAGTCGTGGATTGCAACCCTCACTACGTGTTTGGAACCATTGGATTCTGGAAGCACAAAGAACATGATGATTAAGCGAGTGAGGTGGCAATTCGGCCACTAGGGACATTATTGAAATTGTGCTCAAGCGTTAGACAAAATAAAGTTTATATGGGGACTTTGGGGTCGACTGGGGTCAACGTCCGCCATGACAGGTGTCGTCAAGCTAAACTAAAATAGCGCATTTAAAATGTCGCAATGTGAGGACTATGTTTGTTTGATCGCGGTGTTCACAAAGGCAACAGTCTCAAAAATGGACGAAAAGACGATTGTTGCTTTTTGATTTTTCTGAGACAAGGTCTTAAAAAGTCTTTCTTTTTTTTACAGAGATAATCACCTGGTTTGGAAATAAATTTAGCTTTACATTAATTACCTAAAATCATGCAGTCCATTTTTTTATACATTTTTTTTTTAAATCGGATTGAGAGACATGGACATTGACTCCAAGATACAACAATGCTCAACATTTCATCCATCTAAACTGTTTTTATATCTAAAAAAAATAAAAGCAAAAAACAAACTAAGAACAACTGCAGTCAGATAATTATACAGTAGCTGCTCTTATACAGTATCTAATTACCAGAAAAAGTAACATAAAATGGTGTTTAAAAAGTTGAAAATGTTTAGAAAATTGTAAAATAATTACAAAATATATAAAAAAAATATTAATTGTGTGTAGCAGCACAAATTTGTTTTGTACTCACAGTAGCTTCCCACATAAAAAAAGAAAATTGAAACTACAAGTTTGAAGAGGCTACTGTAAAATGTATAGTTCTCTTCAAATCACCGTAAAAGTAATTTAAAATGGTGCTTAAAAAATGAAAATGTTTAAAAAATTGCTAAACAATTATAAATTGTCAGTAAACGATAACACGGTCATTGCAGAGTATTTAAAAAATAATTATTGTACGTAGCAGCACGAAAATGTTTTGTATGTACAGTAACTTACTGCAAAAAAAAAAAGCAAACTGAAACTACAATGTTTGGTTATTGTAAAATTAATACCGTAAAATGTATAGTTCTCTTATACAGTATCTAATCACCGGTAAAGTCTTTTAAAATGGTGCTTAAACTGTTGAAAATGTTTAGAAAATTGCTAATTAATTACAACGCGTCACAAACACTAACAAAGTATATACAAAATATATTAAAAAAAAATATTAATTGTGTGTAGCAGCACAAGTATGTATTGTATTTACAGTAGCTCCCGGCATAAAAAAGCAAATTGAAACTACAAGTCTGGAGGGGCAACTGTAAAATTAATAGTGTAAAATGTAAAAGTAATTTCAAATGGTGCTTAAAAGGTTGAAAATGTCTAGAAAATTGCTAATCTCTTACAACGCGTCACACATGATAACAAAGTCATTACAAAATATATGAAAAATGAAAAACAGCATGAGTATGTTTTTTACAAGTGTATTTACAGTAGCTTCCCGCAAAATAAAGCAAACTGAAACTACAAGGTTTGGTGGAGCTAATGTGCTAAAATTACCAGATTATAAACTAGTATGAGATGTAATTCAGTAAACTAGACTCTGATGACATCAGAAGCAGGAATATTGCGCTCGGGGCGTCAGGAAAGCACTGTACAGTAAACACCGTGTCTAGTTTGCACACTTTGTGCTTCAGTGTGTGGGACGGAAAACCGCTTTTCTGCCGAAAGCAGCAATCATCTCATTAGAAAGCGCAGAACGACAAAAATCTTCAATTCTGCGCTCAACCAGCTCGATAACGGCAATAATGTCTGAGAGTATAATCGCACCATTCTGAAACACTCTGAGTGAGACCTGAACCATCAGAAGGTGAAGTTTAGTGTGTGTGTGTGTGTGTGTGTGTGTGTGTGTGTGTGTTTGGGAAGAGGCGATTAACTTGAAGATTGATATTCCGCCTCAACAATAAAAGTTTGGCAAAAAAGAGTTTAGATCATTTGTAGAGGGTTGGAGATGTAACGTACGTATTTGTTTCAGGTTGTTAGGAAGAGAGTGGGAGAGGAGATAAAGAGAGAGAGATATTTAAAACCAGAGAGAGTGGGAGAAGTGGCAAAAACCAGTAAAAAGGGCTAGAGTGAGAGAGAGAGAGAGAGAGAGAGAGAGAGAGAGAGAAAGAGAGATAGATAGAAGGAAAAAACGGAGGAAGAAAAAAGATGAAAGAGTGCAAAGAAGAGAGCATAAGACGGAGGGAAATAAAGAGACAAGAAAAGGTTGGCAAAAAATAGACGAGTATAAGAAAAGTGATGCAGGAAGAAAGGATAAAGAGAAAGGTAGAAGAAGAAACAAGAGAGAAAGAGAAGTTGAGAATGAAAAACGAGGTGTGTTTGTTTGAGAAAGAGAAAGAAAGATAAAAGAAAGAGAAAAGGGAAAACAGACTAGATGAACAATGAGAGGCTGATAAAAAAAGATGAAAGGATAGAAAGCGAGAGAGAGACAGAGAGATAATAACAGAGAGAGAGAGAATAATAGAAAGACAGTGGCAGAGAAACAAATTAAAAAAAGAGAAGGACAGAATAAAATACAGTGATACTTCTCACAAAATTAATTCATGTCGACAGCGGTTTCGTGAAGTGAAAATTTTGTAAAATGGGATGCAAAAAATGATGATTAATAATATGATAAAACATTGAAATAACTGTAACAAAAACATGTTACATAATAGTTGTTGCCCTTTGACCTGTTTTGAAAAAGAAATTGACGAAGCAAAAGAAAAGTGATAAAGGAAGAAAGGATAAAGAGAAAGGGAGAGGAAGAAAAAAAGAGAAATAGATTAGGATAGAAAGAGAAGTTGAGAATGAAAAAGGAGGTGTGTTTGTTTAAAGAAAGAGAGAAAGATAAAAGAAAAAGATAAAAGGGAAAAAAAAACAATGAGAGACAGATAAAAAAGATGAAAAGAGAGAGAGCGAGAGAAAGAAGAAGAGAGAGAGATAAATGAATTAACTTTTGTGAAAACCAAGTGATAAAAGGAGGGAATAAGAGTAAGAATGTGTGAATGAGCGGGACAGTGAGCGTCAAGCCGTGAAAAGAAGAAAAAAAAAGAGTGAGAGAGGCGGAGACTTGACACACGCTTGTTTACATATCTCACATTTAGCGCAGCACAAACTAAACTCTGTTTATTGCTGTTAATCCAGCAGCCCGAGTTTCCCCCGAAAATAAACACGTGTTTATCTAGCAGCGCTCATAAACAGCAGACGCAAATAGTCGCACTATATATAGTTCAACAAAATATAGGCCCGGAACATATGAACCTGTTTGTAACACAGTAATACCTAAAAACTTGAGTCACTTTTTCTGTGTTTTGTATTTTTCCCTATTTAATGTATCTTTATCTTTTTTATTGAGGATAGTATAGGATAGGATAAGACTTTATTCATCCCACTAGGGGAATTTTTTTGTACATCAGCAGCAAAACAGAAAAACAAATAGGGACAATTTAAAAGATAACAGTGAGGAAAACAACAATAAATAGATTGTGAAAAAAAAACAAACGTGCAAAAAAACAGTGGTGAAAATAAGAATATACTGCGCAAAACCAAAAATGAATTCATAATTAATTCATATTTTATCTTGTCTCGATTTTTATGGTGTATATTATTGCTTTAATCTCATTCATCTCGATTGTACAAAAAACATTTCACTTCACGTTGTTGCAAAATGATTGTGTATGTGACATAAAATTCTAATTCGAATTTGAAAAACACACTCGTCACAACCCTCTAAGATTTGCTAACCCTAAACTAACAGTTTGTACGTTAAAGTAATGAAATGTAAGTCACTTTGGATAAAAGCATCTGCTAAATGACTGTAAAGTAAAGTACGTGGATCAAAGAAAAAACATTTCTCCAAAGTCTGGTCAGGCATCTCAAACTAAAGTCCGTTGGAAAGAATTTATTCAGATTTTCCCCAACAAGAACTGATTTTGATTTAGACTCAGACACAGAGTCCAAAGTCCATCCAACCAATCACAAAACAGGACACACATTCACACTCTCACTCACGTCAACCAGGTCTGCAAATCAAGTCTCAATCCGGATATCGGGGATGGATGGATGGATGGATGGATGGATAGATGGATAGATGGATAGATGGATAGATAGATAGATAGATAGATAGATAGATAGATAGATAGATAGATAGATAGATAGATAGATAGATAGAAACCATTTTAATCTCCCAATGGAAATATTCAGGTGGGAAGAACAAGATTCAAACTGCCACTGTTGATTCAAACTCAAGTAATCAAACTTAGAGGACTTCCCTTTATCATTTACTTTCAAAGAGGAACAATCAGCTTCATTAAATCCTCATGGTTCTGAATAAATACGCTCTTCAAGAAGTGATAAGCCTGTCTTTAGTTCCATCAGATTTCTCTTAAAGACGCGGGACAGTGTGACTGCTGAAGCTGGACAACGTGAACTCTGGTCTTCACAGCCAGACTGATGGAGTTCAGATAAAGTGCGATTACACATGACTCTGTTTTGGGACAAACCGATTAGACTACAGAGACTTTGTGACTTGCTGGATCACTGATTATTCACACATATCATAGTGGGGTCCAACTTTTGGTTTACTTACTGCACATTACATTACTTTACTGTGTACCCCCCACACTAGCCCCACCCATCAATATGCAACCCCCTAACCTTACTCTAACCTTAACTAAAACTCAATTATAACTGCATCCCTAAAATCCCAACTTGACTCTCAAACTATCCTCAAAAATATGTGTCCCCATAAGTGATCATGTGTCCCCACTTTATTATATATACACTACAGTTCAAAAGTTTGGGGTCAAATCTTCAGTTTCTTGCCAATTTCTCGCATGTAATAGCCTTCAATACTAAGAACAACGATAGACTGTCGAGTTTCATGAACGTTCTCAATTTCTGGCCATTTTGAGCGTTTGATTGACGCCTCAAATGTCATGCTCCAGATTCTCAACCTGCTCCAAGGAAGGTCAGTTTTATAGCTTCTCTAACCAGCTAAACAGTTTCCAGCAGTGCTAACATGATCAAACAAGGATTTTACAATCATTCATTATTCCTCTGACACAATTAGCAAACACATTGTAGCATTAAAACACTAGAGGGACAGTTGCTGGAAATGTACTTATGTAGATTTTGCACCAAAAACCAGACATTTACAGCTAGAATAGTTATTTACCACAATAGACATGTGTATAGAGTGTATTTCTGATTAGTTTAAAGTTATTTTAAATCAAAAACAGTTATTAAAGTTATTTTATAAAGTTATTTTATATCAAAAACAGAGCTTTTCTTAAAAAATAAGGACATTTCAAGTGACCCCAAACTTTTGACCGGTAGAGTAAATCCTTTAGAGAATAATAGAATAAATATAATGGGATAAATAGGATAAATATAACTTGAGGCCCAACTATTGACAAAACTGACTGCACACACTTATACACACACTAGCATGTGTATCATAGTGGGGACCCTTCATTGACTTACATTAAAAATAATACAAACTCCTCCCCGTTCCTCTAAAACCATCCATCAAAAGACACCCCCCCCCCTTTAGCATCAACCAAAACCTAATTCTAACATCAGCCCTGAAATCCCATCTTGACCTTCAACCAGGCCTTCAAAGTTGTGGGGACCAGACAAAGGTCTCCATAAGTGCTGATGGACCCCCATTTTATCATGTAAACTTAGCATTCGAGGACTCAGTGTGACCTAAAAGTCTGCACACTCACACACACACACACACACACACACACACCTACACACACACACACACACTGAGATTCTCTTGGCCCCGTACTGAGGCCGGTCAAACGTTTAGTTGATCGATACAGCTTTTTCGTCCCTGAAGAAGCCCAATTATCTCACACTGGACAACAGCGGCGAGTTTCAACAAGAGCTAATAAAAACCAATACAAAAAGCAAACAACTGCTTTAAAAGCGATATGTAATTGCCTGGAACGGGTTGCGACCTTTCTTAAAACCTTTAAAACCCAGAATAAACAACCAAAGTAAAGCAACAAGTGGATTACTGTAATCCAAAAACCTGACTATATACACATCCATGTCAAATTGTACATTTGCAGAAGGAAGATTTAGGCTCCGTAGAATTAATCAAGTTTCTCCGTTGCTTTTAAAAGCCAAAATTAAAGGAATAAATCAAGGACAAGTAACAAAGGCCTGGCGAGGAGAGACGGAGGTGTTTTCTATCTTAAACCGTCCTTCCGAGCGACAATGAGCATATTTCACACAGATTTGTTTATTTTGTTCACAGACTAAAGCCACGGTGACCATATAAATAGGAGTTTGACCTTCTGTTGCCTGGCAATCCATGTTTATAGCACGGCTCCCACTGGCTCCGATAAAGAGCATTCAGGAGATGCATTATAAAGGCCGAGGAAAGAGAGAGAAAGAAAGGGAGAGCGGCATTTCAGAACAGATAAAGGCCTAATCGGATATGAAGAAAATAACACCAAGGTGAAACAAAAACCATTTCGGATTATCAGAAAAGGAGTCGAGTATCAGAAAAGAGCATTTCTGCAAACAGTTCTTTATACGTGCAAAAAGCTGCAACCAAAATGCATACACAGATCCAACTGTTTTCTGTTATTAACATTATCTTCCATTTTCATATACAATGTGCATACACGTGTCCTGCTGGCTAGTACGTATTCGTTTTTTTTTTAAGTTAGAAAAATCAAAAAACTAAATAATCCACTCGTTCAAGAAATTTTTATTGTTCCGTTTGTGAATCTGCTACAATGACTGCCTTGATGTATGTGAAGGTCACTACATTACCCACAATTCCTGTTGCTCAGACAAGATGTCGACTTATATGAAGAAACGGAAACGGACTGAAATAAATACTTAACCTACAAAAAAACTTTAAAGGGAAAACAAAAATGTGAATGCCTATTGCGAATTGTTAAGGTATTTGCTTATCTGCTACAGTCCATTAATCAAAATGTAGTTGTGCTAAGGTGTCTATTTTTTATCAATAATTTTTCATCAGTAAAATTAAGTCAGATTTGAAACTTGGGTTTTTGGTATTTAGCCGTTCTAGAAAATCCTTACCTGAGGTGATTTTTGCCAATTATGGCCACTAGGGACCAAAACCAGAGGGAGTCTGGAGTGATACTACTGCATTTGGTAACTGGATATGGTTGTGTGGAAGAGAGAGAAAGAGAAAGAGTGAGAAAGAAAGAAGGAAAGAAAGAAAGAAAGAGAGTTGAGACTTCAGTTGAGGTCCGAGATTGGAACTTGCAACCCACCAAGTGCAAAAAGTGACTACTGATCTATAACTGCTTGAAGTGAAATTGAAGACCATTTCATCCGACTAATTCGAACCTGAATTTAAATTTAGATAGTCTAGTCTTTTAAGAGTCGCGCCAAATATTTGCGAATCACCCTGATCCGTCACGGGATCTGGAACACGACCCTGGGAGTGTTTCAGATATTGCTGTACCAAGATCCTAAGCCATGAAACTCAAAAAACATGGCAAAACAAACATATTTCTTAGGACACGCTGTCTGACCTCCAGACGGCCACGCCCGTTTCAGGGAAGGATTGCTTTTCTCCTCTCCCCGACCTGTTTGTGGCCACACTGACCAGAGGGAAGCGGTCAGATCTGGACAAAAGCACATGTTTGATAAACCCACACAGACAAACCCGCTTTTCGTCATCCAATGCCGTCTACAAATCCACTCGTCTAGGTTGTTGAGTCCAGCATGAGCTTATTTTCAACAAAATCAATTGTTCATTCCAGCTCATTTATAAAGAGGCTGTGTTGTGTTGCTCACTCAAATCATAATGGAGTCCAGTGTATGGGCTTTGAGTTAGTGGAATGCCAAAGTACAGTTTTATTGATACAACAATTGTCCTAAAATCACCCGCAGTTAGGCTGAGGAAGTGGAAAATAAAGAGATGTCTATAGAAATACACATTATAATACAGTTATCAACAGTATGTGGATGATAATTGAAAGAGACGGGTACAAAGACACACACAAACACACATACACACTTTTGCAGATATAACAAAGTGGGGTCTCGGCATTGAGACCAATCCCCTTATCCACTTAACAGGGGTAACCCTTGTTCTAATCCTAAAGAAAGCTAGTGCAACATACCCCTACTTGACCCTCAACACAGTGTTAAACGTTTTGGGGACTGGTAATGTCCCCACAGGTAAGAGTAGTGACTTTTTTGATCCTCCATATAGTCACACTAGTATGAAAACAAGGACTCTGAGGCTTTTACAACTCTGGAAACACACACACACACACACACACACACACTTCCTAAACAATTATAATGGGGACTCTGGAGTGTAAATGTGACACTATGATCTAACTCCAAGCAGAACTAAAACAGAAATATGGATTCATTTGACCTTCTCACACACAAAGTTGTTTTGCCTCAAACCCAATCCCATCCATCCCTTACACAACACAGACACACTTTATTTTGTGGGCAACCATCCCAACACAAATGTTTGCATTCACGAGTGTTTCTAGTCAAACTCTGGGGAACATTCAAGCGAAAACTATCGGCGAAAAAGCAGCCCGTAATGGGACGAAGATGCTCCAAACATCAAAACAACACTCCCTCTCGCATACACACCACCCCATTTCACTGATCTGTTTAGGGAAGAACGCTTCCAAACACAAAGAGGCACGACGCCTGGCGAGACGTCACACTGTCCATGCGAGGCGGGAGACAGTTTTCCCCCTCATGTCCGTCCAAAAAACCCAGCGAATGTTTTTTTCTTTTTTTCCAGGATAATCTAGAAGGTGCTGACCAGCTGTGGTGACAGCCTGAAGGAGAACATTCCAGGAACATTCAGGGCTGTGTCCAGGATATGGGAAGCTCTCATGCGTCTTACCGAGCTTAAATCCCAATCCCACGGATTACGCCGGGATCTTTCCGGACTGCACGCACCTCGCTTTCAACAGAGTGTGAATAAGAACAAACCAAGAGGAGTCTTGGGTTTATAACCAGGCGTGATAATGACTGACCGGGTCGAGCGATGGCAACGCGGTTGATGCTTTCTTGACGACGTTTGCTGGTTGGCCTGTAAAGCGGAGACCTTTGGCTCGACTCGCTCGTCAGATGTGGACTTAGTAAGGACGGATATTGCAAACGGTCTTAGTAATATCCTGCCCGTTTTCATCTGAGATCCACAGCGAGACTCATCAGGTCTTTGGGCCATGGTGGCCTTTCACAGGAAAAACAGCTTAGCCAAAAATGAAAATTAAACTGCTTATTCATCCGACCTCGTGTCATCCTGTTCCTCTTCTGGTTTCTATGACCTGAAAGTTTCTTTTCTCTTTCCGAGTTAGTGTTAGCGAAACGAACAGTGTAATCTCGTTTTGTCAAAAAATATTCTCAGAATAATCTGTGTCTGTTCATAAGGGTGCAAGTGTTTCCCAATACAAAAGATAGTTACATGATACAATAATTCTTCTAAAACTCACAGAACACAAAAGCTAGATAATTTTGACAATTATAATTTTTTGCATATAAAGAGGTGTGGTTGAGTTCTATAGTAGAGAGAGAGAGAGAGAGAGAGAGAGAGAGAGAGAGAGAGAGAGAGAGAGAGAGAGAGAGAGATAAGATGAGGTGAGAAAGAGAAAAGAACAGTGAGATGTAAAGAGAGAGTGAGATGTGTGAGATTTCAGGAGAGAAAGAGATAAGGAGAGAGAGAAAGAGGGAGAGAGAGATAGAGAGATAGACAGATGAGGAAAGAGAGAGAGGAGAGAGATAAGGAGAAAGAGAAAAGAACAGTGAGATGTAAAGAGAGAGTATGTGTGAGATTTCTGGAGAGAAAGAGATAAGGAGATAGATAGATAGATAGATAGATAGATAGATAGACAGACAGACAGACAGACAGACAGACAGACAGACAGACAGATAGATAGACAGATAAGGAAAAGAGAGAGAGAGAGAGTGAGAGAGCAGAGAAGAACAGAGAGCGATAAAGAGAAAAAGACATAGGAGAGAGAGAGAGAGAGACAAAAATACAGAAAAGAGGAGAGAGAGAGATAAGACAAGTGATTGGTATCAAGAGAGTATATTTGAGATATCAGGAGGAATAATAAGGAGAAGTACGGAGAGAGAGAGAGAGAGGCGAGAGAGAGAGAGAGAGAGAGAGAGAGAGAGAGAGAGAGAGAAGGACAGAGAAAAATAAAGAAAGAAAGTTATATAGAAGGAGTGAGATAGAGAGAGAGAAAGACAGCGAGAGATAAGGAGAGAGAGAGGGGGGTTAATGAGAGAAAGAGATAAGAAGAGAGAGATAAGGACAGAGAAAGATAAAGAGAAAAATATATGTGTGAGACAAACAAAACACAGGTGGATGGACAGAAAGACAAAAAATATGGAGAACGAGGAACAATTCTCGGTACTGAAAGTGTTTGTGAACAAGTCGAGAAAGAAAAACAGGGAAACATTTTTCTGGGGGAGAATAAATCAGCTGACGGCGTGTTGTAAAGTCGGAGGAGATGTGTCAGCAGGTCAGATGTTTCTGACTCGACAGCATCACACGACATTAATGATGCTGACGGTCCTGCACTTCCACCTCGGCGCGATGTAGCGTCACGTTATTTACTGCTCGGTTAGTCTGCGCTTGCTAAATCACGGCTAGTCACCGTGCAACTAAACACAGATTTACAGCACAAGCACAATCACAGCAACTTCCTCCAGGGAATAAACCTCCAGCTAATACAAGACGAATGATCATCATGGTGTTCAAACTGGGTGGAAAAGCTGTTCCCGTTAAGGAATAAGTACAGTGACATTTTAGAAATGTCATCAGCATTTGGCTTGATAAATGACTATTCATCTATTTCTAAGTGTTGTGTCTGTTTTTATTTACTCACTCGCTATGCGCACGCACACACACACACACACACACACACACACACACACACACACACACACACACACACGCAGTGCGAATCAGAATGAGAGAGATAAGAAATAGAGAGAGATAAGGAAAACAGATAGAGAGAATAGAGAGAAGAGATCAAGATGAATACAAAAATGGAAAGAGAGAGAGAGAGATGGAGGGATGAAAGAAAAAAGAAAGAAAGAAAAAGCAATATAAAGAGAGATGGAACGAGAGAAAAAATGGGGGAAGAGTAGAGCAGAAAAAGTGTCTGCCAAATGACTAAAGAAAAAGGGAGAATGTAATAGATAGATAAATAAAGAGAGAGAGAGAGAGAGAGAGAGAGAGAGAGAGAGAGAGAGAGAAAACTGAATGCAGTGACTTCAATGAAACAAATATTATTCAAAAAACAATGACAAGAAATTTTGTTATCAACAATTGTGACATCTTTCAAATTAAAAATAATAAATGGTTTAATAATACTACAACCCAAAAAACATGGACATTGTGTTGACTGAGAGAGAGAGAGAGAGAGAGAGAGAGAGGGATGAGATGGAGAGGTAGCTGTGGTCATTAAGAAGCTGATTGGTCATTGCTGTGGGATCTCGTCTCCAGCACAGGCTAATTAAAGAGCGGTTAAATCCTTCACTGGGGAGAATGACTAAGCATTTTCTCAGACACAACAAATGATCATGGAACAGGAGTCATGTGATCTGACGCCCCGTGCCCTTTAAAAAAACAATTTGTATCGTTTTGACATCAGCAGCAGAGGATCTTTCTCTTAAAAACTAATGTCAAGGTCAAAAACACAGTCTCCTGCACGTAAACTATATATCGTAATTACGCGATTATAAGCACCCCTTTATTTCGAATTTTTGACGCTCAAAAGCTTGCAAGGTGCTTTAATAGCCAATTTAAATTATGCACGTAAATATCTTACTACAAGCACAGTTCAACTCCCCCGTTTGTAGTGCACTAAGTAGTAAACACTTTGGTGTCAGGATGCAGAAATGAAATTTCTCGTCAAAATTGATTTCATCCTTCATTTCTTAGTGTCTTCTATGCAAGGTTTTTAAACAAGTTTTTTTTAGCTTAAGTTGTCTTTTTCACAAAAAGTGCTTCTTTTGAGCTGAAAATGATTTTTGACAAAAGAACAGATCAAGATGCAGAATAGAAATTTCTTATCAAACTTTACTTAACTTCCCTTTACTTTACTTTTAATTTGCAAAATGATCCAATCCTTAGGTGTCCCAATTAACTGCAATCAACTATAACACATTACTAACTAGCTAGTAAAAATTTGCCACTATACACAGACTTCTCTTAATTAGGCTGGCGATTAAAGGGGGCAGTTTTATTGGGAGATAAATGTAAATTTGTGTCGGGCTTCTGGGGCAAAATAGTTGTGTCCCAATTAACAGGAGTCGTACAGTATTCACAATCGTATTCATTTCAAGCATTGTGGGGACCACACATGGTTTGGAACATGGATGCTCGGTTTATAGCAACTTCTGCTCCTCTAAACCAACAAGCTAAGGGACAAGACCAATTCCCCTTGCTGGTCTTTGGAAGCAACCCTGGAATTTCTATCAGCCATGATCCCATTAATTCCACGATCACGTAAACAAGCTTGCAGTGGAAACTTGGCCTTTAGAGCAATTAGGGTGAGTGGGACAGATCATGTGGAGTGGGCTAGGCTATCAGTTAGCATCTGTCAATCACCGTCAGGGCCATGGACTGAATGGCCAGCGCTGGTGAAGCTGAGATCGATAGACACAGAGCCACCGAGATGGAGGGATGAAAGGCGACAGGAGATCCCGATTAGACAGATAACACGTTCACACAATCTGAAACACGGACGTCAAGTGTCAAAGCCAAATAAAAACCCCATGGTGCTTAGGGAACATCTTCTAGGAGAGATGTTCCAGACTTTTACCACCAAGTGGAAGACCCAAGATGTGCAGAAAGGACTACGAATCTAGGCTGGCCTGGGAATCCCTAGGGGATCCCATGAAAGAGCTGGAAGAAATGTCAATGGAGATGGAAGTCTAGGCATCACCACTCAAGATGCTGCCCCTAGGATGAAGGGATGATGATGGGATGGAAGTATAGACGAACACCAAGCCAGATCAGAGTGTGCGTTAAAAGATCCAGACTGTTCAGACTTTGTTCAATCAATGTCGTCAACTGATGAGATTTGGGGTGGAGCCTAAAGCATGAATAGACAGATTTCCTGACACTAACCTGTATCTGTGAAGACAGAGTAATGCCTTTGGAGAATTGTGGAATTACCCTTTTCAGAACATGAAGATGCAAAACCCAAAGTACTTGTTTAATCAGATTGAAAAAGTAACGCAAAAAAGGCCATTTATTGTTTTATTTCCAAAAGCAGCAACACTCCCACTTTTGGTCACCGAGTTGCTCTATGTGACATTTCTGCCATATTAGCTCTGGTTGCTAAGATACTCGTCAGATTCCGGAATCCCCTTGTGCCCCATGTTATCCCGCAGCCATTTCGATGGAATATTTGGGTTCCCAGCTTTGGTTACCCAGGGAAATAAATTGGTATTTCGGAGGAGAGCGGAGTACCAAGAGCAAGAAAGAAAGCTACAGCACATCCCATAATCCGTCTTATGCCACAGTGGCCAAAAAGTCAAGCCCATAAACAAAGAGAAGAAAGAGCTAGATCAGTAATAATGAGCTTTCCAAAATGGCCATCAGCCTTCTCCTAGAGCCGGAAAGTTGTAAAACTGTTGAAAAGTGGCCAAACACAGCAAGACGGTTTGACAGTGATCGCTAGTCGAGAATGTTTGCAGTACCGTCTCTAGGAAATTCATCTGCTGGAATCAATCGGTTGGCAGGAAAACTGGCCATTACTAGACGCCTCGACAACGAGACAAATGGCAAAAGCAGGGTGAAGCTTTCAAGATGTCCACAGAAATCATTAGCTCCTTGTCTCTGATCATGTTATTGAACGTTTCTCATCGCATCATTCTCCGCTAAAATGGCTCAACTGAGTCTGGTTCAGTGGCGGAGAACATTTAGCTTCAGTTCGAGTTTGCCCACAAATTCCACTGAAGCTAGAAATCACTGACGGTTTAGAAACGGACTTGGCATGAGTTCCCTTGCAACACAAACACAACTCCATTACACAAGAGAAGCTTCGGCACTCACAGAATACTAAACACATGGACTCGATTGGCAAGAGCATCTCTCACACCTCCAGGCCAGAAAAGTGTATAAATCACAACACTGGTTATAAGCCACATATCCACAAGTCAGTCGACAACAACCAGAGTCCAGTTCGAAAAAAAAAATTTGGGGATATGGCTTGTTTTTGTTATTCTTGTTATTCTCTCTCACGCTTTTTGGCCCCTGTATGGAGATTTTCGTCCCAACTAAGCGAACAATTTTATGCAGTAGCATTTGTTCAATAAGTGGCTGGTATACTGAGTGCCCAATTACTGAGTAAACATTTTTTTTTCCGATTCAACGTAATATTTCTAATAAAAATATTTAAAAAAATGAAGACAACCAGACAACCCTTCTCTTAGAAATTTGAGCAAAAAAGTTACTGTTCTCCTTCCTAGACCACCAAAACTTTTATAAAATTTTTTATAAAAATCGGGAAAAAATCAATTTTTCAAAATTTGGAGCGGCTCCCCTAGTGGTCACTGCTGTGGTAAAGCAATGAAACAGATGATTGCTGCCACCTGGAGATCAAATTATGTATTACAAGTGTATGTTCTTGTATGTGTATGTAATTGATCAAGTTTTTTGAAAAATATTTTTAATTTAAGGCCCTGTAATCTGACAATAAACAAAGCGTATCAAATTTGATACAGAACGCAGTAAAGGGTTAAAAGCAGAGCACTCATTCCGACATGGTTCGCCTCGCTTTACTTTATACTGAAGTGGGGACTTTACATAGCAGGCCCTTCTCCAACCCACTGCCCACCCCCAAGACCTGGAACCTTTTGGGGCCCCCCAAGCGCCCAAGGTCCCCACAAGCGTCTTTAAGATCAAACTTTAGTGTACAAACTTGGGTCCCCATCTGTCTGGGGTGTGTGTGTGTGTGTGCGTGTATGTGCGTGTATGTGTGTGGTGTGTGTGTTTCTGTATTTAACACAAAATTGGGCCCAGAATGCTAGTTTTTAGCACCAAGTGGGGCCCATTGTGTACTTGTGGGGTCTTTGTCTAGGCCCCCACAACTTTGAAGATCTCTTTGAGGGTCAAGATGTAATTTTAAGGCACAGGTTATAACTTCTTTGTTAAAGTTAGAGTAAAGGGAGTGGGGAAGGGGAATATTTTGACGCTTCGGGTTACAGTGAGGAGAGAAAGAACGTAGTTTTTTTGCATGTAAGTCAATGGTAGGGCCCCACTATGATGTAAATGCAGGTGTGTTTGTGCGCGTGAAAAAAATCTCTCTCTCTCACTCTCTCTCGCTCTCTCTCTCACTCTCTCTCCCACTCTTTCTATCTCCCATCTCACCATTCTCTCTCTCTCTCTCTCTCTCTCTCTCTCTCTCTCTTTTCCCACTTTTGATCTCTCTTTCTTTCCACTCTTCTTTTCCCACCTCACCCACCTTCTCTCTCTCTCTCTCTCTCTCTCTCTCTCTCGCTCTCTCTCTCTCTCTCCTCTCTCTCTCTCTCTCCCACTCTTTCTTCTCCATCTCACCATTCTCTCTTCTCTCTCTCTCTCTCTCTCTCTCTCTCTCTCTCTCTCTCTCTCTCTCTCCCACTTTTGATCTCTCTCTCTTTCCCACTCTTTCTATTCCCACCTCACCATTCTCTCTCTCTCTCTCTCTCTCTCTCTCTCTCTCTCTCTCTCTCTCTCTCTCTCTCTCTCTCTCTCTCACACCATGTAATACTCCAGTCATGCTTCCTCTTATCCTTACAGACATAAAATAACGTGGTCTCTCTGAACAATGTCAGGCAAATCCAATGATAATTTGCAACACAGAATGTGACCTCTGCCCCCAGCACATATCAAACGGTAGTGGGCTATGATTTAATGATGGAAACGCTCTGCCCCCGTTTCGACACCCGCTCTGTGGAGCATATCTGCAAATTAATTAACAACTCTGGGGTTGGAGGTTAAAGTGTTTAATCACCCCGTGCCTTTAGGGCTAGTGCCATGGCCTTGTCCAACGTGCATCCCATCAATTTAAATGCCCTGTCGTCATGACGACGGCACCATGGGGCACAGGCTCTGGGGTCAGTGCAGAGGCGCATGACGACAATCTCGTAAAATATTGACCTCTGTGGAAAAATGGCATCTGTGGAACTTAAATAGCATAAACGTGATGGAGTAAAAATGATGCTAAAAAATTCCAAAATAATTCTAGTCAAATATTTTTCCTGCTCTACTATACGGAACGTTGTTTGTCTGTCTAGCTGTACATTTCTAGATCTTTCCACGTTTTCTTTTTAAGGCATATTCATTTTTACACCTCACACTGGATGGGAAATAATCTGAATTGATAAACATGAAGCAAGTTGTTCTTCTAGTATCTCAATTTAAACACTTGGAAGGCGTCAGAAAACCATCCACCGAAGACATAACTCTGGAGTTGGTAAGAACTTAATTAATAGATGCCCAAAGTTGAGGAATAAAACAAAAAAAAAAAAATGGAACAACCTCAAAAGGCCAAACTTCTAAAATGTGACCCATTCCACCACATGCTGAAAAAGCAGCAATCGAGACTAAAGAGATCAGCACATTTGCTCAATGCGATGTCTCGATCTAAGAAAACACCTTCTCCTGGAACACAACACATCCAGCACACCTATCATAACATCCAACCCTTAAAAGTGTGTCTTCTTCCAGAGGAGAGTTGGAGAGAAAACAGACAACTCCACTCTCTTGCTTGTTTCTTCTGGTCCACCATGATCAAGTCAGTATTACAACCAGGTGATCAAACAAAACACACCTTCAGGACAAGCGTAACCCACAACCCCATGTTGATCCGTTGAGATAAATGAAAGTAAAGTGAGTGAGTTTGTCAATATGACCACTAGGGACTGTAAACCCGAAACCTCTTGGACACAAGTCCACCTCCATGCCATTGAATGCGTGATGTCCATCTTTGTAGCAAAACGTGTTTTTAGATGTTTGCTGTAGTTCTCAGCAGAACTTTTTCAGCAGTTCTCTCAAGTTTCTTCTTCTAGAACGTTTTGGAGACTACTGTTACTGTTTACTGTACTTATAATCTCACATTTGGATTGGATTTAGTGGTGTCCAGTAAAGTACACTTCCTTAGCTCCAGTAAGGTCTGCTTTAGGGTCATCGATTCAAATCAAGCTTGCACACGGCCTGACATTGTATCTCAAAATCTTTGCAAAGTCATTTCATTTTTTCCTTTTATAACGGTTTATAACGAGACATTAATTCCTGACTCGACAAAATCATTCAATCATTTTTGGAAGTTGTTCTTGTTCCTTTAGAACCAAATCTTTTTCTTTCCAAAGTTTTGAAACCTTATGCTCTCTCTTCTGCCAATTTTGTTCCCCATTAAGTCGCTCTCTTTAGGTTTCTTGGTCATACTTAATTATGATTGGTTGGTTTGGCTAATCAGGCAAATTAGGTTAAATTGGCCAGTGATTGGACCAGAGTGGTTTGTTCCAAAGCTAATCACACTAATCATCGTTTATTAATAATATTTTTACATTTCTTTTCCTAGAAGAAAAAAAAAAACAAGAACTGTGAAACATTCCCTTACTAGGGACCAGCCTTGCACTGACCTTCTTTTTACCTGTGATGTTTCTAGCCACCAATAAAGGGGCGTCCCGCTCTACGTTTTTGATGTGTTGGACCCTGGAGCACAAAGATGGCTGCCAGAGGGCCCAACAAGGTGGTTCCATGACAAGTGAAGATTGGGTTTCAAAGTGATTGAAAAACGCTACACCAGAGAAGTCTAGAGTGAACACTGGAAAGAAGGGGGCAGAGAACTGTGGGTCATGAGGAGAAAAGAAAAGCCATTTAGTGGCCATATTCCAGATGACAGACTGGCAGCAGAACCTCAGCACCTGTGCTGGAGACCATTGGACAAGGACACTCAATCTCTTTGTAGTTTTGGGTGGTCTTGGTGATCATTTCACCGCTTGGCAGACATCATCGGACAGTATCTAGGATCTGATTTGACAATATGCATCACACAATACACTTTCCTGACACAACTAGCGAAAGGTTTGACAATCACAATGATGGTAATCAAGAAACCGTTGATCTTTCAGATCACACAACCTTCCAGCCTAATCATGAAATATCATTAGTAGCACGTTATTATAAACCACCACAAGCTTATTATTAACCACTATTGTGAAAAACACCATCTTGAGAATTGGGTTTCAACCATGCAAGTCCGACTTGACCCAAAATAACCAAGTTGGAGGTCCTGAGATGCCTCTTGCGCGTCGTTTGATTGGTAGTTTTACTCACGTGAGGTGTCGAAAGACCCTCCAGACCCTTCACAACCATCCTCATCGTCACATTCTCCACTGCTCTCTCCACTTCCTGTGTCTTCCCATGATTCCCTGTGTCCCACACCCGGCATGATCTCTTGAATCTCCTGAAAGTGCAACATCAGTCATGACATCAGTGGACATCAGAAAATAATTTGAACAGGAAATGCCAGCTAACAAATTACCATGATCAGTGTAGGTACCAAATTAGCTGTTTGAAGAATTTTGAAGAACATTTTTGATGAAATTTTGTCTGTAGGTTGGCACGATGACGTGTAAGATAGTGATTGGTCCAGAAAAATCACATTGGCAGATGACGTGTAAGATGGTCATTGGTCCGAGCGAAATGCGAAGCTTAAAAAAAATTCTAATCAAGAACTTTTCGTTGTACTTCGAAATTTCCCACTACATTGCACTAGGGACTTATTACCAATTATTAACATTATTAGTTATCAACATGACTGTTATCAATATGTAAAGCACCAATATGATGAACCTGAGAACATCTCGATGATACGTGATTGGTCCAATTGGTGTAACCGTGGTGTGACATCATCATTAGTCTCGGAACCCCGTGCCAATTTTACACCACAACCATTTTGGCACCTACACCGAACAATCATAAAAAAAAAAAATCTAAACCACTTTTTTGTTTAGTTTAATAAAAAAAAGCAGTGTGTCACAGTGTGTATGAAGACAAATTATTTCCACGGTTTTCAACTCTAAAAGACCCGTGACCAACTGATGCAATACTCGCTGAGGAAAACCAAGCCCAGTCCATGTCTGTGAGGGAATTTAGCATTTCTAAATCGAGCTCAGGACACATCCAGCTCTGGGTCCACGCCAGAGCTCCAGGAGACGAGTGGAACTTCTTAACTACAGCAGAAACCAAGACATTTGATATCGTGAGCAAAGCGGTTAATGCTCAGACACAAGTTGAGTTCAAAATTCAAATTTTAATAGGCCTGTATATTTGCACACGTACATGGTACGAAATGCGGTTTATTGCGTTTGACAATCGTTCAGAATTTAAACATGGTGGTGCAAGTAGTGAAAACATGAGCAGTAAAAATAAAAAGGCAATACCATGAAAAAAAGACAGTAAAATACAATACAAATACAATGAAGATACAAAAATACAAAAGCTGCAAAGTAATGTAATTTTTGTAACAGATGCCGAGAGAAGACAGTTAATTCCTTACCGTTAATTCTAATATCATTCTTAGCACCAAGATTGGGCCAATCAATTGCATTTTTTTTAAAAATTGGGATTGTCCAATCAGAACAGCCAATCTCAGTTGCTATTACTGTGTTACACGACACACAGGTGTCTTAAGTCATTTGGAAATGCTAGTTAGCAAATAGCTTGAGAAAGATTGTGCTAAATGCTCGGTAATACCACAGTTTGGTAAAAACAAACAGATATTTTATAAAATATAGTTTACGTATTATTTCACACTAAGCAAACAATTATTTTAAATTAAATCAGGTTGAGGAACAAAAACTTTCAGTCTTATTGTGACGCTCTTTCGTAAACACATTCATTATTAATATGTTAACTAATATATATTTTTTTATTATTCATTTTATTTATTTATTTTGTTGCTTGCTTCTTTGTTTTGTTTTGTTATCTGTATATATACTGTTGTTATATTTGTTGTTATGTATATATACTATACACATAAAATAGAACACAGTATGTATAAAAAATACTAAATAAAAAAAAATGTAAAAATGTACAAAACAGTACAGATTATCTACAGTACAGTGCAATATAATGATATGAAGTTACATATATATATATACATCAAGAAATTTAACAAAACGGTCAAATCTGTCGGACTCCCATCAGTGACAGTCCAAATCCACTCGTCCACCGTTAATAATCTTCCTGCTGACATTTCCGTCTAGATGCCCCTGTCTAGTTCAGCAAAGGCTTCTGGGTAAAGGAAAGTTAGTCATTTGATTTCAATCTTCCTCTACCTGCTGCGAACTGAATGTCACAACACACACGTGCGCGCAGTCCTTTGACAGTCACTTCAGGACAAAAGTGCCCAGCGAGAGAATAAATGCCAACGCAAAAGGTCAAGCTCGCATGACCTTTTGACCTCTGAGTCAGCGGCGAAGAGCAGGACAGGCACGTGGCGTGACCCTTGACCTCCAGCTCAGCACTGAGGATGTGGAGCTCCAGACAAATATAGGAGGCTGAATCAGAAGGTAGACGGATAAATATGTAGGTGATATTAATGGACAGCAATGACATCGGCTCCTCTCACATGGCTGAGGCCTTTCTAACTTGGTCTCGGACAGACTTGGCGCTTGTCAGGTTAGCAGACGGTGTTGAAACGGTGCGATTCCGAGTCGACGCGTTAACCTTTCCTGTGCTTTATTCACGCGGAGGTGAAGACAACAATATTTTTAGTTTGAGCGGTTGAGCTGATTTTGTTTTTCTGAGAACTCTGGGAAATATATTCTGGGATTGGGTCTGGATTTAAGAGACATTTCGATCCAAAAAAAAGAACTATACTACAGTACTTTACAACCTTTACACTATGTCATCATTTACACTGCATTGTCAAGTTAAGTTACACTAGTTTTACTAAATACACTTTACACAACCTTAGCAACTTTTACTCCACACTACATTTGCAAGATATGTTTTCCACTACTTTACTTTTTTTAAGCTTTTTTTTTACACTCCATTACTTGTTATACCTTTCACTACTTTACATTTACAAGCTATACTTTATTATTTTTTACTATATTTACAAATTATATTCTGCGCTACATTTACAAATTATCTTACACTACATTTACAAGTTATACTTTTCACTATACTAACAAGTTACATTTTACTCTACTTTACTTTTACAAGCTATATGTCACACTACATTTACATGTTACACTTTACAGTACTTGACACTTACACAATATACTTTCTACTACTTTAAAAATTATCCTGTACACGACATTTACAAGTCACATTTTACACTACATCTTATTAACAGCTTATACTTTACACTCCTTTATATTTATGTTGTATACTTTACGCATTTTACATATTTTTACATATTATACACAGTAAACGAATTGTAAAAATGAGAATCCTACTTTCGAGATTGAGAATTTTCTTTAAATAATTTATAAAAATTGTTTAATGTTCTCCAACCAACTGTGTCTATCAAACAATGCTCAACCTATCAACTCATCATTCTATGAATTTTTAATGTTGTTCTGCACTTTCCAGTGACACGATTTCTCAAGAGCTACTCGAGAAAGAGGATGAAGTTTAGGAAAAGTTGCATTTTAATAAGGATGTCCTTTAATAACTCATCATCTGAAACTTTGGGCCACATGACAGATGCTTTTCTCCCTCACGCTGCCAGATCTATTCCTGTCTGCTAATCTATTCCATCGGCAGGTACACAATCCTCGGAGCGGAGAACATTCTCTGCCATCTATCAATAGACAATATACGCTCGCGCCAGAGCAGATAACACACGCTGCTAGAATCATCTGAAGCGGTCTGACGACGTCAATTCAACGGTTCTTTCTTCGTGAAATCGTTACAACGCTGTGAAAAGAGACACACTGAAGAATAAAACCCAAGAAGAAGAAAGTTAAATAAATAGCAGACATACAGAGAGAGAGGGAGGGAGAGAGGGAGAGAGATAAAAAAGAGATGGAAAGAATTAGAAAGAGTGAAAAGTGAAAGACGGACGGACGGACATACAGACAGACAGACAGATGAGATAGATAAAGAGAAAAGGGGAGAATGTGCTAGACAGAGAAAAGATGGATAGATAGATAGACAGACAGACAGACAGACAGACAGACAGACAGATAGATAGTTCTGTATCAAGTTAGATATTTATCAAATCTGTATCAATCTCTCTCCTCAATCAATCAATCAATCAATCAATCAATCAATCAATCAATCAGCCAATCAGCCAATCAACCAACCAATCAACCAACCAATCAACCAATCAATCAATCAGTCAATCAACAAACCAATCAATCAATCCATCAATCAATCAATCAGTCTCTCTCTCTCTTTCTCTTGCTCTCTGACATTCAATTAAACTCTCTATCTCTCTTTGTATCAGCCTCTCTCACACTCTTCTCTATCAATCTCAATCAATCTATTAGTCACTCAGTTTCACTCTCACTCTTTCGTTCTGTGTTAATCTCTCTCACTTTATCTTTCTCTCAATCAATCAATCTTTTTCAATCCAGCTCTCTCATCAGTACCCGTCATTTGTCTCTCTTCCTCCACTATTGGCCACACTTGACTTTATTTGTTTACTACTGTAATAATTGTAATATGTTTTTTTAACTCATTAAAGTGATCCGATCACTCTGTTTTTATTTTATTCTGTTATCTGTAAAACCTAATGGACACATCTCGGCTGTAGGTGTCGATCGCTTTGACTACGTTTATCAATCTGTCAGGCCTCGTGGAAGAGAGTCGGACCATCATTTACGTCAGAGCATCATTTGGCAAACCGTTTCCCCTTTTGTTTTTCGCATTCCAGTGTGTTTTTCGCATTCCGATGTCATCAGTGTGTAAAAATCCATCACTTCTTCTTCCTCAACAGCATGAAAAACTTCACTATCTGTGGGAAAAGCAGTTTTATCCCCCTTCACTCGGATGCTAATCGCATCATCAACCGGTCAAAACTTTGCGGCGTTAATCCACAGAACTCCATGTGTAGTTGCAATTTCAGTGATATAGCCACGTGTGATTCTTCAACAAGCTTCCCACAAAGAAATGTTTATACCTTTTTGCAAATCATGTGAGTAGATTGGTGGATTCCAGATGAAAGCAGGTCATTAGCATATTAGCAGGCAGGTGGTGAATAGTAAAAAAAATATTCAAGTAAATCCAAACTGATATCCAGAGATCTTTCAAATGCTTTGGAGTCCAAGTCTTGGTTTGGCTTGGCTTTTGGCTTTGGCTTGGACTGTATGCCCACATGGCTTCAAAACAACTTCCTTTGTTCTGACTTTGGTTCAGAGGCGGCCATCTTAAATATGCAGGACATGCCTCTTCTCTGTCAAAATAAAAGTCTGATACTAGGAAATGAATGAATTCTTTAAAATGGCAAACAATAAGCATTGATGTCACAAAAAATATTATTAACTAGAAATGGCTCCTACACCATGTAACATTGCAAATCCCCGTCTGGAGGGGCGTGGCCGGGGGGGGGTGGGGGCAATCGGAGAAGGTTTGGCAGGTCTGAAACCTGGAGAGGAGGAGGTCAGCGGCTTGAGTGGAAGGAATGAGGAGGTGATGGACTTTTCCTCCATCAGAAGAGCAGAATGGTTCCCCTCAGGGAGTCTGGAGAAAACTAACTCCACTCGCTGTTCGCCAGCTCTCCACTGAGCTATTGTGCCGCACTTTTGCCTCATAAACCTCATCACGCCATCTCTCCTTCCTCTTCTCCCACTCCTTTCACTTGACTAATGGATGCCAGTGTGTGTCAGAGTTCTGATATTATTCCTTCATTTTGGTCCTTAAGTGACCAAGTGGGTTTGTTTGGCAATGGGCGGCGGCACCGGCACACACACACACACACACACACACACACACACACACACACACACACACTATTGACTATTTTTTCTCTAATTCCGAAATGCAACTTTGCGTTGGTCTGGAACTAAGAAAAGCACTATATAAATAAACTTGAACTTGAACACACTTGAACTCTCTCTTTCTCTTTCACTCTTTCTCTCTGTCCCTCACTCTTCTTCTGTCTCTATCTCTCTCCCTTCATCTACTTCTCCCTCTCTCTATGTGGATCTGTCACACTCACTCACTCTTTTTTTCTGTCTGTCCTATCAAAATCACTCATCTATCTGTCTGTCCATCCGTCTATCTGTCTGTCCATCCGTCCGTCCTTCATCCCTTCAATCATCCATCAATCCTTTCATCCATCCATCCATCCAGCTGTCTATTCACTCACTCACTTGTCTCTTTCTAAGTCTGTATGTCTGTCTGTCTACAATATCTCTCTCACTTTCTCTTTCTCTCTCTCTCTCTCTCTCTGGAGGGATGGATGGATGGAGGGATGGATGG
>CM051493.1:13991562-14014746 GCA_028031935.1 Paedocypris micromegethes
CTATCTATCTATCTATCTATCTATCTATCTATCTATCTATCTATCTATCTATCCATGTGTCTTGATGTGTCTTCAAATAAAACAAGTATATAAGACATATAAGACTGTCATTTTGTGGAACAATCATGAAGTGTAACGAAACTTCAAACGTTTCTAACCAGTATCCGTACCCGTATACCATATCCAGGTATTGGATATTTCAAACGTTTCTAACAAATAAAAAACTGAAAAATTGGGCGTGCGAAGTATATTGACAACACGTTCATGTCAAAGTAAAGTAACCAAGCCCATTTACTCAAGTACTTTCTACCACTGTTCTACATTTGTCTTTGACACCATAAATACACTATATCTCTGTCTCTATGGCTTTATATCAGTGGCGGCCATCAAGGTCTTCAAAGTCTTCACAGAAGGCCAAAAATTGACGTCCACAACATTTACGCTTTCTCGTGTTGCCACTTACAAAGAAAACAAAAGATGGCCACCTCGGATTCAACCAGATGAGTCCATGAAGTCTCGTGAGATTCCGTCAGCAGACCGCCTTAGCTAGATCAGTCATGTGCTCCTCTCCGACCTCAAAGCTCCACATCTCCGTCCACTTCAAACGCCGTCTCCTCCCTCCGGCCAGCAGACGAGGCTTTGAAACACAACACTGACGTATTGCGCTCACACACCTGACACCTTCCAGCAGGAGAACCTGAGGCCGATGTGGGGAACATCTCATCCAGAAGCGGGAAAAAAAAAAGACCAAGACCATTCCCAGTTCGGAAAGTGAGAGTGTGGAAAAAGCACACAAACACTCGGCCAGAACACAGAGATGCTATTGTGTCTCCACACCCAAATGCAGCTGTGGTGCTGGCCTGTCCTCCCGATTCCAGTCTGGGAATTTTACAGGGAGTTGAGGAGCATTTCTGGAGCTTTAGAGAGAGACCACCGGCAACCTGAAGGGAAGGAGACACACTGCGACGGCTTGTTTCATGCTCCTCTACACATCCGCAGAAGACATTTTACATCTCGCCGGCCTTTGAAGGAGGAACATGTGTAAGAGTGTTAGGCCAGAATTCCTATTTGAGTAACGGTGCGAATACCTTACTGTAAAAATGACTTCATTACAAGTCACAAAAAGGCGTAAAAGTCGTAAAGTATCCCATGTTAAAAGTACATGAGTGCTTTACTCGTACTAAATGTAGGCAACCTCAATGTTTCCAATTGGCATATTAAAATTAAGAAAAAATCAGTTTTGGTCAAAAGATTAAGTGTCCATTCAAATATAGTGGAGTAAAAAATACAACAATACTCAATCACAAATGTAGTCAAGTAGATAGTAAACATTTCTTATAGTATTAATAGTCATTACAATTACAAAGTAGCCAGAAATACTTAAGTGAAGTAACAAAGCCCATTTACTCAAGTACTTTACACCACCGTTCTACATTACTCTTTAACACTATAAATACACTGTATCTCAGGTTTATATCAGTGGCGGCCATCAAGGCCTTCAAAGTCTTCACGGAAGGCAAAAATTGACTCACAAATGGTTGTTATTTAGAAGTTATGTACTGTATAAGAACTACAGTGATTGATTTGTATAATTGGGGATAATCAGGGATGTAATTAAATATAATAATATTAATAATAAATAAAAAATCAAAAAACAAATATCTTACATAATTCCAAAAATGTTTGGACAAATTTCTGCTTTATTGGGACAAAAAGGTGAAGGAAAATAGAACCCAAATGTTTTATGAATGTCAATTACGGTTATTTGAAACATCTGTTAAGCTGTATAATTAGGAATATTATTAATTGGGAATGGCAATTGGGAATTTTTTGAGAAAAAATACAAATCTGTTTTGTCAGTTAACTACGGTTAATTGAAACATATGTTAATCTATATAATCAGGAAAGCCATTTTCTGCTCGTTCTGTATCTCCGCAAGCAGTATCTGGTTCGTGCAGGAAGAGCTCATACTGATCTGGAATCAGTCCAATTCCCAAAGTTAATTGAAACGTGAACGGACATGTTCTAAAGAAACAAAGGAACTCTAGAAGTTCTCCTGAAGACCAGCAATTGAGTGGAGAACCGAAAAGACCTTCACCAGACGGTCATTTCCTGATTCTGAACCAGAAATGAGATCAGAGATGCGTCTGGATCCACAGGCGAGTCTCTCAGGTTTCTCTATTAGGTCCTGACACAACGAAGAGCACAAAGAAAGAAGGGAAGATTGCGCTTCAAAGAGGACAGGATCCAGGAGCGGGAGCTGGACTGAGCGTGTCTCAGGAGACGCCGGTCAAAAGTCTTTCAGTGTCCAGCTGCTATTTACATGACAAACACGACCATTCCAGCCTCAGACGGTCTGAACCTTTCATCTCTCTCGCCTCTCAATCACTCGCTTTCTTCCTCTGTCAGAGGTACGGCTCTTACTATCTCTCACTTTCTGTCTATTTTCCTGACTGTCTGTCTGTTTTTCCATCCCTCAATTTTTTTCTGTCTGTCGATCTGTCGTTCTTGGCTGTAATCTGTTTATCTGTCACTCGTCTTTCTCTCTGTCTGTCTTTGTCTTTCTATCTCTCACTTTCTGTCTACGTATTTGCCGGTCTGTCTTTCCTTCTCTCTTTATCTTTTTGTCTGTCGTTCTTGTCTGTAATCTGCCTCTCTGTCACTCGTCTGTCTTTGTCTTTCTGTCTGTTTGTCCCTCTCTATTCTTCCTATCTCTCACTTTCTGTCTACGTATTTGCCTGTCTGTCTTTCCATCTCTCTTTTTCTTTCTGTCTATCGATCTGTCGTTCTTGTCTGTAATCTATTTATCTGTCACTCGTCTGTCTCTGTCTGTCTGTCTGTCTTTGTCTTTTTATCTCTCACTTTCTGTCTACATATTTGCCTGTCTGTCTGTCAGACGGTCTGTCTTTCTATCTCTCTTTTTCTTTTTGGCTGTTTGTCTGTCGCTCTATTTATCTATATGTCACTCTATCTGTATCTCTCTATAGGTCTGCCTGTCTGTCTGTTCGCCCCTCTTCATATTATTCTGTCTGTCTGCCTTGTCTTTAATCTCTCTCTCTCTCTCTCTCTCTCTCTCTCTCACTCTCTCTGGATGTGAGGAAGTGGCGTATGGTGCAGTTGTCATGGACTCTGGCTCATAGCTGACATAAACTCTTATTTTGAAAACCTCCTGTTTGTTTACCTCCAATTGTCGCCGCAATCATGTTTTATTCCAGTCCAGCTGTTATCGTTTTGTAGTCATGTCTGGTATTTAAACACCAGCTCATCACTTTCTTCGCTTTTATTATGCTTCACTATCCAGGCATCTAGAGTCTTGCCTTGTCTGTGTTTTTTGTACTTTGCCTTGTCTGGATTCTGACCAATTGCCTGGTTTTCTCGTTTTTGACAGTCCCTTGTAGTATCTGTTCTCCGTGTACCGACCCCTGCCTGCCTGATCACGTTTTTGGAAATAAAATAGTGTTAATCCTTTGTGATCGGATCGTCGGTGCTCATTGGTTGACATTTATGAACAAAACTAGCAAGAGGATTATAAAAATATTTTTCCCAACGGTTTTTGCATATATAATATTAATAATTATATATATATATATATATATATATATATATACTTTTTCTGTATATGAAAAAGAATGTATTACTTTTTTTATACATTTATTTGTATGCATCTACAGTAATATTTGATTTATATACATATCTGACAAAAACTGTCTGTATTATAACTGTGTTTTATCTCAAACGCTGAACTCGAAGAATCAATGTAATACTTGGAAAAGGAACTGATTCCACGACTTACACAAAAATGTGTGTGTGTGTGTGTGTGTGTGTGTGTGCGCAAGGCCATGGCGTTCTCACACTAGTTTACAGATGCCACTGGTTCACATGGCAGTCAGATGATTTCTCGGAGGGGTCAGTGCGCACGGATTCAAGCTCTGCGTCCTCGTTTCTTCCCTCTAATCCTGGATTTCCTTCCCTGCTCATCATCGTTATTCCTGCATCGCTCATGTTCAGCCTCAGCAGGGGACGAATCTACTTCCACGTGCAACCCATCGCTGCTTACTGGTTTAGCACACTGCTGGTGCACATCATGGGGAGTTAAGAGTCGCACTTCAAAACCGCTTTGGAAAGGGAGAGACAGATCTATGATTCCGATTAATCTCATACATTTTACTTTTAATGATTGATTAAAAGTGTGGAATTAAGTTTTTATTTTTCTGTTTTAATTTAGGTCACGGCTCGTAAAAAAAGAAGGACAAACTAAAATGACAAGTTACAAAGTAATATTCACTTAAGTCTGTCTGTCTCTCTTCCTTTAATCTGTCTATCTGTCTGTCTCTCTATATGTCTGTCTTTCTATAAATCTGTATCAACCTATAAATCTCTCCGTCTTTAATATAACTATATATCTATAAGTCTCTCTGTCTGTCTATCAATAGATATTTCTGCCGTTTATTTATCTATCTATATATCTTTTTACATGTCTACCTGTCAATCAGTCTGTCTGATAGACAGACAGACAGACAGACAGACAGACAGAAAGATAGATAGACAGATAGATAAATAGATAGATAGATAGATAGATAGATAGACAGACAGACAGACAGACAGACAGACAGACAGACAGACAGATAGATAGGTAGATATCAACATACTGATTGACTGACATACAGATAGATAGATAGATAGATAGATAGATAGATAGATAGATAGATAGATAGATAGATAGATAGATAGATAGATAGATATACGGTATAAAAACATGAAAATCGACAGACTATACAAGCGAATTACAATATTCTCACCGTGTTGAAGAGCTCGAGTCTGTGTTTGACGTCCAAAAGCAGCGGGTCAACCCCTCGAACCCGGACTTCTGGATTCTGCCTCTGAGCCCGAACTCCGTGACCCACCACAGCAGAAGAATAGCTAAAAAAAACATGAGAATAAAAATCCGGTCAAGGGCTTTTATAATGAGGTCTCGGTCTATTAGGAGCTTAAATATCCAATGCACCGCTTGGCTTTATTGTGACATTCCTCGCTGACAGGCTGAGAGATCAATAACCGGACTACAGGACGGCCTGACACCGGTGATGCATTAGAAAGTCTAATTGTTGGTGAGTGTAGAGAAGATTATTGATGAGAGACGAGGGAAGACGGAGAACAAAAGCCTTAACTGCTGCTCAGATCCCAGGCTAATCAGAGTCAATCCAGAGATCGGCTTATCACGGCACTCTGGCCTTGTTTAGAAGCTGGACCGGTTTCCGACGTCTTGCAGGTTCGAATCCCAGACAGCAACTGACAGGAACTATGTGTGTGTGCACAATGTGGAGCAAAAATTATTTATCGCATTTACCGTATTTCTCACCATATAAGACACACCGGCATATAAGACGCACCCAATTGTTAAGCTGGAAAATGTAGAAAAAAAAGATTCTGAACCAAATACTGTAGAAAACTATTTTATATAAACTGTGTAAAAGTAAAGTTTATATTTTTATAAAACACTGTATAACAGAATGAACAGTCAGTAAAGTCAGTAAACAGTGAAAGTAGGGTTGGGCGGTATAGCGGTATTAACGTGAATGCCGGTATTGAGATTTTGCATTATCGTGAATACCGTGATAATTCATGAATTAGATTTTTTGTATAAGTATATAAACATCTTAATACAGTATTACACATTAGTTTCGTTACAAGTTGTAACTTACAACTTCCAATGACGGCACAGACATTGCTAATCGAACACAGAAACCAGTGTAACAGACTGAATTAATAGATAACACACGCGACGCTCATATGCGCCGCTCCATTTTCTAGTGCGCTGTCCCTTTAAGAGCGGCTGTTTTAGTTTTAAAGACGCGCGCGAGAAAATCTGCTTGTTTTATTTTCATCAAATTGCGCATTTCAAAAGAAATGTCCGACATTTTCTACTGGGATTTTCACACACAACTATTTCTAGGGTTTTAACTTGAGGCAAATGGGCTACGGCAGCAGAAGCCCACACAGGGTGCCTCCCCTGTCAGCTAACAACAAGAAACAATTTCCATTGGTTCGTCTGCAATTTCCACACAATTAACAATAGAAGATCGGAAATACGTTGTCTGTTCTGATGTCTCTCGGTTTCTACTGCAACATTTGAATGGGTCAGAGTTTGGCGCCAACATGAAAGCACGGACCCATCTTGCCAACAGTGCATACTGGTGGCGTAATGGTGAGGGTGATAATTACTCGGTGAGTGTATATGCTCCAACATTTACAAGTTGCCAATCAGAACCCTAGTGTTCAATCCACACACGCTCCAAAGAGCACAAAACATCCTTGCCACACTGTTCGTTCCCATGACGACTGTAATGGTTAAATGTCACACTAAGTCTTCATTAGCTCATCATGTGACGATCCTGAGACGTCTGTCCCGCACCATCTCTGATTACAACAATCGGCACACATCCCATAATAACAGTGTTCCTGGACTTCAGCATTCTAGCAGTCGCCGGATCATCTGAATAGTGGGACACAAAGGCCGAACTCGGGAACAAACAACGCGTGAAAGCTTTCCGTGTAGAAGTGACAATAGATGTAGAATTGGTGATAAAATGAAAGAGCAAAGGAATGACGAGCAAACAGACGAGCAGCTCTGTAATTAACAGGGCGGCGGAGAGTGACTGAGAACCGCTAGAATTTGCAAATCTGATCTGGATGAATTAGCGGTTTGGCACGGGATGAACTGGCGGAGACGGCGGCGACTTTTAAATTACAATCTCTGACTTTTCCCGCTTTCTCCGCGGGGTACGGTACGGACAGCTCTATTGTCTCTCTCCCTGCCAGGGCACAATGGCAGCCGCTCCACAGAGAAAGAGCCAATCGAATGCTGGCGGCGCCGAGCAGCGATGAAAGGATCGTTTCAGCCTACGGGCTTTATAAAAAACGACAGGTTGATTCCATCGAGCTTCCGCGGGTTACAACGAAAGCTTCACGTGCAGATTACACGCTGTTTATATGTTATAACCATCACATTTCTTTCAAATTGTTCTTTTCTACTAAAAATCAAGTTCATGTTATTTTCCAAATGGAAATGGAACCAAAAATGTTGGTGTTGCGAACACTAGCTCATCGTACTGAGTAAGAGTAACGTCTTTACACACCTAGGTACAACAAATGGCACATATTTTAGAGAAACACATGGAATGTAGACATTTATCACATATTTGCTATTTGTCAAAATGTTCAGGAGTCGAGTCCACAACCATCATACATAATATTACTTGCATTACAGCTTCAAAAGAAAATTACTGCAGAAATGCGTCTGGTTAATCAATTTGTGCAATTTGTGCATGCATCACAAATGTTGTGTGTTAGAATCCCAGTAGATCGAACACACAACTGTCATGTTGCAAACACCAGTTGTACTAAACTACAAAGTGGCTGAGGCAGTGTTACCGAATTGTAAACACACACACACACACACACACACACACACACACGTGTACACTAACAGTGACCTTGACTAAACTTGACAAAATCTTAAATTTTAGCATGTGTCTCCAAGACACACTTCATTCAGAACAGAAGATGAAAAACTCTTTGGGCACACTGCACAAAATACATTTTTGACAAGCTAAAGAATCTTGAAATTAGATAATGAATCTTGTTATTTTTTTCTTACAAGAAAATGTAACTATTTTAGGATTAAGAGTGAGAGACAGATAGATGAGAGATGTGAGAGATTACTTTGCTTATTTCAAGAAAATAGGACTTGAATTTTCTCGCTTGGAAAAAAAATCTAATTCTGATGATATTTTACACTAAATCGAGACATTTTTCAAAGTAGACATTGTGTTTTAACGCAGAACTTCCTGAAACGAGAAATGTACAGTGAAATTTTCTCATCTCAAGAACACAATGTTTCTCAATTTAAGAAACTAGCGACTTTTTTTATACTAAAGTCAATGAGAACAAGAACTGAAATGCAGAAACAAATCTACTCGTTTCAAACTGTCTAAGTAAAATTTTCTCAGCTCATTGGCAGATAATTTTACTTGCTTACATTTTTGTTACTGATTTTATTTATTATTTTCTCATATTTTCATATGTATTTTTTGCAGTATAAAGTTCCAGCACCACTCTTCTTCTGAAGTGCAGGTCTCCGCTGCTCTGTTAGCTTTTAAAGCAACGAGTGTAAAAAGATAATTCTTCCCCGTCAACAGCCGTGTAGACGCAGACAGGCCTGCAGGCAAGTTAGCGCCAACCACACATCTGCTGAAGAGCCTTCGCCAATCGATGGAGATGAGGAAACAAGCCAAATAAAAAGGGTCGAACAAACTACAAAAATAGAAGTCATTCTATTGAGATGGAAAGATCAGAAAGAGGAGAGGAGTGTGTGAGGATGAACGAATGGAGAAGATAAACCACAGACCAGAGCCGGAGTGTTTGCCAAGGCTACTGCCCCATGGCATGATGGGAAGGCAGACTGTGGCTTCCAGTGGCCGGGACAGATGCTCATGTGGCCAACATCTGTATTGTATTGTGTGTGTGTGTGTGTGTGTGTGTGTGTGTGTGTGTGTGTGTGTGTGTGTGTGTGTGTGGTGCGTGTGCAGGCATTAATTCATAGTGGGGACCTTAATATCGTTATACATTGAGAACCTTTTCCATGTCCCCACTTTGTAAGTCCTGGTTTTGAGTGAAAAAATAATTAAATAATAATTATTTTTACTATTTTTTTTTTTTTTTTTTATTATTATTATTGTTGTTGTTGTTGTTGTTGTTTTTGTTGTTTGTTGTTGTACCATATTTTATATTTTAATGATTTTTCATTTGTATGTCTGTGTGTTTTTGCAGGCATTGAATTCATAGTGGGGACCTTAATACTGCTATACTTGTGAGTGTCATGGACTCTAGCTCTCCTCGTCACGAACTTTGAGTTTGTTATTGTCACGGACTTTTATTTTGACGTCACCATTCTTGATCCGGGTTCTTTTGCTCGCCGCCATCTTAGCTTGTTCAGGTGTTTGGTTTGTGCTATGATTGTGGGGTTTTTAAGAGCTTCTTTGCCTTGTGTTCGCCGCCAGATTGTCTGTGCTATTTTGCCAGCTCTCCAGCGTTTATTCTTGATCTAGTTTCTCTCCGGTTTTGACCCTGTTTATCGCATTTTGACCACGTTTTTGCCTCTCGGATTTCTACCTGTTTTTGATCTCGATTTTTGACCTCTCGCCTGTTCCCGGACTGCTTTTGCCTCATCTCCGTTGTAGTCCTGTTTGCTATCTACGACCCTTTGCCCGATTTTGACCACGAACTTGAATAAACCCCGATCTCTAAATCATTGTGATTGTCCTTCTACCGTGCATGTGGATCCACCATCCAGCAATCGCGACAGTGAGAACCTTTGTCATGTCCCCACTTTGTCTTTTTTTAGACAATATAATTGAATATAATATTATTATTGTTATTATTACTATTGTTGTTATTATTATTAATGTATTAATTACAATATGAGGCCAACGTGTAATATTGTTTTGATTGTGGAGGGGCAGGATTTTTATGGGGTGACATATTTTATATTTTAATGATATTTTAATGATTTCCGTGTGTGTGTGTGTGTGTGTGTGTGAGCTGTGCCACCGGGGGCAGTCCATTACAGAAAGACCATGTGGCATCAGGTCAAAGTCGCCATCAATATTTCCGCACTGAACGCAGATGCGCTATTGAATGCAATATCAATAACTCTCTCCATTAAAGTTACACAACAGGTGGTACGGTGGGCGTGGCTGCGGGTGGGGGAGCTTGAGGTGAGATGAGGCTCATTATTCAGGCTTTGACTTCTATCTGATGAATATTCACGGAAGGAAGGGCGTGGCCAACACATTGAATAATTTGCATCATTCTTATGCGACAAATCAAATTAACATCTGGATTAATAGTGCGCAAATATCATTGGGTGAAAATGTACTTGTTTGTGCTAGCAGTTCACATATTACTGATTTCACAAATGATTTAGTCATTTAATCATATTGCTAACGCTATTGACTGTTTACATTATAATAAATAAGATAAAGAAAGTTTTTATACCATTGGCATAACTTTTAATAATTGTGAATAATGAGTGCACGATACAACTTTCTCAATATGAGACTCTGAGTGTAAAAAAGGGGGATTATTTGTTGACAAGATTATAATTAATCAGATGAAGAAAAGTACAAGTAGAAAAGGGGAAAGGATGAGTTTCAGAAATAAAAATTTTGTGGGAGGGAGAAAGTGGAAGAAGAAATGATGGACAAAAAGAGAGACACACTGTACACAGTAGGAGAGAGACATGAAGAAAGGGAGTGAGAGATGATGAGACAGACAGACAGATAGACGGGAGAGAGAATATAAAATAAGAAAGTAAAAGAAAGGAAGAGAAAGAGAAGAATAAAAGGACAGAGGAAAGAAAAAGAAGTGAAAGAGGAAGAGAGAGAGATGAAGAAAAAGAGAGAATGAAGAGAGGGAGAAAGACAGAAAGAGAGAAGCAAAAATGAAGAGAGCAAGACAGACAGTCAGAAGATGTCAGGGATCCCACCTAGTGACGTCACGAACCTTTATGTTGAACTCTCCTTGGACTTTTATGTTGAAGCGTTCGCGCACAGCCGCCATGTTTGTGTATCCGTTTCCTGTTCCTTTGTCTTCCGGGTTTCCCAGGTGTTTCTGATCATAGTTTTGTATCTGTCGGTCGTGTATTTAAGTCCGTCTGAGTCAGCATGTTGTTGCCAGTTTGTCTGAGCTCTTTTGCCTGTCATTCTCGCGTTTTGCTATATGTTTATTCTGACCTCGATCTCGACCCCGTTTCCCGTTTCCTGGACAACTGTTGCTCGCGCGCCGATTTGGATATCGTTTGGACCTCTCGTTACGACTCTAGCTCGCCCTTGGATTCCCCTTTGTCTCGCCCTCCTCACTCCCGATTGTTTGTATTTGACCTTCTGCCTGCTTGACCTTGATTAAAGCCTTGTGGATTTCATCTCTCGTCTCCTCGTTTGAGCCAGCGGGTTCAGAACCCTAACCGCCGCTGACAGAAGAGAAGGCAGAAAAAAAGAGAAGGAAAATGAGCAAGAGGAAGACTGAGAAAGAGAAAGAAAGAGAGTAAGAGGAAGAAAATAAAGTGCAAGAAAGTGAAAAAGAGCAAGAGGAACAAAGGGGAGGCGAGCAAGAGGAAGAACATGAGAGAGAGAGAGAAAGAAAGAAAGAAAGAAAGAAAGAAAGAAAGAAAGAAAGAAAGAAAGAAAGAGAGCAAGTGGAAGAAAGAGAGAGAGAGAAAGCAAGAGGATGAAAGAGGGAGAGAGAGAGAACAAGCATGTGAGAGAGAGAGAGAGAGAGAGAGAGAGAGGGAGTGAGCAAGAGAGGGAAAGAAAAAGAGCAAGAGGAAGATTGAGAGAGTAAAAGAAAGAGTGCAAGAGGAAGAAAGAGGGAGAAAAATAAAGAGCAAGAAAGGGAAAGAGAGCAGGAGGTAGAAATGGAAAGAGAGAGCAAGATGCAGAAAGAGGGCGAGAGGATGAGAGCGAGAGAAAGAGAGAGAGAGCAAGAGGAAGATTGAGAGAGAGAGAGAAAGAGAGCAAAAGGAAGAAGAAGGGAGAAAAATAAGCAAGAAACTGAAAGAGAGCATGAGGAAGAAATGGAGAGAGGAAGAACAAGAGAGAGAGCAAGACGAAGCAGAGGGGGAGAGAGAGAGAGAGAGAGAGAGAGAGAGAGAGAGAGAGAGAGGGGCCTTGCGATTCCCGTATTTCAGTCTAGAATTAAAGGGAAGGAAGTGGTTGTTTATGGGAACAGTTACTGGTAAATCTGCCCCCGGCCCTTTAAACATGGTCAGTGGGTTTGAACGGTCAAAGCGTAAAGACACAAACACACACACACACACGAGTCAGTGTAAGGGAGCGTCTGCATGCGTGTGACCCTGCCAACGAGGCATTAATTGGTCGGTGGCGACGCCCCGTGCAGACAACTTCCTGTTCTTTGATCTCGACCCATAGTTCTACACTTTCACTGTCGCACAGGTCAGCACAACACACCCAGTAATGAGTGTGTGTGTGTGTGTGTGTGTGTGTTCCCAATTATCGTAAAGGTGAAACCACATGTTTGTAGGTACATCCCAGGCAACATGGTGCAAACACACACACACATGTATGTCCTCACCGCCTGAGGTTACAAATCTCCTATTCTATAAATAATCGTTCTGTGACGCTATTTCCAGCCGCGGATGCGTTGAAAAAACGTACATGCGTGTCGAGAAACGAGAAAAGCACATTCGGCTTTTCGCTCGCAAATCTTCGAAATTCTTCACGACCGGACATACACGTGTATTACAAGGACATTTTTTAGAAAACTCACTTTGTTTTCACACACACACACACACACACACACTGTATATTAATGTGCCTACTCTAATTTCTTGTAGTTTTAAACGTTTTTTGTCGCAAATTCTCAGCATTTGGGAAAATGTTTTTTTCTTAGAAAAAGTTTTTTGTTTGTTCTTCAATGCCAATGTAAAAAAAAAACATGCATCTATAAATAAATAAAATAAAATAAAATAGCAGTTGCACCAAAAGCTCGCTGAACTCATTCTACACTTAGGAGTCAAGAAGCTGTCAATCAAACTCTCACTAGCCAATCAGAGTGAGAGCAGTCTAAGCACCGCCCACGCGTGCTTCTCAAATAGTGGGGCGAGGCTGCAAATTGAAGGTTGTGGGTTGTGGAAGATCCTAGAAAAACGGCTTTTGTACAACTAGGATAAAGTGTAAATACACTAGGTGGCAGTAGCGCGCTCGTTGTTGTTGTTGTTGTTGTTGTTGAACAGATTGTCTCCACAATTCTAGCCAATTGGAGTAAAGACGCTCGCGAGTCAACGTGAACAAATATGTAACATGGAAAAAAAGAAAAGCATAGGAAGACAAAGAGACAAGAATAAAAAAAGAAAAGCATAAAAAGACTAGAAAGTTCCGCAAAATTAACGCACTTTAAGTCTTTTCTGTTGCACCAATGTTAATAAACATACTGTTCGTATTGAGTCAATTTGGTATTTTTTTTTCATCGTCATGGTTAATAAGACTTTTGTTTATTAGACTAATGTGCTGACAATTTTACCATCTCCGATTTATAGTTATATATACATTTATTAATTAAGTCTAAACAAGTATGCCAGGTATAATTTATTATTAAAGTCTACGTAATTTAATTGTTTTAAATAATAACAATTATTATTCTTGGCACGCAACGAAAATTGTTTTTAAATACAATTACCGAAAAGAAAAAAAAATGCTAACAAAATGTACAAAATGCCAACAAATATGAAGAATTTTAAAAAATCAAACCGTCAAAATTTTTGATCGTTTTGAATTTCGGGTCAAGTCAGATTTTGGCACATATTTTGCTACTATGAATGAAACTGGACAAAAATACAAGCAAATGTGTGTGTATGTGTGTGTGTGTGTGTGTGTGTGTGTGTGTGTGTGTGTGTGTGCAATTATTAATATTTTTAACCCTTTGTTGATTGAACCCTGAATTAATTTTGATTCAAGATGAAACAAAAAACTAAGGAACATATAAAATAATAATAATACTAATAATAATATGTTTAATATATTTTAATTGTAGCTCCAGTGTTACAAAGTGCATTAGAGGAAAGGCTTAAAATTTCAATCACCCATTTTAACACACCACCACCAAGCAACCCACCAGACAACCCTTCTCATAAACATTTGAGTAGAAATTGTAGTGTTTTCCCCCATAGACCTCCAGAACTAGCTTTTTTATGAAATTATGAAAAATGAAAAAATTGCAGCAGCTCCCCTAGTGGTCACCGAACTGGAAAAACCATGTAGCAGTTAATTGCTGCCACCTGGTGATCAAATTATGTATTACAAGTGTACACATGAATTCACAATTTTTTTTTAATTTATTTATTTAAGTTCCTGTAAACTGACAATGAACTTAACGTATCACCAATGATACATCACACATTAATGAAAAGTTACCTAAAGCACATCAGAATTTTAGCGCAGCTTGATGATGATGCAACCACACGGCAACAAACAGAAAACCAACTCCACCAATCACGAGGCCAAATGAAGAACAGCCTCTTCAGACTAAGAAAAAAAAACACACTGGGTGCGTATATAAAACTAAATAAAAATATAAAAATACAATGTCCTTTTAGCATCAAAGAAACATCAATCAATCAATTCCCGGGCGACCTGTAAGCAAACAGCGGCAAAAATATCTGCGCTGATTTGAGTCAAGCTGACAAGTCGACAACCTTGCGAGTGTCATTGCCCGACTAAAAGCCTTCCTGTCTAATTGCGCTGTGTTTAGTAACAGCAGGCCAGATGTGCACAGCATCTGCTGGCGACACAAATGTTATGACTGGGAGGCGTTTGGGCATTAAACCTCAGTGTGAGACGGAAATATATGTAAAAAATATATATATTACTAAAATGATTATATATTATTTGCTAATGGATTGAAAGTGCTTTATTCGTCCTCACAAGGGGGATATTTTACATTGTTCAACTGCTTGGAATATTGTGTAATATTTAGGGCTGTCAAAGTTAACTCGTTAACGCATGCGATTAATAAAAAAAATTATCGCGTCAAATTGTACTAATTCCGTCAATCTTTTTTTTTCACTTCCGGGTTTTTTCACCACTTCATTTTTTTTTGACGGAGAGTTACACTTTAACACATTGACAAATAAATCTGTAGATAGAACAAAAGTATTATGTGCACAGTATTTATCAAAGCTGATATCACAAAGTATGCATTTTTATAATAATGTATGTAATAAACAATGTTTTATGACCGGCTTACCCATTGTTTTTGTTAATCAAAAACAGTATATTACAGTATTTAAATGAGTGTTTATTTTGAGTTTACATTCATTTATATACATGTAAAATATACATATTACACCTCATTATCCATTATTCCAAGCTTTAGTCGTTTAATTGCCATTAATTGCGATTAATTTGGTCAGGGAAGTGCGATTAACTAGTTAAAAAAATGTAATCGTTTGACAGCACTAATAATATTATATTCTAATCATTATTAGTAGAAATATATAAAAAAACTGAAGATGTCCACTAGTTGTGGGCCAGAGTTACATAAGGCAATAACACGGGGACAATTTGAAAAAAAAAAGCCTTCTTATATGATCATTGTTTTTTCTTTCATTCTTTCTTTATTTCTCTCTTTTCTGTCGTTCTTTCTCTCTCTTTTGACTATCTGTCTTTCTCCCCGTAAACACAGCTGTTGGTGTGTGTGTGTGTCACTCTACTGTGTGTGTTTCTCCACTTCAAGGTTAAATGCATAACACAATTTTGATATGGTCCCTTGTGGCAATAATTGTCAATCATTTTCTTTCTTTTGCAATATAAAAACATAGCTGCACTTTATATAAATATATATTATTTTATATAATATTATATATAAAGAGAGAGAGAGAGAGAGAGGCCCATTACTTAAAATTCTTGAACTTAAGTTAATGTGTAAAAGTCTGCCATCTAGCGGCAAAAAAAAATGTGAAAAACGTTGGGAAAAGTAAGGTTTTTAAATAAATGAGAGCACACACACACACACACACACACACACACACACACACACACACACACACACACACACACACACAGTATATTAATGTGCCTACTCTGTTTTACACGATTTATTTATTATTCCAAATTAAAATTAAAATTGATACAATATTACCAGTACATAATAAAAGTTGAATCAAATTGGACTGGAAGTAGCGGAATATTATAAATCAGTGCCGACTCTCCATATTCATTAACTCTGGCCTGCAATAACTCTTTGGTGCCTGTAGGTGGCAGTGCAGGACCGTCTTTTCTCACACCCTTTCCTCTTCTGCAACTGGACAAACACACACACTTTCCCGATCCACATAATGAAGTTGTAAATGATTCCTGACAGCCGTGTGATGTGGGACCAGAAGTGAATCATGGGAAAATCTGTCTTCCGATTCTCAGAACAGTGCGGAATAACATCATCTATAACCTTAGTAACAACGACTTTATGTAAATATTTGAATGTGCAATGTGTGTAGATGTGTTCTGTGTGTGTGTGTGTGTGTGTGTGTGTGTGTGTGTGTCGCAATTAAATGACTGAAGCTTGTAATATTGGATATTGAGGTGTAATATGGAAATTAATGTGAACTCAACACTGAATAAACGTAAAAAAATTTGTAAAAAACAAAGGGGAAAAGTAGGTCAGTGTCACTTTGTGCCAAAGTGACAACACCTGAACTCAATGACTGTGAGCTGTGGATCTTAATGAACCACACCTGGTCTCTTGGCTCTATTCATTGCAGTTGAAAATCCGAAAGTAAAAAAAAAAAAAGCAACTGTGATTAATGGCGTGATTAAGCACTTCAAATTAATCATGTGCGTTAACATGTCAACTTTGACAGCACTAATATGTGTATATATATATTAAATTGAAAGTTTGAAGTACCCATTTTTTAAGTTACACTCAGGACAGGACATTGTGCTTTTTGTAAAAAAAATAAATAATAATAAAACTAAAACTGGAAGCACGTTTTGCCTTTATTTTGTCAGCTGAAAACAAAATAACTTAATAAATACTTAGCACTCTAACATGAAACATATGTCTTAGAATGTACATAAAGAAATTACATAAAGCTTAGAATGTCTGTTTTTAAATATAAGTGTAAGTAAATACAGTATTGTCTTTATCTAATCCCTATGAATCTACAGTGGCGGCTTGTTGAACAGAGATTTGACTAACAAGTTACGTACTTGCCGTTGAAACGTCTAAATAAGGTCGAGTCTCAGTTTTAACAAGTCCATTCAAGAACATTCAAAACACCCAGAGATCGATGAGACAAGCAAGGGTCTGTCATTAAACACTTTCACCTGCTGCTATTTAGGCGCAAAGTAATCACTCTGAGCTTCTGATCATAATGAGCCACACCTGGGTGACACCTCTCTGTGTCTATTCATTGCATTTTCACCAAACCGAAAGTAAAAAAAACTGCAACTGTAATTAATGGCGTTAAAAAACTCGATTAAGCACTTAAAATTAATCGCGTGCGTTAACTAATTAACTTTGACAGCCCTAATACAGTATATATATATTTACACTTTCGGTTTGGTGAAAATTAAATTGTTGTTGTTGTTGTATTGTTGTTGTTGATATTATTATTATTATTAATATTGTTGTTATTATGTTTTTATTACATTATATTATGATATATTATATGATCTGTTCACGTGGCAGAAGCAGACACAAACATCACCGGGAACCGTCTCTTTGACCTAAACAAAGAAGAATGTGGCCCCACGATTACTCGGCCACACACCATCCAGTTATTTCTGTCCGTTTGAGCGACTGGACATAAACTCTGAGAATAACAGGACACGCACGAGGAGCGCCACATGGGCGGACAGGTGCGGAAAAGTCCGGAAAGTAAACGAGGGGACGAAGAGAACGGTGCTGGACTGGAAATAAGCCGACGGTTACTCGGTCAATGGTTTAGCTCTGGTTAGTCTACGAATGCTAATTATTATTTAAAAAATAGATAAATATTGGACATTTTATTTTTTAAAGACGTTTTTTTCCCTAATTCGCATGGCGTCTTTGCGTTGGTTTCGAACTAAAAAAGCACTATATAAATAAACTTGAACTTGAACTTAGTCGTGTAACTGACCAACAGGATTAGAGGTCAGCGGGGTCAGGAATAGTGTTGTCACGATACTGGAAATAGCAATTTTGATACGATGCTGTGAAAAGTATCGAATACCATTTTCGATACTACGCGGAAAAACTTTTTTTTTTTTTTTGCTTTTTTCATCAAGAAAAAAATACATAACAAGAGTGGAAAACAAAAATGTGTTGGATTGAGCAATCACGAGACATTACGTTTTCGAAATAAATAAAACTGCATTGTCCAGAAGAAAAAAAACGTAAAAGGTTTTTAAAAGATTCAAAGAAAACAAAATGAGTTTGTTGGGAGCTCTCTATTCCAAACCAAAAATGTATGTAAATGAAAGAGTTCAATATTTTCTTTTTTTTTTTCCAAGAAAGCTGGTCGTGGGGTAGAAAGACGTAAATATAAGTGCAAATGTTCACTGACGTTACCAGAATTTTTACACACATTTCTAGTATTCTTATCTCGTCAAACACACACACAAACACACATACACATAAAAACACACACTCAAACAGACAGACAAGACAGACATACACAAACCACCGGGAAAACAATCACACACACACACATACACACAAAAACACACACTCAAACAGACAGACAACACAGATACACAAACCACCGGGAAAACACACACACACACACACACAAACACACTCATAGAAACAGACAAGCACACAAACAAACAAACAAAGACACACACACATACAGACAGACACAAACAAGTGGGAAAACACACACACACACACACACACACACACACTAACAGACAGACAATACACAGAAAAACAGACAAGAACACACACACACATAATCAGACAAGCACACAAACAAAAATCAAGCAAACAGTGAAAACACATACAACACACACACAAACAGAAACATACCAGCACACACAGTACACAAACAAACAAACACACTCAAACAGACAGACAACACACACAGAAACAGACAATCACACACAAACACACACACACACACACACACACACACAGACAGACAATACAGAGAGAAACAGACAAGAACACACACACACACACACACACACACACAGATTTTCAGGCCAATTCTAATTGTATTAGCTTAACATGTTGCAACACACCTTCTGGATTCAGATACGTTTGAATAAATCGTGTAATAACACACAACATCACGACGAGAAACACGGCCAGTAATAAAGTCGACGTCACATTCATTCGACACTGTGCTGCTGCTTCTTCTTCTCCTTCACCATCGACGTTCGACCAGACAGAGCAACTCCCCAAAATTGTCATCCCAGCGAGTGGGCGGGACCTCAGACCTTATCAGATGGGCCCCGCCCCTCCCAGCGTCCCAGATTGATTCCGATAATTAGATTCAGAATCTTACATAAGAGGACGAGTTCTTTTCACTTCCCCATGTTGAGGAACAAGTTGAGGAACGACATGAGCAGATGATTCACCAGACAGACACACTTACTACAACACTTGTCTTGACAATGAAAATGGCCCAGAAACACGAAAAGTGAGATTCACTCTCTGTGTTCTGGATATTTTCTCACCCAAAAACCGTCTGAAAACCTGCGTGCATGTGTGTGTGTGTGTGTGTGTGGTGTGGGGAGGGGTCATGGGAATAGGTCAGGTGTCCTGTGTCCCAGTGTGTGTACATGTGAGCGGCTTAAGTTACAATTTTCATAACAACTAAAGTAATAGTAATCATCATCATCACCATCATCATCACAATCATGTTGCTGTTGTTGTTTTTAATCAGTTATCAACAACAACAGCATAATTCATTTAACTATTTTAAAAAATATCATCGCCATCATTATATTGTTGCTTTTTTTTGATCAACAACATTATTAATTTTAGTATTATGAAATACTACAGAGAGATACACAGAGAGAAAGAGAGAGAGATAGAGATAGAGAGAGAGAGCAAGACAGAGAGGGGGGGGGCAGAAAGAGACACACAAAGAGAGAAAGAGAGACAGACAGACAGACAGAGACAGAGAATGAGAGAAAGAGAAAGAGAGAGAGAAAGAAGCCGGCAGAGAGAGAGAGAGAGAGAGACAGAGAGACATATAGATAGAGAGAGAGAGAGAGAGAGAGATAGAGACGGATAGAAAAAGAGAGAGAAAGAGAGAGACAGATGAGAGAGAGAGAGAGAGAGACACACATAGAGAAAGAAAGAGACAGAGAGATAGAGACAGACAGACAGAGAAAGAGAGAAAGACAGAAAGTGAGAGAGAGAGAGACAGATAGAGAGAGAGACACACAAAGAGAGAAAGAGAGACAGACAGACAGAGAGAGAGAGACAGAGAATGAGAGAAAGAGGCCGACAGAGAGAGACATATAGATGAGAGAAGAGAAAGAGAGAGACGAGAGAGAGAGAGAGAGAGAGAGTAGAGAGAGAGAGAGAGACACACACAAAGAGAGAGAGAGAGACAGAGAGACATATAGATAAAGAGAGAGTGATAGAGACAGACAGAAAAAGAGAGAAAGAGAGAGACAGATGAGAGAGAGAGAGAGACACACATAGAGAAAGAAAGAGACAGAGAGATAGAGACAGACAGACAGAGAAGAGAGAAAGACAGAGAGTGAGAGAGAGAGACAGATAGAGAGAGAGACAGCACAAAGAGAGAAAGAGAGACAGACAGACAGAGAGAGAGACAGAGAATGAAGAGAAAGAGGACCGACAGAGAGAGACAGATAGATAGAGAGAGAGAAAGAGAGAGACAGTAGAGAGAGAGAGAGAGAGACAGAGAGAGAGAGAGACAAGAGAGAGAGAAGAAGAGAGCACACAAAGAAGAGAGAGTGATAGAGACAGACAGAAAAAGAGAGAGAAAGAGAGAGACAGATGAGAGAGAGAGAGAGATAGAGACAGACAGAAAAAGAGAGAGAGAATAAGAGAGAGAGAGAGAGAGAGAGAGGGAGAGAGAGAGCAGATCAGCTTGAGTGAATAGTTTCCAGATGTGTAAATTGTAAACAACTGGTTTGCGATGAAGGTCTGAAAAATCTGCGGCATTAAAATAATTGAATAAAACCATAAAACCTCTCCAGACCAGAAAATAAAGACACAACCGACCATCACACACACACACACACACACACACACACACACAGACACACAAGCCGTCAAGACTTGGAATTCTCCCAGTGTATCCGGAAGAGAATCATCCGGTCGTCCCCTTTGACTCGCTTTGAAGTTTGTCACACACACACACACATCGCGAATGTGACGGCATTATCGTCCGAGACGCTGCGTGTGTGTGTGTGTGGAATATTTGTCCTCTCTGTATGGGCTTTGCTCCGTGTATTTGGAGGGCACATTCCCAGGCTGGGCGTTGGGATTCTCTCCGACTCTGTTTCCCACACAGAGCTGACAGGAGGCCTTTTGTTCCGGCTCCGGCCGCGGGGGAGATAGTGCTCAGCTCGCCTGTCCCACCAGAGTCCACTGCGTATTAGTCCCAATCTACATCTACATCACACCTTTAGTCGTACCACACCAGGATCCGCACTACTAATGTCAACATCCGCTTCCTACGGCCAATGGGGGAAAAGAAAACTCAAACTCGGTCAGCCAATGTCAATAACACAACAGAAATAAACAAAGCACTTTTGGTTTTTGTTGAGAAAAGTAAGGAACAAGTTTTGAAGACAATGACCCAACTCAACTCAACTTCATGTATCAAGCACCTTAATTTCAACTTCTGAGTTGGCCAAAGTGCTGTACACACACCAGTACAAACTCATTACAACAATGAGTTCTAAAACAGATATAAAACAAAGGTATGACAATGTTGTGTGCTTCACTTCAAATTAATCGCATGAGTTAACGCGCTAATTTTGACAGCCCTTGTATATATCTGTATTATTCGGAATCTACATCACACCTTGAGTCGGATGTTGACATTATTTGAAATATATTTGAAATATAATATAATATAACACAACAGAAATAAACAAAGTGCTTTGGTTTTTGTTGAGAAAAGTACGGAAGAAGTTTTGAAGACAATGACAAAGTTGTGTGCCTCACTTCAAATATATTGCATGAGTTAACACTCATGCAATATACATCAATATACTCAATATACATCACACTTTGAGCCGTACCACACCAGGATCCGCACAAATAACGTCAACATCCGTTTCCTACGGCCATTGGGGAAAAAAACCCCAGAAAAACTCAGTTAGCCAATGTCAATAACACAACAGAAATAAACACTAAAGCGCTTGATTTTTATTGAGAAAAGTATGGATGAAGTTTCGAAAGAAAAGTCTCGACCAAACCCAAAATATCGTTGAAACAAGTGCCGGATAATCGAGTTTGGGAGTCGCCAGTGGAAACCTAGCACTCGTAGGTCTTTAAAATAAAATAATAATCTTGCAAAATAATAATCTGAGTAACATTTAATCCAGATGGCACGGGCTGGAGAACAAAGGCTGCTCAGTTTCATCATGACAACAAGCTTGTGAGGTTCGAACCCGGACTTGTGGTCACAGCCAATGGGAAGCGGCCAAAGCTGCGGTGGAGAGCGAGTGCGTTTAACGGAACGTGCAACGTCAAACACATCGAGACCTCGGACCAAATCAGCCCAGAGAAACTGAAGGATTGGATTAGTGCTCAGCAGTGAAAAAGAAATCTGGTTCAATCACCGGTAAAAGTTGTGATCTAAAGTAGAAAAAAAAAAGAATAATTATATATTATAAGAATATCTAATAGATATATTAGAATCTACTGGAATATACTGTACAATCTTGTACAAAACTGTTATTAAAAATTTCAAAGAAAACCGAAAAAAAAAATGTGAGTATTAGGAAATTATATGCGGAGTGATTTGCATGATTGACTCGCTGATTGTTGGACCAAATATCAAAGGAATTATTGCAATAATCAAACTAAGCGGTCTTGAAAATGAGGAAAATTACACAAATCTGTGATAATTCTACATTTATTATTAGATTTCAAAATGTATCTTTTTTTTAGCCAGAACCCTGTGATTGAAAAAGTGAAAAATATTTCCATTCAACAATTAAATTTGTAGTGAACACAAAATTATTCTGCATTTTTTTCTGCATACAGACTTTGTATTCTATTAGTACAGATGTTTAGGCTCCTGACTTTTGTTTTAATCTGCACAGGTTTTAGTTGTACACATTAATATTTATTACCACCTCAAACCTTTAATATTTAAACATTAATAGTTGCTCGTTTACACTTTGACCATTAAATGATGAAATTATCAAATATTTTGATCTTATTGATCTAAATGTTATTAAATATTGCTTTTATTATGTGTAATTAATAATAAAATATTAATGTTATATGTGTACATCTGCAAACAGGCCCTAAAAATAGCAAGTAAAACTCAGTTTTCTGTATTATTCATAATAATAATAATTAGAAAATCTTTCTTATGAATGTATTAATAGTTGTGGATTTAATCTAATTTAATTTAAATAAAAGTTGTCCATACCTGGCTAGTTTCTGTTTTTTTTTTTTTTTTTT
>CM051493.1:14014764-14057264 GCA_028031935.1 Paedocypris micromegethes
TTCCAATAGAAAATCTTGACAGAGAGAATAATAAGCAAAAACTACACAAGTCTATAAAACACAGTTTCTAATAAGGTTAAACCAACCATTTTTATTGCTCATCACTGACCCATAAAAACAAGAGGCATAAACTACTGAAGAAAACCTTTTTTTCTAATGCCTACAGATGTGTTACAAATCTCTTAAAAGTAAAAAATTCAGATGCGCTTGTCTTTCTGGTAACTACAGGCTTTAGTATAAATGTTTTGGCTGTTCCGTCTTTACTTTGCAGATTCAACTTTAGAATTTGACTTTTTTTTAAAAAAGACTTCATTGAGTTGTTGCAAGAGAAAGAAAGTAGAGAACAGTGAGGCGAGTTTGTCAATATGGCCACTAGGGTGTTGTATTAAAATTGCATTAACCATCAAGTTAAGTGGCACACCCAAACCTGGAGCAGGGGGCAGCTTTAAGGGGTCTTGCTCAAGGACACTCCGTTGTGAAACCCACCAGGCCAGGATTCAAACTTTCAATACTTGGGATTCAGGTTCAACTCCTTACTGCTGAAGCGAAGGCCAATTCCTGAGCCCAAATCAAGTTGTACACAGCAAAATCCATCCATTCTGCTTAAACAGGGCCAGGAACTTCAACAAGCCGCCTTAATGCCCAGAATTCCTTCTTCCAGCTCTTCTGGTGGGATACCAAACTTTTCTCACCCTCCTCTACTTGCCCATGCCCAAGGACTTGGGAATCTGGAACGCTGCTAGAAGGCATCGAAAACCATTGCGTATCAGTTGACTTCCCTCAATCTAGAGACGCTCCAGCTCTACTCAAAGCTCCTCCGAGTGATCCAGCGAATCTCTAAGGTTGCACCCAAGAAAATGACACTGAAGTTGATCTCTAGAATGCCGCAAAGACCAAAAACATGTAAAGATTTACCTTAAGATTAGTGTCCCAAACTACAGTGGTTGATATCACAACAGTTTCTAACCATTTTTTGAAGGCAAGGTCCTTCTAAACCAAGTAAAACTTGCTGAGGTGACTTGCTCAAGGACACTCTGTTGTGAAACCCACCAGGCCGGGATTTGAACTTCCAACACTTGGGTATCGGGTACAATTCCTTACCGATGAACCAAAGGCCAATTCCTGACCCCAAATCAACTTGTACACAGCAAAATTCATTCATTCTTCTTAAACAGGGCCAGTTGAGTTCAACAAGCAGTCTGAATGCCCAGAATTCTGGTGGGATACCAAGACTATTCACAGCCTCCTCTACTGTACATGCCCAAGGTTTTGGGAATCTTGAATGCTGGTAGAAGGCATCGAAAACCATTGCGTATCAGTTGACTTCCCTCAATCTAGGGACGCTCCAGCTCTACTCAAAGCTCCTCCGAGTGATCCAGCGAATCTCTAAGGTTGCACCCAAGAAAATGACACTGAAGTTGATCTCTAGAATGCCGCAAAGACCAAGAACATGTGAAGATTTACCTCAAGATTAGCGTCACAAACTACAGTACCTTCGAGTGATCCACCCAATCTTTAAGGTTGCACCCGAGACAGTGATACTGAAGGTGTTGTCTTCCAGGATCTCAAGGATGCCCCAAAGACCAAGAAGATGTGAAGATTGACCTTAAGATTAGCGTCACAACCTATTGATATCACAACAGTTTCTAACCCTCGTTCTCAACCAAGAGCAATGGACATGACCTTGCTCTTCCATGTCCAAACAAGAGCTTCATTACTAAATTCACGGAACAACTTACCTCTCCACCACATCATCTCCACTCCAACACGTCAGCTCGTCGACACCCATCTCTCCTTCACATAAGGCTTCAGGTAGGACAGAGAAGAAAGACTTGTATCTGGAGATGTAGCTCATGAACTCCCTAAAATGGAAATACACCAATTAAATAATAAAACAGGAGACGTTTCAAACACATCCAATTTCTAGAGTTTGACTAAACACATTTACAACAATTAAATAATAGAAATAATAGAAACAATAATTAGAATAATAATTAATTTTCAATAGATTTTTTTAAATGGATATAAAGAATTAAAATATTACTAGTGTTCTTAATGCAGACTTTATTTTCTGCAAATTTGTTGAGCTATTAGAACTATTTTTCTCAGAAACAAAGCCAATTTCCTTTCTGCCCAATCAATTGTTGATCGGAATAATAATCCATTAATTGTACAGAGCAATAACAGATAATAATCTGGAAATGAATAATCAAATAAAAAATCTGGATCTTTAACACTCAGGATGTCTTCACACCAGTTATGGTTTTTGTAAGATAGATCAATTCGCTTTAACGCGATTTGCTAACACGCTGCCTTTTCCGCAAGCAACCTAAATATTTTAAACTAAGCTACACGTGTGCTAAAATATTCGTTTGTTGGACAAAAATTGTCACGTGAGAAGCGGGAAAACAGGAAGTTAAGGATTAGGATTTATTACGTTTCTATTGTGAGAGATTCCTGCAACTTGGGGACTTGAGAGCTGGAGCCAATCCCAGCAACTCTGAGCCTGAAGGCGGGGCACACACTCCAAATTGGTGACAAACCAATCACAGAGCGGGACACACTTTCACACTAGACATTTTCCAGACTCTAATTCTCCAGCATGTTACGTCCTAAGTTTAGTATTTTTTATTTATTTCTTTTTTTACGAAAGGAGCGCATCTTTTTCTTACAGCTAGCATGCAGGGAGATGAGAGAGTCCAGTTGTTTAATCTTCTTTGAACATCAGATAAACAAAAAGCAACTAAAAATACTAGTTAGTTACAGATATCTTGCTTCCAAAATCTAAAATTAGCTTGTATTCTCCTTAAATGCAGATTTTTCTCTCTACCGTAGAGCCGCCATCTTGAAAAATCCCACACATTTTCGTAATCATTTCGTACATTTATTACCAATAGTTTATCATTTATAAAAAGTTTGTGTCTGAATTTATGGCACGGATTAGATGGATTACATTTGTAAGTCGGGGTACCACTGTACGTCCTTTTAAGTTGGTTTAAAAAAATTCACCGTCTTCTGAATTCCGAAATTTGAAAGCTCTCTTACAGCCAATCACACAAGGCAGAAGTGAACACACCCTGAGCAGAGGTGGAGGATTACGCGAAGATGGGTGGGGACGAAATCGAAATTTAAGACATGAGCACAGTTCTTCTTCTTGACAAACATCGGGACACATGCCGCCATTGGAAAACTAGGCAATTTTAGTAGACGTAGTCATGCTTACCGTGCAACCTTTTTCAGAGTTCTACCTCTATCACGCTTGGAGGTTTTCAGAGGAAGTGAACTGAGAACGGTCAACACCCCAGTGCAAAACAACGGATCAATCCAGAGGAGGATGAGGCAAGCAAATCGGAAGGGAGAACAGAGAGACGGAAGACAAAACAGAAAAATGAAGAACAAAACAGGGGACGGGACGGTGAGAAAGGGAACAAAATCATGACAATGAAATAAAACGGAATCCCTCATGCGCATGCGATTTCAGAACCTGATGGGGAGATGGAACAATAGACATGAGCACGGAACCAAGATACCGGATTTATTTTTTCGATATGAGAAAACGCTGCATAACACAATGTGTTATTTTACCAAATAAAATAAATTATGCAACAACACAATACAAATCACCTAATGCAAATTCATGTAAAGCATATACAATTTATTACAAATAATATATTAAAGCATCCAGAATATGTATACGGTATTTAATTTGTTTAAAAATGAATAACATGTACAATTTTACAAGCGTACAATTTTACAACTTGCACTTTTACAAGCATTGTGTTTATGCTTGTAAAAATGCAAATGTAAAAAGGAAACAATGAAAACAAACTACAAAGATTTTAATAAATCTTTCTTTATATTTTCATTAGTATTTTCTATCTTTTTTATTTGTGTTTATCTCTTAATTCTGAGCCTCAATATGCAGAAGATGAAGTCATCATTGTGGTGAAAAAATTCTCCCAGACTAAAAATCACTTTTCAAAAAAAAAAAAAAAAAGTACTATATATAAATATAGTTTTTTTTTTTTGCTGGAACAGCAATAGTGCCAGTTCCAGCGTGGCCAATGCCAGAAACCCACTCTACGATGGTTTTGTGCCGTGTTTGAGGCCAACACGAATAAAACTACACTAGAATAAAAGTGCAGGAGTGCGTTTTCAGGAGTTCTTGATGTTCGTCCTCAAAGGTCAAAGTGGCGTGTGGCGCATAAAATACTATTATCATAACAAATGGGTTTAAAAATATAGTATTTGATTCTTTTTAATAATAGACAATACATATTTAGGATCAAATTAAATAATCACATTAAGGTAAAAACAACAAAAGAACAAATGTGCAATGAAATGTGTCCTTAAATATTTACCATATTTTATTGTACTTTTGATTAATCCCATATGTTTTACTTACCATAAAACAAAAATTCCAGAAGTATTAACCAGAAAATAGCTAATACTAGTCAGGCCTATTTAAATACATTTTTTTAAATAAGTAACGACATCAGTGCTGGAGATCAGGACTAACCTGTGAAGATGCCCCAGCATCCCGACCTTATCAGCCCCATGAGCTTCCTGAGATCTGTTGGCAGGTGGAGTGGCGGGAAACGATCTGATAGTGGAGGATGACGTGTTTGAAAAGCGGCCGCACACCTTATCCACCTAAAAAACAGCGGAAAAGGCCGGAAAATGGACGACATGAGATAACTCCTGTAGATCAATAACTGGAGAAAACACAGATAAAAGGTCGGAAGTGTCACTAAAACGCAAACGCGGTGATGTAATGAGTGATAAAGGCATCTGGAAAATTTATAAAAGTGTATGGTTACAAAAAACTCCAAAATGTCCTCACAAGGATATGAAAAAACTTGGCAATGTAAAAAATACTGCAACAGGCTAAATAAAATAGTATTTGAGTTAAGAATGTAGGACAAATTCTATTAAAAAGTGTGCGTGTGTGTGTGTGTGTGTGTGTGTGTAATCTCATTAGAGGATATTGCTGATGGAGGAGTTATCTCAATCTGCATTTCACTCAGAATCTGCACCTCCTTCACCTCCGTCTCTTCCTCTTTCACACACTCTCTATATCGAATCAATGGAACTTCATCCCACTAAAAGCTCCAGCAGACGACACCAGTGCATTAGTCAAAGCCGAGCCGATTCAAATCTCCAGCCTCGGTCACCTTTGCAAATAACTACTCTGGTCGGCATTAATAAATGTGTATCTGCTCCTTGATTCGTCATTGCAGAGGAAGCGCAGAAGTGTGGAATGAGATGCTCAGAATGAACAACAACAAGGTAACATTAGTAGAGCAGATTGCAGATGTACAGATTTTTATACGTATAACAAATTTACAAATTACATATTTGCTTGTACTCGTACTCTTCATTCTCCTCGTACAACATAGTCTTAGAAAGACAATTTGCCATTTTGGGGCCAATTGAAGGTGTAATATCTTGCTATTGAGATGTAAGATATTTCAAAAGTTTATATGTCCTCCTACAGCTGTTTTTTTTTTTTGCATTTGTACAGTTTTAGTATTTTAGTTTTTTTTTTTTATTGGACACTTCAAACCCTTCTTTAATCACCCCACACACGGCTTTTAAACATTTTTTTTAACATTTGTATTGTATGTTGTATTGTCAGTTTTTTGTTGCTTAAATGTTGTACACACACCCCTTCTTTAGCATCATCTCTTGCCCCCGCCCCGTTCTTTAAAATGCGGGACAGGTAGAAAAAGCAATTCACTACGTGTCATACCATGTATGAACATATACATACGTGACAAATAAAATTTGGATTTGGGATCTGTGTATTGACGCGTTAAAGGGCAGAACAGCTGATTTCACTGTTTAACTAAATACAACTAGGGTGATATATGTATTTTTTTTTTTTAACCTTTTTTTGCACTTCCTGTCTACAAACAAAATTGTCCGAAGGCCAGATTGAAGTTATGACTTCCTATCTCAAAATTATGACTTCAATTAATGTCTTTATAACGACAGATAACGGTACATTTATTTACATAGTAATATTTTTGATAATTCCTTAATAATTCTAGTATTTGCATTGCTTTATTTATTTGAATGTTCATTTAAATCTTTGTAAATGCACTTTATAAAAGAGATATAAAATGAACTCAATAGTCGGTTTGAAAAAATGACAAAAAAAGCAACAAACGTACTAAAAACACTAAATATTTCAGAACTGTCAAATGGCAAATTCGTTCTGCATGATCATTTTGAAGCATTTTTACACACACACACACACACACACACCACCACACCACACACACACACCACGCACACCCACACACACACACACACACACCACCTAAACACACACCGGCTCAAACTGGCGCACAAGTCGGAAAAATAATCATATTTGCAACTAAGTCTCTTTAAATCAGTTAATGAATTTACTTTCTAAACTACAGCCTTTAAAACCACCGGCTTTTAATGCGGTAAAACCAAATACGTTTCATAGCAACGTTTTTAGCAAATCCAAAACAGGGGTTTAAGATTTGAGTCCATGTGAAAACCACAAGCCTTATTTTGCTTCAAACAGAAGAGTCAAATAACGTTCTGGACATTATACAAGGGTAAAAAATGGGTTATGGTTTTTAATATCAGAACATTTAATAAAATTAAGCCCATGACATAAAACAATAAAAAGCACAACCATGTTTTAAACGTAAGATATAATGGAAAAGTGCCTAGCTTTCTTGAAGGGAGAAATGGATTATGGGAATGATACAAATATGTAGGAGTGCTGGGAAAATATTTTGACTTATTTTGCCGCATTCTGTGCAAGTTTATTGATTTATCCACTTTTGTAAATATTGTTTGTCCCTCTTTTCGACTACGTAACAGCATGAGAACCATCGTTTCCTTGCAAATAAACCCAATGGCGAACGGGAAAACACAGGTTCTTAGTCAATGTCAAGCATTTTATCCTAATTGTGCTTGCTTTCTATATTTTTTCATTTAAATTACAATAAAAATGGCAAACAACCATATTTAAATCATAGTGGCAATTCCACATATCTGCAATCATGTCCAGCAATAAAACTGTAGAATTCTGAGATCTATCTTGTAATTAACAGTATAGATTTTGTTTTTATATATATAATCAAAAAATGTTGTTTGTACATAAATGATCTTTTTCACATAAAATAAATTCTATAAAAAAAAAAAAAAAAATACAAGCAGATTTTATTCTGGTCTACCATCACTTTTGGATTAAACAGACTACTGTAATTGCGTCATTGAGCTGCTTTTTGGGAAAGCGTTTTCCAGTCACTAAATTACCAAAATGAGAGCTCGAGAAACAAGATGCCTTTTAATTTAAAAATAACAAGCCACAGTTCTGGACAGGTTATACTTTTAAATTCTGAGTATATACTGTACCTACCTACTCACCCTGTGGTCTGTCTGTCTTTCCCTTTCTCTCTCACTCTATCTGTCTGTCTGTCTCTTTATAGCCCCCCCCCTCTCTTTCTCTCTCTCTTTGTGTCTCTCTCTCAATCTCGCTCCTCTCTTACTATATGTTTCTCTCTTTTTCTAACACTATATCTCTCTGTCTGTCTGTAGTCTGTCTGTCTGTCTGTCTCTCTCTCTCTCTCCTCTCTCAATCTCCCTTCTCTCTGACTATCTGTCTGTGTCTGTTTCTTTCCCTCTCTCTATATCTCTGTCTATCTGTCTCTCTCTCTCCTCCATTTTTTTCTCTGTCTGACTGTCAGTCTGGTTTTTTCTTTCTTTCTTTCTTTCTTTCTTTCTTTCTTTCTTTCTTTCTTTCTTTCTTTCTTTCTTTCTCTCTCTCTCTATCGCTCACTCACTCTCACTCTCCAGCTCTGTCTGTCTGTGTCTCTCAAACACACATTCTCACTGTCTCTGTCATTTTCTCTCACTATCTGTCACATCCTCTCTGACTTTCTCTCTCTGTCCCTCTCTCACTCTGTTTGTCTCTCTCACTTTATGTCTGTGTGTGTGTGTGTGTGTGTGTGTGTGTGTGTGTGTGTGTGTGTCAGCCGTACAGTCCACCACCACCGTTAAATCGTCCTCCCGTATAAGGGGGTGCGGATCGGACCACCAGACTGTCTGACTCAGCAAGTGTCACGCTCTCTTTCCTTGCCTTCGTTCTCCTGAGCTCTGAAAATCTCTTATTTCTCCTCACGTCGCTCCATAGTTCACCATGAACATCGATGATTTACACGCACATTTTGTCTTTCGGGTCACTTATGAATTGAGGTCTGGTTTTCCCAGGAAGGCGGCAGTACATGTGAGCATTCTTAAAAAATTACATAAATATATTTAATTCTGAAATGCTCTGAAGACAAAAAAACCTCAACGTTTTATTTACAGTAATTTTGAATGAAATGAAAATGAAAGATTCCCTTTACAGAAGGAAAAAAAGATGAAAGGAAAAAAAAGAGATGGAGACTATGAAAGCTAAATAAACTGAGAAAGATTAAGAAGAAATAAAGAATGAACATTAAAAAGGAGAGATGCTCTTAAAATGAAAAGGAAGATTATTATTCCTAAATAAGAAAGAAAATGAGAAAATAGACAATACTACTTTTATGCGACAAACACAAGATTAGTAATAATCACATGATAATCTAAAGATAGACAGCCTCCCATTGAGAAGGATGTTCTCCCGGTTCTTTCTTGGGTTTCTCCGGTTTCTTTTCCAGAGTCCAGAAACATAGTGGAAGAAAAAGTGAGAGTGTGAATGTGTGTGTCTGTATGTCATGGTTTGTGATTGGTCGACCAACAATCCACTGTGAGCCCCGCCCTCAGGCCCAGAGCTGCTGGGATTGGCTCCAGCAATGTTAAGAAAACCAAATGGAAGATGAATAATCTGTCACGGATTCCGTAGAGAAGTAAAGGCGAGTTTCTACGCTGAAGCCACAAAAGAACATTTCAATCTTTTTTTTTTTTTTTGTCCTCTTAAGTCTCGATCTAATTCCTCCCGAATCCCAAACCTCGAGCTCAGCCAAAGGCGTTCGGCAATCCAAACTCTCCGAACGCAAACACTACGAGGAATGTTTAAACGAGCGGATTCCTACAATATAACCTCACCAACTTACAACGCAAATATGCCTTGACACTTTCTCATTTCCTCTAATTACTCATCTCAAACGGAGCGTAGGCCGCGAGGTATGTAGAGTTCCAGTGCATTCTGGGATCATTTCCTGAATTCGTAAACGTGTTCACGCGAACGATTATGAGGTATTAAAGGACAGAGACGACGCCTATGAAGAATCTCAGGGATGAAAAAAACGAGTGGCGGGGATTCCTCTTTCACGACGGTAATTCTCCGAGTCAGACTGGAGGGAGAAAAAACGAAAACGTCTCCTCGGAGGGTCGCAAACACGGTGAGGTAACGTGTTCCTCACTTTTTCCCCTTCATCTGAGGGCTGAACGGATGGAGGGATGAGGTCACAAAACAAATACGGTGGGGGAAAAAAGTCTCGGTTTGAATTGCTGATAAACCTCAGGTCTTATGATATTTTGATAACCGACGTCATTTTTTTTTCATATTTGGCAATACATTTGAGCTTGCTGACATCAGAACACACATAAACAATACAGTTTCCCGCTCTTTCCCGCCCTCTGCTACAGATAATGTCTGAAGTAGAAGTAATTAAATGATTTAAGACCTCTTTCACATTACTTCATACTAAAGCATTTATAGACCGAAAGAAAAAAAAGAAGAAAAGAAGAAACGAGAAGGTAAAAGTGAGAACAAAAGAAAGAGGGAAGGAAAATAACAGGAAAAAGCAAAGAAAGAGAGAAAAAATGAATGAATGAATGAATGAATGAATGAATGAATGAATGAAAGAAAGAAAGAAAGAAAGAGAATGAAAAGAAGAAACAATAACGTGAAAGAGAGAACAAAATAGATAGGAAAGAAAATAATAAACAATATGCAGTTGAAATAAGTAAGAAAGAAAGAAAGAAATAAAAAAGGAAAGAAAGAAATGAGAAGGCAAAAGAGAAAACAAAATAGAGGGGAAAAGAAAATGAGAGAAAAGAAAGAAACAAAGAAAGAGAGAAAAATGAATGACAGAAACAGCATAAGGATAAATGAGAAAGTAAAAAAAAGAACAAAATAGAGAGGGGAAATGAAAGGCAAATGAAAGATTTAGAAAAAGATGCAGTTAAAATAAGAAAAAATAAAGAAAGACAGAAAGAAAAAAAGAAAGAAAGAAAGAATATAAAAATAGCGAAACTGCAAGACGGAAAGACATTTGATAAATGCACAAGAAAGAAAAAAGAACGATGGAAAAAGTGAGAGATAAAAGGGAGAGAGAGAGAGAGAGAGCAAACAAGATATGGAACAAAAAAAGAAAGATGAACAGTCAAAATGAGAAAAAAGATTGAAAGGAAGAATGAAAAAAAGGAGAGACAGTGGAAATAAAAATTACAACGAGAAACGGAAAAAAAAGAAAAGAGAAAAAGATGAGTGTGAGAAAGGGGGAAGAAAAAAGAGAGAGGGAACAAAAGAGTTGTCTCCTTCTAAAGAGAAAAGAAAGACAAAAAACAATAGAAAAAAAAACGAGAATGGACATCTTGTACATTGTGTTCTTATTGTGCTATTTATCTCAGGGGTCTTGTGTTTTATTATCTAAAAGCACAAGCTACTATTACAATTCCAGTGTGACCAGAGTAAACAGAGTCTGAGTTAAACTTCCGAGGAAACAAAGAAAGTAAGAAAATGAGACTTTACAAGATAGCGAAACAGTGAGATGGCAAGAAATTTGGAAAATGCACAAGAAAGAAAAAAAGAACGATTGAGAAATTGAGAGATAGAAAGAGAGAGAGAGCAAACAAACAGGATATGGAACAAAAAACAAAAGATGAGCAGTTAAAATGAGGAAAAAAGATTGAAAGGAATAATGAATGAAAAGAAAAAGTCTTTGTCAAGAAAAAGCTTGTTTTGGGCTGAAAATGCCATTTTTTGCGGCATTTGGTAAAAAGAAAAGAAAAACTAACACTTAGCAGGGGCTAAAGAAGGTTAGAACTAAACACAATTATTAATATTGTAACAGACATAGACAACAGACACAAAAAGTATCTGGTAGATTAGTGCTAATGGCTAATGACTGGAAACAAAGACATTTAGACGAAAAACACAAACAAGAAGTCGATACCAGGGAAGAAACACAATTAAAACGCTCGGCCAGGCACATTGACACAATGAAAACACATGTAAAAGACAAGTAAAGCCAAAGTAAGTAAAGAAAGAGTAAAAATCTTGTTTTAGGCCTAGAAGACACTACGAAACGATGGAAAAAATCAGCTTTAGTGAGAAATTTTGACTTTTGCATAATGTCCTGCAAAAGGTTTTCAATGTCGCCAAAACAGCATTTTTTGAACCAACTCTTCTATTTCTGGGCTATGAGGAGACAGAGTCAACCTCAGGGTATGTGGGTGTGATGAGGGGAGACACACTCTTCATCAGAAGCCAACCAATCATTGAGCAGGACACACATTCATGATCAATTTTGAACGTGTCTTTGGATTTTGGAAACACTACCGAACCAAACCTTAAAACACCACTGTAAGTGATTTTAGAGATAGTGAGATTTATATACAGTCGACTCCACTTAATTGGGACACTGGTCCAAATTAAAGCTTAATTGGGCCCCTAAAGTCCAAATCATATCTCAGAGCGCAAATTTTGCTGCTTTATTGGGACAAAATAGAACTAAAAATTAAAAACTGATATTAAATAATAAATGTTGTCTTTTTTTCTTACAACATGAATTAACTTGTTAATAAATTCATAACTAAAATAAAATTTTCTTGCATAGAATTATTAATTAATTATGATAATATTAGTTTAAAAATCAATACATCTTATTAAATGATAATTTTGATGACATTTTACATAGAATTGAGATGTTTTTCAAATTTGACAAAACCTGAAACAAGAGATGTCAAGTCAAAATTTCTCATTTTAAGAACACAATGCTTCTCAATTTAAGAAGCAACTACTTTTTTTTATATTAAAGCCGAGAGCAAGTACTTACATGTAGAAACGAATCTTCCGCGTAACTATGAAGTCAGATTAGTGCCAAAATTATCAAACGTACATTGCAAAGAAAGGAATGAAAAAGCTTCACATTTTTCACTTGCAATTCCATTTGTTTTTTTTTTTTGCATGCAATCTTTACAATTTTGTTGGAAACTGATTTTATTTTTGCCTACAGATTTTTTCCTTTCTTTTTTTTTTTTTGGCACAAGCTTCACGGGGCTTACTCTGATTGGCTGCTAGCAAAAAATAATAAACCAAGCATAAATGTCAAGCATTTCTGTTCACTTTTTGGAAATTTGCGTTTGATATTTTTTGCCACTGATCTGATTCGATGTCAAGCATTTTCGTTCTTTTTGTAGAAATTTACGTTTGATAGTTTTGCCACTAATCTGATTCCATATGTAACAAGATTTTTTTGTCTTGTTAAAGCAAAATCTAACCAAATAAAACTTTCTCACCCCTTCAGCAGTGAATTTTACTAGATTTAGAGGTTTTTTTACTCATTTAGTTTTTTATATTTTTGCATTTTTCATGTGGATTTTTTTGCAGTGTGGTTCAGAATTTGAACAGTCCAATCAGAAGCTTTAGCAAAGGGCCACTTTAAAAAAAAAAACAATGGTCAGTTCAGAATTTAACAAGAATCCGCGACAATGACATGAATGTGGACAGCGCGCAAGACATATGCATAAATGTCATTAGCCGTAAGCTATCGCGGGACACATGCGTATGACACCGGATCCGCTGGGATTTAAACCCCACGCCCTCCACACCAGCACCGCAGAGATGTAAACGGATAAGCCAGTGGTCTCCGTTTACCCTCGCCCCCCCGCGGCTGCTCCATAGACGCCCTTTAGACACGCCCGAGGGCAGCCAGCGCTGTCAGCACCCACCGCGTCTCGACAGACCCCTAAAACACGACACCACATCCACACGCCGCACTCACAGAAACACACATGATCACAGTCCTGTCAGCTAAACCACCCCATCTACAAACTAATAAACACTCAAATATACACACATGAACCAATCAAAAAAAAAAACTGCATTATAAAGTATACTTGGTGTGTGTGTGTGTGTGTGTGTGTAATGGCATTTAGGTCAAAGTGGGGCCCCGAAAGGTTTTTATATAAATTGGGGGTCTATCAGTACTTGTAAGGACCGTTGCCAGGTCCCCATAATCAAGACTTGCACAAAATATAAAATACGCAAATTACTGTGACATTTTGAACCAGTGGACTCCTAAAACACGACACCACATCTACACGATGCCCTCACAGAAACACACATGATCACAGTCCTGTCGGGAAAACCACTCCATCTTTAAACTAATAAACACTCAAATATACACACATGAGCCAATCAAAAAAAGAAGAGCATAAACCTGCTATAAAAAAGTATACTTGGTGTGTGTATGTGTAAAATGGAATTTAGGTCAAAGTGGGGCCCCTTAACGGCACGTTTTTATATAAATTGGGGGTCTATCAGTACTTGTAAGGACCGTTGGCAGGTCCCCATAATCAAGACTTGCACAAAATATAAAATACGCAAATTACTGTGACATTTTGAACCAGTTGACTCCTAAAACACTACACCACATCTACACGATGCCCTCACAGAAGCACACATGATCACAGTCCTGTCGGGAAAACCACTCCATCTATAAACTAATAAACACTCAAATATACACACATGATCCAATCAAAAAAAAGAAGAACAAAAACCTGCATTATAAAGTATGTGTGTACTGGCATTTAGGTCAAAGTGGGCCCCCGAATGACAGGTTTTTTATAAATTGGTGGTCTATTAGTACTTGTGAGTACCGCTCAAAAATCGTGGAAGTCTTATTTAGTCACTGGGACTGAGCATCTTTAAAATTCTTCTATAATGGCACCACGTGAAAACAATGCATATGAAAAAACGAGCGAAAGGGCGTAGTTTTGGCATACTCGACATAGAGCCTTACTGTGTAAACTCACGGTAGCGGTTATATTGGCCTCGTGGAGCTGAGCGTAGGAGCAGAGGCCCTGCAAGGCCAACTCAAAAAAAGTAAAAAAGTGACTATCAGTACTTGTGAGGACCTTTCGCAGGACCTCATAATCAAAACTTGCATTAAATTATAAAATACGCAAATTATTGTGACCTTTTTAACCTTGAAGTGGCGTGGTTTGGCGTACTCAACATACTGTGTAAACTCACGGTAGCGGTTATCCTGGCCTCGTGGAGCTGAGCGTAGAGTATGGCCTCCTCCACCTGGGCTCGGAGGCCCAGCAAGGCCAACTCAAAAAAAGTAAAAAAGTGACTTTTTGACTACCATATACTATCATAAACTATTATTGACTCTATACATTTTGACTACCAAAATATGATTTTGTGACTATCAGTACTTGTGAGGACCTTTCGCAGGTCCCCATAATCAAAACTTGCATAAAATGTAAAATACGCAAATTATCTTGACCTTTATAACCGGAAGTTAATTTGAAGTGGCGTGGTTTGGCGTACTCAACATACTGTGTAAACTCACGGTAGCGGTTATCCTGGCCTCGTGGAGCTGAGCGTAGAGTATGGCCTCCTCCACCTGGGCTCGGATCCCCAGCAAAGCCAATTCTAGGTTGTGCGCTCCAGCCACGATGTGTGAGAGGTCCTGCAGCACCGTGATGTACCGTCTCCACGGGTGATGGAGCTCGGCCAGACCGGCCAGACATCCTCGCATCACGTTCAGACAGTAGCCGCCGCAGGCTCGGATCAAAGTGAGTCCGCGGCAATGCGAGCAGTAGTGCATTCGCACCAGAGCTCGTGCGCAGTCTTTCGATAGCTCCGCCTTTTCCGTGATGTTGATGACCTCTGACCCCACCGACAAGGCCAAGCTGAGAACCCGGCCTGACCGCAGAGCCCTGGCCAGCTCCTCCGCCATCGCCTGGGGGTGTGGTCCAAACGGGTTGACGTCCTGTCGGGTCATCCGAAGGCAGTCGCCGAGCTGGTCCACACTCACGTCGGGGTTGAGTATTCGAGTGTGGACCAGAGGGAAGAGGCTGTCGAAGAAGCAATGGACGGCGGTTTCTACGGAGACGTTGGCGGTGCCGTGGAGGAAGCGGGAGAGGTCGGTGAAGAGGCAGAGGATGTGAGGAGAGATGGAGGACAGGAGCGAGGAATAGGTGCTCTCAAACAGGGAGAACAGGTGGTTCTGAGAGAAGACCAGCAGAGACTGGAACGTGTCTGCAGAAGAGACAACAGATTCTATAATTCAGAAAGTATTTTTACATTTTTTTTCTTAACAATTCTGGTTCAATTACGTTAACATTCTCTTAAAAATACTCTTTTTTTAACAGAACTTTTGACTCGTATCATTTTGATATTGTTTTACTTGACTGATAGATAACAAAAAATTGATTCTAGTGGTCAGGACTTCATTTCCCAAGATCCTTTGCTCTCTAGTCAGACTCCACACATTCGCAGAGCAATTGTTTCAGGCTCAGGCCTGTTTCAAGCTCTTTATCCGACGCCTTGTGAAGAATATTATCCCCTGTGCAGCGACCAAGGGTTTTGATTGTTGGATTTTTTTACTCCTTGCCCGTGTTCTTCATTTTCGACTCTTGCGTAGCTTGTAATCTCATTTTATTTTTTATCTTTTTTGAACTGTATTTTGATTGCATTTTTGTCTTCATCTTCATATATTTTTGTATTTTATTCAGATTTTATCTTTACTTTTACAATGCTGTATCTTATTGTATTTTTATCTTCATTTGTACTGTATTTACTGCTGGACGATTGGAAAATGCATTTCACATGTCATACCATGTATAATGTGTATATGACAAAAATGTTTTTGAATTATTATATTAATATATATAATAATAATATATTATATATATTATTATTTTTTCTTTTAAACAAATTCATATTTTAGTTCAATGTAATATTTGTTTACATACTATCTATTCACTTCATAAACTATGTCATACATTAAATGTACATTATATAACTTACACAACTGTCTCGGATCCCTTTGGTGGAATCTATCAAGAATAAAAGAAAGGAAATTGTGTAAGGATGGAAAACATGTTGCTTCCACAGAGACCTTGGAATCCTTAGACTGGTTTCCAAACCTTTGTTTAAAGGCACAAGAAAAAGCTGTCTGAAAAAAAAGCATGTCTGACCCACCAGACACACACACACACACACACACACACACACACACACACACACGTGCCCAGACTTGTGTTTGGTCAGTGGTTTGTTAATACATGGGCAGCCTGTCTATTCAGCTGTGCTGCAGTCAAACATGACCACACACACATAGAGAGAGAGAGAGAGAGAGAGAGAGAGAGAGAGAGAGAGAGAGAGAGAGAGAGACATAGAGAGATTGTACCTAGGGTGCTCTTCCCTCCAAGGCCACTGATGTCAGACCGAAGGCATGTAAGTGGATAGAGAAGCAGCGGCAACTGGACCGAAACTGAGACCAGCTCCACACACACAGAAGCAAATCTCTCAATTTCACTCCATAAGCTGTGGAGGCTTCCATCAGTGCCGTCACAACACACCAAGACAACAACACAAAGCAGCTGCTGACGCGACACACACACACACACACACACACACACACACACACATCAGAGAGAGAGAGACGAACAGACAGACAGATCAGTACGTATTTTTACAAACAGACATATAGAGGTAAGGATAGATAGATAGATAGATAGATAGATAGATAGATAGATAGATAGATAGATAGATAGATAGATAGATAGATAGATAGATAGATAGATAGATAGATAGACAGACAGGCAGACAGACGGATAGATAGGCCATTGACAGACATACGGATCAGGATGTATTTAAACCGGCAGACAGACACATAGAGATTGGCATTTTGACTGACAGACAGACGGATAGATAGCTGTTGACTAACAGACAGATGGATCACTAGGTATTTTGACAAACAGACAGATAATAGCAGTGTAGATAGATAGACAGATAGGTAGATTTTTTGATTGGTTGTTAAGTTTACGTCAAATACGTCATGCTAAAAATGTACATAGACAGACGGGGCGAGTGGACGAGGGGATAAATATAGACAGATAGATTGAAGGACAGACAGGCGGATAGACAGTCACTTACAAAAACAGTAAGACATTTATAATAAACCAATACGGAAATAAACCAATTGAGATAAACCTTCTAAAAAACCATTTAGGACAATTCATCTCGCCGTGTGTTGATGTCTCCACACGTACCATAAATGTGCATACATGTGTCTGTGTGTCCATATAGGTTGGCCGGTCAGGAATGAGCAGGCAGACCACAAGCAGAATGTGCCAGTGTACGGTTACAGCCCTTCAGAGGGCAGTCCATGCCACGGCGAGACCATGAGTAGACAATGATTTGGGCAAAACTGTTCTTGAAGTGAGAACATTTAGTCTCTATCGTACATTTAGTCTCCTAGAAATCTAGGGAACCCTGCTTCAATGGTAAGAATAACATTTGAAACTTTATCAATCCCTTAATTGGGAAATTCGTCTCTGCATTTAACCCAAACCGAACAAACCCGGAGCAGTGGGCAACCTCAACCTCTAAGACATTCCGTAGGGGGATTTTAACCGGCAACCTCTTGGAGACAAAGTCCGATTCACTACCACTGGACCACAACTGCCTCAATATCGAATAGATTGAAGGTTGGAATCACAAGTTCCAAAAGGAAGAAGCTGTGGCGATGCAGGACACAGGAGCTCAGACCCAATTGCTGGGACATGACTTTTATTTAACAAAGACTGAAGACATCGGTCAGAAACTAGAAAAACCATGCCAAACTGACTCACACCAACAAAACGATCCCACCCCAAACAAAGGAAAACCCAGACCTTAATTCTAAAACAAATCAGACCCAACAAGACACAGGTGAACAAGATAATTAAATTAAAACATGACACCAGGACAGACTGACGATTCAACTCAAACACATGGCAACCAAACAAGGAAGGGAACTGAATCTTGTCAATAAAAGTCTCAAGCACGCAACAACTGAAAAGCCTTACAGAAACAAGTACGCAAAAACGAAAAAATGTCCATCGGGCAGAACAGCTCCAGAGACAAATTGTAGAAAGTGTGAGGGATTCAGTGAAGCTGACAGGGGTCCGACAGCTGGCAAGAAGCTACTTGAGACCATTTGTTGCACCATTAGTGCTTGACCATTAGAGCTGAAGCACAGGACTTTGTTAAATTGATTTGTCTGATGGGCTGCTTGGCTAAATCCCACAACTGCCAAGCTTTAAGCCATTTCGGAAAGAGAAGATAGATCCAGTACCGCGAAACACACAATCCTTTCAAACATGAGAAGTCCAACAAGTTTGGGCTTGGATTGAGCAACCATCCATCCATTTCCTCAACTGAGTTTCATCTTTGGGGTCACGGGGAACTGGAGCAAATCCCAGGAACTCTGGTTGTAGATGGGAAACACAATCCAATCCCAGAGCGCAACACACACACACGCAGTCACACTTACACCTATGAACAATTTTCCGAACTTCGATTCTGGATGCTGAAGTGGCAATTATTTGATTGGAAATTTTTGTTCGATCAGTGTTTCTACTAGTTTGATGAGGAGGTTTATGAGGAGCTACAGAGAAAACCAATGTCCAATTCATCACTGGTTTGCAACTGCAGTGAAGCCAGTGAGCCAAGATCAGGGCCAGATTTACAGCCGTGTAATTGGAAGTAGTACAGCTTCTTACGGTGGTCTACAAAAGGCTTTTAGAGAAGACTAATTCACTTAATGACCCAAAGTCATTTCCTAAACGCGTGGTTTGCTGGTGTAGAGATACAGTTTGATGAATAATCCTGGACGAGTCATGGTAAGAAGAAAAAACATAGGGCATAAGTGATTGCTGAGACGCTTCAAGTAACCGGGGAGTACTGGCAGGGCCAACTAGCTACTGCATAGCTGCAACGTCCCATTCTGTCAAAATCAAGTGCCTCTTCTCTTCACATCTCAAAAGAACTCACGTGTACTCCCATACGTGACACAGGATCAACCTTCCAACTTCTAGATTGCAAGCCATAATTTCAAGACCGAAAAGACTTGAAGGTGTTGCTTTTTTAGCTGTGGCTTAGTGGTAGAGAATTGGACTAGAGTCCAAAAGGCCACAGGTTTGTATCCCAGTCTCGTTGATTACACTAACTGTCACCAATTTGAATTTGAATTTTACTTTATGGTACCAGGGACTCTAAAAACACCAGGTTGGTATTCTCACGTCGTATTTGGCCCATTAGTAGAACATTAAAAAACCTATACCTCACCCAAAAGTGTGTAAAACGTGGTAAAAGAAGTGTGTCTCACTCGTTTGTAGAAAATCTACCACATGATGGATGAGTTGGGAGACTTGTTGCCTCTGTGCAAAAAAAGTTGGAAAGTAGGAGCAGGATCAATTTCTTTGAAGAAGCCGTGTTCCAGATTCCAAACTAAACGATAACCAGACTATTTTTAGCTTACAGTGCTCAACTTCCAACCCAAGTTCAGGTTCTTTCCCATTCAGTGAGGTGACGTTATAAGTCCTGGTTTCAGGTTGGCGTGGCATCATCACATCCTGTTCTCCCAATCTGCAGAGAAAGTTCTTCATATCCTCTCATCAAATCTTTTTTTATGCATGATGAGCCTTCTGGATTGTTGTTATTATTATGGTTTGAGCCCGATTTGGATTGTTGTTAGCTACCTCCTGTGGTATTTTCTGTCAGACAGGAAGTGAGTTTTAGGCAACCAAAAACTCTAATTCCTAAACTCTGTGGGGTACAGTGATGTTTATCTTGCCAATTTTCACGATTGGTCCAAGCAAACAAAATGTATATCTCAATGGTCTTTAATTCAATGACTTTGTACTTTTTTAAAATAAAATTCCATTAACTCCCAAATCAAACTATTCTGATGTTTTTTGACTTTTTGACCAATTTGATGGCGGTCTCCTATTCAATATTTGTTTAAAAGATAATTCATTTCTACATCCAAATTAGAGAGAAAGTATTTTGGCTAAGAATTAAATTGAAATTTTTACTATTAAATTACTATTTGAAATTAAATTGGAAATTATCTTGCAGACAATTGAAGTGTCTGCCACATTGAAACAACAGAAACCACATTGAAATGTCTGAACATGTCCTTCTTGGATTATTGCCATTTTGTTGTCGACTGTGCATGCAACCAATCGGTCAGATTGGTCAGGGTCATTCTTCAGGCAAAGTCATTATTCAAACTCGACAGAGTCTCATAAAATTAACAAATTAATAGCCTTTCCAGCTCACGCAGCATTGCTTCCACCGTGTAAGGTGACAAAGTAAATGAGCTGAGATTTATCATTTTGCCGTTTCGACGAGGCTCAATAATTTAAGTTGATTAACATGTCATGTGATGAGTATAATTTAAAAAAAAGCACCAAAACAGTTGCAATATTCTTCTAAGCCAACGTCATCATTAACAAAGTATATTTCAATTAACAAATATACCGTATTTACGCAAATATAAGCACCCCCTCTGCTAATTTTTCAACCAAAAAAAAAATATTTATATAATAATGGTCACGATCCTTGGTGAAGAACAGGGGATCCTAACAACGAGATGCAAAAAGGGTTTAATGGGAGATGGAGCAACAAAGAACATGAACAAAGGACAGTCCAAAACACACAAGGAGACTCGGGACAGGAAACTCGGGAGAAACACTGAGGTCTGAAAGTCCACAACAATACACTGACGAGACCCGACAAGAGACTAGGCAAACACACGAGTACATATAGTGTCCAAAACGAGACGAGGAACAGGTGTGCAGCGAAGAAACTGGGTCAAGGGGCGGAGTCAGGGACGGTGAGGAGGTGAAGAGGTAATTTTGTGACAATAATATAATAATTTCTGGCTAAATACTTCACTTAAAATGCTTCTTTTTCTTCTGTTATCGTGACTCGTCTCATTTCAATATTGTTTTATATTGTGATAAAAAGTAGAATAAAAAGTAGATAAAAAAGGCGATTATAGCAGAACAAGTGTTTTGATTGTGTTTGTTCCTTGGTATTGACTTCTTTTGTCTGTGTTCTTTGTTTTAGACTGTTTTGTCTAAACGCTTTTTGACTATGTTTCCAACCGTTAGCTGTTAGCCGTTAGCCATTAGCGCCGATCTACAGGATGCGTTTTTGTCTCTTCTCTATGTCTGTTCCAATAGTACTGATCGCAAGTTTTTGAGCAGCGAAATTTTGAAAAAAGCGGGTGCTTATATTCGTGCAAATACAGTAATGCTTTAAAACCGACAAAACAAATGTCCCACTTCGGTCAAACGCTGGGGACAAGAATCCCACCCACAATCCCCTGCGGCATTCCCTGCTCACCGCGGTCATTCCGTACACGAGAATCCATCGTATGTTGATCATCTTCCACTCTAGAAAGCCCCCTAATCCATCCCGGGGCTCGCGTTTCCCACAGGTCAGTGGCAGATACGGGTTCGTCACCTCTACCGGGGGGCAATAAAATCCTCCTTTAATTAGTGACAATACATACATCTCTGACCTCTGAGTGAAACAGCTGTGGTGAGGGAATATGGCGCATTACCACACGCAACTGCAACCACGAGAAGCTGAAATATGAAGAGCAATGATGGGTTTGGAAGGTGTGAGAAGACGAGGGCGCCTTTAATGAGAATTATTAAATAGAATTATTTGTTGTGTGTCGAGTCAGCATCGTGATCCGGTTTCCAATCATTCTCGGTTGGCACTACACAATCAATTTTAAGGGTTTACATTAACGGGACACTGAATTAGCATCGTGTCTCATTCATATTTGCATTTGTATCAACATTTGAAGGCACATAAGAATACACACACACACAAAGGTGTAAAGTTTAGTAAAAGTGTTTAGTAAAAGTACGGATACCTCACTGTAAAAATTACAAGTTTACAAGTCACCAATTACAAGAAGACTTGAGTAAAAGTTGAGTAAAGACTTACTTACTAATTTTAAAATAACTTAAGTTTTTTACTCCTGAATTTAGGCTCAAAAATCACCAAGAAATGTGGAAAAACAAGTCGTTATTTACGGGGTTTTATTTCCTATTAAATTAAACACCTGAATGTTTCAAAAGGGCAGAAGGAATTATATTTAAAAAAGAACATAAAGTCAGTCTGTAAAAAATGTGCAAAAAAGTTAAATTTGAATCCGCGTTTACGTGATTTAGCTGATAAATAGGTTCCAGTACCGTCAGCATCCAGCAGATGGCGATATCACCTCATCCGCCCTTATCACAATGTAACAATGTGTCACAATGCAACGAGTAACAGTAAGTGTTCATTCAAATGTAGTGGAGAAAAGAGTACAAATACTCAATCACAAATGTAGTCAAGTAGAGAGTAAAAGTTGCATATATTTTTATACTCAGAACAAAGTATTTAATATTTTATCTAGAACGTCACTGAAATCTTGCAATTAATCTACGGTAGTTTAACCTAAATAATCTCTTTTCGTAGCAAATATACATTTTATACATTAGTTAAAAGGCTTGCTTTGCGTTCAAGATATTGGTTTCCATTTGAAGGAAATACAATTTCCCTAAAACAACCCAGGTGGCATCATATCTGCATCCACGTCATCCATGGCCAAGCAAGTCATGAATTTGTATTTGTTTCAAAGTTTTGAATAATTCTACTGAGCGCGATTGTACAAACGCCAAAGTAAACAAAAGTAAACTGTAAGAAAACCGCTACCAAAGAAAAAAAAGTAGCACATTTTTCTATATCAAATTGTGATTTGTTAGGGACAAAATGGTGACTGACTTAACGCCTCTTAACAACTCGTGCGCAAAGCAACTGTGATGAGAATTGTAGCGAAGGATTATTAACCCGTTTAGCATAAAGACGACGTGTTTATTTATGATTGCTCCTGCTTGTATTTACGCACATATTTGAAAATATTATAGCAAATATAAGCACCCCCCAAGTTTTTGAGCGTGATTGTTTTTGAGCAAAATGGGTTCTTATATTCGCGTGAATACGGTTCGCTCGTCCTGCTCAAACTTGATCTACCACCTGTCCTGGACCACTGCTGCCATCGCCTCCCATCCCCCGTCCCGTGTCAGGAGGAAAACAGGTGGAGGGGCGCAGGAATGCTCGCTCCATATCTCCCTCATCAGATCGCAATTAAAATAGCTACCGTTATATCGAAAAAAATCTCTAAAATAAACAATTCCTCAGATACCTCGTGTAAGTGTGTGTGTGTGTGTGTGTGTGTGTGTGTGTGTGTGTGTGTGTGTGTGTGTGCTTGTTAAAGGAAGTGGCCATCTTGTTATAGTGAGTTACATTTAGACGTCATCCAAAATTCTGTTCATTTCATATTCTGTTACACAATATAACTGTTACACAATACTGAAATTGTTTGTCATTGGTCAGTGATCTTTGTGTTCCAACTTGAATCACTATTTGAATATATATGTAATTACGGTATTTATTTTAGCATATTAATGTATTTGTTTAGTATATTACAACGTAATATAAATGGGAAAAAAATCTATCTATCTATCTATCTATCTATCTATCTATCTATCTATCTATCTATCTATCTATCTATCTATCTATCTATCTATCTATCTATCTATCTATCTATCTATCTCTGTCTGTCTCTCTCTCTCTTTCCAATCATATCCCTTATTCTAATCTTTTGGTCCCCAACTTTCATTCAGTTTTAATAGTTCACACGGAATTATACCATTACCGTACTATTAATTATCGGTAATGTAATAACCAAACAATTGTCATTTTTTTTATTCACTTAGCAATAAATAAACACTTTTGCAATTGATAATTTTAAACATTGATTTACGTAAAACTCTTGTTTCTACAATACATTTTTCAAATGTGCTTTAAAATGTGAATAGATGGCTCTATAACTGCATAATTGTATTCTTTAATTACTTTGTTAACTGTTAAATGACTTTCTTTAATTAACTGAAGCATCCAAAACATGTTTACGAGAAGAAAAGAACAAGAACTGGATCCAAGTCAGGACCATGTAACACGAAAAAAACTGATGACGAATGATCATAAAATCCCAACATAAAAATTCTTTCACACTTTTTAAGTTCCAGCATCTCAGGGATGACTAGTGGCAATCGTTTCTCTCATGATGTCTGTTTTCTGTAGGAAAGAGTGTAGAGCACGAGGAAATCACCCCCTCTCACCACAGAGAGACACAGGAAGAGAGAAGGGGGCTAAGAAAGAGGAAGAGAGAGGGACAGAGAGAGAAAGACAGAAAGGAGAGAGAAAAGGATGGAGAGGGGGTCTGAGACAGAGAGCGAGAGGTTGGGTGGAGAGAGAGAGGGTGGAGAAAGGGAGAAAGAGAGAGACTGAGAGAGAGAGAGAGAAAGAGAGGGAGAGAGGGGGGTGGACAGAGAGAGAGAGGGACTGAGAGAGAAAACGAGAGAGAGAGAGAGAGAGAGAGAGAGAGAGAGAGAGAGAGAGAGAGAGGCTGAGATGGGTTTTGGTTGTCAATATCAGTCTGAAGTAATGAAGTGAATTACAAGGAATGATGGAACTGGAAGCCAACATGAGAAAGCCATGAAAGTGACCACAATGGCCCTCCTGAGACCCCCACTCCCTTTCTCTCCTCCGAACATCTCGTCTCATAACAAAGCTTACACTTGGAGATGAGATGAGATCTGATGAGTTTATAAAGAGTGTTTTGGCAACAAGCCAACTATCGCAATTTTCGGACAAGAATACGCACCAGGGTAAAATACGGTATGCAACGTAAAGAACAGTCACAGAGTTTGTCAATATGGCCACTAGGGACCTATCAAAATTGTGCTCTGAACTCTGAAGGGAACGCAGACAAACCCGGAGCAGTGGGCAGTCTAAAACTGGGACACTTACTGGTGAAACTCAACAGACCATGATCTAAACCAGCAACATATAAGTGGCAGGTCCAACTCCCTAAAACTGGACCACAAACGCCACATATCAGGCCCACACTCTTTTATTTAGATAGTTTGACAGAGAGTCAGACAAATAAAAGAAATAGAGAAAGAAAGAGAGAGATTTTGAGATTTTACAACCACTCTATTTACAATACTTTTCACATTTTCGTGAACATTTTAGCAGGACAACTTTCTAAAATCCTTTAGAAAATACTGTTAAGACATCTAAAAGCAAAAGGTCAACTCTCCAACATGTATTTCACACAGAACCACTTAAATTCAAAAGAACATAAATCGCCGTGTTTTTCCATAAAATCTGAAATCAATCTGTATTCTCGCTTTCAAAAGACCCCTGAACATGCTTGTGACATCATCATCATCATCTTCATGATGAAGTTTAGAATTTGACATTGGATACGCTTTGCCCATGAATACTTAAAACCAAAGATAAGACAAAAACATTCATCACACTCTTCACTCTTCGTTTTGCAATTTAAAAAACAGCGGTTTAAGTCTTTCACACTGAATAGAAAGAGAGACAGAAAGAAAAAAAGAAAGAAAGAAAGAAAGAAAGAAAGAGAGAAAGAAAAAAGGAAAAAAAGATAACAAAAGAAAGAAAGAGAGAGAGTAAGAGAAAGAAAGAGAGGAAGAGAGAGAGAAAGAAAGAAAGAAAGAAAGAAAAAAGAGAGCAAAAGAGAAAGAAAGAAAAAAGAAATAGAAATAGACAGAGATGAAAGAGAGAGCGAAAGAAAATAAGAGAGAAAAGAAAGAAAAAGAAAAGAAAAAGAAAGAAAAAAAGAAACAGAAAAAGAGAAGCAAAAAAGAAGAATGATTAAGTGAACTAATAAAAGAAAGAAAGAAAGTAAAAAAAAGAAATAGAGAGATAAAAAAGAAATAGAGATAAAGAAAAAACGAGAGTACGAAAGAAAGGAAAAAAGAAAGAAAGAAAGAAAGCCGACAGTGAAAGAAAAGGAGATGATTGGACAGACAGAGAGAGAGACAAACTGATATCTATTGTGGCTTTTACAACAGCTGCGTGGCATGACACAAACTACACGACATGAACTACATCAACATGATATTAACTACTCAAGCGTTCCCATCTTTCCGTGGGAAGAGCAGAGCAGGTGCCTCGCGTGAGAGCTCTAGGCCGCTCGGAATTACAGTTCGCGCATCACTTCCTGTCCCGAGCCCACTCGCTCTGACATCATCCGCGGGTGGAGTCGCGTCGCCCATCATACGAAGCCAAGCCGCGTCTCTCTGCCAATGATTGTCGGACTATTTTTTTCCCTCAAGCTGTGGTTCCGAGCCAACGGAGGAAATAATGTGGCAAGGTCGATTAGTAAACGGATAAATCTACTCGGAGAAAAAGGCCCAATGATCTGTGGGAGGAGGAGAAACGCTCCTCGGAGACTCGGAGTTATGTGGAAGACAAAAAAATATCGATGACAGTGGGAGACGGGGGAAAGAAAAACGAAGAGATAGAAAAACAAACACATTTTTGGTGAAATAAAACGGAGGAACGCCCCATTTGACCTTAAGAGACGTCTACAGAAACATCTTCACTAACTCAAGGAGTGATTTTACTCAAAAGGTGGTCAAACTATGAATGAAAAATGCACTTAAAATGTACAAATGCGAGATGAACGTGTAAGAAAGTTCTTTTGTGTCAGATCTATAACTGCAAGAACAAAGATGTAAAACACACACACACACAGGGAAGACACACTTGAAGGCCTTAATAAAACTGAACAGATTTTTTACACAAACACACATATACTTATACTATAGTATAAGGAAACTATACTAAGGAAAATGCAGTTGTTACAGTCTTTTTTACATTGGAAGAAAAATATTTAAGTCAGTGAATGAAAGACGAAAGAGAGAGAAAAGGAGATGATTGACAGACAGACAGACAGATAATAAGACAAATATATACAGACGAATATATAGATAAACAGAGATAGATAAAATAATTAATAATTGTTAACATAATCGTAAACAAAAAATAAACATTAAAAGTCAAAAGCACGTTTTTTGAAAATAAATCTGATATATCTTAATTATAAATCTCATAACATTCTAATTTCAGTTTCTTATTTTAGCAAATATGGCAAGCTGTATTGTAGATACATTGTTTATAGATACATTTATAAATGTTAATAAATGCTTTTTTCCCTCGAACTGAGTGTATTGGTAAAACCTATTTGCAAAAAATGTTAAATATCGTACCGTATTTACTGTACAATATAATATCGCACACGCTACAATCTACAAAACAAAGTCCAGTCATCATTTCTTTTTTCTTTTTCTTTTTTTTTCTTTTTCAAATTATTTAAAACTTTCTTTGTTAGCTTGAAGCTAAAGCTAAGCTCAAAAACGGTTCTTGCTTGGTTTGCCTAGTTGTTTTTTGCTTTCATTTCTAAAGTTTATTATGTTTATTTATTTATCGATTTATTTGCCCATTGTGGCCGTTTAGTTGGTTTTAGAAGTTTGGTTAACTAAATCCGTCTCACTCTTTTAGGAAAAGTTCCACTCGCAAAACACAAAAAAATAGAAAAGGAAAAAAAAAATCCGTCCAGAAATGTTAAATATAACTGTAACTTAATCCAGAAGCATTCCAGACAAATTAAGCAATTTGTGATAAAGTCACTGCAAAAACACTTAACACACGGCTTAAAACTATATTAAACTTTGAACGGTCTAACCGAAGGAGCGATAGATGACATCTCCACACACTTGGAAGACGTAGAGACAGTGAATAAAGAGCTGGAAATGTGAAGAAGGCCGTAACTTCAGCCCACTCACGACCGGATCCACGAGCTTCCAGACTGGGAAAGTCTTCGGATAGAATGTTCGCACGATCGCAATGATTCAGGGAAACTCGAGAAGGCCGAGACACCGAAGTTGGCGTGCGGATCATATACACTGAAAATGTAATATCTTTATTTTTATATATTTGGCTGGGTTCCTATTCACATAAAACAAACGAAAATGACCTTCAAATAACCTTCATCTCCTTATTTCGCACCACCTTCGATTTTTTAGCAGACTTTGAAATTGTTTAGCAGACAACGCGTCAACAACGCAATAACAACCCTGTTTCTACACGTTCTGAAAGGTAAAATTCAAGCATTTTTAAAGCTCTTTCAAAGTCCATGTTCACGTTTTTACCAGCACCATACAGTTATTTAAATTTAAATATAAATTTAAAGAAACATTAATTTTTTGAGGTAAAGTCAGTCGAGTGGTTACTAAGTTTCCAAGTTCTACAGAAGTACTGTATCAACGAGGAAATATAATCAAGTCTGATTTTAAAAAGGTGTTTGACAAATATATATATTTTTGATTTTTGATATAAAAAGAGACCATATGATACCATAATAATACCATAACACGGCTGTCTTCATCGGTTTACAGTGAGTTAAAATGTTACACCATTTTATATCCGATTTTGATATACACTGATATACAGTAATAATAATAATAAATAATAATAATAATAATAATAATATGAGTATTTGTAGGGCGCTTTTCACAGTTTTAATTGTCTCAACTGTGAAAAAATAACAGTTTTTTTATTTTGAATGCATGTTTAGTACAAACAAGTACTAAGTTGATGCTAAATACTAATTTCAAAACTGAAACATTCCTACAGGAACGCGGTAAAATTATCAAACTTCGTCCGGTCTGCGACGACAAAAAGGTTGAGGACCACTGCGTTAATGCATTAATTAATTATTTTTATGTACACTGATATTAGAATAGAATAGAATGCTTTTATTGTCATTGTATCACATAGTTACAATGATATTAGTATTGCTACTCCATTTGCTCAAAAAATTATAAAATTTAAAATATATTCTTTTTAAAATTAGCTTTGTTAGTTGAACTTTTAGGAGCGCAATAACTGTAAAAATGAAGCGTCAATTTTTAAACATGGTACAAAATATAGGCAAGAAACTGTCTAAATGAAACAATATACACAATAGTGCAAATATACACATAGTAATTATACAAAAATTATACAATTGTATACAAATATCAAAGAATTTTGGAGTTCACCCTAGTACAAATTTCACGCCTTCTGGAAATCAAAGAGCAGCTTGGCAAAATAACACCAATCCTGAAAGAAAATGCGAACAAAAGAACAGTCAAAAGGCTTCGTTTAGATGATTGAAATACAGTCTACAGTTGTAGAAGTTAAAGAAGTAGTATGGGTGTTGTCCCTTATCCGGATTACACAGCATACCGTATTTACACAAATATAAGAACCCCACAGATTTTTCAGTCACAAAAAAAAAACGTTTTTTTTTACATTTCTGATTTAATTACGTTCATTTACTCTTAAAATACAATTTTTTCTTTATTTAACAAACCTAACTCGTGACTTGTATCATTTCGATATAATTTTACTTAATAATAGGAAGATTCTTTAATTTAAAGAATAATAGATTTTAAAGGTCGATTCTAGTGATCCAAACTCCAACTCGCAGAATTCTCAGCCGATCCCAGGAGCTTTTGCACTTTAGTCCACGCAGGCGTATTTCAAGGAGGTCTGTTTTGAGCTGTTTTTGATCCGACGCAGTGTGAAGAGGATCATAGCGAAGGATTATTTTCCCCTGCACAGAAAACCGAGCGTTTTGATTGTATTTGTTCCCATCGACTTCTTGCCTGTGTTCTTTGTTTTCGTCAGTTGTTTCCAGCTATTAGCCATTAGCGCTAATATACCGGATGCACTGCCTGTTCCAATAATAATAATAATTTTTTATTCTAACAATTTTTTAAACAAATTATTTAGAACTTTTTCTGTCTTTATTTCTGTCATTGAGCTAATAAAAACTAAAACAAAATAAAAGTGTTTCCATTTATTTGGGATTGCTCCTGGCTCGAAATGTGGAAAAACTTGCATTATTACGTGCGTTTTGGAAATCGGCGATTATACGCACCTGCAAGTTTTTGAGCCACTAAAATTAGAAAAATAAGCGGGTGCTCGGACATAAAAGGACATCGTCTATTGTTCGCACATTCTTCATTACTGTATGTGACCCATTGACGGAAAAAACATTCTCGGCATTTTTCACATCGAGAAGCTCGTAGGAGCCATTTAAACTGCCAAAAGATCCTAGGTGAGCGAGGACAAAGACATGACTGAGAAAGCGTCCATGTCCGGTTCCGTGGATGAGGGAGCGACAGAACCTGAGAGAGCGCATTGATTCACACCAAAGTCGACTTCATGAATGATCTTAACAAGCCATCATCAACGCCAAAGCACACAAAAACTTCACATGCGTTCTGTTTGTGAGACTCTTGGCCAGATTTGTTGGCTTCCTCGGCGGTTCGTTCGTTTGAAAAGACTTCAAACGCAGGCCGTAATGTTTTTAAGCATAATTACGGCAAAAAGCTTTAAGACTGGTTTACCTCTCCATTAAAAAAAAAGTGTTTGGCCTTTGGCTTTATGAAAACTTTTGCCAGTTGCTAGAGTGGAAAATTGGTAAGAGAACTTAGTGTTGGGGAACTTTAAGTGTTCAGATGGATGGATGGATGGATGGATGGATGGATGGATGGATGGATGGATGGATGGATGGATGGATGGATAGATAGATAGATAGATAGATAGATAGATAGATAGATAGATAGATAGATAGATAGATAGATAGATAGAAGGAAGGATAGATGCATGAATGGATGAATGGATGAATAGATAGATAAGTGAATGGATAAATAGATAGATAATTATATGGATGGATGGATAGATGGGTGGATGAATAGATATACAGACAGACAGACAGATGGATAGATGGATGGATGGATGGATGGATAGATAGATAGATAGATAGATAGATAGATAGATAGATAGATAGATAGATAGATAGATAGATAGATAGATAGATAGATAGATAGATAGATAAATAATTAGATGGATGGATCGATAGATGAATAGATAGACAGACAGATAGATAATTAGATGGATGGATGAGCAGATAGATAATGGACCAGAACGTTCATTTTGTGCAATACTCCAACACCGCATTATCATTGATACCTTGGAAAGACGTTGCATGTTCGGTGATGAGATATTTCATCTCAAAGCTGTAGGACTTGATGTTCTGGTTGGTGTCTCTCAGGACGGCTGCTCTGTAGCTCTCCTCCATTCTTCTCGTGCAACATGACGGCCCAGTGTACTTGCACACAGACAGGTCCACATCTTAAAAAAAAAAACACACACATACACACACTTCACTACATATCAGTGGAGATTATCAGTTTTATAGCAGGAATCATGTGAAACCATATGATGAAAAACACACATTGTTAGTGAAAGAATTCTATAGGAAGGAAGGAAATTAAGTTGACTTGACTCAATTTTCTGTGGTTACAATACAAACGAGAGAGAGAGAAAGAGAGAGAGACAGAGAGAGAGAGAGAGAGAGACCAAGAGAGAAAGAGAGACCAAGAGAGAAATAGATTAGGGAAGGGTAGAGATAGAAAAAGGAGGAAAATTATAGACAGAGAGAGAGAGAGAACAAGAGACAGAGAGAGAGAAAGAGAGAGAGATGGAAAAAGATAAAGAAAAAAAAAGGAGAGAGAGAAAAAAAAAAAAAGAGAGAGAGAGAGAGAGAGAGAGAGAGAGAGAGATCCTAGACCTTGTAAGACCTAGAGAGAAATTGATAGAGAGAGAGAGAGAAAGAAATGGAATAAGAAGAAAAAAAAGAGAGAAAGAGAGAGTTCAACTGTAGCTAGAGAGAAATTGTTAGAGAAAGGGGAGAGGTTGAAAAAGAAAGAGAAATCGATAGAGAGAGAGATAAACTGGTACGAAAGAGAAAAAATGGTAAACAAATGTGAGATAGAAAAAAAAAGAGGAAGAGAGCAGGAGAATTAGAGTGGAGTAAAAGAGAGAGGGATGGAGAAGAAGGGAGGAGTTGTGCAAAACCCAAACATCGCTTGTTGAACAAATCCGCGTTGAGGAAGGAAAATGTTGGCTTGTTTGGATTGAAAATGAAGCAGCTTCCTGAGGCTCTTCACTCAGAAGTGCTGAAACAACTTCATGAGTAAGTCAAGTCATTAGCGCAGTTTAACCCTCGTCCCCACCCCACTCTGTTTCTCTCTCTCTCTATCTCTCTCTCTCTTCTCATACTCTTTCTCTTTCTTCTCATACTTTCTCTCTCTTTCACTCTCTCTTCTCTAACATTTTTTCTCTAGGTATTACCTACAGTTAATCATTCTCTCTCTCTCTCTCTCTCTCTCTCTCTCTCTCTCTCTCTCTCTCTCTATCCATCTTCTCATACTCTCTCTTTCTATCTATCTTCTCATACTCTCACTCTCTATTTTCTAACTGTAATCTCTTTCTTTCACTCTCTCTTCTTTAACACATTTTCTCTAGGTATTACCTACAGTGACTAATAAAGGATTTTTCAATTCAATTCAGTCACTCTCTCTCTCTCTCTCTCTCTCTCTCTCTCTCTCTCTAACAATCTCTCTCTAGGTCTAAGCTACACTTAATCTCTCTAACTCTCTCTCTTTCTCTCTCTCTCTCTCTCTCTCTCTCCCTCTCTTTCTGCAGCGCTGGCACGGGCTGTAAACAGCGGGCGATCTGCCCAGGACTGATGTGCTGATGTTTGAAGTGAAGCTGGGCACACCTGCATCGCCCACAGGAGAAAGGTTCGCTGATGCCAAGGAAACGTTTGTGGACTTGGCCGAGTCGAAATAAGTGAAATAAACACAAAATCTCAAAAGAGTCCAGAGGTCAAAACAGGCCGCTGGAGCTACTGAAAAATAACAGAACTGCAATTTTTTATCTCGGAATTTTGAGGTTTAAGGTCAGAAGTTCAAAAGTATTGCCATCTTTGACCTCGGAATGTATTTTTGTGTCTGTTTTGTATTATCGATGGAGAATTATAGATAAACGGTTTGTCAGATATGACAGGATGAGGCGGAAATGAGAATTCGGACGTAGTTGCAAGTGTATAATTAGCATAAAAAGAAAAGCTGTAATTCAAAATTTATAATTTGCGATACTGAAATAACCAGTTAAGATTCTATAATTACAAAAATTGTATTAAAAACACTTAAAGTGTACGAAAAGTCAAAATCTGAGATAAAAGATTTTAAATGTGCAATTGTGAGATTAAAAAGTGTCAAATTTGATATTTAAAAAGTTGTAACTCTGAACTAAGAAGTAGAAATTCTGAGATAAACGAAAAAATAGAACATTTATTCTTAAAATTCAGGAAAAGTCACAATTCTTGAGTTCCCTTGCAATAGATCCCGGACTTTTCTTATCGCTCTGCCTACACTACGTTCTTTTTCACTTCTTTTGAGACAGAACGTGGATCATCTTTATCGTCTTTCTGCTTCTTTTTACTGCTCAGCAAATTCCACCAGAGTCTGACTGTGGCCTACAGAAATAAAGCTTGCGTCTTCGTGAGGAACACAATCCTCGCTTTGTCTGGAATATCCTGCCGATCCAATCCTCGCACGGATACCTACAACACTATATACACTCACTTCTCGAGAAAAGATTTATCCATCCTATTATGTTTCAGAAGAACGTCAAATTGACCCATGGGACTTTTATTATGCATATATGTGTCAGAAAGCAAAAAGTTCCTTAAAACAGTTGGTGTGTGTGTGTTATATCTCATTTTGTTTATATGTAAATTACACTCACTTAGACAAGCAGGAGATGTTTCAAAGTGAAAAAGTAATTTTAAGTATTTTTCTTTTCTTTTTAAACTTTTAACACAACATCGAACATAATCTTTGTATTATAAACATGTAGCGTTGTGTTACACAAATGTGAACTGAATCATTATATTTTTCATAGGATGATTACCACAAATAAGCCAAACTGGAGAAGTTTCAAAGTGAAAAATACTATAGTATTTTTTTTATATTTTTAAACTTTGAAAAAGGGTCAATTTGACCCCAACATAATAGGTAATAGAGTTAAGCAACTTTAATGAATTAAAAAGACACTCCGAATGACTAGGAATTCATTAGCGGCTAACTGGAACGTAGCATGTTGAATGTAGATACCATTATTTTTACTTGCAAAGCCCATTTTTGCGTATTACATACATCTGTCGTACAATAGACAGCTTGTCTGCTGAGCCACGGATTGGGAGAAAAAAAATATGCTTTTAAAACAGCTTCACAGTTCCAGACGCACGTAGGCTGGTGGGACTTTTCTGCAAAAAAAAATCTGGCTTTCATAGGTGAAGATTGAATGAAGCGCTTTGCTTGGCGCGGGATCAGAGGCCGGGCGTTGGGTCTCATGGGTCTGCACCTTTGAAGACCGCGAGCGAAAACCGTAAGACCGACCGCGAGCGGGGAAAAAAATGTTCTCGTAGTTCTCCACATATTTGATGAGCAGTGCTGTCAAAAGTAGTCACTTTCGTTACTTTGTAGAAAAAGTACTTCTGTGAAAGTGAAATGCCCAATATTCTACTAAAGTAAAAGTAGCGTTACTAATACTAATAAAACTACTTTTAAGTATAAAAGTAAAAGTAATGCGAGGAAAAAAATAGCATTATAGAACTATATTGTTCTATTAAATTGTTGTAATTACATTGAAAATTATTGCATTTTATTACAATGCTTCTGTGCAATCTGCGCCGCCTCAAGACACTAAATCACACAGGCTTCTCGGAGGTTGATAAATCTGTAAAAACTTGTAACAAAATAGATTCATTTCAAATACATGTTATGAAATAATGACCTAAATATGAACTCTTATGTTCGAAAATCTAGCTTCAACATTACATTTTCACCTTTATATCTAGTATAAGATAAATCATATCTCTCAAAGTCTCAAAAAGATACTAACTGAAATGTTTTTCAGTGTTCACGTGAGCTTTGAGATCTCGGGACAGTTAAAACTGTGAAAAGCGTCTTTCAAATGCTCAGAACTTGAACTTGAGCTTTACACAACTTTACACATTCGTTTGCCCTTTTACATGCAACAAAGCGCGATGCGCAGGCGTGACGGGCCGCGCGCAAACCAATAGGGTGTCGGAATGATACTTGTTTATACGTCTCATCTAACCACAATCATTTACCGACGTGATTTGTCCGGATGTTTTTTATATCGATTCAACACGGAAATAAAACTAACCGGTAACGCGGCTGGTTTTGAAGAAGTAGAAGCAGAAAGTAAGTGGAAAAGTAAATACACTAGAAAAGTAAAAGTAAGCCAAATTTCTACTTTAGTTAGGTAACGAAGTAGTATTACTTCGTTACTTGACACCTTGAGTCGAAACACATCAGCTTCTCATGACCAAAACTGGTCTTCTCTAGGTAAAAAAGAAGAGGTGTAAAGCACTTGAGTAAATAGATTTCACTTGAGTATTTTGGGCATGGAGTATCTGTACTCTTTACTCCACTACATTTGAATGGACACTTGCTAAATTGTGATTGTGTCGACATTTTTTTATTATCACGGTTAATTTCCTGTGCGGACGAGGCAATATCGCCATCTACAGGATGCTGAAGGTACTGAATGCTTTTTATCAGCTAAATCACAAGAATTAGCTGCTTTTTCACACATTTGAGTTGGACAGAGACTGACTTTTTTTTTTTATCTATTTTGTTCTGGCATTTGATACATTTATTTCTACATTATGAAACAAAATATAATAAATAAGGAGTTTTTTTGTTTTTCACACTTATTGGTGTGTTTTGAGCTTAAATTCAGTACAAATAAAATACTCAAGTTTTTTTATTTATTTAATTCTTTACGCCTTTTACTCAAGTCTTCTTGGAATTAGTGACTTGTGATGAAGTAAATTTTTACGGTAAGGTATTTTTACAGTATGGTAGAAAGGGTAAAAAAAAGGAATGCTTACAATATCGGGCCAGTAAAATTAGCAATGTGTCTGAGATTTCAGACAAAGCCTGTTGTTGTCTGCACCCGTGAGAAATTTATTCAGGAACTGAACTTGAGATTCGCCAGAAGCTCGGAAACGTATCTGTCACTGCATTCGTCTATCAATATTGAGATTCTGCGCAAATCTACCGATCAATAATGGCAGTTCGAACTTGTTGACTGCTTCCTGTTACAACTCCATCTGTGATGTCACCATGTCCGTTGCACACCTGTCTGCACTCATCACCAAATCAGCATCAATCATCAGCAACACCAGAACCTACTCAAACCAACCATATATAAACTGCCGCCGTTCTCATCCTCATTGTCTGTCGACGTAATTGTTTCTTCTCATGTGGATTTCTTCGCATAGACTCACCTTCGTCATCAGTTCGTGTTCCTCCTTCAACTCTTCGTCATCATCATTTCTTCATCAGTGTCAGTATCCCGGTTACTCAACTGTTCATTAAAACGCTTGTAGTATCTCAGTGCTCAGTCTGCCTGTCATCTTTCCGTGCTCACGCCAACCCTCTCTTCTCTATCCGGCGTGAGCATAACAGATCGACAGACCTATTATGGAGCAGGACGGAGATGCAGCGCCTGTCGCGACGCTGCCGTTCTCCCTGGAGGATTTGGTCGCTGCTGTCCGTGCAGCTTTGTTGCCGGAAGTTACGGCGGCCGTGCAGCAAATCCACGCGACTCCGCCCCCGGCGGCAGCTCCTCCAGTGCAGCCTCCGCCCGCTCCAAGTGCAGGAAGCAGCCCGGTAGCCCGACCGACTCCATTCGCTGGCCAGACCGAGGACTGTGAAGGTTTCATAGTGCAAACTGAGCTTTATATGCAAGCCAACAAAATGATGTTTCCTGATGAAGTTTCCAAAATTGCCTTCATTTTCTCATTATTGACCGGAGCGGCACGTCACTGGGCCACTCCCCTATGGGTGGCCCGTTCATCCAAGATGGCCACCGCTGTTTTGTTTTTTTCCAATTTACGGCAGGCTTTTGGCAAATCGTTGGCGGGGATTGCGGTATCGGACCAACTACTTTGCATCAAGCAAGCCGGTCGACCTGTAAAGGAGTATGTCACGGAGTTTCGCGCGCTGGCTAATGCTAGCGATTGGTCGGACTCTGGGCTCATCGCTGCGTTTCGCCGTGGACTGGACTCTAGACTCCAGAATGCTCTCTGGGTTTTTGACGACCGCCTGGGGCTTGAGGGCTTCCTCGACAAAGCGTTGCACGTGGCACAGCAGATGTCCGCATCAAAAGGCTCTAGCGGACCACTCCGAACAACACCTGTGGCTGAACCAGCTCCGGCAGATAGGGTGGAGAGCATGGAGGTCGATCATTGCCACCTATCGTCTGCTGAACGCTCTCGTCGAATTCAGCTGGGTCTCTGTCTCTACTGCGCCGGATCAGGACATCAACGCCCCGATTGTCCAGTTCGTCCCCCACTGAGAGCGGTATGTGCTATTTCTTCTTCGCCTCAAGTTTACTCACCTTTACGCATGTTAGTGATGGTTCACTCTGCTAAATCCTCTCCTGTTATAGCACAAGCGCTAGTGGACTCCGGCTCTGCCGGAAATTTCATAAGTCCGGCATTGCTTCATCGCCTTCATCTTCAGCCATGTTGTAGTGAGACTAAATATCAAGTTCAGAGCATCCAAGGCAAACCTCTGTCCCCTGGGAACATTCATCTACAATCTCCCCTTATCACTTTGCAGATAGGCTGTTTGCATGTGGAACAAATACAACTCATGGTTTTACCAGGTTCCACTGCAGACCTTGTTCTCGGCGTTCCTTGGCTCCGTTTACATCAACCAGTCATCAATTGGGTCACCGGAGAGGTCGCCCAGTGGGGGTCCCGATGCCAATGCTGCTGTCTTCGTCCGGTACCGCGTCCCGCAATCACCCGTCTGCCTCCCAGGGAACCAACATTAACTCTGGCCACCATCAAACCCCTCACCGACTCACCTGTGATTCAGTCAACGCTTCCAGCTCATTATCATCAATATCTCAACGTGTTCAGTTCTCGGTCGGCTACCCGGCTGCCTCCCCACCGGCCCTGGGATTGTGCCGTCGAGTTGTTGCCAGGGGCAAAACTTCCTCATGGGAAGATTTACCCTCTCTCACTACCTGAGCAAGCAGCCATGCGAGCCTACATCAAGGAGAGCCTCGACCAGGGGTTCATTCGCCCGTCCACCTCGCCTGCTGCATCGAGTTTCTTCTTTGTGGGAAAGAAAGATGGCGGATTACGTCCCTGTATAGACTACCGGCGCCTGAACGAAGGTACTCGCAAATTCGCCTATCCACTTCCCCTTGTTCTTGCAGCTCTGGAATCACTCCGTGGAGCGACCATCTTCTCTCGGCTGGACCTTCGTAACGCATACAACCTCGTTCGTATCCGGAAGGGAGATGAATGGAAGACGGCGTTCATCACCCCGGAAGGACATTACGAATATCTGGTAATGCCTTTCGGTCTTTCAAATGCTCCGGCAGTATTCCAGTCCATGATGAATGAAATATTCAGAGACTATCTGCAATCGTTTTTACTCATTTATCTGGACGATTTTCTCATCTATTCCTCTGATGTGGAGTCCCACATCCGTCACGTGTCCCTCGTCCTGGACCGCCTGCAGCGGCATCAACTCTTCCTCAAACTGGAGAAATGCGAGTTCCACGTCTCCTCCACTCGATTCCTGGGGTATGTAGTTTCCCCCCATCAAATAGCAATGGACCAGGAGAAGGTTCGAGCCGTCAGAGATTGGCCTAAGCCGACGTCCATCCGTGAACTTCAACGATTCTTGGGGTTTGCGAACTTTTATCGACGATTCATAGCTAATTATAGTGCTGTCTGTTCTCCGTTAACCAATCTTCTCAGGGACAAGCCCAAGCAGCTACGATGGAATTCGGATGCAGAAGACGCGTTCCAGAGTCTGAAAAAGGCCTTCTCCTCTGCCCCCATTTTACTCCATCCTGATCCTGAGGCGCCATTTTTTGTCGAAGTTGACGCCTCGAGCTATGGTGTTGGAGCTATACTCTCCCAGAGACAGGTGAAGGACTCGAATTTGCATCCCTGTGCATACTTCTCCAAGAAGCTGACCTCGGCTGAGCAGAACTATGATGTGGGAGATCGGGAACTGCTCGCCATCAAATTAGCACTTGAAGAATGGCGACACTGGTTGGAGGGGGCCAAGTTTCCTTTTACTGTACTCACAGATCATAAAAACTTACAGTACCTTCGAGAGGCGAAACGACTCAATCCCCGGCAAGCCAGGTGGGCCATGTTTTTTGCACGTTTCCGTTTCTCCATATCTTACAGACCCGGTTCCAAGAACGGAAAAGCAGACGCTTTGTCACGAGTTGGCGAACCACAGGAAACATTTCCCCGCATCGAACGTATCCTTCCTGAGAAGATCTTAGTCAGCCCGATCCAGTGGGAACTGGACTCAAAAATTCGGGCGGCCGAACAACGGGAGCCCAGACCTACAGCTTGTCCTGAAGACCGACAGTACGTCCCGCAAGCATGGCGAACACCCCTGGTCGAGGCAATGCACACATCCTTGGGCTCAGGACACCCTGGCACCTCGCGTACCCTCTCGCTCCTACGACCCCGCTACTGGTGGCCCTCCATGACTCGGGATGTGGAGACTTTCGTTCAAGGTTGTGAGGTCTGTGCCACAGCCACAGTTCCCCGGGCCAAGCCTCAGGGCGAATTGTTGCCCCTACCGATTCCCATCCGGCCCTGGTCTCACCTAGCTGTTGATTTTGTAACAGATTTGCCCAGGTCAAACGGTATGACTTGTATTTTTGTAGCTGTGGATAGGTTCTCCAAGGCCTGCAAATTGACCCCCCTAAAAGCACTTCCAACGGCTATGGAAGCGGCGGAGGTCTTGTTCCAGCAAGTGTTCCGTAATCATGGCATTCCTGAAGACATTGTTTCCGACCGTGGACCTCAGTTCGTCTCCCGAGTCTGGAGGGCCTTCTTCATTCGTCTTGGAGTCACCGTCAGTCTCACTTCCGGCTACCATCCCCAGTCCAATGGCCAGGCCGAGAGGAAGATCCAGGAGATCAGTCGTTACCTCAGGTCGTATTGTAGCCGAAATCAGAATTCCTGGCACCAGTACCTTCCATGGGCCGAATACGCACAGAATTCGCTCCGCCAGGAGAGCACAGGTATCACACCTTTCCAATGCGTACTCGGATATCAACCCCCTTTTTTCCCACTTTCTTCAGAACCCTCAACCATCCCAGCAGTTGATACTTGGTTTAGGACGAGCGAGAGGGTATGGGGCTCAGCTCATCAACATCTTCAGCAGGCCAGTCGGAGGTCACAACTACAGGCCAACCGGAGTCGCCGGAGTACTCCCATCCTTCGTCCAGGCCAAAAGGTGTGGCTATCTACCCGTAACATACGCCTCCGACTGCCCTGCAAAAAGCTGAGCCCACGGTACATCGGGCCATTCAAAATCGTCAGACAAGTCAACCCCTTGGCCTACCGTCTCCAACTACCTCCTCACTACAGGATCAATCCCACTTTCCACGTCTCACACCTGAAGCCCTACCACTCATCCACTCTTCCCTCTTCCTCAGGTCCGGAGGGTGGTACAGCCTCCCTTTCCCCGGCGGTGGAGAATGAAGACTCTATATACGCTGTCAAGAAGATCCTGGATTCGAGACGGCAGGGCTCGCGGATGCAATACCTGGTGGACTGGGAGAACTTCGGCCCAGAGGAGAGGTCCTGGGTCAACAAGACAGACATTCTTGACCCTGGCCTACTGACTGAATTTCACCAGAATTTTCCTGAGAAACCAGCCCCTAGATCTCGTGGAAGACCTCGGAAAACCCCGAGGGTCAATGCGTCCGGAGCCGCTGCGGGGGAGGGGAGTACTGTTACAACTCCATCTGTGATGTCACCATGTCCGTTGCACACCTGTCTGCACTCATCACCAAATCAGCATCAATCATCAGCAACACCAGAACCTACTCAAACCAACCATATATAAACTGCCGCCGTTCTCATCCTCATAGTCTGTCGACGTAATTGTTTCTTCTCATGTGGATTTCTTCGCATAGACTCACCTTCGTCATCAGTTCGTGTTCCTCCTTCAACTCTTCGTCATCATCATTTCTTCATCAGTGTCAGTATCCCGGTTACTCAACTGTTCATTAAAACGCTTGTAGTATCTCAGTGCTCAGTCTGCCTGTCATCTTTCCGTGCTCACGCCAACCCTCTCTTCTCTATCCGGCGTGAGCAATAACACTTCCTAACTACCATATCAGGATTATGGATTTAATCAATAATATTTAATTATCAAGATTAACATTAAGAATTAATTAATAATAATTTGGCATTTAGTGATTATAAGTGGGTCTCAAAAAAAGCTAAAGGTTCGTCTGCATCGGATTCGTCATGGGAGTCAAACTCAGACGCACTTCAAGTTGGGTGCAGAAAAGGAAGAACACACGAAAACAAAACATTTTTTAACACACATATGGATAAAAATTACTCCAGATCAAACTTAAACATTAAATAACTTTTGTCCTGCATAATAATAGCCTGATACAATTACACAAGCTAAACTTACTAACTATGCAATTAGAATGTAATATAACTTTAATATAATAATGTTAATATACCGTTTTTAAACTAATATAATTTTATAGATTATATATATTAATATTCTCTTAAAAACGGTATTTTTTCTAAATTTAACAAACATAACTTGTGACTCGTATCATTTTGATATTGTTTTACTTGAATAATAGATAACAAAAAGTCGATTCTAGTGGTCAGGACTTCATTTCCCAAGATCCCTTGCTCTCCAGTCAGACTTCGCACATGCTCAGAGCAAATGTTTCAAGCTCAGGCCTGTTTCAAGTAACAAATTTTAGAACCGGACCTCTTTCAATTTTAGTTGGATACCCGAGCTGTAGATGATACACAACGCTCATGTTAATAACGCTCATGGTACAAAACGCTCGTGATTCTTCTTGCCATGTAGATTCATTTGTCAGAGTTCATTATTAATCCTCAAAATGACCCGTTTTCAAATTTTAAAATATTTTTTAAAGTATTTTTTTACTTTTGCTTATTTGGTGTAATTATCATATGAAAAATATAATGATTCATTTCATATATGTGTAACACCACGCTACATGTTTATGGTACAAAGATACTTTTCGGGTCAAATTGACCTGTGTTAAATGTTTTAAAATAAAAAAAATTCTTTAAAGTAATTTTCCATTTTGAAACTTCTGCTTGTCTTAGTTTGTGTAATCTACATATAAACAAAAAATGGTTGACATATTTGTAACATCCGCTACATGTTTTTGTTACAAAGATAATGTTCCAGTCAATTTGACCCTTCAGACAAAATGGAAGCTAAAAAGAGTCAGAAAGATCAAATACTATTTGTTTCTTTGCAACAATGAGACATAATACACCACTATCTCACACACTCTCTCTCATACACACACACACACACACACACACACACACACACACACACACACTATTTCGTGGGACTTTTTGGTTTCTGACCCTTATATGCCTAACAATAAAAGCACATTATCAAAGTTCCTCTGAAATAAACGAGGAGGGTTTAAAGCCTCAACTCCAACTTGTTTATCCGTGTCCCAATTGCGTAAAAAGTCACGACCACCGTGATAC
>CM051493.1:14062264-14070108 GCA_028031935.1 Paedocypris micromegethes
ACTGCGTGTTTCTAAAATGATAAAAGTTCTAAATAAAAATAAAAATTATTTAGATACAAAATTTTTAATACATATTTTATATAGTTGCTGCTATTAGAAATGCAATTTTTGTCATGATGGAGATGGGAGCTCAGCCGACTCTTCACGTTCGGCGTTTCGAACTTTTATTATGAAATTGTCCCCGCTGAAAATGTCAACGCGTTTCCAAACCGAGTTTTAAAAAACTCAGTTCAACGCTCGAGCGGGTGAAAAAAAGCGACTCACCATCTCAGCAGCTCAGCCCGCTCCGCTAATGGCCTTCATCATGATGAAGAAGAAGCGATATAAGTTTAAAGTGGACGTGGAGCTCGAAGAACTTTCGTCTGTCCCTTTTGTGAACGGTGTTTTGTTTTGCAAAGTTCGCCTGACGAACGGAGGTTTCTCCGAGGAGTCATCGAGGTAAGAAATGACACTTTTTTTCCCATCTAAATGATGCATTTATCTCGATTATGTTGGTAAAAGTTTAACAGAGGTGTGTTTTTCGCTGAAATGAATTCGGAAAAGCGCATGAAGTTAACGGGCACGCAATTTTCCATATTCTAATATTGGACAACGACACACACACTCTTTTTTTAATTTGTTTATTTATGTATTTATTTGTATGTGTGCATTTATTTGTATAGCTGAATATGTAATAAACAAATAATTATCAATATGCATGTGTATTTATATATCAGAATCAACTTTAATGGACAAGTTTGTACACAACGAGAAATTAAATGTGGTCCTCTTCTGTTCCCTCTTAATCCAAAACATTCAAGAAAAATCAAAAATAGAATATGAAATATAAAAATAAAATGACCAAAAATAAATGTTGTGTGTGTTCATATCTGATTCAGTGGTTTATTTCTTTTAACATAAAATTAAATCGGCTCTTTAACTAAAGTCATGACATACGTGGCATCTGGGAAAGTGTCTTTCTCTTTTCAGGAATCGGGAATTCTTTATTCATCCCCTTGGGGAAATTCTCCTTGAGAGCTATCAATCATTTATTATTATAAAAGCACACACTTTATAAAAAAAAACAAGCATAATAATAGTCTTTAATAACTTGAGACCAAAAATTGTTGCCTGTGTTGAGAAAACAAAATACTGTATAATAATTTGCATATACACACTATATACGAATATATAACAGAAATATTAAATAGTCGTTCTTCCATAATTGAGTATACTGTATTAGCAGTGACGTGATGGTGAATAGGACATATGTAATGACAGATGGACGGAGATCAATCGCACTCGCTCGTGAACGTCAGATCTTTATCTGCGCAACTGCTGGATTTTCGTTTTTTTTTTGGTCTTGACCGCAAAACCAACAGCGAGCACTTTGATTGATTGCGGAACGGCGAATTCAGTGGGAGAAACAGCGTGCAGGAAGCACTTTGAACCGTCAGAGCAGATTAGGACATGAAGACCAGCTAATCCTGTAGATGTTGTTTTTTTTTTTTTTTTGCTCGCAGGGAACCGGTTCTGCTCAACTGTGTCAAGTGGAAGAAAACCTTCTCCTTCTTGTGCAAGATGAGCGCCAGTGCTGGGACAGGAACGCTGGACCCCTGCGTCTTTAGGGTGTCGGTAAGAAAGGTACGTTTCGAAACATTCCAAATCTCATTGATATTTAATTATAAGAATAACTGTTATTTAGGGGTGGGCGGCATTTACCGTGTTAAAGTGGAAACCGTTATTGAGTTGTGCCACGATATGGATTTTGCAATATTGTGGATACCGTCAAACATTTTTGAATTAAATTTTTATACATGTATATAAACACTTTAATATAGTATTATTTAGTTTTCAACTTTTAATGCCGACACGGAGACATTGCTAATCGAACGCAGAAAAACGTTGTGACAGGCTGAATTAATAGATCACACCCTGATGTCTGTGTACTGTGTCTTTAAGAGCAGCTCTACTAAGAAATAAAACCGTAAAGCGCTGTTTCTGCTTATTTTTTTATCAAAGTCGTTTGTAAACATTTGTTTCACGCAACCGTTTGTAAACGTTTGTTTCACGCGACGTTTGGATTCAAACTCAACAACAAACAAACAAAGAATCGCGCGCAGGTTTTGTTTCTGATTTCTTTAAAAAAAAAATTTACAATACAAATTTTGTGTTCAAATTATGTAATTAAGGTCTACAAATGTAGTGCCCCCCCCACCCCCTGGACACTAGAAAATATAGTGATATGAATTTTCACTCATATTGCACACCCCTACTGTTTTTCTTATAATGGTGTTTTTTACTTGTCCGGTTAACAGGTTTGCATAGAGTTGCTGTTTAATTTCACTAACGAGGGTAAACAAGCGTAAACAAGCGTATTGCCTTTCCCAGCGTCGTTTTTCATCTTCTGAACTACATTTTTCCTGAAAGTCTGCCAATTTCTTATCAGGTGTCCGTATAAGTCATCATAAAACCTTCAATTTGAACTGTCAAAACTTCAATTTTAACTTGAAACGTTTAACTTGAACGTTTTTATCTGCTTTGTATTTATTATGTTTATATTCTATTTTTTTCCATTATTTATTTATTTATTTATTTATTCATTTTGTATTACATATCTTTTAGATTTTCTTTATTTTATCTTAATTTATCCTTTAGAATCGTATTATATATATAGAAGCGCAGGAAAAATTAAATAATTTAAATAATAACTCATTTAATATTATAATTAGCTTCAAATTTTATGTCATAATTTCCTTGTTTCTACACGTGTTTACTTTTATCTTTCAGAAATGTGTTATGTAGAAGAGCAGAAAAAAAAGTCTTATCATTTCATTTAATATTATTTTTAGCTTCACATTTTATGTCATGGTTTCCTTGTTTCTACATGTGTCTACTTTTATCTTTTAGAAATGTATTATATGTAGAAGAGCAGGAAACCGACGTGCATTTTTAGACTAGTGTGACAAGCCTCTCATGTAGTTTCTTCTGATATTGAATCATCTCTGTGCTTTTTCTTCAGGAGCTGAAAGGAGGGAAGGCGTTTGCAAAGGCGAGTTTCCTCGATTTAGGGCCCGTTATCAACTCTGTTAACTCTTTATGGTCCCGCAGCTTGGTTTTGCGGACTTAAACTTGGCCGAGTTTGCCGGCTCGGGCAGCACCACGCGGCGTTGTCTTCTGGAAGGATACAACACCAAAAACACACGGCAGGACAATTCCATACTGAAGGTGTGACAGTCGCCTTTCACTACATCACCACGGCGTGTTTACATCGCACACATGGCGTTACTAGGTGACGGGCGAAGTGGCGGGCGTCTTCTCGTGACCCGTGTGTGGTGTCATGTGACTTTCACGCCAGTTATGCGCTCCACAAGTTCCACAGATTCATATCCTTCCACCTCCGCCTGGAGCCGTACGGAGAGCTTCCAAAATTCCTGAGCATTTATAGCTGTAGTGAAGCGTTGCCCTTCTGACTTGCCCAGAACTGTCTGGTTACATCACAGTGGTCCAACTGCTGCTGGGAAGCGGATGGTGCCGTGTTTACAGATCCGAGAGTTCAGCAATAGAAGGGTTTTTTTTTTTAACCAGAATTGTAGAGCTGCAGCTAACGATTGTTTTCTTTGTTATTACCTTGATTAATCGACGAATCTATCGACTCGTTTTTTTCCCGGTTATTCTAACGATTATTTTTTTTTTTGCTCGAACGAATCAGACGTGCTATTTGGTTTTTAATTACCACTGTCTTTTATTTTGAACATAAAGGCAATTTGAAGCATAGGAGCACAAATGATGATAATTATTGTCACAGTGGCTGCTGGGAAGAGGATTGATATAATCAGCTGCAGCTAACGATTGTTTTCTTATCGATTATTATTTCGATTAATCGACTGATCTAGCGATTATTCTATTGATTCTTTTTTTGCTCGGACGATTATCTGTTCATAAAAACTAATCAAACGTGCTATTTCGTTTTTAATTAACACTGTCTTTTATTTTAAACAGAAAAGGCAATTTGAAACATAGGGGCACAAATTATCATTATTATCATAATTATCATCTTCACAGTGGCTGCTGGGAAGAGAATGGTGCCATGTTTACAGATCTAATAGTTCAGCAATAGAAGGATTTTTTTTAACCAGAAATGTAGAACTGCAGCTAACGATTGTTTTCTTATCGCTTAATCTATCAGAATCAGAAAACTTTATTGGCCAAGTTGCGATGACAACAAGGAGTTGGTTTTCTATTTATATATTTCTATCCATTTTATACTTTAATTAATCGAAAATTTCGTTGATTGTTCTAACAATTATTGTTTTGCTCAGACGATTATCTGTTCATATAAATTAATCAAACGTGCTATTTGGTTTTTAATTAACGCTGTCTTTTATTTTCAACACAAAGGCAATTTGACACATAGTCATTTTATCATAACAAATTATCATAATTATTGTCACAGTGGCTGCTGGAAAGGTTTTTTTTCTATTATTTATTCGTTTAATTTTATTTTTAGCTTCTCGTTTTATGTTATCCTTTGTTTCTACATGTGTCTACTTTTATCTTTTAGAAATGTATTAATGTGGAAGCGCAGGGGGGAAAAATTACATTATTTATTAATTTCATATTATTTTTAGCATCATATTTTATGTTATCGTTTCCTTGTTTCTACATGTCTACTTTTACGTTTGGCCGTAAATATTAATAGGAAATATTAATGTGCAACATAAAATATCCATTCTAAAAAATGTAATCACACACAATTGTAACGCAAAAAAGTTAGCATGTCAGCGCAGGGGCGAGGCTTGTTTTTTAATTTTTTTATTCAACTTTTAAAATCAAGTTTTGATAAAATGTAAGGAAACACAGATCTATATGGTTATTTGTTGAACATCAACAACTGAAATTAAAGCACAGTGCCTAAATATTTTATTATTTGTATGGAAAATGAGCCGTTCGCTTCTAGATAAAACAACTTTTATTATTTATAATAATATATGACTAGTATTTCCTGTGCATTTCTTGAATGTGCAATGTATCAATGTAAACAACAGATTGTAGTAATAACTCTTTTAAACACTGTTGCAGGAGAGAGAGACACACACACACATACACACTGGGCGTGGCTCTTTCCCTCTTACGCGAGTCTGGGATGATTTTCATGACTGGAATGGTTTTTTTTTTTTTTGACATTTGGCGCTACGTTTTTTTTTTTTTTGCATAGACTTATTAACGTAATCGATTACGTCGACTACTCGTTTCAGCTCTACAGAAATGTACAGTTGCTTAGACGCTACGAGGTGTGTGCGCACTTAAGATCGGTCACTCCCGAACGCAAACTCAAGTGTTCGTGTCCTTAGCCGCCGCTCCCGAATAGCTCACGCTTCTCTCAACGCTGACAAAACATCTTGAAGTCGAGCCAAATGTCTGTTCCACCCGGAGGATTTTGGAGAACAGACGTATTCCAAAACGATCCGCCCTGTGTGTGGAAGATGTTAAGAAGACATTCTGAGCTTCGTTTGGACGTTTTACGGACAAAAGATAGTAATATCATCTGGATTGAACAGATACAATCAGTGCTGTCAAAAGTAGTCGTCATTCGATACTTAAGGATTAGTATAAATACTACAATTTAAAAAAAAAATACTTCTGTGTATGCAAAAGTATCAGCTCAATCCTTTTACTCAAGTACACGTACTGGCAAAACTACTTGGAGTAGGAAAAAAGTAATGCATATTAAAAATGCCATAGGACTATAATGTTATACTAAAATGTTGTAGTATATAATTACGATGTAAATTAATGCATTTATTTTACAATGTTTACACATTAAAGAACCATGTTTGAGTATATATTTAGCAGATATAAGCAGGCACAGAAATTTTCATTTTATAATTTTCAGGCACAAAATAAAAATGCAAAAGGAAAAGAAAAATTTAAGATCGATGACAACACCAGCATAAAAATAAGCAGAAGGAAATAGGAGTGACACGGCTAGTTTTTAAGATGTAGAAAAGAAAGAGATCGACAGAGATAGATAGAGAGATAATAAAGAAAGAGACCGAGTGAGAACGAGGGATAATAAAGAGTAGACAGTAGAGCGAGAGAAATAATGAGAGAGACAGTAGAGAGAGGGAGAGAGAAAAAGCAGATAAAGAAAGAGACAGTAAAGAGAGAGAGATAACAAAGAAAGAGAGAGAGAGAGAGAGACAAAAAATAACAATGAAAGAGAGACAGTAAAGAGAGAGAGATAATTAAGAAATAGAGAGAATGAGAGATAATAAAGAGAGAAAGTAGAGAGAGGGAGAGAAAGAAGATAAAGAGACAGTAGAAACAGAGACAGAGAGAAAGAGATAATAAAGAAAGAGAGACAGTAAAGAGAGATAGAGATAATAAAGAAGAAAGAGAGAGAGACTAAACAAAGAGAGACAGTGAAGTGAGAGAGAGAGAGAACAAAGAAAGAGAGACAGTAAATAGAGAGAGATAATAAAGAAAGAGAGAGAGAGAGAGATTTTAAGTATTTAAAATGTTAGGGCTATTGAGCAGTAAGGAATACACTTAAGTAAACAGAAAATTAAATTATACTAGTGACGTTTACGAACATTAATTTATGAATGAAGTTTTTGTGGATGTAGTAAAAAGAAAAAAATGTATCTCATGCGTGTTCGTTTTTTTTTTTTTTTTCCAAGATTAGTGATGATAGTGATCGAAAAGTAAACGAGATAAACGACCTGAAAAAAATGTGAGCAATTATAAGTTCTGAATGTCAAATTCGATGTCTTTTCGATTAATCGCGGCCCTAATAATTAATCAAAATCGCGTCACGACAGGCCATTGTGAAATTACACATTTATTTGTTTAATTATGTATTTTTTTTTTATTATGTATTGTTTTCCATCTCCAGGTTCTTATCCGTATGCATCTCATGTCTGGTGATCCCTGCTTTAAAACGTAAGTACATCAAATTAGATTTTATTTATAGCTTGTCTCCCCAGGCCAATTGTTCGTGGTCGTTTTACTAGAACTCAAAGTTCTAGAACTGAAACCATCCTGAAGGTCTTTACCAAATTAGTTTGCAATGACATGCAAAATGCAAAACTGGGAGGGAGGGAGGGAGGGAGAGAGAGAGAGAGAGAGAGAGAGAGAGAGAGAGAGAGAGAGATCTCAAAAATTGGCCTTTTGAGATGTTGATTCCTACAGATTTGGAGTTTATTTGAAGATGATTTGTAATTTTGGTATCATCTATTGCACAGTGTTCTAATGTTATTGGTGTTACTCTGGCATCACTGTCTTTGTTGTACTGCTTTTGGAGCTGATGAAACACATAAATAAATATTAAGTATTAAATAAATCTGAAATAAATCCTTATTCTATTCGATTCTATGGGATTCTATAAAATAAGGCAGAAACAGATTTTTGAAAGTACCACTAAAACAATTGGGCTTTAAAAAAAATGTGGAAATGTAAAAAATTATTAACAAAATGAAAATATAATTTGATTTTTTTTCCCCTCTTAATTACCATGTAGCTCAGGAGCTATAGTTTGAACATAAACAACTTTTTTATTTTTTTTTTATTTTTGTGGTTGTTGTTGAAAATTACCAATAATTTACAATAAAAAGACCAAAAACTATTAAAAAATTTTCATTAAGGTGCCTTTAAGCGTCCAGGTCTTAATCTTTATCAAAATTTGGGTTTACATTTTTTTTTTTTATCCTAAATGAAAATTGGCAACCTAATTTTAGTATTTTTTTTCCCCTCACGCTTGTAATTTTTGTCTGTTCAGACTGCAGACTGTACGTACTGTACTAATAACTTGAATTTTTCTATCTAGTTTGTTGTTTATTTTTCGAAAAAAAAAAAAAAAAAAA
>CM051493.1:14085652-14271787 GCA_028031935.1 Paedocypris micromegethes
TTTTTTTATTCTGAGAATTGCACGTTCATTTAATATAGACACAGTATTGCGTGTGTGAGGATAGCAAGAGGTCTTGTAATGAGAAACGCTATGTGGGATTATTTTGCGCATTTTCTATTTATTGTTTTTCTTCGAATTAAACAACCATTGATTTCATTAGAATAATCCTACGTTACAGATCTTACTCTCCAACATCTGAAACGGACATTAGGACATCAGTTTAAAAATTAACAAACAAAAAGTTAATCATCTTTTTCCAAGTCTTGTCAAAGCATTACTTCTATTCTATCATAGTTAATATTATAGAAATACTTGTATTAATTCAATCATAATTTATATAATGGAAAAAATCAATTTCTACGTCTTGTAAAAGCATTACTTAAATGAAATCTTAACAAAAAGAATAACTGAAATTAAATTATATAATAGAATTGAATAATAGAACATAGATGCTGTTGGACAATCCATGACGGGGAATAAATCTAAGAATATTAATTTGAAACTAAGATTCTGGTGTTTTTATTTTAAATATTTATCTCTGAAAATCAGGTTGTCAAACAGCAATATAATGACGCAAAATAGTGTGATGTAAAAGTAATGCATCAAAGAAAGAAAACCACTATTAAATGTAATAAAAATAAACATACTAAGGTGTAGTATTATGTACAGTTGAGGACAAAATTGATTAGCTGTTTAAAAGCACTTTTGAAATACTTTTCAAACATTGATTATTAGCCCCCCCATACAAAATAATTTTGTCCAACTGTAGATGTTTGCTGTATAAGGTTTGCTGAGTCATATTGTGGTTTGAAACCCCAGTAAACACACACATTTCAGAAGAAAGTGCTTTTTTAGTTACAAAAATGTCCGAGTTGACAGCAGACAGACTTTACCATTGTGTTTCATCACTGTGTTCATATTCAGTTGTTTTAAATAAAATCAAATTCAAATTTTATTTGTCACGTACAAATTATATGTGGTACAACATGTAGTGAAATGTGTTTTTGATCGTACCAGCATTTAAACATGGGGATGGGGGAGATGCAACAAAATGTACAAGTGGGGTAATGCAACAAAATAAATAAAGAATAGAACTACGATAGAAGATAAATGTGTTATTCCAAATGTGCAAAGGGAAATACAATAAAAAGATCAATAGAAATACGATAAAAACAAGATATAAGATAAAATTAGCAATATATGAATACAAATACAAAATTTCCAAGATGAAAAAATACAGTTGAATAACGTAGAAGTGAGTAAAATGCAAAAATGTACAAAAAGTGACTCCAGAAAGGTTTAAAGTGACCAAAAAGTTCAAGACTGGCGCAGGTTCTCACGCCCGCTGAGACGATACAGCGCTACTACTTCCATTAAAATAGGACGGAACCCCAAAATACGACAAAAGTGATGCAAAATTATCCTTTCTTTATAATGAAATGATTGCCCCACCGTGGATTTTCTACCTGATGCTGTGCACGCAAGAGCCCACAGAAGTCAGCTCGGTTCCTACAGGTGCTTGAATTTCAATGCGTTTTCAAGGCCTTGAAAGTGCTTGAATTTTAAACAAAGAGCTTGAAAATCTAATCGCCACAGTCTTCCTAATGATTGGCTCATGAGCAGTCGTTTGAAAGACTGTTCGAACGAATGAATTTTCAACCGCAATGTCGTGCGTTAAAAATGCGCTAATTTTGACAGCCCTACTTGTCAAAACCCCGTATGGTGCTGGAAAAAACTTACACATGGACCTTGAAAGTGATTGAATAGTACCTTTCAGAAAGTGTAGGAACCCTGGTCATAGATCATTGAGTTCTTGAGAACAGAATAGAGTAAATGCTAGATTAAGACAGCTTAATCTAGCTTGGTAAATGCTAAAATCAAGATGGCGATCTTTTAACGATTAACTGTGCCGCTCTATCCTAACCACACGTTGATCGTTTTGGTTTTTTTTTTGTATCGTGTTTAAATTTTTAGCAGGACTCCGCGCGGAAGTCCCACCACCCGGCGATCGCAGAACCGCTCGCGCAGTCGCAGCCACCACAGAGAGCGTCGCGGCGCCAGCTTCGACCGCGAGCTGGAGAAAGAGCGAGACCGCCAGCGCAAAGAGAGAGAGGGAAAAGACCGCGACAGAGAGCGCGAGAGAGAACGAGAGCGGCGGCGATCCCGAACGCCCGAACGAAACGCCGAGAAGAGACACAGCCGAGAGAGACGGCGAGAGCGCGAGGTGGAGAGCGAGAGAGAGCGCAGCCGCAGGAAAGAGCGCGAGAAAGAGCGAGCGGAGAGAGAGAGGGAGCGCTCGAAAGACAAGAGGAGCCACGGAGACGAGAGGAGGCACAAGGAGGAAGAGAGGAAGCACCGGGACGACAAGAGAAGCAAACGCTCCCGAAGCCGAGACAGGAAGCACCGCAGCAAAAAGCGCTCTCGCTCGGGAAGCCGCGAGGAGAGGAACAGGAAGCATCGCAACGAGCACGGAAAAGCCGAGAGAAGCAGTCCGGAAGCGCCCGACGCAAAGTCGCCCTGAGTCTCTCGCGACGTCTGTTTTACGCTAGCTTCTTCCCAGGGACGGTTTGTGTTTTGTTCTTTTTATTTTTTTTTTTGGGCAAACACCAAGTCAGTCCATCCGGTCTCGATCACTGAAAACGGCATTTTTAAACTTTTTTTTTTTCCTCGTTTTTGTATTTGCGTTTTTCTCCACCGGATGGCTTTGTACATAGAGCTGAGAGAATGTTTTAAATGTGGACAGAGCCGATGTGCTTGTTTTGCTGTTTGATTCATCGCTCTGTTGCATCCCATTTTCTAATAAATAAATCTTGTATGAAACGTCTGTGTGTGTTTCAGTTGTAGAGATGTTTTTTCAGTACAGTGGTTCCCCGGTTTACGAAATTAATCCGTGCCGACCGCTGTTTGGTTAGGCGGGATTTTCGTTAGCTGAGCCGCATTTTACATGCAGTTCGTCTAATCCGTGCCATGAGTTTTTTTTTTCTTTAGCAACTGATTGTATTATCGATTTACTATTGTTAATGTAATAAAAACGCTAAATTAAATTGCCCATTGGCAATTGTTTATAAAGGTACAGTATATAATAATGCAGTCAACAATCTCACAGACACGGAACTAACGCCATCAGAATGTTCCGCCTGGACCATTTTGAGTGTAACACCCAGCGAGATTAGCGCACTCCCGTCAAAATTGTATTAGCTTATATGCAAGTTTTATGTAGGGACAATATGTTTTGTGTTAGTGACACTCCCGCTGAGTAAGTGTGTCCGCTCCTCACGGCGCAGGTCTATTTATACCAACGGCAGACTCGCAGAAGCCATTCTAGGAGAATACCAGCTCATTTTTTATTTTGGAAGCAATACATTTGAAACTAACCAGTGCTTTTGATGTTGTTGAATTTGATGTGCGTGAGGATTAAACAACTGTTTTTCACACTTCTGGACTCATTCATGTCTGCTCGTGGTAAGACCAAGACGCGTTTCGTATAGCAAATTTTTTTTCGCTACTCGGGATGAAATTTTCGCTGCGATGCATTTTGTTAAGGACATTTGTAAGTCGGGTTACCACTGTGCTGGTTTCAATGTCTTAATGATTTTTATTTGCCGTTTTGAGACCTGATGGCCTCGTCTGTGTACTGACGTCACGCATTTTCTTACCTGCTTTGTTAACCCCTGATGTGCCAAAACGGACCGACCATGTAGTTGTGGTCCTAGGCCGCCCTCTAGTGGTGTTCGACCGGTGATGCGCGTTTCGCAGTTATAGCGAAAATGGCGGAGAAGAGAACGGACGTTCTGTTGGCTGCAGCGTGGGACGCAAGTGTTGGCAAAGTAAGTATTAAAATGTATTTATGGAAAATGATGAGAGTGATGTTTAGGTATGACGTGTCGCTTTTGTTAAGACTTGAAAGATTGATGAAAAAGAGTAAATGTTTGTGACATGTAATATCTCCGACTCTACATCATGTAAAACATTTTGACGTTTCATTTTTAAACTTCGTGTGCTCGTAAAAGACCAACTAGCGAAGCAAATTTTAAAAAGAAAAATTATTTCAGAGCTTGTGTCTCGAGGTTAAACGACTACTACAAAGATGAAGCTGTTTGAAAATGTTTTGTTTAATTTACTTTATTTGCATTTAAGTCTGCTTTCATGGTAGATAAATCACTTATTAATATCACATCTGTAGAGGGAAAAGCATGTAAAACTGAATATTACAATAAAACTTAAAATCATTTATCCTGCACATATACACTAGTAACTGTATGTTGTAGTAGGTGAAGTTTTGCAAACGCCATCAAGTTTATCCTTTTCATAAATTAGGTGGTGTTTTAAGTTTTAATGTTTCATTTTTTTTATTCATTTTAAACTACATCTAAACTTGTACAGTAAAATACAAACTATAAAGAAAATATCAGATCTTGCTGATTCTTTGACACTAAGTCTGTTTGCTCATTTTGAAAAACAAAACTGTAATATTTTTCACAACTTAATGCTGCCCACTGCTATGGGCTTGTGCTCACAATTTCAATACGACCCCTAGTGGACACACTGACACATTCACTTTCACATTTTTAACTTTCTAGTGCTCTACGGTGTTTTATACGACATGGTGGTCGACCAGAAAACAAGTTTTATTCCTTGTTTAGACTTTTTTAAATTGCAATCTCAACAAACACGCATACACAGCTTATTGTGTATTTGTTAGTGCATTTAGTTGAAAACCAATAATAAGCAAATAATAAGCAAAAGCTTTATCATGTTCTAGCATGCACCAAACCTGCTTAAAACGTAACCATTTATGCTAAATACATTTTCAATTAGCAATACATAAAAAGCTTTACGAATTCATGTTGTTTTATATAAAATGCATGTGTGTGTGTGTCTATATATAAATAAATTAGGGTTGTTAAAGTTAACACGTTAACTCACCCGATTAATTACATTACGTTTGTTGCGTCAAATTTTATTATTGCCGTTAATCACTGTTGCAGTTTTTTTTCACTTCTGTTTTTTTTTACCCTCAATGAAAAGACTTTTAGACGGAGAGTTTCTCGTGATTAAATTGGTCAGGGAAATGCGATTAACTAGTTAAAAAAAATTATCGTCTGACAGCCCTAGTAAGAACATTTCATTTGTGCATTTAGCTGACAGTTATCACCAAAATGGTCATTAAAATGTAATTAAACACGGTTTTCTTGAAAGGTCATGGGGAGCTGAAGCCAATCACAGAAATTCTGGGCGGGCCCAAAGACAGGACGCGCCCTGGCTTGGTGAGCAGCCAATCACAGAGCGGGACACACAGACCCACACTGGGTTTGTAGATTGCTTGACTGATTCACCAGAGCGCGATTTGGACTTGGTACGTAAATCAGAGACCTAGAGGAAACCCACACAAACAGAGGAATAACCGACCGTGAGTCACAAATGGGCACCTCTAATAAAAGCATATACAGTATAGCTTTTATATAGGTATTTACAAAATTATTATTAATTAATATAATATAATAATATAATATTAATATAAATTATATTGACAAATTATGGATACCATTTGGTTGGTTTCTTTTTGGCCGATTGCTTGAGTTGCTGAAAATGTCATTCTCAGTGAGATTAGATTCATGTTCTTATGTTTAATATGATTTAATAGTTCTTCGTAACCCAAATGTATGATCTCTATTGGTCCTCTAGTCTAGAGCATAAGGGCAAAGGTCAAGTGATATTAAGCCTTCAAGTTAATTTATAGCGCTTTTCTCAAAAGCCTCAAAGCCGCTCTTAATGTGTCGTTCATCTGATAGTATATGTGTTGTGGAATCCCTGATCATGTGTTTTCTGTACAATGACTATATATTTTTTAAAAACCCTGGAGAGAATTATGCAAGCAGATTTAAGGCTTTAAATACTGTACGTTTAAATCCGGATCCATGTAACGACACACAAATTCCAGAGGTGTATAGTACTTGAGTACACTTTAATTTTTTTTTAATTATGCAATATGTATACGTATGTATAATACAATTGATTCTAAAAAAAAAAACGTATGACAAAACGTGTAAAGAAAGAAATCTTTAGACATTGAAACACTGAGAATAGTATTTGTACTTGTATTAGTACTTTTACTTTATTGATTGTGTGAATATATTGGAATTGCGTGAATTAAAAATTTGCCTATATTTTTGATACTCAGTACAAGTACAAAGTAGCCAAAAATACTGTTAAGTAATATAATATTTACAGTATAAACTAAAATTCCTAAAGTGTACTTAAGTACTTTACACCTCTGGCAAACTTTGATGAAAGAGACGTCTGTGTTGCTTCGGCTCTGGTCTCTATCGTGGTTGGGTTATGAGCCATTGACGATCATGACAGCAGAAAGCATTGGTGAATAAACCACATCTACGATTGGTTGTGTTAATTCCGTTGCCTCACTCCGGATCCGTTTTCAGAAAATTTGCTTTGCGAGGTGAACACACACGCCACCACGGAAAGATCATAATTGTGAACTCGGAAGGATCGAAAAGCTCCTTGTCTAACATTCGCCATACAGTAGGTCAGTCATGGCTCATTTTATTTTGCCTGTGGTTTACAATTTACGTATAAGACAGGTCACGTAGAGGAATGCTCTCAGTATTTAATGCAACTAAACAGAAAAGTGATTTGTGCTTTTAAATATTTCGATTAGAAAGTACAATATAAAAAGGTATGAAAGTATTTTTTTTCTCTCAATCTGGAAGCAAGGTCAGTAACACCCCCTGTAACTATCCACCTGTACAATATACATCTAGCTTTTACTCACATTCCAAAGGCTAACACAATTTCATTTTACATTTTTAGAAAAGTGAAGAACACCTGCAAAAATAGACCATGTGTGTTTGTGTTTGAGTAGAAACTCCACGTTGAGAGAAACCTGCTGTAACGAGAATAAATGTCACTTTGAATGCCAGATACTGTTTACCAGATATTTTTTTTAAAAATGTATTTTTTAAAATTACGTAAATGTGAAACTTCGTCAAAAATTGTCTGTACGTTGATTGAGAATGAAAGCGCCAACTTACCGGTTTCACCCGGTGTCCGGTCTCACCTCCTCATCCCCATAATCACTGCAACAGTATGCATTAATAAAGTAGTCGTAAACATTAGCGAAGGTATATATTGTAAATGGGTTTTGTTGCGTATCTACCTGAGGCTGGCGACGAGTCCTGGCTTTCTCCTGCTGCATTGTGGGCCGTGACGACAATGAAGCCGCTGGTGGCATTGGCAACTGAACACTGGAGTTGTGAGGTCACGCAGACATTTGTCCGGCTGAAGGAAGTGACCTCATACACGGTGTAGTTGGCGGCAAATACACTCGGACTCCACGTCACTTGCATTGATGATGTAAAAACCGTCACGTTCGTTGGAGCGCAAGGCACTGGATGAAAACAAAATAATTTTCAAATAAATTATTGTTTACTCTATATATTTAAGTATGGGCAATGTGTGAAATCCAGGAATTCTATACAATGCCTGGCTTTTTTAGGCAAAGTTTGAAATGTTTATGATGTTAGAGGCTTAGTGTACAAAATAAAATTGCTTTCATTCCATTAAGAGCAATGACGTGCAATGCACATTCAAGGTACGCTTTTGTGGTTGTTACACACTGATTCACTGGTCATCAAATTGTTGCCTCAGTTTCCTGTCTTAGCTGACTGGAGAGGCACCCGGTGTGATCTTCTGCTGCTGTTCAACTTTTGCCTTAATTGCCGTAAATGCTGTGCGTTCAGAACTCTTTTTCAAACCTTGGTTGTAACGAGTGGTTATTTAAGTAACAGTTGCCTTTCTATTAGCTCTGTCAGGCTTTCTTCTAAATCCATCAATTATTGATGCAACAAGACATTTGCGCCCACAGAACTGTGTGAAAATCCCAGTCGATAAGCTGTTTCTGAATTACTCAGAGTAGCCTTTCAGGCACCAATAACCATGTCACGTTCAAACTTAAGTCCCCTTTCTTCCACAATGGGGCTAATCTGTTAGCAAGCAAGCTTCTGGAAGGTTTTGAAAACAGTCCTTATTTAAGTGATTTAAAATAATTAAACTGTAGTCGACTGTGTCCAAAGTGCAAGTCATCTCAGATTTGTTTCTTGAACTTGAGTTAAGCTAGTCCTAAGACACGGCACAAAGGGCAGATCAGATTCCGAGTGTTTCTCATTGAAACTAAGCTGTGGTACCTGATGGTCCAGGATTCGAACCTGCAGCCTTACATTTCTAACTCTTAGCCTCTAGGCTACAGCTACTCAGACTTTTTACTTTAGGTTAGTTATTTTTTTATTAGGAATTTTGTGTGGAGAATATTTCAACATATTTTTGTGCTGTGTTGACTGAGCATCACATACCTGCTGTTCCGATGATGGCATTTGAGTCAGTGCTACTGCCTGCAACATTCTGCGCCCTGACTGTGGCAATGTAGGAGGAGCCACATGGCAGAGGCATCTCAAAGAATGTACGGCTCGTCCAATAGGAGGTGAGGTCAAACAATGTCTGAGAGTTGCCCTGAATGTTGCCCTTCAGTCCCAGGAGGTATTCCGAGTTAGGACAGCTCACAGAAGACCAGGACATCCTCAGAATCTGGGTGTTGTTTACTATGGTGAGAGGGCGAACTCTCAAGCCAGATGGTGGACAGGGAGCTAAGACAAAAACAGATCGGAAGCCTTGTTGAACAGATGTTTAGCTTGCAAGATGTTGCTCACGAGGACCAAAACTTGTCTCCAAATGGCTTATTGTAATTGTCCTAAAAATTGCCTCGTCCAGCTGGCACAGGACAACTGCATTGTGAAATTATCTACAACTTCATCAGTAGTCTTTGATTTTAAAATTGTTCTTTGGATTGGTAATACAAATTTGCACTAATCTTGATCCACCATCACACAGACTTGTTCAAAGTTTGACTGGTAGAGCATTAGAATTTAAAAAATATATATAACTGCTTAGCTTGCTTAAAAAATGCAAAACAATTTTATTGTACCTGCTCCCACAGTTTGAGGTTGACTCAGTGAACTGTTGCAAAGGCCATCCGATGCCTGAACTGACATGTTATACACGCTGCCACAAACTATGCCAGATAGAGTGCAGGAAGTTCCAGTACTTTGGCAGGAAATGGCTCCAACATCAGACACAGCAAGACCCATGTAGGTCACTGCTCCTGGACTTGCTGCCCATGACAAGATGGCGCTTCCGTTTGCACACTGCACTTGTGAGGTTACGTTTACTGGGCTACACGGCACTAGGGAATCACATCAGCATGTTGTTAGTGCGTTTAGTTACAAGACAGCGAAAAAATGCTGCTTATTAGTCTCACCTGTGTTTAAAGTGGCATTGGTGCTGGGTAAACTGGTGCATATTCCATTAGTGGCCGACACTGACAGGTAGTATGTGTTGCTGCAGTGTAGATTAGCTAGTGTGCAGTCACTGACAGATGTGTTGCATGTTCTCACGTCTCCGTCTTGGCCCACAGCAGTCAGCACATAGTACTGTGCCACATATGACGGATCCCAAGACACAAGCACTGCGTTCGAGCTGCAGTCTGTTTGAGTTGTTATTGTTGAGGGTTGACAGGGAGCTGCAGAAAAGCACAGTTACTTTTACAAGCTTTCATAAAGAGTTTAAGGATTCTGGCTTAACAAGACTGGCTTGAGTTTCAAACACCAGAGATTCTGGACACCTCTCATATTGGAATATTCTAGCTAAATGAAGTTACATCTCTCCTGAAAATTCACACCTAACTTGGGACCCATATAATTTTGTTTTTTTTTTCACTTAACTTGAATAATAAATAAAAATGTACTCCAGTGATGGGAACTACACTTCCTATGATTCATTGGGACCCAGAAGCTTGTAGCAAAATATCGTGTTTCCTTGTGCAGCAGACAGAGCGTTTTGATTGTGTCTGTTCCTTGGATTTTTTTTACTGTTTGCCTGTTCTTCATTTTCAACCGTTGTCTTTCTGCGATGACGATTTGGACTGTTTATAGCCGTTAGCGTTAAGCTACCCAGATGTGGTTTGTAGTCTCTGTTTGTTGTAATATAAATGATTGTATTTAGTTTAATCTTACATATTTCAGTGTTATTTTGTCGTGTCGAATTATTTAAAGACGCACACGCGCACAGCTGCATAAAGACGACGTGTTTCCGTTTCGATGTGACTGCTCATGACTTGAAATATGGAAAAGTAGGCGCATTTTTGATTATAAGCATCGCCAAAGTAATTGAGCATCGAATATTCCAGAAAAGGGTGCTTATATTCGATAAATAGGGTAGTTCAAGATTAACGTAAAATATTAAGTTACTCATTATTGCCTACATGTCACTAATAAACAAACGCAAGTTTTGGTTCTAGGTCAGTGGCATAATTGAGAACTGTACCTGTCCAGATCTTGTATGGCGGGCTGCGGAGGCTGCCGCAATTGTTTGAAGACTCTGCCACGCTGATTGTGTACTCTCTGCCGCATTGAGTATTTGTAAGGTTACACGATAAAGCAGTACTGTTGCAGGAAAGCAGAGAATTATATTGATCCACTGCAGTTGCGGTGTAAAGAGAACGTCCTCCTTGAGCTCTCTGCCAGTGCACCAGGATGTTATGACAGTGGCATTCAGCGTTCACCGTGATAGATGACAAGGCACAAGGTGCTGGAGAAATAAACACAGCACATGTCAAGTTATTTGTAATTGTTATTAGCTTCTGTGTGTAGGTCTTTTTCACCTGTCCATAGTTGGAAGCTGTTGCTGGGAGGGCTGAGGCATGCGGCGTTTGATGCAATGACGGAGAAAGTGTAGCCCCAGGCACAGCCGAGGTCAGGCACATTGTAGCTTGAGTTTAAGGTGACAAACGAGAAGTTTTGACCATCATCTCGTTCAGCCAGTACGAGGTATTCCTCTGCACCCATATCCACATTCCACAACACCATTGCAGAGTTAGTGATACAGTCCAGGGTACCATTCACCCCCTGCGGGACACATGGAGCTGGGGAAAACAAAATGTATTAGTCGCGAGTATGTAGACTTTTGTCACACAGAGATTGTCTGCCATGAATGAAACACAGACAAACTTATGGCATTACATTTTAAATAGCAAAGTTCACTTTTTAGCAACTGCTCTTTCCTGCTATTCAGGACCTACATCATCTCTAGACAATATTGAAGAGTAGGCCCAGAAAAATGTCCTTTAGAGACCTCGAAAAGCATCAGACAAGCAGTGACTTGCCTCAAGACTGCGTTGATCGATTTGACCAGTGCCTGTTTGTCCATGATAAACAGTATTGGCTTTAGATCAGTTACAGGATCATATGTGATTAGTTCCAAGTCATGCTGTTGCGCATCTTATGTTGATCAGCCCAGGGGTCACTACTGGTTGATGTGGGACATCACTGCTCATTGAAGCAAAAACTGAGGCTAACATTTCAACAGAGTGCAGACCAAGAAGATATATAGTCCTAACTGGACTTAGCTTTTTTTTTTCTTCTACTGACCCTACTGTACACTACAGTCGGGTGATGTGTCTGAGAACATTGACCCTGCTAGGTTAAAAAAATGCTGTCTGTGCAATTTTGGAAAAAGCTTGACGGGACAAGGACAGACTGACAGTAAGCACCTTGTACTGATACACTCAAGTATATCTTCTAGTCACTCTATTGTTTGTTGCAGTGGTTGTGGAGATGACACTCATCAATTGGACAGGTCCACCTGTTCTTATACCCATGAAACCTTGGGTTTTGATGGCTTCTGGAGGTTGGATCGTCTTTGATTCATTATCTGGTGGTTGGTTTCTGTTGAATGCTGTTTTTTGTTACATAAATTATTCAATATGATGTGATTAAAACCATCCTTCTCAGTGTCATACTCTTCTCTGAATCAGAATCCCATGACTTGTCTAATGTTTTGCACCAGCCTCGTGTTTCTGCTTGATTAAGCTGCCATGGGCTTACAAGTAGGCTTACAAGAGGCCAGAATTCTCAAACGGAAAAATCTTTTAGAAATAGCCATCTAAGTAGATCTATGTAAGTATGGACAAAGGTGCTCTATTGGATGGAAATCTGGAAAATATGAAGGCCATTTGGCTATGGATGGCTACGTTGTGTTTATAGGTGTGATATGTCTGTCAGCAACTATACTCGGGTTGGAGCTACTTGCGCAAGAAAGAATCCCAACTGATCTTTAAAACAACAAGCCGGAACTGTTGATACAAGGCAAAAGCAATTTCTGACCCTGCCATAAAATGTTTTCAGCAGATATTAACACGCATCAGACCAGGCAATTTTTCCAATATTTTATGGTATAATTTTGGTGAGCCTGTGTGAATAGTAGCCTCAGTTTCATGTTCTAAGCTGACAGTAGTTCCATCCAGTTTGGTCTTCTGCTGCTCTAGCCCATCAAGGTTCAATGTGTTGCATGTTCAGAGATGCCCTTCAGCCGGCCTTGGTCGTAGAGTGTTTATTTGAATTGTCATTGCCTTTCTATCAGCTCCGTCAGGCATTTCCCCTCTGACCAAGGCATTCGCCTCCAACAAACTGGAAATCACTAGATGTTTTCTCTTTTCTGGATCATTCTTGGTAAACCCTATACATGGCCAGAGCTCATAGAGTCAGTAGGAAGGCTGTCAAAAATGTTTAAAAATCAGGGAGAAAACCTTTAAGAACACAGGTGAGCACAATTAGCAATGAGCAGCACAACAAAACCTAATGGAGTAAATGGCAACATCTTGGGGCAGGACCTGTCCGTAACCCTGACAAGGCCCTCCACTCTAAGAATGGCTCCTGACATTCCTCCTTGGACGATCTGGTCGACGAGCATGAAATTGTCTAATTTGTTCTTGATCCATGATATTCTTGGACGGGACCCAGGAGTGTTGACCGTTCCTGTCCACCAGATAATAAAGAGAATTTTGGGCCAAACGCGAGTCCAGTATTTGATAAGCCGCATAGGCTGGCTGGTCCCCAATGATTCGAGGAGGTTGAGGCGGAGGAGGAGGCGGAAGAGGTGGCGGAGGAGGACGAGGAGTAGGAAGAGGTGGAGGAGGAGGAAGATGTTTGACTGCAGGAGAAAGAGGAGAAAATACAACCGGTTTTAGCAATGAGACGTGGAAAGTAGGATTTATTATTAAAAACGTCGGTAAGAAGAGAAAATAACTAGGATTTTCCTTAAAATGTGGAAAGGACCAATGAAGCGATGAATAAACGTGGAGGAGACTTGTGTGAACTTGTAGAACATGTCGTGATAAGTTCTTGGTAGAAAGCCAAATCTTCTGGCCAGGGTGTAGAACAGGAGCAAGTGAAATATGATGCTTAGTCTGGTTTGGATATTGCTGAAAGACCTGAAGTAGCTTGAGTCTATCCCTTGTCCAAGCAGAATGGCAATGTCACACATAGCGTGGTGCAGAAGGAACTTCAGCTTCAGCCCTGGGACAAGGGAAGTTTAAACAGGGCACTCAAAGGGTGGCCAGTGAAGCACATTACGTCCAGATGAAGTATTATGTGAATACAAATTGCGGCTCCTTTGAGTAGCTTGAAGGTTGTAGACATGAGCGGTAAAGGTTAGGAACAGTGATCTTGTTAGGACTTCTATAGTCAATGGCCAAAGACCACCATCTTTCTTTCCTACAAAAAAATCCAGCATAAAATGAAAGCTAAATCCAGCACCGAGTGTTAAGGTAGTTGTCTATTGCTGCACGTTCTGGAGGGGATAAAAAAATATCCAGCCTATTGAGAGTCAGTGAGCATTTCCAAATACCCGATAGGGAGGAAGAGCATGACCCACTGTTAGAACTGTACGGGGATCAATATGCTCTATTGTCTCAGGAGAGAACTGGACCGAACTTGTGAAAATGCACGGCAGATCTGTCTCCACATAAGGATTGTGCTAGTGATGATGGACTATAATTAGATGGAAAGGGACAGATTAATGATAACCAACAGAAGACCAGAGAGGGTTAAGAAAGATGTCTGGGTGGCTCTGGTTACAGATCTCCCTCTGTTTATTTTACAAATGTTCTGGGCAGAGGTTCGAGAATGACCTGATCGACCACAGTAAAGGTTTGATTGACATCAGCGCTGTTTGATGAAGATAATCTGGTGCATGGGCTTTGCGGAAACCTCTGGTGTTTAAACATGGGGTATGAGGCCATTCGTGGGGTGCGAGACCATTCGTGTTCGCTAAATTTTATGTCCAAACAAATGGTTCTGTCAGTTAGTGACTTGGGAGAGCTTGTTCTCTAAAAACATGGTCATCCTGGTTGATCTCAGAGAGCCCATTTTAAAGACATAAAAAGAAGGCCTCGTTGTTCCAGCCCCAAGCTGCTGCAATTGTGTGAAATTTGATAGTGTATTTTGCTACACTAAGCTAGCCCTGCTGCATGGAAAACAAAATACTCCTTCTAGAAGTGTCTCAACCTATGGTTGATGGTTAAACATTCGTTTAAGCTACCACAAATGCCAGTTAGCTGGTTGAGAAGAGGTTATGGCCCAGGACAACATTTTCCGAGAGAGATCTGATGTTCTTCCTTCTGATGGGAAGGACAATGGCTGTAGCACACTGGGTCCAAAATCCATTGCAGGGACAAGGGTCTCCAGAAAAACGTTGTGGGGACTGGAATTGAGGGACTTCAATTGAGTTAGGACTTTGGAGCTGCCGGTTGTAGTGGACTTATTCAATAGAATGTGATAAATTTCTTGAAACCCCGAGAGAATATCAGACTGGAGATCATTTAGTTTGCTCAATATAGTTCCATGTTGTGCCAAGGCCACTGCTTATGTTAGAGTTATGATTTGTTGGATTGACATTCAATTTCATGATCCATTTTCCAAGTGTTGAATGTTCTCTGCCCCTTGTTGGGGTGTCCGTCTGTTGGGTGCTGCCTCATGTTGTATTTGGTCTTTGAGGTAGAATGTGATCTAATAACACTGATTCTGTAGGTGCTATGGCTTGTTCCCAAACCAGTTTTTAGACCACCTGCTGATTTGAAAAGACAGTGTCTGTATAATCAAATTGATCAGTAAAGAGGTCTCAGGTTCATCAACAAGGGTCCATTCATTGGAAAGATCTAAGGCTATGAGTTATTTTGGACCCAAAATCTTGTCAAACCATGGTGCTTCAGGGCTTGGAAGGTGGAAGCTAATCTGCTGGGTTCTTTCTGATTTGATCTTGGTGTTTATATCGGTGGCCAGGCCTCTGATTAAAAAAAGGTTGAATTAAAATGTTGAAAAATGTCAGAAAGAGTCAGCTCTAAGAAAAATCATTAACTGAAATGCTGAAACCATAGAGAGCAAAAATCCAAGTGAGAATGGACCAAATACAGAAAAGATCTTTACAAAAGTAAAATGACAAGTCATGTTAGTCACCAAAAGGGTCAGCAAAAACAGGAAGGAAACCACAAACAAATCCTGCCAGAACGGCACAGGGAAGGAAACTAACAAGAATATTAAGACACAGTAACGTTACACCAACCACTAAGCAATCAGGAAACAAGACATAGGTGAGCACAATTAGCAATGAGCAACAGAACAAAAGAGAAATGGTAACATCTAGCCCACAACCTTGACAGTGCCAACAATGCCACATTCAATGTCACTTAAATTCCATATCATTCGCATTTTCATGCCCTTTTTGAGCCTTTTTTTTTATTGTCTTGAGAACATCTGCATGCCTAAATGCATTGAGTTCTTGAGTTCTGGGATTGGCTTATTAGAAATTTGCGTTAACAAGCAGTTGGACAGGTGTAGATAATAAGTGTTCCATGAGTTTAGATATCCAAGTGAGTGGAAGCACTAAGCAAATCCTCGACAGGTCATCAAAAACACAATCAGCAAACATTAAAACAAAAATTAAGGGAAAAAATGTACTGTAGATTGTTTACTACATAACTCAATAGCTCCTTTCACACAGTAATACCGAAAATTACCGTAACGATTTTACCCATAAACACTATTCACACAACCACTGCCATTCCAGCATTTTACCGGTAAAACACCATCCACACGTTTTCAAAATACCGGTATTTTCGGTGTCATCATTAATTGGCAACACCTTACAAACAGCTGCATCTGTAAACGCGCGACTCTCATCAGAATGTTCTGATAGGCTCAGAGCAGTAGTTTTTGTCAGCGTGTACTGAACGTATGCATTCTTATACAGGCAATCTTCGTTCCGCGTTCAGACAGAGCAGTTTGACGGGTCAATTTACCAGCAGCATTACAACTATCCTTGCCGGCAAATTGCCGGAAGAAATTTATAGTCTGTTAAACAATAGTCTGTTCACACATGACTGCATTCAATTTTATGGCAATTTTCCGTTAAGCTCTGAATATGTGAAAGGGGTTGTTGTAATGTCGTGTGGTGTATACTATCAAGGGTCGCCACAGAAACCCACTCTGCCCTGCCTGCACTACCTTCTCCTCTTCACCTCTTTTCCACACTCCCTATTGCACTGAACTGTTGATATCAAGTACTTAAACCCCTGCACCTTCTTCACCTCAGCCCCCTGTAACTTCTCTCCTCCACTCTGCTCTTTCTCATTTAGACTCATGTATTGTCTTACTCTGACTGACTTTTATGCCTCTTCTTTCTAGAGCAAAACTTCACCTCTCTAGTTCATCCTCCACCTGCTCTACTCTCACTGCAAATCACTATGTCATCCGCAAACATCATTGTCCAGGGAGATTTCTGTCTGACCTCATCTGTCAACCTGTCCATCAGCATAGCAAACAACAAGGGACTCAAAGCTGAACCTTGGTGTGGTCCCACCTCCACCCTGAACTCCTCTGTCTGGCCTACAGCTCACATATCACCACCGTCATACTCCTCTTGTGCATGTCCATAACTACTCTGACGTACTTCTCTACCACTCCCGACAACCTCATACAGTACCACAGCTCCTCCCTCGGAAGCCTGTCTTACGCCTTCTATAAATCTACAAAAACACAATGCAGCTCCTACTTTTCCATGAACATTCTCTAAGCAAAATTGGCATCTCTACCTCCGTCCCACAGCTTAATTGTGTGGCTCATCAGCTTTATTTTTCTGTAGTTGCTCCAGTTCTGCGTGTCACCCGTGTTCTTAAAAATTGGCATCAGAAAGTTTCACCTCCACTCCTCAGGCATTTTCTCGCTCTCTTGAATCTTGATAAACAAACTGTTTAGACACTACACTACTGTCACTCCTAGACAATTCCACACCTTCACAGGTACGTCATCAGGACCAACAGCCTTTCCACTCTTCATCCTCTTCAGAGCCTTCCTCGCCTCATTCTTACTAATCTCTGCTATTTCTTGCTTCCCAACATCCACATGTTTCCCTCCTCCCTTTTTTCGCCTGTCATTTTCCTCATTCATCAGCTCCTCAAAATACTCCTTCCATCTCTGCCCACTCTCCTGGGTTGTTAGCACCTTTCCATCTGTCTTTAATCATTCTTGTCTGCTGTACATCATTCCCATCCCTATCCCTCTGTCTGGCTAGCCTGTACAAGTCTTCTCTCCTTCCGTTGTGTCTAACCTACATACAATTCATCATATGCTTTCTGTTTGGCCTTTGCCACCACTCTGCGCTGCACTTCCTTATACTCTTGTCTACTTTCCTCAGTTCTTTCTACATCCCACTTCCTTTTTGCCAACCTCTTCCTCTGGTTGCACTCCTGTACTTCCTCATTCCTTTCCAGATGACACACCCAGCACCTTCCTACCTGTTTCTTTGATAACCTCTGCTGTAGTTACCCAGTCATCAGGGAGCTCTTCCTGATCAACCAAATCACCCTATCCCATCCTCTGCCTGAATTCCTCGCAATCTCCTTTATCCTTTAACTTCCACCACTTGGTCTTTTCTGCCATGCGGTGCTGTCTAGCTACACTCTCCTACCACCGCTTTGCAGTCACTAACCTCTCTCAAATGACCTTGTCTGCATAGTGTGTATGTCACTCTGTCTTCTCTATTCTCTAAGTAAGTGTTGACTACAGCCATTTCCATCCTCTTAGCAAAGTCTACCACCATCTGTCCTTCTAGATTCCTTTCCTTCACACCAAACCTGCCCATCACCTCCTCACCCCTGTTCCCCTCACCAACATGGCCATTGAAGTCAGCTCCAACAATCAGTCTTTTTTTCCCTGGGAATACTCTCTATGACCTCATTAAATTCACTCCAGAATCTCTCCTTTTTTTACTCACAGCCAACTTGTGGAGCATACCCACTGACTCTTTTCACCTCTAGCACCTTTTCTCATTAGCTCCGCCTTCAGGATTACTCCTACCCTGTTTCTCTTTCTACCAATACCATGGCAGTATAGTTTGTATCCTCCTCCAATGCTACACGCTTTGCTGCCCTTCCACCTTGTCTCTTGCACACAGGATCATCTACCTTCCTTCTCACCGTCATGCCTGCCAGCTCTCTGCCTTTTCCTGTCATTGTGCCAACGTTAAGAGTCCCTATTCTCAGATGCTCCTGCCCTTTCTCTTCTGTCTCTGTTCACACACCCTTCTGCCTCCTCTTTTTCCAACCATCAGTAGCCCAATTTTCACCGGCACCCTGTTGGTTAACAGTAATGGCGGTTGTTGTTAACTCGGACCTCGACCGATCCCGTATGAAATTTATTTGGACGACTTGCAGAGTAAGTCTTCGGCAAGTTTTACACCGGATGCCCTCTATTTAGCCGGGCAACCCTCTATTTAGCCAGGCTTGGGACCGGCACAAAAGTCACTGGCTTGCAACCCCTGTGGCTAGATAGTAATGTCGTGTGGGGTAGTGTAATCCCTAAAGAGTATATTGAAATCAAAGCAGTGAATCACCTGTAGAAACCTCAAGGCTGGAGCTGGGTTGACTCTGACAGCTTCCTCTGAGCGCCACCACACTGAGACTGAAGCTGTTTCCACAGGACAGATGTGTGATGGAGCACTGTGTGCTGGTGCTGTTACAGCTGGATATTGCACCACCGATTTGTGCCACTAGCTCTACGATGAACAGGTTTACGTCTGCAGACGGACTCCAGCTCACCAGCATGGACCCTAAATCACACTGCACCTGTACTGATACGTTCTGAGGTGCACAAGGAGCTGCAACACAACAGAAAAACACAAGTTTTGTACTTACCTGAATCACAAAAACTATAATACTATGAAACAGCTACTATTACCTGTCCATCAATTTTTCATCTGTCTGTCAAAGTTATATTGTTAACGTGTGTATTGAAATCCTTAAATTTAATTTCTTTAATCCTTAATTTATTGAAAGCGATTCTTATGTTAGAGTCTAGATATAGCTAATTCACAAATCTGATTTTGTGAAATGTTGATTTGAATGTCGCATTAAAAGAACCATTTTCATACTGTAATAATTGACTGTATTTGTGATAAAATAATTTAATAAGAGGGAGATTGTCAGTATTTACCGGTCTTGACCTGGGACACTGCACTCTGAATTTGTCCATGTCCGTGGGCCAGTGAATACACAGAGACGTTATACATCTGACCACACTGCATTCCCTGTAGATCACAGGAAGTGCTGCTGCTGTTACAGGAAGATTGACCTTGACCAGTCACTCCCACAGCCGTGTATGATTCTGCTCCGTTTGCAGGAGTCCAAGAAACAGTCACAACACCTCCATTTTGACTGTTGCAGAACAAAGATGTCTCAATGTTGCTAGGTGCACAAGGAGCTGAAAAAGAAAATAATAATCTTAAATATTTTGTAGCGTCCTTAAGTTGCAATGAATAAGTTATTTTATCCTGTAGTTGTTCTGATCTGCTTTTCTAACATATGGCACAAAAGAGAACTCACCGGACTGAAGACTGAGATGTGTACTGCTGCTGTCACACACCCCGTCCAGAGCAGTGACGGTAACGTTGTAGTTCTGACCACAGTGCATGCTGGGTAATGTGCAATTGCTGTTAAAGCTGCTGCAGTTGATTTGATCTCCATTAGAACCAGTGGCCTGGACTTTGTGACCTAGGATGACATCACTGGGATCCCAAGATACAACCGCAATGTTTGTGTTGCAGTTGAGATGTATGCTGACATTCTGTGGCTTACAAGACACTGAAACAAAATTAAATATGAATACTTGGCATAAATACAGTTAAGCCCAGTTGATAAATTAAATGAATCGTCAATGAATAACTCTTTAAGGAATACAACTAGTATAATTTAAAGATAGCATATAATGGCATATTCAAATAACCTCTAAGTACCAAAAAATATTCAAGTACCTTTACTCAGCAGAACAGTTTGGCTCAGTGTGGTGCTACAGGTTCCATCAGTTGCACTGACAGCTAAACTGTAATTCATCCCACAGAGCAAGTCAGAGAAAACACACTCCGCTCCAGTGCTGTTACACACAGAATTGAAGCCACCGCTGCTCTGAGCTACTGCCGTGTAGGAAATGGCACCAACACTCTGCAACCAGGATAAATGCACACCACCAGACGAGCAGTTCACACTGCTCTGCACTTGACCCGGCACACAAGGCACTGCAAAGAAAAGGCATCAAACAAAGTTTCCCATGATGATGGCTATCCTAAATTCTCCATACTGAATTGTGATTGGTCTTCTCTTCTTACATGTGCTGATCTGTACGGAGGAACTTTTTGAAGAGTTGCATTGCTGGTTTTCCGCGATGACACTGATACTATAGTTGGAGCTGCACTGCAGTGTTTGTAGTTGACATTCCTGTGCAGTTGTGTTGCAGGTAATCACATGACCACCAGGTTCCACTGCAAACGTCAGGTAAGACGCCGCCCCACGGCTGAGGCTCCACCCCACGTGATGTGAGTTAGAGGCACAGTTTAGTTGAGACATCACATTCTGAGGAACGCATGGCACTGACAGAGAAGATAAGCAGCCGTTTTACAAACAGAACCATGGGTACAAGTTTCCCTGAGCTTTTAGATTTAGTGTATTACCTGACAAAATGTTAGCAGACTGGTTGGCACTTACACATTGTCTGCTAATGGCTCTGACCACAATCTGATATACTTCACCACAGAGAAGACTGGATAGAAGAGCACTGTTGTTGATGGTACTGAATTGTTGTGATGAGGTGCCATCTCCACTCACAGCTTCCACCTCATATGTCTGAGCTCCTGCACTGTTAGACCAGTTCAGAGTGGCCACACCAGTGTTACAGTCCAGTGAGGGCGTAAGATACTGAGGAACGCACGGTGCTGAAGACAGAGAAGAGTGTTTAGAAGTTTTGCCTATTGTCACAATCTGAGGAAAGAATCCAACATGAGGGAACATGAGGAAAATTTGAAGCATGAGGAATGCAGTTTTAAGGTTTAACTACCGATTGGCATAGAGTATACTGTGCACAAGTTCTTGCTTCACATAGGGACCCTGTGCCACCTAAACATGAGAAGTGAAGGCGAAATGAAAAAACATCCAAGAGGGGGACTCGAGGTGCATTGTGCCCAGGAATGTCTGCTTACGTAGCTTTATGGATTTGGGATGCAAGTTTGACCTCAACTAATTTTGAAATGACAGCTATCATGGAGATAGAAAATAGTATCCTGATCTCTAAGGCGAAGTTGCTGAGAACTGAGGTGGCACCATTAGACCTTATTTAAGTGACCATAATTAATGTCTGCGGTACATTCAAGAGGGATGGCGTAGGTCATTACAGAATGTTGGACCCAATTGAAGTGAGGATGCAGGGTCCACAGAATCAGGAGGAACCAAACGCAATGGTCCAGACAGAACAATGACTTGTAGATCGGGACTCCGTAACTGGGTCACTGGTTGGAGGTTCAAAATCGTATCTGCAGAGATTGCAGATTCCATTGAGGAGTTACACAGAGGTGTTCCCAGACCAGTCTTGAGGCAAATCTTCTGTTTCTTGGGTCATGGTCCAAAGCTCATGAACATTAGGTGAGGGTTCAAATGTAGGTTGACTGGTACATTTGATCTCAGTCGCATTTATTCCCCCAGTGCCTGTTCATGGCATGAAGAAGCCAATAGTCTTAATCAACTTTAAATAGTTGGAATGAAATCCTGAGGCCCCCAAACCAGACCGAAGAATTCAGAAATAACAAAAAAAGTAATTTTGCATTAAGCTTAAGTGTTTAGAGGTTTTGTGAAATAAACGAGAATTTGATTTAGGGAATTGGACACGAATTTAGGTAGTTGGACACGAGGTTTACACACTTTTTAAAGGGGACACTGACCCGAGACAGAACATCTCAAAGTCATTGAGATGTTTTGTGGCTAATGTTAGGTAATTTAAACCTTCACCTTACTCCCCAGATTTACTATGGGACTAAGGACTGGAGGCTGATTAGTTGACTCCATGACTTATAATGCCTCTTCTTGAACCAATCCTTTGTTTCCTTGGTCATGTGCTTTGGATAGTTGCTAAAATTCCCTCACCACTCATTTTCAATGCCCTGACTAAGAAAAGTCATCCAAGATTTGACGGTACACAGACCAATCTATCCTCCAATATGGTGTTATTTAAAAAGTTGTTTTTGTGGTCATAGATCCTCCTTATCCAAACGCAAGTTTGGTTTAGAAAGTAACACTTTCACCAAGTTGTCCTCTAATAGGTCTGTAGATGTTTCGCCTTGAGCACGAGGAATTTGAAGATGGAGCAGGACTTCAGTTTTTCACAAGTGTATTATGCTACTGTTTTATTGGGGTGGTGAATAAAGTCCAAGCTGCCTTGTTATCAATGAAAGATCCTCTGGAGAGGTTATGGGCTGATACCTAACTATTTCTATTCTCACTGAAACACTACAAGTAAAGATCTTCCATGGAGGTTCATACCAAGTGGGATTATTGTCAGTCAATATTCCTATAGCTTGTGAATGTTCACATCAACTGTTGTCCTCTTCTCAACTAACTGCTTGGAAATGGTCTCGTTGCCTATTCCAGTGGTCCAATCTTGTTCCTGACATCCTTGGAAAAATACTTTGTCTCCGCCAGGATTGAGAGAATACAGGTCAGTTCAACACTGGTAACATGCTGAGACGGCTCCCAATCTTGGCTTGCTGACCTGGGAGCCTGATTTCGAAGATCTCATGTGTGGTTCTTGTTCCTAATATTGCACATTCCAAGGAGATGAAGCAAAATAGACTGCTGGTGTACAGAGACTGCTGGAGTCTTGTCTTCACCGGTGTGAGGTGTTGTCCATCTAAACACCTTCAGAATGAGACTTCCCCATTAACAGTCAGATCTTCTTATGAGGCAACGGTGCTGCTCGTGAATTTCACAGGTGCAAATTCCAATAATATGTTCCAAACCTCAACTGCCACTCAACATTGTTTCAAGAACATCCACTCAAACCCAAAGGTGAAATGTTCAAGATTGTTTCATAGAATTAGCAATTAAATAAATGACAAATTGTTAAGGATAACAAACATGTGCTTACAAGTATTTAAAATTTGTACTTTTTTAATTGTCTTACCCATGTGAATGCAGGTTTTGTTGCTGGGAGCGCTCAAGCAGTGTCCGTCACTGGCAACGACTGTGACATTGTAAATTTCTCCACAGAGCAAATCCACCCACGTGCAGGTAGTTCCATTAGTAACACAAGTGTGGGTACTACCGTCTCTACTTGTTGCAATAGCGGTGTAGGATTCAGCTCCACTACTTGCGTTCCAGTTGACAGACCCCACATTGTTCAAACACTCCACAATTGACAAGAGATTGGATGGTGCACAGGGTGCTGGATCAAAAAGCAAGTTCAATTTTAAACTTTAGTAACCAATTACTACTGAGCAACATAATTAATTCACTAATCATTCCAGACATGCATTCAATTTGAAGTACAGTGGTACCTCACCTTTTGAAATTAATTTGTGCCGATAGCAGTTTGGCACATTTTCCATAAAGACAAGATGTTAAATATGATATAATATTGTAATAACTGTATTTAAAAAAAAACATTACATCCGCAATCTTGAATCTCGCAATAGTCTTGCAATACAGATTGCCTGGTTAGTGCCGACCCAACTTCACCAGGATGTTAGCCGAGCGTCTCACGCAGTTTGTTCTTTTTCAAAAATAATAAAACGGCATATACACTCATCTGAAATTTTTTTTCTAACTTTACTTTGGAAAGAGAACGAAGAGCGAGACCTTCCACTCACGCATGCACAGTACCGGAATAGGGTAAACCCAATGGCCAAAAGCCCCTAATGTATAATGCAAACAACACAGTCTGTTACAAAACACTGAAAAAATGTTTTGTAAAACTCATTTTTTTGGTTATATGTATGTGGATGAAGAACTAAAAAAACAATTTTATATTCATATTGTGAAATAGCTTCGTAACAAGAGGCGGTATTTTGTCGATGATACCTTTTGTAATGTGAAATTTTCATTAATGGGGACATTCGTAAAGTGAGGTACCACTTAGAAAATCTCTTGGATTAGGAATTGTGAAATTGTTTCTGTACACACATCAAATGATCAGCAAAGTTTGAACTTTTTTGTGAAGTCGCTTGTGTTGTGAAGATGTGAAGTGTCATTTCAAGATCTTACCTAATTGCAAAAATGCAGGAACACTCGATGGGCTGTTGCAGAGATTGTTTTGCCCCTGAACAGTGATGGTGTAGCTTTGTCCACATTGTAATGGCACAGACAGGACATTAGAAGTTGTGTTAGTCACTAAATTGTATCCCAGACTCCCCAAAGCTTGTACAATGTAGGATGACGCCCCTCTGGTATTTGACCAATTTACTGACACCAAACTGCTTTGACAAGACATGGTGGCTATCACATTCTGTGGTGTGCAGGAATCTGTAAAAATCATAATCATTAAGATGCAAATGGTTTATACGTGTCTCTGTAGAGTATATAATACCTGTAGTGAGATACACAGAGCCACTGGGATTACTCTGGCAGTTCCCTCTATGGGCAAAGACAGATACAGCGTATGTCTCTCCACAAACCAGATTAGAAAGGCTACAAGTAGTAGATGTGGAGTTACAAAATCCCTGTTGTAGATCTCCACTGAGTGCTTGAGCCGAGTAGTAATCAATGCTTGCATTTGCCTGCCAAGACAGAGTGGCCGTGTTGCTTCCACACACTTTATTTACTGCTACTTGTAGTGGTGCACAGGGTCCTGTAATGGGAATGTATTAGGTAAATGTGAATTGTAAACAAATATATTTGAATATTCAAATTAGACATAATTTGTCTATCAGCTATAATGCTTTGCAAACTTACTGGACTGGAACGTGACACCAGTGGATGTTATGCTCTGGCACTGTGTGTTGGCAGATGTGATGGTGAGGTTGTATAGCTGTCCACAGTCCAGGGACGACATATTACAACTGGTCTGTTGGGTTAAACAGGAAAGTACATGACCACCTGAACCCAAAGCGATCACGGAGTAATTCTGTGCTCCCGCACTTGCACTCCAGGACACTTCAACTGAGTCTGTGGCACAGTCCACCATAGCCGAGACATTGGCTTGTGCACATGGAGCTGGTGACAAAAATAAAAACCACCTTCAAAAGCAGAGTAATTGTAGCTTAACTTTAATTTTATAACACACACGTTGGCTAAATTGTCCTTTTAGATACAACTCAAACCATGGTTGTATTTATTGACTTTTTGCACCGATGACGGCACAAATCTCAAGTCTGAGGCCTGGTCAGAACTGTCCTGTTGTATTTTATTTGAATGTGTGTGATTCATCTAGAAGGATTGGGGTGAAAAAATTGCGCAAAGGTCTTTTTGAGGAGAGTTTGAATGTGCTTGTCTGTGTGTTCTGATGTGCTAATGGAAGAGGTGTAAAGTACTTGAGTAAACTTTGGGAATTTTTGTCAATTTTGTAAATATAAAATATACCTTTGTATAACACAATTGATTAAAAAAAATGTAACATGAACGTGTAAGGAAACTGAAAAAAAAATGTAGACATACTGGCAGAAACACTGAGCATAGTATTTGTACTTATATTAGTACAGTACTTGTACTTTATTGATTGCGTGAAATTATTGGGACTTCTTGAATTTAAAAGTTGCTTATATTTTTGATACTCTGTACAAGTACAAAGTAGACAAAAATTCTAATAAGTAGAAGAAATGTACAATATTTACAAAATGTACAAAAACGCCTAAGATTTACTCAAGTACTTTACACCTGTGGCTACTGGTTAATAAACAATTCCATGGTGTGCAAATTCAGGCTCAAAGCAGATTGGATTGGCTCCATCTCCATTGGTCAAGAAATGAAAAATACCGGATAAATAAATAATAAAACACCAGATGGACACATTTGAAACAGACCTGTTGTGATGTTAATCCCTGCGCTGTTAGAACTGTTTAACCTTTCTCCTATGGCGTGGACTATAACGATGTAAACCGTCCCACAGCTGAGATTAGGGAAGCTGCAGTTGGTCCCCTCAGTAAGACAGGAAGTGCAATGACCAGTTGGATCTTTGAGAGACGCAGAATATCCCAAAGCAAATTCACTTGGGTCCCAGGAGACTGTGGCATTGTAGGAGGAGCAGTAGACGTTCGCCATGACATTCTGTGGTGGACAGGGTTCTGGAATGACAAAGTGGTGCAATGGCAACAAAGCAAAAGTGTAACCAAAACCTTCTGTGCAAAATCAACAATAATTCTACATGAATTACCTGTGGTAATGGAGTTAGAAGTCACTTGGCTGCTGCAGATGGTGTTGTGAGACATCACACTAATATTATAGATCTGGCCACATCTCAGGTCTGTGAAAGAGCAGTTTGTCCCAGGGGTCTCGCAGATCATCGCCACACCCTCATGGGTCTGAGTTATTGCAGTAAAATTGGAAACGGCTCCGGTTGCATTCCAAGAAGACAGAGCGATTGAAGGTGCATAATGTGTTGTTAGATTGCGAGGAACACAAGGACCTGAAATGTTATGATACTGCTTTAGTTTCAACAAAAAATAATTGTTAAAATCAAACGAAAATGTTTGCTTTTTGTTATAAAGGTATAATCGAAATTAGAATCGGTGTAGTTGGTACTACTGTCCCAACTTCATCTACCCTCTTGCCCTCTTTCTGCTATGTCATGTCATTTGATGTGGTTGTGGCGTGTCTCTTCCTCTAGTTTTTTGGTTTGCAGCCCAAGTCCAGTCTAGTCATGTTTAGTTCTGTCTCATTATCTATAATTTTGCGTTTTCTACCCGTCCATTGGCTTTTGCTACACTTTTGGCCTGTCTTTATGGTCAGTTGAACCGTAATTCAGGGTCAAACTAGCAATTCTTGTTTCCCTTAAGGCTGCTGAAATCCTCCCATCTTGGTTGTAGAGCATATAGTAAATTTTCAGTCTAGTCCTTAAGAGATGGTCTTGTTCGTTTGTCTTCTTGAATCTATGCCTTAAATTATTTGCCATTAGGACTGTTTCCAGTCTGCTCGGCTGAGAAATATTATATGCTTGGCTGCTAATATTTGTTAGTCTATTTCATATTAGTAAGCTATTTTTGTGCCAAGAACACGAGGACATTTGCTAAAAAAAAAACACCTGAGATTCTGGAGCTGTTCATCTGTGCAAAGGCATTACACACGTCTCCCAGAGTCTGTACGGTAATGCTGTACTCATCTCCACACTGCAGGTTGCTCAGGTCACAGTGTGTTCTGGAGCTGTTGGATATGCAGGTGACATTATGACCAGTCACAAGTGCTGTGGCAGAGACCGAGTATCCCAGAGCTCCTGCTCCTGACTGCCACGCCACCGTAAATGAGCCTAGCTGGCAATTCAATGCCGCACTAATAGAATTGACAGCACAGGGAACTGCACAAAAACAAGAGAGACGTTGGAAAAAAGTTGTGCTGGTAAAATGTTCGTGTGTGCGTCTTGTCAAAATGCACATATAAAGTAAATCTTTATTAGATAATACATATACAAAGGTACCCCGACTTACGAATGTCCTTACTAACGAAAAATCCGAGTAACAAAATGCATCGCAGCGAAAATTTCGTCTTGAGTTGCGGAAAAAAATCGCTGTATGAAACGAGCGCGTCTTGGTCTTACCGCGAGCAGGCATGAATTAGAGTCCAGAAGTGTAAAAAACGATTGTTTAATCCTCACGCACATCAAATAAACAAAAAACAACAACAAAAGCACTGGTTAGTTTCAATTATATTGTTTCCAAAATATAAAATGGGCTGGTATTCTCCTAGAATGGCTTTTTGCACCGAGGAGCGGACACACACACACTTACTCAGTGGGAGTTTGAAGCAGTTTCAAAGTCACTAGCACTGAACAAATTATCCCCACAGAAAGCTTGCATATAAGAAAATAGAAATTCGGCACTAATGCGCTAATCTCGCTGGGTTTTACACTGTATTTTTTCTGGACGGAACATTCTGATGACGTCAGTTCCGTGTCTGTGCCCGCGAAGTTGCGTGACGTCATTTCAAGATGCCGGTCACCGTTCATGTGAGATTGTCCGCTGTATTATTAGATACAGTACATTTATAAACAATCGCCAATGGGCAATTTAAAGAATCACTTTGTAACATGTTTTTATTACATTTAGTAACAATAGTTTATCATTTGTAAAAAAAAATGTTTGTCTGATTTCACGAACTCATGGCACGGATTAGACGAATTACATTACAACGACATTCCTGCCTAACGAAACGGCCGCCGGCACGGTATAATTTCGTAAGTCGGGGTACCATTGTAATCATACTGAGTAAACAGTGTATATATCAGTCTTTATGATGCTTTAATCTTAATGGTTGATGTACTTTAGGTATCTAATTAAATGTGATATTTTACAATGTTTTTACTAATAAAGGAAAACTGTCACCTACCTGTCTCTACCTGGGACACTGCACTCTGAATTCGTCCATGTCCGTGGGCCAGGGAATACACAGAGATGTTATATATCTGACCACACTGCATTCCCTGCAGATCACAGGAAGTGCTGCTGCTGTTACAGAAAGATTGACCTTGACCAGTCACTCCCACAGCCGTGTAAGATTCTGCTCCGTTTGCAGGAGTCCAAGAAACGGTCACAACACCTCCATTTTGACTGTTGCACAACAAAGATGTCTGAATGTTGCTAGGTGGACAAGGAGCTGGAAGAGAAAACAATCATCTTACAGTGTTCGTAGTATTCGTAGCTTTTCCGTCATATTGCACAAAACCGAACTCACCGGACTGAAGACTGAGATGTGTACTGCTGCTGTCACACACCCCGTCCAGAGCAGTGACCGCAATGCTGTAGTTCTGACCACAGTGCATGCTGGGTAATGTGCAATTGTTGTTAAAGCTGCTGCAGTTGACATGATCTCCGTTAGAACCAGTGGCCTGGACTATGTGACCTAGGATGACATCACTGGGCTCCCAAGATACAACCGCAATGTTTGTGTTGCAGTTGAGGTGTGTGCTGACATTCTGTGGCTTACAAGACACTGAAACAAAACGACATGTAAAAATGAGCATCAAACTATTTTCTTCTGCTTATCTGGGTCACTGAGGCAACAAACTAAGCAGTGATGCCCTGATGACTCTCTTTCTTGTCACTTCTTCTAGTATCTCTAGGCGTTCTGAGGTCCCCCTTAAAACATGTCTCTCCAGCTTGTCCTGGGTCTTACTCTTGATGTCCTATTTAATGGGACATGTCTCTTGTAAGGTTGTGTTGCAATAGGTGTCTCAGACTCCTCAGCTGACTCCTCTAAATGTGGAAGCAGCTTCTACTCTAAATCACCTCCCACTATATCTTAAGGTGTGTACTGCCACCCTGAAAAACTTTTTTAGCCGCTAGTATCAGAGATCTTGTGATTTTGGCATGAAATTAAGCTCACGATTATGAGTTGAGTTTGTAACATAGATTGACCGGTTAATTGAGAGCTTCGCTTCACCACAATGAAACGATACATTGATTGCAATACAACTGTGGACGCCCCAATCCTTCTGTTATTCTCACATTTCTTTGTTTCTCACAAAATCTGGGACAAAGGGGAGCCAAATGCTGTACAACATTGACTGGGGACTATTTTGACTTGCCGGTGAATCTGACTCCTGCTCTAGTCAAACAGTAAATGAACAGCTCTTATCAGAGAGTCCAGTACTCAATATTTACCCAAGACACCTCTCAAAATGCAAAAATCGATCAGCGTTAAGAATTATAATATGCAAATACAGACCAAATTGGTAAACTCTCAAGTATGCTCAAGCACCCTTAAGAGAGTATAGAGCTAGTGCCCTGTTCAATGACCATGACAAAATCCACATTGTTTCTTTTATATTCTTGGTTCCACCTCCAGACTAAACCTCGTCTACAGTAGCCTGGCAAAGACTTTAAGGGAAGGCTGAGGAGGGTGCTCCTTCTACGTTTGGAACCTAGCCACTCTTCCCCTTTTAGGAAAATGTCTTGACTGCCTTCGTGACTCCAGAATAATACATGAATCAGCTTCCAAGTCGTCAGCTCCTGCTTCCTCTACGGCAGTTCTTCTCAAATAGTGGAGCGCCCCTCCCAGGGAAGGTGCACAGGCACTGCAGGGAGGGTGCAGACCATCAGCAGATATAAAAGAAAACAGTAAACAGCCAAAGGGCGTAGAGTTGGAAATTTGGGAAAGCAAGTTTGATTCTTTTAACTGACTCGGATTGGAATGTGACGCTGTCCGTTTGAACAAATGGCGAATGATTCTTCTTGCTACAGAGCTTGCGCAACTCTGTTGTCACGTGATACCAAATCATTCTTACTGAGGAAATTCGCACATCTTGAGTGATATTAAAAATTCATTCATTTCAAACGATCCATTCCCAAAGGACACATCTATTGGACAAGGATCCGTTTGTAAAAGGGAAGAGAAAAGCCACTAAATTCGGGCAGACTCAGGCCATTCAAAAGATTTTTGCAGAAAATATGACGAAGCATATTTTGCTCTCGCCTTCACTGTTAATGTAGTTGGTTAGGAGAAAAGATATTCTTTCCTCACGTCTCTTGAAAGATGGATTCGTCCTGTATTTCTGAATGTAATTGCGCGTCCCGTTTTGGATCAATAGGGGGGGGTGTTGTGGGGGCGCAAGATCTTTCTATAGGCTTAAAGGGGGGTGCGACCAAAAAAGTTTGAGAACCACTGCTCTACGGGACGAGATGAGAATATCTTCACAGTATTCCAATCACAATCACTGTACTAGAGTTGGGACAGCCCATAAAATAACATGAATATTTAAATTCATCCTTGCGTTGATTATTCAAATGTACCTGTACTCAACACAACTGCTTGGCTCAGTGCGGTGCTACAGGTTCCATCAGTTGCACTGACAGCTAAACTGTAATTCATCCCACAGAGCAAGTCAGAGAAAACACACTCTGCTCCAGTGCTGTTACACACAGAATTGAAGCCACCGCTGCTCTGAGCTACTGCCGTGTAGGAAATGGCACCAACACTCTGCAACCAGGATAAATGCACACCACCAGACGAGCAGTTCACACTGCTCTGCACTTGACCCGGCACACAAGGCACTGCAAAGAAAAGGCATCAAACAAAGTTTCCCATGATGATGGCTATCCTAAATTCTCCATACTGAATTGTGATTGGTCTTCTCTTCTTACATGTGCTTATCTGTACGGAGGAACTTTTGGAAGAGTTGCATTGCTGGTTTTCCGCGATGACACTGATACTATAGTTGGAGCTGCACTGCAGTGTTTGTAGTTGACATTCCTGTGCAGTTGTGTTGCAGGTAGTCACATGACCACCAGGTCCCACTGCAATCGCCAGGTAAGACGCCGCCCCACGGCTGAGGCTCCACCACACATCATGTGAGTTGTGTGATGCACAATCAAGTTGGGACATCACATTTTGAGGAATGCATGGCACTGGAAAAAAATACATTTTAATGATTTAGCTTCGTGAGTTGCCCATCTCTGTGTATTACCTGATGACAGGTTAGCAGAAACGAAGGCACTACTGCACTGCCAACCAATGGCTCTCACTGTGATCTGGTACACTTCACCACAGAGAAGACTGGAGAGAAGAGCACTGTTGGTGATGGTACTGAATTGTTGTGATGAGGTGCCATCCTGACTAACAGCGTCCACCTCGTACGCCTGAGCTCCTGCACTGTTAGACCAGTTCAGAGTGGCCACACCAGTGTTACAGTCCAGTGAGGGTGTAAAAGTCTGAGGTACGCACGGCGCTACAAAGACAAAAGGTAGCGTTACAAAGTTTACTCTTGCAAGTAAATCCAATCATTTGATTCAACTTTTAGTCTGTAACTTGTGTGCATTTGTTTCAGCAACATGGGTGAACACAATTTATTAATTTTCACTTCAATGGTACAATAAAAAAAACTATGTATAATCTATCCATTAGTTGTAATATTGTTGACACATTATCTAATGAACGAAGCTCTGTTGTCTGATTGATTTGGAACGCTTAAAGGCAATCAAAAAACAGTGTTGTACCTGCTCCCACAGTTTGAGGTTGACTCAGGGAACTGTTGCAAACGCCGTTTGACGCCTGAACTGACATGTTATAGACGCTGCCACAAACTAAGCCAGATAGAGTGCAGGAAGTTCCAGTACTTTGGCAGGAAATGGCTCCGGCATTATCAGACACAGCAAGACCCATGTAGATCGATGTTCCTGGACTTGCTGCCCATGACAAGATGGCGCTTCCGTTCCCACACTGCACTTGTGAGGTTACGTTTACTGGGCTACACGGCACTAGGGAATCACATCAGCATGTTGTTAGTGCGTTTAGTTACAAGACAGCGAAAAAATGCTGCTTATTAGTCTCACCTGTGTTTAAAGTGGCATTGGTGCTTGGTAAACTGGTGCATATTCCATTAGTGGCCGACACTGACAGGTAGTATGTGTTGCTGCAGTGTAGATTAGCTAGTGTGCAGTCACTGACAGATGTGTTGCATGTTCTCACGTCTCCGTCTTGGCCCACAGCAGTCAGCACATAGTACTGTGCCACATATGACGGATCCCAAGACACAAGCACTGCGTTCGAGCTGCAGTCTGTTTGAGTTGTTATTGTTGAGGGTTGACATGGAGCTGCAGAAGAGCAAAGTTACTTTTACAGGCTTTTTAGTTTCACCTCTCATTCAAATTCAGCAGCAGTCCTTAACCTTTTTGTTTATTTGATCATTTTACCTCACCATATTTTAGCACAAGGTTAATTTGTCCTTGGACAAACTGGAACTCGAAACTACACCACAGTCCAAAATTGAAAAAATGTAATGTTCCTTAGGCAGCCCAGTACCTCTATGGACCGCTGCCTGTCTTAGGTTTGGCTACTACTGCACTACGGGGGAGTTGAAGTTCACGTTCAGATAGTCATCAAATGGGAATAAATGCAGCTGAAATTTAACTCCTCTCACATCTGAATGATATCAGATTTGTTTATGAAGACATGTTATGCTTTGTCATTCAACGAAGGGCTCAAAGTTAAAAGTTTACACAATTTTTATTTCAATTCTGTTCTCCTACGTTTTGCTTGTTGGTTGCTGGTTTGCTTTGAGTAGGTCATGTGAGTATTGTTTCAAAGTTCCGGATTTATTTTCCTGTTCCAGTTTTCCCGCACTGTGCCATACACAACCCTGCCTGTCATCAGACCTGACTACTCAACCCAGCTGCTAATCAGCTCCGCCCACTAACCTGCATTGATCACCCACACCTGTTTCCCTTAATCATAGACACTAGTTAGTTCCAGCTGGTGCTCTGCTCTGTGTCTCGTTTTGTCATTAGATGCCACCAATCTGACTTCAGTCTATTGACTTGTGTTGCATTTTCGTTTTCTGTTCTGAGCCTGCAGTCTCTCCATCCCTCATTTTAGAGTATGTTTACTTTCCTGAATTAATTGAGTTGAAAATAAATAGACATCATAAAAGTTGTTTAGGTGCAAGCTAGCTGATTTTCAGTTTTATAGGGTTTTGTTGGCTTAACTCTGGTTTCCTAGTTTGCAGCACCAAAGGTTAAACTTAACATTTTAAACGCATTGGGTAGAAAAAGGGGAAAAAATGATGTTTGTCGTTGTGTGGCCAGTCATTTGTCACTCCATAACTCATTACAGCTTATGGTTCTAGTGTAGTTCTGTACCTGTCTTGATCTTGTATGGTGGGCTGCGGAGGCTGCCACAATTGTTTGAAGACTCTGCCACGCTGATTGTGTACTCTCTGCCGCATTGAGTATTTGTAAGGTTACACGATAAAGCAGTACTGTTGCAGGAAAGCAGAGAATTATATTGATCCACTGCAGTTGCGGTGTAAAGAGAATGTCCTCCTTGAGCTCTCTGCCATTGCACCAGGATGTTATGACAGTGGCATTCAGCGTTCACCGTGATAGATGACAAGGCACAAGGTGCTGGAGAAACAAATACAGCGGTCAATGTAGGCCAGTTTATTTTGAACTATTACTAGCTACTATATGAATGAATTTTTCACCTGTTCGTAGTTGGAAGCTGTTGCTGGGAGGGCTGAGGCATGCGGCGTTTGATGCAGTGACAGAGAAAGTGTAGCCCCAGGCACAGCCGAGGTCAGGCACATTGTAGCTTGTGTTTAAGGTGACAAACGAGAAGTTTTGACCATCATCTCGTACAGCCACTACGAGGTATTCTTCTGCACCCGCATCCACATTCCACGACACCATTGCAGAGTTAGTGATACAGTCCAGGGTACCATTCACCCCCTGGAGGACACATGGAGCTGGGGAAAGGAAGTCGGAGAGTTACGTGTACGTTGGCGCCACAGATGGCTGCTTCGGTGGTTGCCACCAAGACCAATTCCTAGCTCTGTAACCACAGAACCTGGCAATAAATCTGATTCTGGTAATGTACTGTGCATAATCCAACATACCCACGAAACTCCATTTGGGAAAGGATTATGCAAGTAACTTACACAAGATGTTACAGAAGAACACACCCGAGAGCTGGCCTATGAAAGAGTGTGCCCATTAGGGACCTATAACGTATTACCCCTATGAGGCTTTCAAACAGGCTTACACATTGTTGGTCTTACTGCTCCTGTACTCTCCAGAGAATTTCCGAGAATGCATTCAGTATAACCTACGCCCAAGTAACATAACCTAGTGAAAGTGTTGGGTATAGTGTTCAAAACACCTGGAAGAGGAGAAAGCAAAACCATACTTGGAATTTCAGCTGTTTTTAACCCATCAAGACAGTGAAAGAAAGAAGAAGTAAAACTTTATTAATCCCTCAGTGGGGAAATTCATTTCTGCATTTGACCCATTTGAACAAACTCAGAGCAGTGGGCAGCCTCAAGGAGTGGTGCCGCTCACGGGTTCAGTGTCTTGCCCAATGACACTCTGTTGCAGAACCAGCCGTAGGGGGATTCTTACCGGTGACCTCTTGGACATCAGTCTGGGTCAGCAATAAGCTGCAGAACCCAAGGAGCTCATACAGAGAAAGCCACAGTGCCTTCTAGAAAAGCGACAATGATCTAAGTCTTGCTTCAAAACAAAACCAATTACTTCAACATAGGGTTTATCAAAGTGGCAAAGGCAACATGTTGAGAGAGTCCAACTTCTGACAGAGATATGATTCTCTAAACAGGGATAAACTTGCTCTTTTCTTGCCAAACCCAAAATACAATTAGTGTTTGAGCACACCACTGTGCAATGTTAAAGTCCTAAAATAAACTTGAACTTGACATCCAGGATTAAATCAACAATCAACCAAATAACCCACGGTGCATATGCCTTGAAGTGCATTTGTTATATTATTTATATTGTATGGTTTTATGCCCCGCAAGAGCACCACTGATGCCATTTTTGCTTTGAGAATGTCGATGTAAAAGTACAGAGAGGGTCAGAAGGAGCTGCATTGTGTCTTTGTGGATTTAGAAAAGGCATACGACAGGGTGCCCAGGGAGGAGCTGTGGTACTGTATGAGGTTGTCGGGAGTAGCAGAGAAGTACGTAAGAGTAGTCCAGGACATGTACAAGAGGAGTAAGACGATGGGGAGATGTGCTGTTGGCCAGACAGAAGAGTTCAGGGTGGAGGTGGGACTACACCAAGGATCAGCTTTGAGTCCCTTTTTGTTTGCTTTGCTGATGGACAGGTTGACAGATGAGGTCAGACAGAAATCTCCCTGGACAATGATGTTTGCAGATGACATTGTAATTTGCAGCAAGAGTAGAGAACAGGTGGATGAAGAGCTAGAGAGGTGGAGGTTTGCTCTGGATCAACAGTTCAGTGTGATGGGGAGTGTGGAAAAGAGGTGAAGAGGCGAGTGCAGGCAGGGTGGAGCGGGTGGAGGAAAGTGTCAGGAGTGTCGTGTGACAGAAGAGTGTCAGCTAAACTCAAGGGAAAGGTGTACAAGACAGTGGTGAGACCAGCTCTGCTCTATGGCTTAGAGACAGTGGCAGTGAGAAAGAGACAGGAGGCAGAGATGGAGGCAGCAGAGATGAAGATGTTGAGGTTCTCCTTAGGAGTGACGAGGTTGGACAGAATAAGGAACGAGCACATCAGAGGAACAGCTCACGTTACTTGTGTTAGCAACAAAGTCAGAGAGGCCAGACTGAGATGGTTCGGACATGTGCAGAAGAGAGATAGTGAATATATTGGTAGAAGGATGTTGGAGATGGAGCTGCCAGGGAAAAGGTCAAGAGGACGACCAAGGAGGAGATATATGGATGGTGTAAGAGAGGACATGAGGTTGGCTGGGATCAGAGTAGAAGATACTCAGGATAGAATGAGGTGGAAAGAGATGACTCGCTGTGGCGACCCCTGATAAGGGAAAAGCCAAAAGAGAAGTAGATTTATATTGTATTGATTAAAGGGGAATACCTTTCACCACCTTGTGACTATCATGATTGATTATGATTCTGGCTTTCGATTTGTATCTTTGTCACCATCTCTAATGTTGATATTGATACCTTGGACATTTTACGTACATTTCTCAAAATTCTAATCAAAGTAACAGGTTCAAAGCAATGAATCACCTGTAGAAACCTCAAGGCTGGAGCTGGGTTGACTCTGACAGCTTCCTCTGAGCGCCACCACACTGAGACTGAAGCTGTTTCCACAGGACAGATGTGTGATGGAGCACTGTGTGCTGGTGCTGTTACAGCTGGATATTGCACCACCGATTTGTGCCACCAGCTCTACGATGAACAGGTTTACGTCTGCAGACGGACTCCAGCTCACCAGCATGGACCCTAAATCACACTGCACCTGTACTGATACGTTCTGAGGTGCACAAGGAGCTGCAACACAACAGAAAAGAAATCACATTTTTTTTTACTTTCACCTGCTTTTGTGAAATGCTGATTTGGTTTGGCTTTGTCTTTAAAATAACAAAATTATAATTGTTTTGCAGTTACTTTACAAAAACTTGAAATTGTCAGCACTTACCTGTTTCCACCTGGGACACTGCACTCTGAATTCTTCCATGTCCGTGGGCCAGTGAATACACAGAGATGTTATACATCTGACCACACTGCATTCCCTGCAGATCACAGGAAGTGCTGCTGCTGTTACAGGAAGATTGACCTTGACCAGTCACTCCCACAGCCGTGTAAGATTCTGCTCCATTTCCTGGAGTCCAAGAAACGGTCACAACACCTCCATTTTGACTGTTGCAGAACAAAGATGTCTGAATGTTGCTAGGTGCACAGGGGGCTGGAAGAGAAATATTCATTTTGAATCATTAGTAATCCCCATATACTGCAAGAAAAATTAAAGAGACATTTAATATGTTATGCTGTATTATATCTGACATGCTTCTCTGTCACGAGAAACAAGCAGGAGACTCACCGGACTGAAGACTGAGATGTGTACTGCTGCTGTCACATATTCCGTCCAGAGCAGTGACCGCAATGCTGTAGTTCTGACCACAGTGCATGCTGGGTAATGTGCAATTGTTGTTAAAGCTGCTGCAGTTGATTTGATCTCCGTTAGAACCAGTGGCCTGGACTTTGTGACCTAGGATGACGTTACTTGGCTCCCAAGATACAACCGCAATGTTTGTGTTGCAGTTGAGGTGTGTGCTGACATTCTGTGGCTTACAAGACACTGAAACAAAGTGAAAAATGCATTTATTTTAAACAATTGATGAGAATTAGATTTTATACAAATATTATAAATTATTTGTATGCAACTTGTTGGGTCTAAAATACCCTTGATAACTGCTTCTTCACCTAAGCTGCTGAACGTTTAATATATAAAACACACAACTACACATTGGTGAAAGTTTTCAAATTTGCCTAGGACTGAGTACAGACTGAGACCTAACTCACATCTGTTCCTTAAGATTTCTTGCTCATTTCTGTTCTGTGCTCACCAGTTGTAAGACTTTATTATGGAAAAAGATAGTGACTCTAGACCAGGGGTGCCCAAACTTTTTGATTCGCGGGCCACATTGGGTTCTAACATTTGACAAAGTTACCGGACCGGGCTCAGGGAAAAAAAATACACATTTTAGGATATACACATTTTTGTATATAATTTAGTATTTAACATTAAATAGTGTTTATTTCTATTTAAAAATGAGGAAAAAAAAATGAAAAAAAAAACGGATATAATTCTAAATTGCAAATAAAGTGATTTGGCATTTTAACTGCTTTTTAAAATGTGTTCATAAATAAAGCAATAAAAACCTTCATAATGGAATATTGAAAAAATATATATGATTTTGATTAAATTTTTTACAAGCACGGGTGGGCGTGGTGAAACAAACCGTATTCGTTTGAGATCACATGGTGTGTTCACGCGCTGAACTGAATTTGCGGTAAATTTGTGGTGAATTTGCAAGGTCGCAAATAAATCGCGGGGTTTCGCTGAATTCGCGTGAACTGGCGCAATCGCGAAATCCTGGAGGGACTGAACACTGGCCGCGGGCTGTATTCCATTAATTTTATGAATCAAGTCACGGGCCGGTCAAAATTTGATTAAGGGCCGCATTTGGCCCCCGGGCCGGACTTTGGACATGCCTGCTCTAGACACAACATGTTGTCACAGTCCAGAGACCGGAGGTATATATTGAGAGAGTGAGTGTGCGACACGGATCATCAGCCAATTGGACATCAGAAAAATATACTGTATAGTCATATCGAGGAGGGCTGTCAAACATACGGCCCACGGGCCGGCACCGGCCCCCAAGGAGGTTTGATCAGGCCCGCAGAATAATTTGAAAGTGCATAAAAATGCATATAAGACTTGATATTGGTATTATTAATTAGCTGCAATTCATGGAAATATCCACTGTTTTCATCAGAGTAAAACACCGTATCACTGAGACAAACTGAAAACCTTGGTCTCTACCTCTCCGCTATACCCTCATTAGCCAGGGTAGCCAAAATGTTGTTATCCAAATGGAGAAAAGTAGATAAAGAGTGTAGAATTTTCAAAGAAAAATCTACCACGTCCTATTTATCTGCAGAGATATTTCTAATATATTTCTATATTTTTAAATATGAGGTAATTCATGGAATGTTTTGTAGAAGGACAGTTCATTAAATGTCTGGGTTTGGGTCTTTACACCAAAACAAAGGAAAGATGTGATTTATTTTATTTATAGCAGAGTATGGTAAAGATTTAATGGTTCGGCCCGCTTGCCATCCCGCTTGCGAGACGATAGCTTACTTCAAGATTTTAGTATTAAATCTGATTTGAGCAATAAGCACACACACACACTTAGAAAATGTCAACTCAACGTTTTTCATCTGCAATTCAAGCTTATATTAAACGTTTAAGGCATTTTAAAACATGTTTCCTCCAACACACCTGTTCTCTGCAGAACTGTTTGGCTCAGTGCGGTGGTACAAGTTCCGTCAGTTGCACTGACAGCTAAACTGTAATTCATCCCACAGGGCAAGTTTGAGAAAACACAGTTGGTTCCAGTGCTGTTACATTCAGAGATGAAGCCACCGCTGCCCTGAGCTACTGCCGTGTAGGAAACAGCGCCAACGCTTGGTGCCCAGGATGAATACAGACTTCCAGATGTGCAGTTCACACTGCTCTGCACTTGACCAGGTACGCATGGCACTGCAAAGAAAAGACATCAAGAAGTCTTCAATTCTGTGGAGTAAAACATTAGGTCTGTTTCTCTTCTTACATGTGCTTATCTGTATGGAGGAACTTTTTGAAGAGTTGCATTGCTGGTTTTCCGCGATGACACTGATGCTATACGCGGAGCTGCACTGCAGTGGTTGTAATTGACAGCTTTGTGAAGTTGTGTTGCAGGTAGTCACATGACCACCAGGACCCACTGCAAACACCAGGTATGACGTCGCCGCACGGCTGATGCTCCACCACACGTGTTGTGAGTTAGAGGCACAGTTTAGTTGGGACATTACATTCTGTGGAGTGCACGGCACTGATAGAGAAGAGAATGTGTTATGTAAATGACAGGTTTAGGTAAAACGACATCTTCAGATTGTTCAGAAAATGTGAATTTTTATGATCAAGCTCAGTGTTGATAGGATATTTACCTCAGGATAAGATTAGCTCAGCTCACCTGCTATTAATGTAGTAGATAGGTTAGCACTTGTGCACTTTTTGGTATTGGCTCTGACCATAATTTGGTACACTTCACCACAGAGAAGACTGGAGAGGAGAGCACTGTTGTTGATGGTACTGAATTGCAACAATGAGGTGCCATCCTGACTAATAGCTTCCACCGTATAGGTCTTAGCTCCAGCACTGTTAGACCAGTTCAGAGTGGCCACTCCTGAGCTACAGTCCAGTGATTGGGAGAGAGTTTGTAGACTGCAAGGTGCTAAGAAGACAAAATAGTGTTAAATGGAGATTTTTCCACAACTTACATGGTCCGGCTAAGATTTTTGGAGGGAGGTTGGTTTAACTCGGTCTTGGATTGTGAGCAATTAATGGTACTTTACACGGACAAGGAAATTGGAGAACAGAAGGCCCTGGGTATTATTCAAGAAAAAAGAGTAGATATGTTGTAACCTAGTGCCATCAGATGATGTAGCCCATCAGCGTGAAGTGACAATATACAATATTCTGCTCCAGGACATATTTTTAAATTGAGCAACTTCTATACTTCCTTTGGTATGTCATTCATGAACATATCCAAAACTGTTTGGAGAGCCATTTACAATAGCCATGTTTTGACAAAATCTAGTATTCGTTGACCTAATTTGCCTCGATCTGTTGAAAGATCTACATGCAGATCTACATTTTTTTTTTTTTCAAATAATGGCCTGATGTGATTTGCTTCGGTTAAGATCTTCCTCATTTTGTGGACTTCATAGAAAGGTTGCATCCCAACTTCGTTGAACCATATGCCAACTCCAGGAATTGTTCTGCATTTTGCCAGAACTGGAACCGGATAGAGATTTTATGGACCATTGCCAAAAGAACAAATGAAAGGCATAAGCCTGAACAAAGCAAGTTCTAGTCAGAGTAGCATCAAAGCCACAAATAATACATCCTGGTCATAACACCTCAGAAGTGACACAGATTGTTAGCTTCTACGCAATACCACCTTGAGGAAGTATTTGTTGCAAAAAAAAGCTCAAAGCAAGTACAGAAGTATTGATTTTCTAAACGGCAGTTGCATTGAGTGGTGAGAGGGAGCACACCCCAACAATTCTAGGGTCTAAAGAGGGTGGGATACAAACTTCTGACCAGGACTTTTTAAACTGTAGGAGGCAAATAAGTTACCAGGAAGAAGGCATGCCAACTCCACACAAAAGTGCACGACCAAGACTCAAGTTTGAGTTCCCAAAGTGTGAGGCAAATCAAGCCGAACCAACCCTCAACTTTGAGTCCCTCCTTATTGTGAGGACACAGTGCTGCATTTTTTTCAATAAACATTCTACTACTTCTCTTTCGGCTTTTCCCTTATCAGGGGTCGCCACAGCGAGTCATGCCTTTCCACCGCATTCTATCCTGAGTATCTTCTACTCTGACCCCAGCCCACCTCATGTCCTCTCTTACAACATCCATATATCTCCTCCTTGGTCGTCCTCTTGCCCTCTTCCCTGGCAGCTCCATCTCCAACATCCTTATATATATATATATATATATATATATATATATATATATATAGAACCAATATATTCACTATCCCTCCTCTGCACATGTCCAAACCATCTCAGTCTGGCCTCTCTGACTTTGTTGCTAACACAAGTAACGTGAGCTGTTCCTCTGATGTGCTCGTTCCTTATTCTGTCCAACCTCGTCACTCCTAAGGAGAACCTCAACATCTTCATCTCTGCTGCCTCCATCTCTGCCTCCTGTCTCTTTCTCACTGCCACTGTCTCTAAGCCATAGAGCAGAGCTGGTCTCACCACTGTCTTGTACACCTTTCCTTTGAGTCTAGCTGACACTCTTCTGTCACACAACACTCCTGACACTTTCCTCCACCCGCTCCACCCTGCCTGCACTCACCTCTTCACCTCTTTTCCACACTCCCCATCACACTGCACTGTTGATCCCAAGTACTTAAACTCCTGCACCTTCTTCACCTCCACTAAAACATTATCCAGTAAAAAGAAACAGGTCACAAAATCTAACAAACATGTACACAGCATATTAAACTACTATTCAGTACTAACCCAGAACTTCATATTGTATGACCTGCTTGTCTATTGTCTTACCCATGTGAATGCGGGCATTGTTGCTGGGAGCGCTCAAACAGTGTCCATCATTGGCAACAACTGTGACGTTGTATATATCTCCACAGAGAAAATCATTCCAGGTGCAGGTAGTTCCATTAGTAACACAAGTGTGTGTGTTACCATCCTGACTTATAGCAGTGGCGATGTAGGATTGAGCTCCAGTACTTGAAGTCCAGACAACAGTTCCCACATTGTTCGAACACAGCAGAGACGACACTAGGTTGGATGGTGCGCAGGGTGCTGGAAGAAAACACAAGTTACTCAACTCTAGCACCAAAAAAATAGCGAAATAAATGCATCTATCCAGATAATGTTTTGGTTTAAAATAGTAGGAACGTTTAAGCTATGGTTAGACACTCGTCAAGTCCCACTGGGCAAACTTAGTATGTGTATTAAGTTGAACACAAGAATAATTTTATCAGCACAGTTTCGTGTGGAGTCGCTTTACGTTCCATTTCAAGATCTTACCTAATTGCAAAAATGCAGGAACACTCGATGGGCTGTTGCAGAGATTGTTTTGCCCCTGAACAGTGATGGTGTAGCTTTGTCCACATTGTAATGGCACAGACAGGACATTAGAAGTTGTGTTAGTCACTAAGTTGTATCCCAGACTCCCCGTAGCTTGTACAATGTAAGATGACGCCCCTCTGGTATTTGACCAATTTACTGACACCAAACTGCTTTGACAAGACATGGTGGCTATCACATTCTGTGGTGTGCAGGAATCTGTAAAAATCATAATCATTAAAATGCAAATGGTTTATACGTGTCTCTGTAGAGTATATAATACCTGTAGTGAGATACACAGAGCCACTGGGATTACTCTGGCAGTTCCCTCTATGGGCAAAGACAGATACAGCGTATGTCTCTCCACAAACCAGATTAGAAAGGCTACAAGTAGTAGATGTGGAGTTACAAAATCCCTGTTGTAGATCTCCACTGAGTGCTTGAGCCGAGTAGTAATCAATGCTTGCATTTGCCTGCCAAGACAGAGTGGCCGTGTTGCTTCCACACACTTTATTTACTGCTACTTGTAGTGGTGCACAGGGTCCTGTAATGGGAATGTATTAGGTAAATGTGAATTGTAAGGAAAACTAGCACGTTATAATGCTTTGCAAACGTACTGGACTGGAACGTGACACCAGTGGATGTTATGCTCTGGCACTGTGTGTTGGCAGATGTGATGGTGAGGTTGTATAGCTGTCCACAATGCAGTACCGACATATTACAACTGGTCTGTTGAGTCGAACAGGAAAGTACTTGACCACCTGACCCCAAAGCGATCACGGAGTAATTCTGTGCTCCCGCACTTGCACTCCAGGACACTTCAACTGAGTCTGTGGCACAGTCCACCATGGCCGAGACATTGGCTTGTGCACATGGAGCTGGTGACAAATGTAAAAAATACTTTCATGTGTTTCTGGTCATAACAGATCTTCTGAAATGATTTCCTACTGGCCTCAACTCTACCTACTCATTACTTTTTCTGAATCTCGGTGCTGCGCTTGACACTCTAGACCACAACTTTTATGTCGTCACTGAGATATAGAGTCAAATATGGAGCTCTACAAGGCTCAGTCTTAGGCCCAATCCTGTTCTTCCTCTGTATGCTACCTTTATCTTAAAGCACGGACACAGCTTTCATTGTTTAGCAGATGGCACACAAATGTACATTTCTGCAAGAGCTACCAAAATAAAACCCTAGAATATAGTCTGACTCAAAACGAATTTGAACTATCATCAATATTAATATTGGAAAAACATGGGTGTCTTATTTGATAGTGAACTCTCTTTTGAAAATCACATCAATAATGTATGTATTTTATCACCTCAGAAATATCTCAAAGCTGTCATATCTCTCAAACCTCAAAATATATCTCATATGCTCTCCAGGCCAGATGCAGCAAGACCTATACGTACATGTTTTAATGACCTCAAAGTTAGATTACTACAAAGGTCTTCTGAGAGGTTCCCCTGTCTGAGTAAAAATGAAAATGCCTTTGTCCTTCATCGGTGAAATTGCATTAAGAAATACAGAATTTGGCTGCTAAGTTACTCACTTAAACAAAAATTAAGATTGCATCAGTCCAGTGTTATTTGTCGCATTCATTTTGAAACTCTTCAAATAACTTTGAAAGCTTTAAATTGTTTGGCTCCACTCTATTTAAGCAAGCTTATCTCATGTTACAAAACAACACAACTGCTTCTTTCACAAAATTCAGGCTAAAACTTATACAAGAGGATCATCTTTTGTTCCATATTCATAGCTATACCATAACCTGAACTCAGGAATGTTTTGTCTAGCGCAATTCGAGATTCAGAAACAGTTTACGTCTAGACCCACATCTTCAATGAAGCATATAAGACCTATTATAAAAGTACAGAAAGGATGCCTAATCTAGATGGATAATTTTGAGTGCTGATGGCTTTTTAAATAAACTGAACTTGAACTTGTGAACTCGAAACATCAATTTAAGACCATTTGAACCTTATAATTAACATTTCTTTGCAGTGTGTAGAATTATACAGACCTGTTGTAAAGTTAATTCCAACACTTTGAGAGCTGTTCAACAACTCTCCCATGGCTTGGACTTTGATAAGGTAAACCGTCCCACAGCTGAGGTTGGGGAAACTGCAGTTGGTGCCCACAGTAAGGCAGGACGTGTAATGACCAGTTGGATCTTCAAGAGATGCAGAATATCCCACAGCAAATTCACTAGGGTCCCAGGAGACTGTGGCATTGTCAGAGAGGCAGTAGACATTCGCCTTGACATTTTGTGGTGGACAGGGTTCTGGAATGGCAAAGATTAGTGCATCTATAATAACACCGTACATTGTACTTTTGAGACACAAAGGTCCATTAACAATAGTTATACATTACTTACCCGTCTTGATGTAGTTAAAAGTCCCTTGGCTGCTGCAGATGGTGTTGTGAGCGATCACACTAATATTATAATTTTGGCCACATATCAGGTCTATGAAAGAGCAGTTTGTCCCAGGGGTCTCGCAGATCATCGCCACACCCTCAGTGGTCCTCATTGTTGCAGTAAAATTGGAAACTGCTCTAGTTGCATTCCAAGAAGACAGAGCAATAGAAGGTGTATAATGTGTCGTCAGATTGAGAGGAGCACAAGGACCTGAAATTGTATGACACTGTTTTAGTTTCTGTACGAATATATAAAGTAATATCATCTTATAGTGTTCTACCTGACCCCAATAAAGTAAATACCTATGCTCAACCCAAAGATTCCTGGAATTTACACGTCTATAGTCCACTAGTTAATAGGCATTGGGGAGTTTATTGATCAAGAATTTAAGACTGGCATTGATGAATTTCTAAGGTCCCTTTTAAAACTCTGCTTCTGATTTATCTTTTTCAAATACAATATTTAATGTATTGCAGTACTGATAGGATGATCAGTAATGGTCCTTTCAGTGGTTTGGTTTTGATGGAAAGGTGAATATTTTTTTCATGAGTTCAGCAACTTGCAATTATGACAAACAGCAGGAATCCTTCTTTCAGGATTTCAAAGAAAACTGTCTGCCGTCTGTCACAGATTTTGGTTATGGATCCCGATGTCTGGCTTGTGGCCTTTGTGCAAGCTAGTCAGAAAAAGTCTTTTAACTGCCAGTAAACAGTACATAAATCCAGTAAACTAGCCCAACTCGAACCCATCACATAGCTGAAAACTTCGTCAACACGAGGCAAGGAATAAGAATCCTTGCAAGAGACTACACTGAGATGCTGGTAGTCCAGATTCTAGTCCAGAGTCAGTTTCTTAATGCACCATCACTGTGGGTGCAGTCCAAGAGCTGTCAAAGGCAATGACACAATTGCCAGTCATATCTCTAATCCACACACAGAATCCATGAGACTGAAGTCAAAGAGCAAATGATAGTTAGTCTGAGGCCAATGCTTGTAAGTAGTCTGTAGTCTGAGGCAAAAATAGCAGCAAGGAGGTCAAACTACTTTCAACTTTCATTTCAAACTTCATTGCAGCAATGTGTGTAGTGATTCATGTTGCACCGGCCATAAATGTCCACTCCTCTGCTGCTCGAATCAGCTATTCCATACAGCAATTGTTGTGTTGGTGTCTGACCCTGCAAATGGCAGCAGTTTGCAGAAATGTTCTCAATCTGTTCTGCTTAATCATCTTGTTTCAGAACTTTACCTGAAGAGCTAGGTGCAAGAAGAAGCACTAGCACCAATAGTCGCGTATCACTCCCCCACCCTAATGTGTGGTTACTCAACTCTTCACAAGCTGGTACAGGAAAGGTGAAGTAAGCAAATGACTGAATAGTTGCAAGCTCCCTGAAGCAAAACCACATTTTCGCACGTTCTCCTTCCCACCTGTAATAGTCACTTTCTGTTTTGGACAGTAAAGACCCTTTGTTTAAAGCGTTGGTCCAGTGCTAAGTCACAGCAGGCATCTCTCTTCTTATGAGTGGCCAGAGAAGCTCAAGATAGATTGCCCTTTCTTATCTGTTGTTGTGATCCGTTCTAGCTCTACTTGACCTAAGAAAGGTCCTAAGGAGTTTGATCTGTTGGGTAGTACGTAGTTTAGTGGAAGGGGCACACATCTGTCCTTCACTCGAGAGTAGTGAGCAGGACCAGGAAAGGCGCTGAGTCCATCAGGACAGGGTGGGTTGCTTCTTTCAGTCTTGATCCTTTTCAGTCCTGCTCTCACAAATAGTTTGCTTCGATTGATTCTAGTGCCCGATAAGTTTCCAGCCAAATATCCCTCTCTTCTGACAACTATGGGTTGGGGGTAGCAACGGCAATGGTCAAACAGAAGTCGGTAAACGGTGAAGCACTTGTTGCAAGGACGAGGAGGGCTGAACCTTTTTAATGCTTCATTTTCTCAGAATACCAGTGTTTCAAAGCACCTGTCAATTCAAAGTATCTGATAATCTAATGAAATTGACATATTACAGTGTTTAAAATTTTTTTATTGACGATACTTACCGGTTTTGATCTGAGACGCTGCGCTTTGAATTCGTCCATGTCCGTGGGCCAGTGAATACACAGAGACGTTATACATCTGACCACACTGCATTCCCTGTAGATCACAGGAAGTGCTGCTGCTGTTACAGGAAGATTGACCTTGATCAGTCACTCCTAAGGCCATGTATGATTCTGCTCCATTTCCTGGATTCCAAGAAACGGTCACAACACCTCCATCTTGACTGTTGCAAAACAAAGATGTCCGAATGTTGCTAGGTGCACAGGGAGCTGAAAAAGAAATATTCCCTTTGAATCATTCTTTATCCCAATATACTGCAAGTAAAATTAAAGGGACATTATTAGATAGACTGTGTTAGATCTGACATGCTTCTCTGTCACAAGAAACAAGCAGGAGACTCACCGGACTGAAGACTGAGATGTGTACTGCTGCTGTCACATATTTCGTCCAGAGCAGTGACCGCAATGCTGTAGTTCTGACCACAGTGCATGCTGGGTAATGTGCAATTGTTGTTAAAGCTGCTGCAGTTGACATAATCTCCATTAGAACCAGTGGCCTGGACTATGTGACCTAGGATGACATCACTGGGCTCCCAAGATACAACCGCAATGTTTGTGTTGCAGTTGAGGTGTGTGCTGACATTCTGTGGCTTACAAGACACTGAAATGCAGTTAAACAATAACAAGAGTGTGAATATTTTAATTCACATGGCATCAATAGAGAAAATAGCCAATGACGGATTTCTCGGAGGTCTTACGTTCACACTTATTTATTTTCATGTACCTGTTCTCTGCAGAACTGCTTGGCTCAGTGCGGTGCTACAGGTTCCATCGGTTGCACTGACAGCTAAACTGTAATTCATTCCACAGAGCAAGTCAGAGAAAACACAGTTGGTTCCAGTGCTGTTACATTCAGAGATGAAGCCACCGCTGCCCTGAGCTACTGCCGTGTAGGAAACAGCGCCAACGCTTGGTGCCCAGGATAAATACACACTTCCAGTTGTGCAGTTCACACTGCTCTGCACTTGACCAGGTACGCATGGCACTGCAAAGAAAAGACATCAAGAAGTCTTCAATTCTGTGAAGTAAAAAGTTAGGTCTGTTTTTCTTCTTACATGTGCTTATCTGTACGGAGGAACTTTTTGAAGAGTTGCATTGCTGGTTTTCCGCGATGACACTGATGCTATACGCGGAGCTGCACTGCAGTGTTTGTAGTTGACAGTCTTGTGAAGTTGTGTTGCAGGTAGTCACATGACCACCAGGTCCCACTGCAATCGCCAGGTAAGACGCCGCCCCACGGCTGAGGCTCCACCACACGTGTTGTGAGTTAGACACGCAATTTAGTTGGGACGTTACATTTTGAGGAACGCATGGCACTGAAAAAAAAAAACATGTATTCAAACTTCAAATACAGACTATCCTGAGTTGTCAATCTCTGTGTATTACCTGATGACAGGTTAGCAGAAACGAAGGCACTACTGCACTGCCAACCAATGGCTCTCACTGTGATCTGGTACACTTCACCACAGAGAAGACTGGGGAGAAGAGCACTGTTGTTGATGGTACTGAATTGTTGTGATGAGGTGCCATCCTGACTAACAGCGTCCACCTCGTACGCCTGAGCTCCTGCACTGTTAGACCAGTTCAGAGTGGCCACACCAGTGTTACAGTCCATTGAGGATGTAAAAGCTTGAGGATCACATGGTGCTTTAAAGACAGAAAACAGTGGTAAAAAAAAAAGAAAGAACAAAATACTAAAAGAAACCTGTTTACCAAAAACCATAACTTTTAAAAAGTTCAAATGTATTCAAAGTGGCGTAACCCCCTATTCTTTTCAAGTGTTGTCAGGGTAATAAAAGATGTGTGTGTCTAGCAGCATGAAGTTTATACTCTGCATTGCATCTGCAAATCGACTGTTGCAGCATATGGATTTGTTTAAGGTATTCGTCATTTCATAAATACACCAAACTAGGAATCAGCTGTTGCGCCACTATGGAGGAAGCCAATCAATCATCAGTCCTGCTGCTTCCCTTACTGGCTGCCAGGTGGAGACAAGAAGCAGGACCGTAACAGTATTGAGTCTGGACCAACGAGGCCTGGGGCTGCGATAGACTGGCTGAAGCTGGATGGTTTGAAGCCACAAAGAGCCTGAGGGCATTAGTTCTGCCTGAAGCAGCAAGGAGCCTGGCTGTAATGGTTTGAGCAGTGAGAGCTTGACTTCTGTGCAGTGGGCAGCTTAAAACCACCGAGGCTTACCTAGAGCAGCCATAGGTCGGACTGAATGGTCTTCTGCCACGGTGACTTGACTGAAACGGCTCAGTGAGGCTTGAGTGAAGTAGACAAATGCTGCTGAGACTTGAAAGAAGTGGCACTGTGCCTCGAGGATAGGTGCAAAGTGACCCTTGGCCACAGAAACTTGAGCATAACAGCCCAGAACCTTGACTGGCACCTTGACCTTGCCAAGACTTGAGCGAGATTTGACTGACCAGGTGTTGAAGAGATTATGTTTCAAACCCCTTATGAGATGCAATCTTACATTTGCGAGTGAAAGTATGTGTTGACCTTTCCATTTCAGAAGAATCGCACGAGCAGCTCGTGCTAGAGAAGCACGAACAGAGTGGAGCAGAACGTGAGGACTCTTAAGATGGCAGAGCCTGAGAGCAAAAGGACTGCAATGAGAGTGGAGTAAGAGACTGACTCAGAGGAAGGTAAAGTCAGAGAGCAGGAGGACTCTGAGGATCTCAGCAAGAAATGAAAGAGTAGGAGAAAGACAAAGAGAAAGATAGGCTCTGGTGCAACATCGTTACACATCAAGGGTAAAAGGAGTGGCAAGTGTTGCAAACAGTTTCTCATCATTCGTAAAAGTGAGGTATCAAGAAGTAATATCACAGCTCTTCTTCTCCTCGATTAGCTTACTGTCAACTTATTCCTCTTTTTTGTTTTCAGCCAGTCAATCTGTCATACATCAAGAATGCACAGATGATAGCGGTTGTTTCAGGTCAGCCGGTCATCTGCTTCCCTTTTTGGCCTCCAGGAAAAGCAGAGGAGCAGGAACATAACAGTTATACTCCATATCTAATTGTATCTATTCGTCGTAATAATTTCAATGTCAGCTGCAAATAATTCCAGTGGAGCATTGTAGCTGCTCTGTTGGAAAAGTGAGTCAATACGTTTTTAGTTACTATGCTATGTTTTATTTTTGTTTTTGAAAAAGTTTTTTTTTTTTTTTTGTTTAATTAATAATATTGGTGTAATTGAGCTGTAAATGCTGGGCTTACTTATACTTCTTCTCTGAGACAGTTGTAAAAATGTTGAGTCTTAATTTATTACAGGATGCCAAACTAAATAACGACGTACCTGTAAAAATGCGTTGCACACCACTACAATGTCCAGACGTGTTGATGTTAATGGGCATCACTGACACATTGTACGCTTGACCACACACCAGACCACCAATGCTACAGGAAGTGCTGCTGGAGTTGCAGGTCTGGATATGTCCATCATCACTTCGTGCTTTTGTAAAATAGTAAGAGACGAGACCTCTTGAGGCAGACCAGGATACTGACGCAGTGTCAGAGCCACAGGCTAAAGACACATTCACTTGAGTAGGAGGACATGGAGCTGGAACAGAACACAAACAAATGAAAACCTCAAACACTGTCATGTCAGGTTATTGCAAATGATAGTGTGTTGTACCCATCACTAGAGGAACAAATGGTGTAGACCAGATTGAACAAGTCCTGCCGTGTCCTATAACGCTGACGTTGTAGAGTTCCCCACAGTTCAGTGAGCTGATGTTGCAGGAAGAACTGTTGGTGAAGCAGTTGTGCTGTTGGAAAAGCTGGAGAGAATTCATTGTAGCGTTGAAACTAAGTGACCCATTGCCTGGTGTCCAGGAGATAATCGCTGAACTGCTGTTGTAATCTGTCCTGGCCTGAACATTAGTGTGAGGACACGGTGCTGCAACAGAAACAATGAACTTTAATGAACCAATCACCGTTTTATTGTCTACTTAATTTCTGTGGTCTCTCCTAGACTTGACATACCTGTGAAAAGGGCGACAGACTGACTGGTTTGACCCAAACAGGTTCCGTTCACTCCCGTGACTGTGATGGAGTATTCCTGACCACAGTTCAGGTCTGAGATGTTACACCATGTATCTGTGTTGCTGCAGGAGCTGTTGTGTCCATGACAACTGACTGCAGAGACCAAGTATCCAGCAGCACCAACCGCACTGTTCCAGGTGATGGAAGCAACGTTTGAAGAGCAGTTTAGAGTAGCCGAGACTTGGCTTGGGATGCAAGGAGCTAGAAAGAAAAGATCCGCGTTATGCACTCAAGTAAACTAATCTCACTCCTACTGGCTGGAGAACTAATTCATCTCACCTGGTAGAGAGCTTCCACTGCAGGTACCACACAATAGAGAGCTAGAAGCATTGGTTGTGTTTGTGCCACTTAGTACAGTAGAGATATTTGGAGGGTCACATGAAACTACAAGACATACAATATCACATACACTTTATCTCTGTAAATAACTAGAAGGAATGACTAGAAAGCTTGGATGAGTGTGTTTTTACCTGACTGTATCTGAACTGCTGCTGATGGCAGACTGACACAGTGACCATCAAACCATGTGACGGTGACACTGTGGTTAACATCAGAGCGCAGACCAGTTACCGTGCAGCTGTTTAAGCTGCTGCTGCAGTTCAGAGTGTCTCCATGATCATTCTGCAGCACTGCAGTGTACACGCCACCAGCCTGAAGCGTCTGCCAGCTCACTGTTGTTGCATTGGCTGAGCAGTTGGTATTCACCCCCACTCCAACTGGGGCACATGGGGCTACAGGAGCAAATACGTGTAGAGTTTTAGGTTTTGGTAAAACCCATTTAGGTGTTTTTCTGGTGTTGTTGAGGGAAATGTTATTATTTACAAAACGTATAAATTTGCTGCTTTAAACTTCTCTCTGGAGACAGAATCAAGTTGTTGGAGTAGGAAAAGAACATTTCTCCAAATGTTAAATCTCTGGCACAAAAGTTCATTTCGGGAAGTTGTAGTCAAGTGAAAGGAGGTTGGACCTGACACTAGGTGATGCAAATCGGCAACAGGCACAAGAAGGTTCCAGGAAAACAAGGGAAGACTGAGGCGTGGCTTGTACAGACTGAGGCACGGCATGGAAAGTTCAAAGTGCACCTTAGACAAGACTGAGGCGTGGCTTGGACAAGACTGATGCGCGGCATTGACAAACTAAGGCGTGGCTTGGTCAGACTGAGGCTTGGCTTGAACAGATTGAGTCGTGGCTTGGTCAGGATCAGCCGAGACATGAAAGTGAGTTCCAAGGAAGATGAAGTGAGACAATGAAAGGGAGAGACAGCGAGAGCGAGACACAGAGCCAGGGCGAGATACAGAGCCGGAGTGAGACACAGAGTTGTGAGACACATGGTGTGGGAAGAGACAAGACAGAACGTGGTGAGACAGGACCAAAGGGGGCGAAGACTGAGGTCAAAACATCAGAGACCAACGAGCGAGAGAATGCAAAGAAAGAGAACAAAAAGAGAGGGAACGAAAGTGACGAGAACAAAGACGCAAAAGACAGAGTGGCGTAAGGTACACGAAGCATCAGGCACAAGAAGGGTCAAGGAAAGGCAGTCCAGGAAAACAAGCTAGGTCAAAAACAGGATCAGAACGTGACAAAATCGCTAGGCAGAAGATCGGGAAAACAAGGAGAGAGCTAAGGTCAAAACCAGGCAAGACTAGAAATACAAAACATGAGAAAGGGTAGATAATTAAACGACTAGATGACAGGCAATGAACTCTGGCAATCTGTCAAAGAAACAGGTGACGAACTGGTGCTTAAATACATAACATAATTACGAAATGAATACAGCTAGATAGAAGGAAGAAACGGGAACATTTTTTTGAAGTAAACAAACTACAACCAGAAGTAACAAAATGAAAGTTAAAATTGGCTCTAAGCCAGAGTCTGAGACAGTAATGAAGGATCAACATAGCTTTTGCCTGGGTCTGGGAACATCAGACCGGCTCTGCTGCTTCCCTAGAGTGCTTTAGAGTTCATGGGAGATTACGAATCTAGTCTACATGTGTTTTACAAACTTGTTGAAGGTGCTTGACTGAGCCACATGAACAACCCAAAGGCTACATTTACATTAAAATAGAAATGCCTTAGTTTTATTTTTATTTTTTTCCATTTTCAGATTTTCAATATTCCAAAATACAATTTGAGAAAATGTACCTGTTAAAACACGTTGTACACCACTACAATGTCCAGACGTGTTGATGTTGATGGGCATCACTGACACATTGTACGCTTGACCACACACCAGACCACCAATGCTACAGGAAGTGCTGCTGGAGTTGCAGGTCTGGATATGTCCATCATCACTTCGTGCTTTTGTAAAATAGTAAGAGACGAGACCTCTTGAGGCAGACCAGGATACTGACGCAGTGTCAGAGCCACAGGCTAAAGACACATTCACTTGAGTAGGAGGACATGGAGCTGGAACAGAACACAAATAGATGAAAACCTCAAACACTGTCACACCTGCTCATTGCAAATGATAGTGTGTTGTACCCATCACTAGAGGAACAAATGGTGTAGACCAGATTGAACAAGTCCTGCCGTGTCCTATAACGCTGACGTTGTAGAGTTCCCCACAGTTCAGTGAGCTGATATTGCAGGAAGAACTGTTGGTGAAGCAGTTGTGCCGTTGGAAAAGCTGGGGAGAATTCATTGTAGCGTTGAAACTAAGTGACCCATTGCCTGGTGTCCAGGAGATAAACGCTGAACTGCTGTTGTAATCTGTCCTGGCCTGAACATTAGTGTGAGGACACGGTGCTGCAACAGAAACACTGAACTTTAATGAATCAATCACTGTTTTTTGTCTACTTGTTGCTAGTTGCTCATGTAAAGCATCAGTCAGAATAGCAGTTTGATGTTAAACACTTTAAAAAGTGGATGTTAGCTTGTTCACCGTAATAATCAAAGAGAATGAATTTCTGTGGTCTCTCCCAGACTTGACATACCTGTGAAAAGGGCGACAGACTGACTGGTTTGACCCAAACAGGTTCCGTTCACTCCCGTGACTGTGATGGAGTATTCCTGACCACAGCTCAGGTCTGAGATGTTACACCATGTATCTGTGTTGCTGCAGGAGCTGTTGTGTCCATGACAACTGACTGCAGAGACCAAGTATCCAGCAGCACCAACCGCACTGTTCCAGGTGATGGAAGCAACGTTTGAAGAGCAGTTTAGAGTAGCCGAAACTTGGCTTGGGATGCAAGGAGCTACAAAGGAAACATACATGTCTTACACTCAAGTAAACCAATTTCACTTCACCTGGTTGGAGAACTAAAGCTGTTCATCTCACCTGGTAGAGAGCTTCCACTGCAGGTACCACACAATAGAGAGCTAGACGCATTGGTTGTGTTTGTGCCACTTAGTACAGTAGAGATATTTGGAGGGTCACATGAAACTACAAGACATACAATATCACATACACTTTATCTCTGTAAATAACTAGAAGGAATGACTAGAAAGCTTGGATGAGTGTGTTTTTTACCTGACTGTATCTGAACTGCTGCAGATGGCAGACTGACACAGTGACCATCAAACCATGTGACGGTGACACTGTGGTTAACATCAGAGCGCAGACCAGTTACCGTGCAGCTGTTTAAGCTGCTGCTGCAGTTCAGAGTGTCTCCATGATCATTCTGCAGCACTGCAGTGTACACGCCACCAGCCTGAAGCGTCTGCCAGCTCACTGTGGTTGCATTGGCTGAGCAGTTGGTATTCACCCCCACTCCAACTGGGGAACATGGGGCTACAGGAGCAAATAAGTGTAGAGTTTTAGGTTTAAGTAAAAATTGGTGTTTGCCTGGTGTTGTTCAGGTTAATGTTATTATTTACAAAACGTATAAAAATGCTGCTTTAAGCTTCTGAACTCTGGAGACAGAATCAAGTTGTTGGATTAGGAAAAGAACATTTCTCCTAATGTTAAATCTCTGGCACAGAAGTTCATTTCGAGAAGTTGTAGTCAAGTGAAAGGAGGTTGGACCTGACACTAGGTGATGCAAATCGGCATCAGGCACAAGAAGGGTCCAGGAAAACAAGGGAAGACTGAGGCGCGACTTGGGCAAATTGAGGCGGACTCAAACTCACTGAGGCACAGCATGGAAAGTTCAAAGTGCACCTTGGACAAGACTGATGCGTGGCATTGACAAACTAAGGCGTGGCTTGGTCAGGATCAGCCGAGACATGATAGTGAGTTCCAAGGAAGGTGAAGTGAGACAATGAAAGAGAGAGACAGATCGAGAGCGAGATACAGAGCCGGAGTGAGACACAGAGTTGTGAGACACGTAGTGTGGGAAGAGACAAGACAGAACGTGGTGAGACAGGACGAAAGGGGGCGAAGACTGAGGAAAACACCGGAGACCAACGAGCGAGAGAACGCAAAGAAAGAGAACAAAAAGAGAGAGAACGAAAGTGGCGAGAACAAAGACGCAGAAGACAAACTTCAGGACTTGGAAAAACAACACACAGAAGAGACAGAGGATAGTGCAGAGAACGGCTGACCTGACAGGGAATCAAGTTAACGTTGCCGTTCGCATTTATAGCGTTTGTTCGCCGCATCCAAAAATAGTGAGCAATACTCGCAAGAGCGAATGAAGGCCGGAATTATCTGCTCTGACATCTCATCTGTGAACCACGAGCACCACAGCTCACGAACTGCTGCAACGGGAGATCCGGCGGGCAAATCAGAGAGCTCACAGGGACACAGGGTGTCGAACTGTTGCCACAAGCATCCGACGTCCATGGGAAAGTTGAAACATTATAACCAACTCAGCCTTGAATCGACTATCACACAGCCACTCCTGAGCAGTGGCAAAACCAGCAAACAGTTCATAGACGTCCATGCCGGCTGGGTCCATTATGAGGCCAGATCATACTGTCACGATCTGTCACGGCGGATGTATGAAGGACCAACGTGCACAACTGGGCCTAACCCTAACCCACTGTAAAATGGGGCTTAATTCCAAAAGAAGGTCAGACAGGCAGGGGTCGGTACACGAAGCATCAGGCACAAGAAGGGTCAAGCAAAGGCAGTCCAGGAAAACAAGCTAGGTCAATAACAGGATCTGAACGTGACAAGGCAGAAGATCGGGAAAACAAGGAGACAACTGGTCAAAACTAGGCAAGACTAGAAATACAAAAACATGACAAAGGCTAGATGATTAAACGACTAGAAGACAGGCAATGAACTCTGACAATCTGCCAAAGAAACCGGTGACGAACTGTTACTTAAATACATAACATAATTACATAATGAAAACAGCTGGATAGGAAGAAACTGAAAAAAATGATCACTGGAAAAATTTGAAGTAAACAAACTAAAACCGGAAATAACAAAATGAAAGTTAAAATTGGCTCTGAGCCAGAGTCTGAGACGGTAACGAAGGGTCAACATAGCTTTTGTCCTGGTCTGGGAACATCAGACCGGCTCTGCTGCTTCCTTAAGGTTCCCTTTAGAGTTCATGGGAGATTGCTAATCTAGTCTACATGTGTTTTACAAACTTGGTGAAGGTGCTTGACTGAGCCACATGAACAACCCAAAGACTAAATTGAATTCATTCAATAAAAATGCCTTCGTTTTTTTTTTTTACTTTTTCACGTACAATTTGCATATTTTCAATATTTCAAAACACAATTTGAGAAAATGTACCTGTAAAAATGCGTTGCACATCACTACAATGTCCAGACGTGTTGATGTTGATGGGCATCACTGACACATTGTACGCTTGACCACACACCAGACCACCAATGCTACAGGAAGTGCTGCTGGAGTTGCAGGTCTGGATATGTCCATCATCACTTCGTGCTTTTGTAAAATAGTAAGAGACGAGACCTCTTGAGGCAGACCAGGATACTGACGCAGTGTCAGAGCCACAGGCTAAAGACACATTCACTTGAGTAGGAGGACATGGAGCTGGAACAGAACACAATGAATGAAAACCTTCTACACTCTTATCTGCTTATTGCAAATAAATGTTGTACCCATCACTAGAGGCACAAATGGTGTAGACCAGATTGAACAAGTTCTGCCGTATCCTATAACGCTGACGTTGTAGAGTTCCCCACAGTTCAGTGAGCTGATGTTGCAGGAAGAACTGTTGGTGAAGCAGTTGTGCTGTTGGAAAAGCTGGGGAGAATTCATTGTAGCGTTGAAACTAAGTGACCCATTGCCTGGTGTCCAGGAGATAAACGCTGAACTGCTGTTGTAATCTGGGCTGGCCTGAACATTAGTGTGAGGACACGGTGCTGCAACAGAAACAATGAACTTTAATGAATCAATCACTGTTTTTTATGTACTTGTTGCTCATGTAAAGCATCAGTCAGAAAAGCAGTACGATGTTAAACACTTTAAAAAGTGGATTAATCTGGTTCATCATAATAATCAGAAAGAATGAATTTCTGTGGTCTCTCCCAGACTTGACATACCTGTGAAAAGGGCGACAGACTGACTGGTTTGACCCAAACAGGTTCCGTTCACTCCCGTGACTGTGATGGAGTATTCCTGACCACAGTTCAGGTCTGAGATGTTACACCATGTATCTGTGTTGCTGCAGGAGCTGTTGTGTCCATGACATCCGACTGCAGAGACCAAGTATCCAGCAGCACCAACCGCACTGTTCCAGGTGATGGAAGCAACGTTTGAAGAGCAGTTTAAAGTAGCCGAGACTTGGCTTGGGATGCAAGGAGCTACAAAGGAAACGTACATGTCTTACACTCAAGTAAACCAATTTCACTTCACCTGGTTGGAGAACTAAAGCTGTTCATCTCACCTGGTAGAGAGCTTCCACTGCAGGTACCACACAATAGAGAGCTAGAAGCATTGGTTGTGTTTGTGCCACTTAGTACAGTAGAGATATTTGGAGGGTCACATGAAACTACAAGACATACAATATCACATACACTTTATCTCTGTAAATAACTAGAAGGAATGACTAGAAAGCTTGGATGAGTGTGTTTTTTACCTGACTGTATCTGAACTGCTGCTGATGGCAGACTGACACAGTGACCATCAAACCATGTGACGGTGACACTGTGGTTAACATCAGAGCGCAGACCAGTTACCGTGCAGCTGTTTAAGCTGCTGCTGCAGTTCAGAGTGTCTCCATGATCATTCTGCAGCACTGCAGTGTACACGCCACCAGCCTGAAGCGTCTGCCAGCTCACTGTGGTTGCATTGGCTGAGCAGTTGGTATTCACCCCCACTCCAACTGGGGCACATGGGGCTATAGGAGCAAATATGTGTAGAGTTTTAGGTTTTGGTAAAACCCATTTAGGTGTTTGCCTGGTGTTGTTCAGGGAAATGTTGTTATTATTTACAAAACGTATAAAAATGCTGCTTTAAGCTTCTGAACTCTGGAGACAGAATCAAGTTGTTGGATTAGGAAAAGAACATTTCTCCTAATGTTAAATCTCTGGCACAAAAATTCATTTCGGGAAGTTTTAGTCAAGTGAAAGGAGGTTGGACCTGACATTAGGTGATGCAAATCAGCATCAGGCACAAGAAGGGTCCAGGAAAACAAGGGAAGACTGAGGCGTGGCTTGGGCAGACGAAGACACAGCGTGGACACTGAAGTGCTGTGTGGGCAGACCGAGGCGCGGCTTAAACAGATTGAGGCGTGGCTTGGTCAGACAGAGGCGTGGCTTGGTCAGGATCAGCCGAGAACATCAAAGTGAGTTCCAAGGAAGGTGAAGTGAGACAATGAAAGGGAGAGCCAGAAACAGAGCCGGAGTGAGACACAGAGTTGTGAGACACATGGTGTGGGGAGAGACAAGGCAGAACATGGTGAGACAGGACCAAAGGGGGTGAAGACTGAGGACAAAACACTGGAGACCAACAAGCGAGAGAAGGCAAAGAAAGAGAACGGAAAGAGAGGGAACGAAAGTGACGAGAACGAAGAGGCAGAAGACATAGAGTGGCATAAGGAGCAGAAACAGGGCTTGGAAAAATAACACACAGAAGAGCCAGAGCGCACAGAAGATAGTGCAGAGAACGGCTGACCTGACGGGGAATCAAGTTAACATTGCCATTTCCATTTGTAGCGTTGGTTCGCCACGTCCAAAGATGGTGAGCAATACTCGCAAGAGCAAATGAAGGCCGGAATTATCCGCTCTGACATCTCATCTGCGAACCACGAGCACCACAACTCACGAACTGCTGCAACGGGAGATCCGGCGGGCAAATCACAGAGCTCACAGGGACACGGTGTCGAACTGTTGCCACAAGTCTGCTGGGTCTGCATCCCGCGTCCAGGTGACAGTTGAAATACTATGTCCAACTCAGCCTTGAATCAACTACCACGCAGCTGCTCCGGACCAGTGGCAAAACCAGCAAACAGTTCATAGGCCTCCATGCCGGCTGGGTCCCTTATGAGGCCAGATCATACTGTCACAGCAGCTGGATGTAAGTACCAACTTGCACAGCGTGGACGAGACAATCACTTAAGAGTTAACTGTAAAATGGGTCTTAATTCCAAAGGAAGGTCAGACATGCAGGGGTCGGTACAGGAAGCATCAGGCACATGAAGGGTCAAGCAAAGGCAGTCCAGGAAAACAAGCTAGGTCAATAACAAGATCAGAACGTGACAAAATCGCTAGGCAGAAGATCGGGAAAACAAGGACAGAGAGCTAAGGTCACAATCCAAGCAAGACTAGAAATACAAAAACATGACAAAGACTAGATGATTGAAATGATGAAAAAAATGATTGCTGGAAAATTTTGAAATAAACAAACTAAAACCGTAAGTAACAAAATGAAAGTTAAAATCGGCTCTGAGCCAGAGTCTGAGACGGTAGCGAAGGGTCAACATAGCTTTTGTCCTGGTCTGGGAACATCAGACCGGCTCTGCTGCTTCCTTAAGGTTCCCTTTAGAGTTCATGGGAGATTGCTAATTTAGAGCATGAAACCTACATGTGTTTTACAACCTTGGTGGAGATACTTGACTGAGCCACATGAACAACCCAAAGACTAAATTTACATTCAATAAAAATGCCTGTTTTGTTTTTTTTTTTACTTTTTCACCTACAATTTTGAGATTTTCATTATTCCAAAATACAATTTGAAAAAATGTACCTGTAAAAATGCGTTGCACATCACTACAATGTCCAGACGTGTTGATGTTGATGGGCATCACTGACACATTGTACGCTTGACCACACACCAGACCACCAATGCTACAGGAAGTGCTGCTGGAGTTGCAGGTCTGGATATGTCCATCATCACTTCGTGCTTTTGTAAAATAGTAAGAGACGAGACCTCTTGAGGCAGACCAGGATACTGACGCAGTGTCAGAGCCACAGGCTAAAGACACATTCACTTGAGTAGGAGGACATGGAGCTGGAACAGAACACAAATAGATGAAAACCTCAAACACTGTCACATCTGCTTATTGCAAATGATAGTGTGTTGTACCCATCACTAGAGGAACAAATGGTGTAGACCAGATTGAACAAGTTCTGCCGTATCCTATAACGCTGACGTTGTAGAGTTCCCCACAGTTCAGTGAGCTGATGTTGCAGGAAGAACTGTTGGTGAAGCAGTTGTGCTGTTGGAAAAGCTGGGGAGAATTCATTGTAGCGTTGAAACTAAGTGACCCATTGCCTGGTGTCCAGGAGATAAACGCTGAACTGCTGTTGTAATCCGTCCTGGCCTGAACATTAGTGTGAGGACACGGTGCTGCCAACAGAAACAATGAACTTTAATGAATCAATCACTATTTTTTGTCTACTTGTCGCTAGTTGCTCATGTAAAGCATCAGTCAGAATAGCAGTTTGATGTTAAACACTTTAAAAAGTGGATGTTAGCTTGTTCACCGTAATAATCAAAGAGAATGAATTTCTGTGGTCTCTCCCAGACTTGACATACCTGTGAAAAGGGCGACAGACTGACTGGTTTGACCCAAACAGGTTCCGTTCACTCCCGTGACTGTGATGGAGTATTCCTGACCACAGCTCAGGTCTGAGATGTTACACCATGTATCTGTGTTGCTGCAGGAGCTGTTGTGTCCATGACAACTGACTGCAGAGACCAAGTATCCAGCAGCACCAACCGCACTGTTCCAGGTGATGGAAGCAACGTTTGAAGAGCAGTTTAAAGTAGCCGAGACTTGGCTTGGGATGCAAGGAGCTAGAAACAGACGATGCATGTCATTCACGCATTAAACTAGTTTCACGACGCCTGGTTGGACAATTAAACCTGTTCATCTCACCTGGTAGAGAGCTTCCACTGCAGGTACCACACAATAGAGAGCTAGAAGCATTGGTTGCGTTTGTGCCACTCTGCACCGTAGAGATATTTGGAGGGTCACATGAAACTAAAAGAGACAATACACATTCTCAGTTTCATGAATCTCTTTAGTTCAATAAATATCTAGAAGAATTAATCTGGATGGCTGTGAGTTTTACCTGACTGTATCTGAACTGCTGCTGATGGCAGACTGACACAGTGACCATCAAACCATGTGACGGTGACACTGTGGTTAACATCAGAGCGCAGACCAGTTACCGTGCAGCTGTTTAAGCTGCTGCTGCAGTTCAGAGTGTCTCCATGATCATTCTGCAGCACTGCAGTGTACATGCCACCAGCCTGAAGCGTCTGCCAGCTCACTGTTGTTGCATTGGCTGAGCAGTTGGTATTCACCCCCACTCCAACCGGGGCACATGGAGCTAGAGGAGCAAATATGTATTGAGAGTTTTAGGTTTTGGTAAAACACAAATAAGTATTTGCCTGGTGTTGTTGTGGGACATGTCATTATTTACAAAATGTATATAAAATTATGCTTTAAGCTTCTGAACTCTTGAGACTGGATCAAGTTGTTGGAGTAGCAAAAGAACATTTCTGCTAATGTGAAATTGCTGGCACAATAGTTCATTTCGGGCAGTTACTCTAGTGGTAGGATGTTGGACCTGACACTAGGTGATGCAAATTGTGGTACGGTAGATTCCACAACTAAAATGTCTTTTAGCAAGACTCGTTCTGCTCTCCAGTCCCCATGTCTTAATACGACCAACTGTTCTGGGTGTATGTGTTGTGAGACACCTGACCATTTCAGCACCATGGACAGTGATAGGGAACGCTAGGACCACTAACAGCACAGCCACAGGTGTGAGCCACAGTCGGAGCAGTAATGAGCTTCTCGCAATCAGCCAGGTAAAAAAGGCAGAAATTCAAATCAAAATGGAGGGAAAGCTGAATGTCTGAGGCTGACGCCTGAACGTCTGCCTGCTGAAAGTCCTGAAGTGTGAGTAAAGTCTCAAACCTGCAGTGACTTTACTGTTTGTGTCTCTGGCAGTAAAAGAAAAGTGCTGCAACAGAGAAGACGTGGAAAAACGAGGAAAAACCAAAGAAGAAGAGAAAGACTTTTGGTTTCTCTAATCCCGTAACCCCTTTCCCCTGATTTTATGGAAATAAAAGCTATTTGTGTTATAGGATTCAACGTCTCAGTAATGGAAAAGTTCACAGATGGTGGAGAATGCAGGCGCAAGGGAATCCTTGCATTAACACTGAGAAGTTCTGCGAAAAAAAGAAGATTCTGAAGAATTGTGAGAGCGATTAGAAAGCAGGCAGCAAGCCTGAGAATTCTTTTTGAAGAGAAGAGACAAAGATGAAGCAAATCATGGGTGCCATGGTGGAGGCTCAAACCACACGGCTCAGAAGATGGCTCGAAGAGAAAGATGGCCTCGAGACCAGTGGGCCCACCACCTACTTCACTTGCTAACTGGAGAAGTTCAGAAACCCTGCCAAGATCTCATTGTGGAAGAATCTTCCCAATTTGACACAGTTAAAAATGCCATCCTTGCACAGTTCAAGATCAGTGTACCAGCCAAAGACCAGAGGGTCCATTCTTGGGAATACCATCCATCTGTTCCAGCTCGAGCGTAAGTAATGGCTTTACCTCGAATGGTGAGAGGATGGCTGGAGAAAGGAGACGGACCTTCAGCTCTCGAATGAGTCGTTATCGACCACTGCCTTTGAGGTTTGCCACCGGAGGCTAGAAGGTATGTGGTTCAGCAGGGTCCAAGAGACTTGGAGGGACCTCATGAAGAATCATCAGGTGACTGACCGTCTGCTTGATGCAGAATCAGTCAGGAAGCCTACGTGGAAGCCCTTACCAGCAAGAGAAGTGGCCGAGAGACCGCCCAGCAGAAAACCGCTCAGAACCTGACGACTGATGAAAAATGAGAAACAGAAAGACTGCGGCATTGGTCGATCATTGTTCGATGTTTCACCTGTGGCAGCGAGGATCATCTGGCGAGAGACTGCCCAGGGCAATACTAAACCATGCCAACTGGTATAAGCGGCCTTGTCATTTTGAACCCACCTGCTAGGCACACAAGGAGCACGTAGCTCTTCAGATTCCTGTGAGAATTTGCGGAAAAGACACAAGAGGCTTCATTGATTCAGGCAGTGCAGTGACGTTGATTCGACCTGAGTTTGCTACGGCCTTCATGAGAGCAGAGATCTCAGTCGGATGCTTTCGTGGTCCGTCCAAAAGTTACCTGACCGCTGAAGTGAGAAACGTTGCTCCCCTTGGAGTATTTCAAGTAACGACAGGGGTTGTGCCACACCTACCAATTCCGGTCCCCATTGACCGAGATTGTGCGGCGTTTTCAGCATTTTGGACAAGCATGAAGAAGGTAAAGAGGAAGACAAGGCACAGAGTCACAGCCGTATACTGAAAGAGAACTGTGTGAAGCGTGGCCGATTGGAGGAAGAGAAGCATAAAGAAATGACTTTGCATTTTCAGGCTCAGCTCAAGGACTTGAAGGATTGCCACAAGAAGGAAAAAGAGTTCCTCCTAAAAGAAGCAGCGGAGTTTCAAAAGAGGTATGAGCTGCTGAATCGACAGGAAGTAGAAAAGACAACCAAGAAGATCATGTAGCTGGAGAAGGAAACATCAGGTACAAATCAGTTGGAAAGCACTAACAAAAGCTGTGTCGAGGCGGCAGAAGAGAAAATGCGTTAAGATAAAGAGCTTGAAGGCCTTCAGGTAAAGGTCTAGCGTCTGGAAAAGCTCTGCTGAGCACTACAAGCAGAGAGGAACATGCTCGGTAAGAAAGTTCAGAATCTAACCGCAACCCGCAACTTTCTAACCGCAACCCGCAACAGAAGACTGACTCTGCGGAATGGAACCGGTTCATTGCAGCGTACGCTCCTGACCCTAGCCTATTAGAGAGGAGGAAAAGAGTCTGTCATGATGTCAGGCAGCTGCATGAAGGACCGACGTCCACAGCACAAACAAGACGATCTCTCAAGGGTTAATCGTAGAACGGGGTTTAACTCCAGAACCAACGTCAGACAGGCAGGGGTTGGTACATGAAGCATCAGGCACAAGAAGGGTCCAGGAAAACAAGGGAAGACTGAGGCGTGTCTTGGACTAACTGAGTCGCGGCTTGGAGAGACTGAGTCGCGGCTTGGAGAGACTGAGTCGCGGCTTGGAGAGACTGAGTCGCGGCTTGGTGAGACTGAGTCGCGGCTTGGTGAGACTGAGTCGCGGCTTGGGAGACTGAGTCGCGGCTTGGGCAGACTGAGTCGCGGCTTGGGAGACTGAGTCGCGGCTTGGAGAGACTGGTCGCGGCTTGGAGAACTGAGTCGCGGCTTTGGGATGAGTGGACTTGAGAGATTGAGTCGCGGCTTGGAGAGACTGAGTCGCGGCTTGGAGAGACTGAGTCGCGGCTTGACAGACTGAGTCGCGGCTTGGACAGACTGAGTCGCGGCTTGGACAGACTGAGGCGGGGCTTGGTCAGACTGAGGTGCGACTTGGTCAGACTGAGGTGCGACTTAGTCAGACTGAGGCGTGGCTTGGTCAGACGGAGGTGTGTCTTAGTCAGACTGGGGCGTGGCTTAATCAGGATCAGCCGAGAACATGAAAGTGAGTTCCAAGTGAGTTCCAAGGAAGATGAAGGAAGACCATGAAAGGGAGAGACAGAGCGAGACACAGTCGGCGGGCAAATCACGGAGCTCACAGGGTCTCGAACTTTTGCCACAAGCTCTCCTGGTCTGCATCCCACGTCAATGCGGCTGGGTCTATTATGAGGCCAGATCATATTGTCACGATCATATCAGACTGGCTCTGCTGCTTCCTTAAGGTTCCCTTTTGAGTTCATGGGCATTTGCTAATCTAGTCTACATGTGTTTTACGAACTTGGTGAAGGTACTTCACTGAGCCACATGAACAACCCAAAGACTAAATGTACATTAAAATAAAAATGCCGTAGTCTTATTTTTCTTTTTTTCCATTTTCAGATATTCAATATTCCAAAATACAATTTCATAAAATGTACCTGTAAAAATGCGTTGCACACCACTACAATGTCCAGACGTGTTGATGTTAATGGGCATCACTGACACATTGTACGCTTGAACCACACACCAGACCACCAATGCTACAGGAAGTGCTGCTGGAGTTGCAGGTCTGGATATGTCCATCATCACTTCGTGCTTTTGTAAAATAGTAAGAGACGAGACCTCTTGAGGCAGACCAGGATACTGACGCAGTGTCAGAGCCACAGGCTAAAGACACATTCACTTGAGTAGGAGGACATGGAGCTGGAACAGAACACAAATAGATGAAAACCTCAAACACTGTCACACCTGCTCATTGCAAATGATAGTGTGTTGTACCCATCACTAGAGGGACAAATGGCGTAGACCAGATTGAACAAGTCCTGCCGTGTCCTATAACGCTGACGTTGTAGAGTTCCCCACAGTTCAGTGAGCTGATGTTGCAGGAAGAACTGTTGGTGAAGCAGTTGTGCTGTTGGAAAAGCTGGAGAGAATTCATTGTAGCGTTGAAACTAATTGACCCATTGCCTGGTGTCCAGGAGATAAACGCTGAACTGCTGTTGTAATCTGGGCTGGCCTGAACATTAGTGTGAGGACACGGTGCTGCAACAGAAACACTGAACTTTAAAATTTAATCAATCACCGTTTTTTTCTACTTGTTGCTAGTTGCTCATGTAAAGCATCAGTCAGAAAAGCAGTACGATGTTAAACACTTTAAAAAGTGGATGTTAGCTGATTCACCGTAATAATCAAAGAGAATGAATTTCTGTGGTCTCTCCTAGACTTGACATACCTGTGAAAAGGGCGACAGACTGACTGGTTTGACCCAAACAGGTTCCGTTCACTCCCGTGACTGTGATGGAGTATTCCTGACCACAGCTCAGGTCTGAGATGTTACACCATGTATCTGTGTTGCTGCAGGAGCTGTTGTGTCCATGACAACTGACTGCAGAGACCAAGTATCCAGCAGCACCAACCGCACTGTTCCAGGTGATGGAAGCAACGTTTGAAGAGCAGTTTAAAGTAGCGAGACTTGGCTAGGGATGCAAGGAGCTAGAAACAAACGATGCATGTCATTCACACATTAAACTAGTTTCACTTCGCCTGGTTGGACAATTCAAGCTGTTCATCTCACCTGGTAGAGAGCTTCCACTGCAGGTACCACACAATAGAGAGCTAGAAGCATTGGTTGTGTTTGTGCCACTCGGTAGAACAGGAGAGATATTTGGAGGGTCACATGAAACTAAGAGAGACAATGCACACTCTTAGTTTCCTGGATCTCTTTAGTTCAGTAAATATCTAGAAGAATTAATCTGGATGAGTGTGTTTTTTACCTGACTGTATCTGAACTGCTGCAGATGGCAGACTGACACAGTGACCATCAAACCATGTGACGGTGACACTGTGGTTAACATCAGAGCGCAGACCAGTTACCGTGCAGCTGTTTAAGCTGCTGCTGCAGTTCAGAGTGACTCCATGATCATTCTGCAGCACTGCAGTGTACACGCCACCAGCCTGAAGCGTCTGCCAGCTCACTGTGGTTGCATTGGCTGAGCAGTTGGTATTCACCCCCACTCCAACTGGGGCACATGGGGCTATAGGAGCAAATATGTGTTGAGAGTTTTATGATTTTTGTAAAATATGTTTTAATATTTGACCGGTGTTGTTGAGACCATTGTCATTAATTACAAAATGTAAAGGAGCTGCATTAAGCTTCTGAACTCTTATGAAAAGAATGAGTTGAATTGAGTTAGGATCTCCTGAAGAGCGACCTATTGTTAGGATTATGCCACTTTATCTTAATGTTTACCCAATGTTAAAATTTTTTGTGTCATAATAAACTAAGGGAAGTTGTGGCCTAGTGGTAGGATGTTGGACGTGCCATCAGATGTTGCTAATTCATATAATGGTTGGATAGGTTCCACAACTAAAGTGTTATTAAGCACAAATTTCATAAATTCATAATAAAAGTTTTTTGATTGGCAGCTGTACTGCACTGTGTATCAATTTATTGTGGTGACAGCTTCTCGACCCATTGAGAAAAATACGTTTTTCATTTAGATACACACTAAATTAGGATTGAATATTCCAAGCAAAAACACGATATGAAAAAATGTACCTGTTAAAACACGTTGTACACCACTACAATGTCCAGACGTGTTGATGTTGATGGGCATCACTGACACATTGTACGCTTGACCACACACCAGACCACCAATGCTACAGGAAGTGCTGCTGGAGTTGCAGGTCTGGATATGTCCATCATCACTTCGTGCTTTTGTAAAATAGTAAGAGACGAGACCTCTTGAGGCAGACCAGGATACTGACGCAGTGTCAGAGCCACAGGCTAAAGACACATTCACTTGAGTAGGAGGACATGGAGCTGGAACAGAACACAAATAGATGAAAACCTCAAACACTGTCACATCTGCTTATTGCAAATGATAGTGTGTTGTACCCATCACTAGAGGAACAAATGGTGTAGACCAGATTGAACAAGTCCTGCCGTATCCTATAACGCTGACGTTGTAGAGTTCCCCACAGTTCAGTGAGCTGATGTTGCAGGAAGAACTGTTGGTGAAGCAGTTGTGCGTTGGAAAAGCTGCAGAGAATTCATTGTAGCGTTGAAACTAAGTGACCCATTGCCTGGTGTCCAGGAGATAAACGCTGAACTGCTGTTGTAATCCGTCCTGGCCTGAACATTAGTGTGAGGACACGGTGCTGCAACAGAAACACTGAACTTCAACAAATCAATTAGTATAGTGGTTCCTTGTCAGACGTATCCTATCTGTACTTCTATCCAGACTTTCTGTTCTTACTGGCCCTTCACTCCTGGTCTTTTATGATAATCAAGTCATAGGTGACAGGCCAGACAAAGAACAGAAAATTACATGTGTAAAACTTATTGGGACTGGATTGGATTGGTGTCATTGGGACTCCACTCTGGAGACAGGCGTGGGATTCAGGTTTGTCATCATCTGATGGCAGGCTTTTGCTCACAGGACCCGGCTGGACATTTCCTGAGGGGGCAATATGAGCCCACCCTCTAGTCGGCTCACCTCTACAGTAATCAACATTAAAGCTTGGTTTAATGTGGATTTGTTGGCATGTAGAGATGGCAAAGCCAAACAATCCTTTGGAAGCTTACTTTTAAGACAAAGAATTTCACTTAAAAAGTGGTTGTTTCCAGTGCATTTCAACTCAAAGGTGGCTGATTTCAGATACCTGTGAAAAGCGTGACAGACCGGGTGGTTTGTCCCAAACAGGTTCCGTTCACTCCCGTGACTGTGATGGAGTATTCCTGACCACAGCTCAGGTCTGAGATGTTACACCATGTATTTGTGTTGTTGCAGGAGCTGTTGTGTCCATGACAACTGACTGCAGAGACCAAGTATCCAGCAGCACCAACCGCACTGTTCCAGGTGATGGAAGCAACGTTTGAAGAGCAGTTTAAAGTAGCCGAGACTTGGCTTGGGATGCAAGGAGCTAGAAAGGAAGGATCTGGGTTAGGCACTCAAGTGAAATAACTTCTCTTCAACTGTTTGGAGAACTAAATCATCTCACCTGGTAGAGAGCTTCCACCGCAGGTACCACACAATAGAGAACTAGACGCATTAGTTGCGTTTGTGCCACTCGGTAGCACAGTAGAGATATTTGGGGGGCTACATGAAGCTACAAGAGACAGAAAAAACACATCAGTGTCATGAATCTCTTCATCTCTGCAAATGACTAGAAAGCTTGCATGAGTGTGTCTTTTACCTGACTGTATCTGAACTGCTGCTGATGGCAGACTGACACAGTGACCATCAAACCATGTGACGGTGACACTGTGGTTAACATCAGAGCGCAGACCAGTTACCGTGCAGCTGTTTAAGCTGCTGCTGCAGTTCAGAGTGTCTCCATGATCATTCTGCAGCACTGCAGTGTACACGCCACCAGCCTGAAGCGTCTGCCAGCTCACTGTGGTTGCATTGGCCGAGCAGTTGGTATTCACCCCCACTCCAACCGGGGCACATGGGGCTATAGGAGCAAATATATGATATGTTTAACAATGAAAGGAACTTTAATGTATACCTGTTTTTGTCACAAGCCCTAGCTTTTAGGGATTCAAGCCCAAATTAGTGGTTCCTTCAATAATTGACATTGAAAGACATTATGAAAAAAATGTACATCTCGGCTTAAGTTTTTGACAAAAATATCTCCGTATTTGAGACACTTTATTTACTGTATAGTCCTTCATCGATGACATGGATACAGAGAATGTCGTTGCATACCTTAATATTTCGCTCTTTTCCCCTTTTTTTCTCCTTTTTCTAAATTGCGCACCCGACAGCTTTGTGCATGGACACCTGCCCTATATTATTACTATAGGTGGCATTTTGGAACACATACCTGTATTCAGGGTGGCGTGGGCACTCTCGGTGCTGTTGCACTGCATGTTGGTCGCTATGACATAGGCGTCATAGGTCGTGCCACACCCTAGACCCTCCACTGTGCACTCGGACCCCATGGACAGGCAAATGAACTCTGTGCCATCCGGCTGGACGGCCACACCATAGTAGAAGAGGGCACCACTGCTCATCAGCCACGAAAGAGACGAGGAGTTGGAGCTGCAGGTCTGCACAGCCGTCACGTTCTCGGGTGTGCAGGGAACTAACACAAAACGAGAAATGTTTGCCGATGTCTAGTAGGACTGTACGATATATCAAAAGAATATCGTTATCGCGATAATAGGATGCGCAATACCCATATCACAAACAGTTAAAAATATCGCAAAGTTAATTGACATAGCGGATCAATGCAGAAGTGGTTTATTTGCAATAAACAAACATGGCTGGATATGTTTAATAAATATCCGACATAAAACTTTGTGTTATTTATTTTATAGAGAAAAAAAAAAAGACAAGGCAAAGAACACATTTCGTTTAATAGATGCTAATTTTAAGACAGTTTTGGTGATTGTACAGTTATAAGGCCTGAATACTTTGTTTAATATTTTGCATTATTTATTAGTATTTAAAAGCAGGAAAGGCAAGGACACGTTTTGTTTAAAAGATGCTCATGTGGATCTTGGTGATTGTATGTTTATACTGTATGTGAAGGAAATGTAATGTTTGAGAGCAATGCATTTTATCTTTGCACGTCTATTGGTAAGAATCATAAATCTGCTGAGATTTTTAGTCTTAATGTTTGCCTCCTACTAGACAATTTTTAGCCCAAATTAAGCTAAATTTGATTGAAAACATATTGCCTGTTTATTTTAGTATAATTTCAGTCATCAGTAGTTTTACTTTTTAGATAGTTTGGTTTTTTTTATATGGGAATATGTTATATCGCAAGCAATATCATTATCGCAATACACAACAGCAATATTGCATACTTTTCCAATATCGTGCATCCTTTGTCACAGATCACAGCTCATAGCAGTGTTGAACTTTTATTTTGAGATTAGCACGAACTATTTTAAAGAGGCTCCGGGATCAGGTGACTTCTGAGGTTTCCCTGTTTCTTTACCCAGCTGTTTCTTGTTTGTTCCCTCGTGTCTTCCGATTGCGCTGATTGTCTCGTTGTCCTGTCCAGCTGTTTGTCATTGTCACGTCATATTGTCTTATATTTATATCCTGTTTGTTCTTAGTTTGTCAGTTCTAATTCCTGTCACACTCGCCTCTAGTCTAGTCTTGTCTCATCTCGCCCTACCCAGTCTAGTTCATGTTTATGCGTTGTGGATTATCTTGTGTGTCGACCTTGCCTGCTTCCGACTACGATTTTGGATTAAATCCTTTTGAGCATTTAACCCCTTGTGCTCCTCCTGGCTGTGCACGTGAGTCCATCCTGCCTTGTCCCAGGTACAGTCGTTCTCTGACAGCCCTAATGTCTACACATATTTTACATTTTTTCAACGCAATCCAAACTTACTAGTGTCCGACTCGTCCCCCAGCACGAGGTCAGTGGTACAAAATCCGTCGCTCGCCACTATCCAGACACTCAAGCTCTCTCCGCAGCTCAGGTCGGTGAGCAAGCAGCTCGTGCCTTGCGAAGTACAGTTGTAGAAGTCTTTACTGATGCCCCGAGCTGCCACGGTGTAGGTCAGAGCTCCATCAGCCGCATCCCAGGTCGTGAGGGCACTGCCGTTCGTACAGTTGGCAGTCGTGATGATGTTTTGCGGCAGGCAGGGAGCTAGAAGAGTTCGTACAAACGCACCACAATTAGACAAGACTAGTGAAAATGCAGTGAATAAAACACCAGTTGAAGTTGTTTTATATTTAGAAGTGCCTTTCAAAAATCGCACAGTATTTAATTGTGAAGAATATTCAAATAGAATGTAAGAAGATGATTAAATTGTGGACAAATGTATATATCATTTCTTGAGAACGAAAATAAAATAATACCACAGGGATTAAAACGCACCTAAAATCTATGGTTTAGTTTGACATTCAGACCCTTCAATTCTAGGGTCATAGATGGATGGATGGATGGATAGCTCAATAGATAGATGAATGGATGGATGGATGGGTAGATAGATAGACAGACAGACAGACAGACAGACAGACTGATGAATGGATGGATAGCTCACCAGTTGAGACAACCACCGGGTCAGAGTAGGCGCTGATGCAGTTAAGTTCTCCGGTGTAGACGGAGGTGACGCTGAAGCTGTAGCTTTTCCCACAGTTGGTGTCAGTAAAATAGCAGGAAGTGTCCACAGTCAGACACTCCATGGTCGCTCCATCGGTGTCCACAGCCATGGATATGTAGAAGGCCGTGTTGTTGGTGGAAGCCCAGGAGAACAATACGGCGTTGCTGGAACATTCTCGGTAGACGTTGGGCTGTGTTGGTGGGCACGGTGCTGTGTTTTTGTCCGTCAAAGTGAAATAATGAAAAAAAAAAAATAAGAATAAATGCATGAGACATTGCATGAGAAATAAATACACATATTTGCGTACATGCACTAATAAATGTATTTCAATATAGTTCAGAGTACAGGAGCCTGCGGCTACACGACAAAAATCCACATGAAAAAAAAAAAAAAACAAAATGAGTAAATAAAAAATCCAAACAAGAAAAATTATCTGCCAATGGCGTGAGAACATTTTATTGGTAAGACATTTCAGCATTTCAGTTATTGTTCTTATTGGCTTTAATGTAAAAAAAAAGTACCTACTTTCTTCAATTTAGAAACATTGGGTTCTTAAAATAGGAAAATTTCTCTTGACATTACTTGTTTCAGGAAGTTTGGTGTTAAAACGTAATGTCTACTTTGAAAAATGTCTCGATTTAGTGTAATTTATCATCAAAATTAGCATTTCCAAGTCCTATTTTCTTGAAATAAGCAAAGTAATCTCTCACTCTTAATCGTAACATAGTTAATTTATCTTCTAAGAGAAAATAACACTATTTATTGTCTAATTTCAAGATGTTTTAGCTTGTCAAGAATTTATTCAATATTCACACTGAAATTGAGAAAATGAAAAACAAAATGAGTAAAATAAGACTTAAATCAAACTAAATTATCTGCCAATGGGGTGAGAAATTTTTACTTGGTAAGACAACAAGACCTATTTTCTAGAAACAAGACAATTAATCATTCTCTCTTTATTTTATGCTAGTTGTGTCAACTTGTAAAAAAAAAAAGAAAAAAAAAAAAAAGATTTTTTGCCTTGTCTAGAATGTATTTTTTGCAGTGCAGTTTGAAGCAAAATTGGTGCGCATTTAAGACTGGACACGCCCAAACATCCTCGAGCATCTCAAAGAGTCGCATGCTCCAAAATCATAGTTTATGATTTATGAATAGTTTATGAATTGCGTACAGCACATGCAAGCTTCTCATTGACTCATTGGCCAATTCTCTTCTCATTACCTTCTCCGGCTCCAAACGACATTTTTTTTTTTACTTTAGGAAATGTATTTACTTTACACTACAAGACATACTTTTAATTTGAATCAAAGCAAGCATTTACATTATACTGGCTAGGCAGAAAATTAAATGTTTTGTTAGATCAAGTATAAAAACGTCTTTAGAGCAACGACAATGGTGTTTTTGCACCATTTTTTAAATTGTTGTTTCTCTCATTTTTGCATCTTTTTCAACTGTTTTTGTTAAATTTTTCTGTCAGTGTTTTTTCCCCCTGGTATTTACTGTCTTTGTTGTACTGTTTCCCTTTTGTATGCGCTGTTAAACATGGAAATTTCCCCCTTGTGGGATAAAAAAACTCTAAACTAGTCTAATCCAATCAAAAGCTAGCATTTTACGAAACACCAGGATCCAACGATAATAGAAAGCTGAACCCGAGAACGACACCGATCGGGAAGTCCGCTAGTTTTACTATCTTACGGCTAGGACAGTTGTCAGAATCAGAACATATCCGCCACCTGATACAGGTGCAGATTCTCCGATTCGGAAGATGCTAAGTCTACGGTTTTGTTTCTTCTTGGTTGCTAGGCAGGTTATGAAACGGCGAGTTTACCTGTTTCGAAGTAGTAGCTGCCGTCAGACGTGCTTTGGCAGTTGGCAATGCCGTAGGCTGTTATCCACACGGTGTATCGCTCTCCACAAGCCACTGGAGATATCTGGCAGGAGGTGGCGTTAGCTAAGCAGTTTAGCGACGTGCCTTTAGTGCCTGTAATTAAAGCCTGGTATGACTGGGCACCCAACACTCCCGACCAGCTAACGGAAGCCATCGCGCTGAAGCAACTGTAGTCCACTGAGACCGTAGAAACCGCTGGAATGTCTGTGAAGGAACAAGGTGGAGAAATCACAGCACGGCTAGGCTAATGCTACATTTATTTCCTGACTTTTGTTACGGAGTCCGCTTTGCGTTGGAATACTCACTAGACGTTGTGTAGCTGACGTTTAAAGGCTCTCCTGGTTCCAGGTACATGTTGATGGAGGAAACTCCTATTGTGTATGTCCGGCAGAGATCCAGATTGAACAGGTCCATTGTGGTGGTGGTGACATTTTTAGCCAGAGGGGCTTTGTTGCTAGCCGTCGCTATTACTTGGTAAAGAAGGACGCCCGAGACACTGGACCAGGTCACGCGGGCCGCCGTCTGACCCAACGCCGTCACATTTACGCTGTCTGGTGGCTGCACCACTGTGGATACAGAGCATTTTGTAGTGAAATACAGCTAAAATAATCCAACAGATTCACAAAATTTGACTTGCAAACTAAGAAATCCGCTTGAGCCTCCCATTTTTTTGACCGTCTAAATTTGGTAAAAATTCCATACAAAACATATTAACGCAAATATAAGCACCCTGTGAGTATAAGCGCCCCCCCAAGGGTTTGACAGTCTAAATTTGGAAAAAAAACGATCAAAATTACATTTATGCAAATAATAGCACCCTGCGAATTTAAGCGACCCCCCACACTCCAGTGTTTGACCATGTAAATTTGGAAAAAAAAATCCATAAAAATCGCACTTATGCAAAAATTTGCGTGCATATAAGACCCCTCCCCTTTCCAAGTTTTTGACCGTTGATATTTGGAAACAAATCTATAAAAACCGAGCGCCCCCCAAGTTTTTGATCATATTAATTTGGAAGAAATTTGTTTAAAAAAAGCATTTACGCAAAATATAAGCCCCCTGTGAATATAAGCGCCCACCCACGTTTTTAAGTGTATAGTTTGGGAAATGTAATCATTAAATGAGCTTACAAAAAACAGTTCAAATTAGTAACCACGACTTTTTTTGTTTACTTCCTTCTCACACTCCATTTCCCACAATCCCTGTCTCAGGTCAAGATGGCAGACTACTTCAACTTAAAGACTGAAAGCAACTTACTTATAAAAAAGCATATAAAAAAAGTATAAATAAAAATGTTACTGTTAAATTAAAAAAGATCATTATTTGGGTTTTAAATTCTCACATTGGCATTTTCTATAGAACTTAAATGCTTTTCAACCAACCGACTCTCACAGGTCCTCATTCGAACCTGGTCACTCAACGTAACAGTGACTGTTCACGAAAACGAAAAACTTACAAGTCCTAACGATTCTAACGAGACTCTTGGCGCCGAGCCCGATAGAATTGGACGAGTAGATGTAGCAGTTGTACGAGGTTTGTCTCTGGAGGTTGTATATCTGTCCACTGAGCGAGTTGAAGGTCATGTTGTAATGCTCGTTGGTGAACGTCCCATCCAGCGTCAGGATGTACTGGGCTGCTCCAGCCGCACTGGACCACTGGAACTTGATGGAGGTGCTGGTCGTAGCCTTGGCCAGCGTGATCTGTGAACCAGCAGGAACTGTGGGGATGACAAAATGGTTGCCCATCAATGGAGGCAACTACGAGCAGGAACTTCTGATGGTCTCACCTGTCTGTGTCGTCTGGGAACTGATGCACGTCACGTAACTGAACTGGTAGACTTTTAAGGCCACTAGGTAAAGTTGTCCTGGTTTTAAACCCTGGACTGTTTTCTCCGTGGTGGACGAAGACACCGTGACTAGAATGGGGGCTATGCTGGTGGAGTTCACAGCCCTGATGTCCAGAACAAAGTTTGTGGCTCCTGGAAAACTGTTCCATTTGACATAGATGGAGGATGCAGAGGATGAGGAAAGTGATGCGATGTCACAGGCTGTAGGCCACAACAGAGTCAGTGGTTATTTGTTCTTTTGATTAATATATTTGTAAAATATGTGATATTATTATTCTACATGTTTGTTGTTATTAACATATAATAACTTCAATATATTTATGACATAGTTGTGACACGTATAGTAGATTAATATAATTTTGATGTAGTTGACAACCTCACTCTCTTTACTTTATTAATATAATAATATAATAATAATAATAATAACGATGATGATGATAATAATAATAAATACATAAATAAATAAAATATTTTAATCCGTTAAATTTCCATTTTAGATAAAAAAACAGCCTCTTATTTTAAAAGTACAATTTTTAGATAACTCCATAGAAGGAACTATTTGCATAATTAAAAAAAAAAAAAATTTTATACAACTTATTAAAGATCGATTACATAATTATCCTAATTTGGTTAACTTTTCAAATATTAATAAAATATTTATTATAAAATATGCTTTTAAACACACACACACACACACACACACACACACACACACACACACACACACACACAAATACAGTATGAATAGTGTAAAGATATAAATTAATACAGTGTAATATAAATTATATTTATATATATAGAAAAATACATACATGCTGTAGCTCTTTTTACCTAAAAAGCAAAGCAAAATAACACAAATCTTGATTTATTGTAATCTCGAAATATACAGTATATAGATACACACACACACAGACATACGTGTATATATTTATGCTTAACATTAACGTATAACATTATATATTTAACATTATTTTTTTTGACAGATAAGTGAGTACCTGCGTCAGCAAAACCAGCATCGGCGTGAGCCACCGTACCCCTAAAATATTCATCCCAGGTTTGACGTGTGGGTCGCTGAACAATTTCAGCCTCATTTCACTTTTCACGCGTCCAAACGCAGTCAAAATCTGAGGAGTTCTTTGTGACCGCGCAGGTATAGCTGGCGTGTGACGGCCAATCAGTGCGTCTGAAATGAGGACGGCTGGATGCCTCAGGCCTGTAGGCATCTTCAGTGTCCGTGTGCGAGGGAAAGGGCGTGGTCTGTTGTTGTTGTTTACTTGGAAAACGTTTGATCACAAAACTTGTTAAAATCTTTCGATTCGTGACACGAGTGTAATAATGGCTAATTACTAGTTTATTTGCTAATTAAATGTAAAACTCGTGTTAGTGAAAAGTGAAGAACTTGTTGTTTGTGTGTGATGATATTAGAGGATAATGAAAGGTGATAGCGTGCTGAAGGCATTAGATATCGGACAAACAGGCTTGGGATAATGGATCGACTGAAAATCCCTCCATTCAAACAACGGCCTGGATAGAACTGTAGGATTCTGTTACTGAACATCCAGTTCACATCTCTCAATCTGATTTTGCTGTTATGTGGATGTAATGTAAAAATATATTTTAATTTTTTTAATTTTTATATTTTAGTGATTTATTTTTATATGTAAAATGATTTGATTTATTGATTTTAGTGAATGTAGTTTATGTATGCAGATTTATATTTTATATAAAATATGATATGGTGAAAGTGTCAATCGAAAGAAAGTAAGTGGCTTTGTTGCCGCTGTTTGTGAAATTCTGGAATGGAATGGTATTTTTAGACAAGTGAGATAGTTTGAGGGTCAAAAATCAGATTTTAGGGTGTAGGTGTGTGTGCGTGTGTTTACAGGCATTCAGGTGAAACTGGCCTCAAATACACAAAAGTGAGGCCCTATGGTCATTTATGGGGACATTTGGCTGGTCAACACAACTTAGACCCTGCTTGACAGTCAAGATGGGATATTAGGGTGAAAGTGTGTGTGTGTGTGTGTGTGTGTGTGTGTGTGTGTGTGTGACCCCAAAGTGTTTTACCCTAAAGTGAGGCCCTATGGTCACTTATGGGGAAGTTTGGCTTGTCCCCACAATGTTGACCCCCGTTTGAGGGTCAAAATGGGATTTTAGGATGGTTTGTGTGTGTGTGTGTGTGTGTGTGTTTACGGTCATTCAGGTCAAAGTGGGTCCTCTAATACCATGTTTTACACTAAACTGAGGCCCTATAGTCACTTATGGGGACCTTTGGCTGGTCAACACAACTTTGAAGGTCTGTTTGAGGGTCAAGATGGGATCTTAGGGTAAAGTTACAAATGGGTTTTTGGTTTAGGCTAAAGTGTGAGTGTGTGTGTGCAGGTGGGATGAGTGAACGTATTGTTTTGTATGTAAGTCAATGTTTAGATCCCACTATGATGAAAATGTTAACATTACAAAGTCATTGTGGTGATGGTTCCGAACTGTGTTTTGTATGCAGATATATGTTTTATATAAAATATAAAAAAATAAAAAATAAAAACGTCAATCAAAAGAAAAGAATTTGCATTGTGGATTTGACTGTTTGTCAAAATCTAGGATTGTTTTCTATTGTGATTAGAGACACAATAGAATACAATTTGATTTAGTCAAAATTAATTGGGCATCTATGGTGTGTGTGTGTGTGTGTTTAAATGCATTCAGGTCAAAGTGTGACCTCAAATACCAGATTTTACACTTAAGTGACGCCCTATGGTCACTTATGGAGACCTTTAGCTGGTCAAAATAACCCTCACCTGTTTGAGGGTCAAAATGTGATTTTGGGGTGAAGGTGTGTGTGTGTGTATGTGTGTGTGTGTGTTTACAGGCATTCAGGTCAAAGTGTACCAAGTGGCCTCAAATACCAAGTTTTGCACTAAAATGAGGCCCTATGGTCACTTATGGGGACCTTTGGTTAACACAACTTTGACACTGTTTGACGGTCAAGATGGTATTTTAGGTTGAAGTTGTGTGTGTGTGTGTGTGTGTGTGTGTGTGTGTGCGCGTGTGCGCGCGAAAGCTCTGGTATGTGCATTATTGAGTGTTGAAAGAATGTGTGAAATGATATTATTGTTCACTTTCTTTTCTCTCTTCCTCTTTCAGCGGATGAATGGTGAGCTGTTTTGAGCCCATTCGAGCAGTTTCTTGCCCGACAGAAGCAATAAATCAATCATACAAGACAGCTAGGTCACATTGCCTGCGCAGAAGCTCGTCTTTTTATTCTGTCTGTGTGAGTGTGTGTACTGCTTTATTTTTAACAGACTAAGCAATTTCTGTGCCATATCTCAATACACTTTCTTATTGTTTTTTTTTTTTTTGTCCTAGCCACAGTCGCTTACTGCATGTTGCTTGCTTACTTGTCATAATTATTCTTCAAGACCTTGGATAAAGTGAGGTGAGTTTGTCATAATTGCCACTAGGGACCGTATCCAGTCAAAGGTCCCCATAAGTGACCATTAGCGTTTTTCCGGACAATTCTTTCAAATCATGTATTTGAAAAACGTATATACATATACTGTTTTTAAGACTCATTCTCAGTGCAATTCATCTAGGTGCTGCCCAGAGTTAATTTTGACAAAGATTTTTTTAATTTAGTTTTAGTAGTAGTCTTTTGACTAAAACTCAGTTTTGTTTTAGTCTCATTTTAGTCATCTTAATTTTTTGTAGCTTTAATCAAATTTTAGTCGACTAAATACAAATTTCCTAATTAATTTTCTAAATAATCTAATTTTAGTCGACGAAATATTGCTTTTAGTCGACTAAATCTAGCCGCAGGGGTTGCAAGCCAGTTACTTCTGTGCCGGTCCCAAGCCCGGATAAATAGAGAGGGTTGCGTCAGGAAGGACATCCGGCGTAAAATTAGTCAAACCCGAACCATGCGAGTCGTTCAAAGAAACTTCATACCGGATCGGTCGAGGCCCGGGTTAACAACGACCGCCACCGGTACTGTTGACTTACAGGGTGCCGGTGGAAATTGGGCTACTGTTGGTCGAAGAAGGAGAAGAGGCAGAAGGGTGCGTGAACAGAGAGAGAAGAGGAAGGGCAGGAGCATAGATCTGAGAATAGGGACTCTTAATGTTGGCACAATGACAGGGAAAGGCAGAGAACTGGCAGACATGATGGAGAGAAGGAAGGTAGATGTATTGTGTGTGCAAGAGACGGGGTGGAAGGGCAGTAAAGCACGTAGTATTGGAGGAGGATAAAAACTGTACTACCATGGTGTGGATAGGAAGAGAAACGGGGTAGGAGTGATTTTGAAGAAGGAGCTGGGGAGCAATGTGCTAGAGGTGAAAAGAGTCTCAGACAGGGTGATGAGCTTAAAGCTGGAAGTTGAAGGGGTGATGGTGAATGTAGTCAGTGGGTATGCTCCACAAGTGGGCTGTGAATTAGAAGAGAAGGAGAGATTCTGGAGTGAGTTTGATGAGGTCATAGAGAGTATTCCCAGAGGGGAGAGACTGGTTGTTGGAGCAGACTTCAATGGTCATGTTGGTGAGGGGAACAGAGGTGATGAGGATGTGATGGGCAGGTTTGGTGTGAAGGAAAGGAACCTAGAAGGACAGATGGTGGTAGACTTTGCTAAGAGGATGAAAATGGCTGTAGTCAACGCTTACTTCCAGAAAAGAGAGGATCACAGAGTGACATACAAGAGTGGAGGTAGGAGTACACAGGTGGACTACATCCTATGTAGACGAGGCCATTTGAGAGAGGTTAGTGACTGCAAAGTAGTTGTAGGAGAGACTGTAGCCAGACAGCACCGCATGGTGGTGTGTAAGATGACGCTAGTGGTCAGGAGGAAGAAGAATAGAGGAAAGACAGAACAGAAGACCAAGTGGTGGAAGTTGAAGGATGAAGGAGCTTGCGAGGAGTTCAGGCAGAGATTGAGACAGGCTCTGGGAGATCAGGAAGAGCTGCCTGATGACTGGGAAACTACAGCAGAGGTTATCAGGGAAACAGGTAGGAAGGTGCTGGGTGTTTCATCTGGTAGGAGGATAGAAGATAAGGACACTTGGTGGTGGAATAAGGAAGTACAGGACTGCATCCATAGGAAGAGTTTGGCAAAAAAGAAGTGGGATCTAGAAAGGACTGAGGAAAGTAGACAGGAGTACAAGGAAGTGCAGCGCAGAGTGAAGAGGGAGGTGGCAAAGGCCAAACAGAAAGCCTATGATGAGCTGTATGACAGGTTAGACACTGAGGAAGGAGAGAAGGACTTGTACAGGCTAGCCAGACAGAGAGATAGGGATGGGAAGGATGTACAGCAGATAAGAGTTATAAAAGACAGAAATGGAAATGTACTAACAACCCAGGAGAGTGTGCAGAGAAGATGGAAGGAGTATTTTGAGGAGCTGATGAATGAGGAAAATGACAGGGAAAACGGGGAGGAGGATGTGGATGTGGATGATGAGAAGCAGGAAATAGCAGACATTAGTAGGGATGAGGTGAGGAAGGCTCTGAATAGGATGAAGAGCGGAAAGGCTGTTGGTCCTGATGATGTGCCTGTAGAGGTGTGGACGTGTCTAGGGGAGTCAGCTGTAGAGTTCTTAACCAGTTTGTTTAACAGTATTCTAGAGAGCGAGAAGATGCCTGAGGAGTGGAGGAAAAGCATTCTGGTGCCGATTTTCAAGAACAAGGGTGATACGCAGAACTGCAGCAACTACAGGGGAATAAAGCTGATGAGCCACACAATGAAGCTGTGGGAAAGAGTAGTGGAGGCCAGGCTTAGGAAGGAGGTAGAGATTTGTGAGCAGCAGTATGGTTTTATGCCCCGCAAGAGCACCACTGATGACATTTTTGCTTTGAGAATGTTGATGGAAAAGTACAGAGAGGGTCAGAAGGAGCTGCATTGTGTCTTTGTGGATCTAGAGATGGCATACGACAGGGTGCCGAGGGAGGAGCTGTGGTACTGCATGAGGTTGTCGGGAGTGGTAGAGAAGTACGTCAGAGTAGTCCAGGACATGTACGAGAGGAGTAGGACAATGGTGAGATGTGCTGTAGGCCAGACAGAAGAGTTCAGCGTGGAGGTGGAACTACACCAAGGACCAACTTTGAGTCCCTTTTTGTTTGCTATGCTTATGGACAGGTTGACAGATGAGGTCAGACAGAAATCTCCCTGGACAATGATGTTTGCAGATGACATTGTAAGTTGCAGCGAGAGTAGAGAGCAGCTGGAGGAAGAGCTAGAGAGGTGGAGGTTTGCTCTGGAAAGAAGAGGCATGAAAGTCAGTCGTAGTAAGACAGAATACATGTGTATAAATGAGAGGGGGCAGGGTGGAGGAGTGAAGTTACAGGGTGTGGAGGTGAAGAAGGTGCAGGAGTTTAAGTACTTGGGATCAACAGTGCAGTGTGATGGGGAGTGTGGAAAAGAGGTGAAGAGGCGAGTGCAGGCAGGATGGAGCGGGTAGAGTAAAGTGTCAGAAGTGTTGTGTGACAGAAGAGTGTCAGCAAGACTCAAAGGAAAGGTGTACAAGACAGTGGTGAGACCAGCTCTTCTCTATGGCTTAGAGACAATGGCAGTGAGAAAGAGACAGGAGGCAGAGATGGAGGCAGCAGAGATGAAGCTGTTGAGGTTCTCCTTAGGAGTGACGAGGTTGGACAGAATAAGGAACGAGCACATCAGAGGAACAGCTCACGTTACTTGTGTTAGCAACAAAGTCAGAGAGGCCAGACTGAGATGGTTTGGACATGTGCAGAGGAGGGATAGTGAATATATTGGTAGAAGGATGATGGAGATGGAGCTGCCAGGGAAGAGGGCAAGAGGACGACCCAGGAGGAGATATATGGATGTTGTAAGTGAGGACATGAGGTTGGCTGGGGTCAGAGTAGAAGATACTCAAGATAGAACGAGGTGGAAAGGGATGATTCGCTGTGGCGACCCCTAATAAGGGAAAAGCCGAAAGAGAAGTAGTAGTAGTAGTAAATACCACAACATTTAAGTCGACTAAATTTCAGTATAGATTTAGTCAACAAAAATATAAGTGCTATATATTCTAAATGTTTACTAAAGTTGCTGTGTCTAAAAAATCTTAATACGTAGTTAACTATGAAAATATAAAATATATACAAAAATCTTACTTATTTGGAAAAACGTTTATTTTTCTTATTTTTATGAACTTTTCTTTCAATCCAAATACTCTAAATGTATTCTCATAAATGAAACCTCAACAAAGAGGAGTTTAAATACAGTGAAATAAAATAAATTATAATTGCATCACATTTTTAAGAAACAAATGGTTGCAGAGTGAAAGGAAAAAAGAAGTTTCATCTGCAGATGGCGCTTCAGGTTTGTCGTACTTTTGCCCGTAATTGTTGCTCCATGCAGCGTAGAGATAGTTTTTCTAAGGTCGTGTTGAATGTAAAATGAATTAATAAATCTGACGTTTATGAAAACTCTCTAGCCAGCTCACGCTTTTCCTGCCCTGCTGAAAGGCTCAGTGTCCTGATTGGTTTTCTTTGCGTTTCCACCCGCCTTTCTCCACAAGCACGAATTATGATTGGACGTTGTCATGAAAGGCATTTTTGGTTCGTTTTTTTTCGTGGATGAGTCAGTAGATGTAGTTATAGTTTTCGTCCCTGAGCTGGAGTTTTTATATAGTTCTCGTTTCGTTTTCGTCAGGGAAAAAATGTCGTCGACGAAGACAATGACGAAAATATTTTGTCAACGAAATTAACACTGGTACTGTCAGGAGTCCAATCACGATTAGGGGATTTGTTTAGTTTTTGGGGATTATGTCATTGTTTTCCCACCTCATTACAATTGTAGTTGATCAATTATTAGTTTAGATTCTGTTCATCTGCTCATTTTGTTAGCTGTTAATTTAGTCTGGCATTCAGAGTCTGTTGTCCCTGCTTTTAGTCACGTGATCTTTGTATGTATATTAGTGTAAAGTGTTGTACGTTAGTGATGTTCGCATCCCGAGTCTTGAGATCTCCCATGTTTGAGCTAGTTCGGCTTTATTCGGGTTTATTTCTTTAAAAATTTAAGAGCAAAAAAAAACCAGTGACACGTTATAAAGTCAGAATTCTGCAACTAATACTTTTATTTCTTTTCCCCCTGAGGATTTAGGTTTTGATACAATTTTAATATACAATAGTATTTTGATATTACGCCTACAATAAAACTCTCACACACACACACACACACACACACACACAGAAGTCCTCCAAGCTTATCATATCCAGAGTGTACAAGATGATTTACAGTATTTTATTACTTTTTGAGGTTCCTACTAAAGTACGCATGCACATACTGCCCCTACTGGTGGTTATCACATCTAATCAACGTGATGATATCCGAAAACGACTCTTTCAGACGAACTCATCTTTAGATCAGTTCTGAGTAGCTAAACTTGATATAATTCGAAGCTTTTGAGAAATGTCTGACGAGTTCAAATTAGCCGGATTCATCGTGTAGAATGTTTTGTAAAGTGGCCAGTTTAATTGTTTGATATAAAAATGTATGATATTAATCTTTCTTACGTTACAAAATGCCTTTCCCTGCGGAGGTGAGAACCTAGTTCTCATGGTTTAAAATTTCATGATGTCTTCAATCCCGCACAAGATGGTGTTACAATTAATCCAGAGATGCCAACCTCTACACCATCCCTCCATTTTACCGTGTTAGACAAACTCACTGTCACTTAAAGAGTTAAAATGGCTCAGATTTCAATGTGGAGGCAGGAGAATGAGTTTCCGAATTTGAGATTTTTGTTTTCTTTCAGAATTTATTATTTGTCTAAAAAGTAAGTCCAGCAATTGCGTGTCGCCTTTTCTGTGGAATTTGCATGTTCTCGACGTGCTTGCGTGGGTTTCCTCGGGGTCTCCGGTTTTCTTCCACAGTCCAACAATATGCAGTAAAATTGAAGTCTGGATCATTTCTCATAGGAGTGAGTGAGAGTGTGAATGTGTGTTTGTGTGTTTCCGGCTCTTTGATAGGCTGCCCAATGTCCCAAAGTGGCGCAAAAATTGAATTTTTGACGTTTTTACATACTGAATATTGCTGCTTATTTGAGGCTATAAATGCAACAGAAAACATAAATAAAACAAGAACATTCAGATTTTTTGAATAAAGCTGCATATTTGAGGCAATACTTTCAACAGAAAACATTTTAAATTTAAATTTTAAATTTATTCTGATTTTTTGGAAACATTTTGGGAAATTTGGGGCAAAAAATGCAACACAAAACATTAAAAATCAGCAAAAGACGTTTTTTTTTTTTTTTTTTTTAGAATTTTGCGAAACATTTGCAGCAAAAAATGCAAATAAAAAAACAAAAAAAGAATTAAGTAAAACATTATTTTTTTTAGATTATTGCTCAATATTTGGTTTTTAAATACCACTCAAAAGATTTGAATAAATAAATAAAAATAGGAAACATTTAAATGTACTGTGTTTAAATAGAAAAATATTTTAAAAACTGGTTTTTTAAAAGAAAAACAGAAAAGTGGAAAATCACAGTCAGAAAAATGGAATAAAAGGGAAAAAAAATTATGCATGAATGAAACAATTTAAGTCCACTATTGAGTGAAATAATTTTGTAAAGAGATGACATTTTCATTCGTAAATAATGAAATGAATATATAAAAAAGGGAATGTGTTTCCCTGTTGTGGATTCGCGTAAACCTCACAGGAATCTTGAAGCGACGTTTGAGGCGTCTTCCGTTCCTGTGAGATCACAATAGTCGAATCAAAGCCCATGTCAGATTGTATGGAAACACGGATCAGCGTTGTCTTGTGTTGCTGTGGCTCTAAGGTGTTTGGCCATGCGATATGGCCGTCGATGTCACAAAAATAGCCACGACAATGACCTTCGCTCAGTGCAATCCGACACTAAACCTCGGCGATGACAGCAACACTCACTCATGTATTGTGATTAATAATACAGAAATTTCGAGATCCGTTTACAGACTTCAATGAAGCTTCCCATAATGCATTTGGGAAGATGGGTTTTTTTTTTTTGGATGGAGAAAACGTGAAGGAAAAAGGTTTATTTCCTGGTAGTAGCTGTTCTGGAATTTCTCTTGCGATTTATTCATCAGATATTGATCCGACACAGACTTGCGGTCATATTGGGATTTAATAAATGAAAATACTCGAATAAAAATACGGATACAATAACGAAATATTAAACATGTACAATTTTTATTGTTTTGATGTTTTTTAATCGGCACAATTACATATTTCGAATAGATTTTCCTGCTTTCAAAAATGACATTGATGGTGTAAAATTAGTTTCATTTGCTCTCTATAGTCTGTGGAGTGACATTAAATTTGACTACTTTTACAGTTTATGTCATGTTTAAGACAGTCTGCAGTAAATTATTGACCAATTAGGATTATGTCAATCTAAACAAATAAATAAATAATTCTATACATAAAATACACACACATACATACGCAAGTATACTTAAAGATGCATTTCTGTGGAAAAAACAACAACACTGAACTACACATTTTGTGCTTGATGAGATTTTATTGTCTAATGCCTTTCTAAATAATATTGTACTGTACATCTATATTTAAATCTTTTTAGATATTTCAACTTTCATTATTTGACTATTTTTTTCAGGTGTGTGCATGTACATTTATCTTAAAAAAAAAACTGTGTGACTGTGATTGGTTCAAATTCGTCCAATCACGAGTCTGCAGTTGCTCTTTAGTTGACGTCCCTCTATAGTCTCTCATCACAATTAACTGAATTTTTTTTGTGAAAAATGTATTTAGTCATAATTGAAGCAAAACTCACTGAAGAAGCGGATTTCTGCATTTCTAAAAAGAAAAGTAAAACACAACCACAAATGTCCGTCATGTTGTGATCCGACGTTATTCCCACTACAGATATTTTCTCTCTTCGTTTTATTCACGACACCAGCATCCCTACAGATCCTAATTTACATCGGCCAATCAGAAAAGGCCAACGATTCCAGAATCTGTTTGAGACCAATAGCCAATACATCTCTATCTCAATTTAATTAATTAATCTGTGCCGAGAGCCGTTTCGTTTGCCTAAAAATTCATTAGCTGAGCCGCATTATACATGTAATCCATCCAATCCGTGCCATGACTCAAAAAAATCAGACAAAATTTTATAAATGAAAAATGTAGGTAATAACATAATAAGAACATGTTACATAGCAGTAGTTTAGTTTTCCCATTACCTGAAGGGCCGCCATCTTAAAAATCCCCGAAATTTCTATAATCCCGCGAGAACGGTGACCAAGAAATCTCAGGGATTTGCGTGATATCATTTCAAGATGGCGGCTCTTCGGGATAGGGAAAAAAACATCACCATTCTAGGAGAATACAATCTTATTTTGGAAGCAAGATCTTTGAAACTACTCAACTCAACTTTATCAAGCACCTTAAACATCAGAAATTGAAACATCAGACTTTAAACTTATAGCAACAATAATATATAAAACAGATATGTAAGACAATAAAAGTCAACAACTCATACTGGGTTAAAACTCCAAGAAGAAAAAATGTGTTTTTAATAGAGTTTTAAACACCGGAAGAGAGTCTCGTGCCACAATTTTGGGCCAATAATAGAGAAATAGAGACTTATATAATAGAGAAACTAACTCGTGTTTTTGTTGCTGTTTGTTTATTTGACAGGCATAGATGATTAACTGTTTTTACACGTCAGGACTTATCTCCATGCAAGCTAGAGGTAAGAAAAAGCTCCTTTAGTATAGCGAAAGTATTACGGAACTCGGGACAATATTTTCTCGCCATTGCATTTCGTTACTATTTTTGGTGTACGACTGTAATTGTAAACACACAAAAAATTCATCTTGAAACCACAAAAAACTGTTTGAATGATGGACAGACTCTGTGTGGACGGTTTTAGCTGCGGAACTGAAGGCCGCGTGACTTCCTGTGGAGCTGAGCTTTGGCCAGGTCGGCAGTGAGAGCGTCCGCCATCTTCTCTGTGGTTTGCTTCATGAGGAAAGCCGCATGCAAAGCCTTGTCCAGTGACTTGTGTATCGATTCCTCCTGGAAACAGGCACAAATAAAGGTTCAGCGCATCTTGAAGGAAGCCAGCGTCTTGGTTTCAGTGGAAACTGACTCGGCTGGTGCGACGTCTCGATCTTCTGACTCTTGGCTGTGGTGAGGTCTTGACTTTCTGAAAGAAGACGTTACTGGGAAGCAGTGCCGAGTCAGACTGAGTCGATCGCCCCCTACTGGACACACCAGGATCCGACTCGGGGTCCTGCACTTTAAACCTGAGAAGAAAAAAAATACATAAATATCTAAGAGTACGGTATTTGATATAGAGTATGAATTTGAGTGTGTGTGTGTTGATGCATACATAAATGTATACAGTAAAAAATGATGGTGAAACGCATAAATACCATCTCCTGTCTCCTTTTAAGACAAATCGCTGCAATTGCTCCTTTTTACAACGTAACAGGTTCATGTAAACGTGTTTATGATTTTTTTCAAAATATTTAAAAGAGTTAAGTAACTGCGTGCAACACATGCACGCTTCTCATTGGCTCTTCCAAGTAACGGGCTCTTCGGAGCTTGTTTGGTTTGGTTTTGTTTTCGATTAAGGGAGTCAGATTATTGACTTTTCTTGTATATTTATCGACGAGAGAGGAGGATTATTTTGTTTCTAAAATACTGTATTATCCCTGGACTAGCATATCTGCGTGGTGACGTCAGACTTATTAGTCTTATTAAGTCTTTTAAAAGTGTTTTTGGCCAGTTTGTTTCTCTTATTGTTTTTTTTGACGACATAATGTTTCTCAATTGTCTAAAATGTTTAATGGGAAAAAAACCTCACCATTAACTGTGTGTCTGTATTAATGGAGTCTCTAGAAAGCAGCGCTTTTACTAAACCATTTGAATCGTCGTCCCTGTGCGTAATATGCAGAAATGCTTAGAAATGTGAGACGAGTCATTATTGTATGATGATATGATATGCTTCGCCATACTGACAGTCTAACTCACTTTACATTTTGACCAACACATTGAACGCTACACTGCCACCCTCTAGTACAGGGGTGTCAAAGATACGGCCCGCAAGGAGGTTCGATCAGGCCCGCCAAATTGTTTGAAAGTGGAAAAAAAAAAAAAAAATTTTTTTTGCTGCAATTCATTGCTTGTCCGCTAAGGGGCGCACTGTTTCCATTGGAGTAGAAAGCTGCATCACTGAGGTGGACAGAAAACAGCATCTTGTTAAGAACGGAAAACAGGTGTTATCCGCTACCTATCCGCTACATCCTCATTAATCAAAATGTTCCAAACGGAGAAAGATAGATAAAGAGTGTAAATGCAAACAGTATTTAAGGCTTAATACTGTTTGCATTTAAATATTGCATGTTTCATTTATGAAGTTTACGAACTTGACTTTCTTCATTGCACATTTAATATCACTCTCCTTATTGTAAGGTGTATGGTGTATGTAAGGTGTACCATTTTTTTAAAAAGCCTCTTAAGTGCAATACTATATTTTTCATTACCAATTTAAGTTGTGTGCCTTTGTACAATCAGTGGGATAAGTTGCAATGCCTAAATGCGAATGATAAAGGTAAATTGCACATTTGTAAGGAATTATGAGTTAATTCTTGGAATGTTTTGTAAAAGCATAGTTCATTCAAATTCAATATGTTCCTAATGTTCTTGTGCTTCTTTAGACCAAAACAAAGGAAATACATGATATTTTTGATATTTAATGCAGAGTATGGTATAATTTTAATGGTCCGGCCCGCCTGACATCTCCTGAGGTCGTATGTGTCCCGCGATGCGAAAGGAGTTTGACACCCCTGATCTAGTAGAACCCCACCTCTATTTAGGTCCACAGTATATGTAATATTTTCTTTTTTTAAGATACAAAAGAAATCCTTGTCCACTTCTATTATTTATATATATGTAAACATACACACGCACCAAAGTATTCACCAAACTCACCCAGGAGGAAGACTACTGGATGAAGCATAGTTGACCTGGAGAAGATGTTTACGGGAAAGGTGGTTTTCCCGATTTGAAAAGCCATTCCTTTCTAAACAAAAACAATAAACCAAACAACCCTTATAGAACATATTACACTACTATGATGGGACTTTATTGACAGAGAGAAGCTTCTATCGATCGGAACACAGTTTCTCACGTGATGTTCTGTGTCTGGTAAGGACAGTGATTGGCTCAGAGTTAGCACTGCGTTTGAAGGTCTGAAGGTCTGAAGAGCCTGCGAGCAGAGGGAAACTCATGATTCCACTCCACGCAGATCTCCGGAACGTTCTGCTGTCTTACTCCTGGACCAGTTTCTGGAGTCACGGGCCCTGGTGCCTGAGCGGGTCAGTCCTCGCGGTCCATGGGATGGATTTAGGAAGCTCAGTGATGGATCTGACTCCTTATCTGTAACTAAATTAACACAAATCTTCGCTTCAGTTTGATTGGCAGAGAATCATTTTATAATTACCCTATTTTTAAAATGTATTTTATTATATTTTTTATATTATAATATTGATATTATTAATTATTAATATATTTATTTAATATATTAATTATAATAAATTATACAAAATTAAAATCATCTGCCCTAGCGTGGTTAAGATCTGCTCCCAACCCAACTTACAGAATATAGTAATTTATTTATTTAAAAATATATTACATCAATATATTATAGTATATATTAAAAAAATATTTTGTGACAATAAAAGTGATTTGATTTTTTATGAGTGTAAAATGTTGTGTGTTTTATCTCAAAAAAGATGCGACTCGACCTCGGAATGTTACAAAACAAAACTAAATATATTGCAAATTGAACAAAAATCATGCTAGGTTTTATTACAGTATTTAAACAAGTGTTTATTTAGTGTTGTGTGATTTGATTGACATATTACACTTCAATATCCAATATTACAAGCTTCAGCCATTTAATTGTAAATAATCGTGATTAGTTGTGTTTAATTTGGTCAGGGAACTGCGATTTATTAGTTAAAAATAATTAATAATTTAGTCCCAGCTATATATATATATATATATATATATATATATATATATATGTGTGTATATATTCATATATAATATTGTGTGTGTGTGTGTGTTTGTACAAATACTATTTCTTTCAAATAGGAAATATGAATGTTTGGTTTTAGTATTGTTTTGAGTGTTTGATACATTTAGAATTTATCACTTATAACACAGTAAATACACTTTCATCTCCAGCACAATCTGACCTTTGCCCTTTGAGTTTGTCAAGTACACTTATTTGACCTTCAGTTTTAAAGCGAAAGATTCTGTTGAGGGTAAAAAAGGTCATTTGAGAATAACAAGAACAGATTTAATTTAAAAAATATTATTAAAATGTAAACAAAAATGTAAAAACAAAAAAAGTGTTTGGATTATTTTCAAACATGGGCATCTTTTTAAAAACCTTTTAAAGGAACTAAAGCCTTTGCTAAACACCTCTGCTCGGCTCCAAGTCGGATGAGATCCAGTCCTCGATTCCCTCACCACCTGAACTGGTCTTTACAAACCTAATGTAAAAAACGTACATTAGTTCAGTATTAAAAGCATAAAAATATTCCGTGACTTGAGAACCTGCTCGATTCTGCTCTGGTTGTGCTCAAATTCCTCTCGGCTTTGTGTCCGGAGCTTGGAATCTCCGTCCTCTTGCGGATCTGAGGGAGGTTTTCCTCCAGCGCCCTCTTGAGGCGAGACACCTCGTACTGCAGAGCGAGGATCACCTCACCGCTGTCAGGAGAACAGTTATCAGCAGCTGACCATGTTAGTTAATATATCATCCTTCTCTTATTATAACAAGAAATATTAACACGCTGCAAAAAATGGATTCTTGACCAGCTAAAAAAAATCTTGAAAATAGACAATAAATCGTGTTATTTTTTTCTTACAAGATAAATTAACTAGGTTAGGATTAAGAGTGAGAGATTACTTTGCTTAGTTCAAGAAAATATGACTTGAATTTTCTTGCTTTGAAAAATAAATGCTAATTCTGATGATATTTTACACTAAATCGAGACATTTTTCAAAGTAGACATGTTTTAACACAGAACTTGCTGAAACAAGAAATGTCAAGTGACATGTTCTCATTTTAAGAACACAATGTTTCTCAATTAAAAAAACTAGCTGCTTTTTTATATTAAAACCAATGAGAACAAGAACTGAAATAACAAATTCTGCCATTTAACAGGTTTTTTTTTTGTCTTATTTTAATCTGTCTTACCAAGTAAAAAATTTTCACCCAGATAATTTCACTTGATACATTTTTTTTACTCACTTAGTTTTTTACTTCAAATTAGTTTTTATTTTCCTTTTTTTATGTGTATTTTTTGCAGTGTATAATAAAAAAAACCATTACTTGTGGCATAAACAATGTGAGTGTGTGTCTTTATCCGGATGCATCTGGACATCTTTTCTTCTAGTTGCAGGGTCCAGGGTTGACCGGACGCCCTCTGCTGGCGGTGTTGGATGTAGAGCTGATGCACTCTGGGAAATGTAGTTACTTTGCAAATCCATGGCGTGTTTAATCAGCGGACAGGGCTTCAGGTTTTCAATCGAGGTAGATGTTTCTTCATTTAAAGGAGAGACTTCGGCATCTTCGGAGTGAGACGAACTGAAAAATATGAGCACAGGATTTATTTATTAATTCTTTTTGTTAGTACTGTGAATTACCATAATTATGCGAATATAAGCACCCCACAAAATAAATACATTTCTTATTTCTGGCTAAATTATGTAAATTCTCTCTTTAAAATACTTGTCCTTCATTATTTAACAAACCTAACTTATGACTCGTATCACTTCAATGTCGTTTCACTTGGAAATAATAAAAAATAACCTATTTTAGCAATCAGAACTACTCCCATAATGCTTTGCTGCTCACTTCGCTTTATACGGATCAGAATAATTGTAAAAGACTGATGAAAATGTCCAGGTCGTGCTTTAGTGTACACTCTATTACTATAGGTCATTCCATCTTTTTTTTTTTATCTTTTACAGTTCTGCAATATATGCATCAAAATGTATATGTTTACCTCACAGTATTTCTAGATGATTGGAACAGGTCGTTGATTGGCTGGCACAAGACCGAACTGCCAAATCCGCTGTCCGTTTCTTGACACACCTTTAAAAATTGAACCAATCGTTGTATAAGTCCCGCGACTTATAGAAAGAGACTTCGGTCTTGTGTTTTCGTACCTGAGTCTCATCTTTATTCGGGCGTGGAGATTGTTCTCTAACAGACAAATAGGAGTCTTCACAGTGCCCGATATTCACCTCAAGACTGGAAAACACACGCAGATTACGATCATTAATACAATCATGATTACTATATGATTCCATTTTTCAGTATTAGTTAGTATTTTTTATTTATTTTATCATTTTAATTAGTATTTCTATTCAAATGAAATATTACACATTTTGAATGTATACGGTATTATATAAAATCACTGTATATACTGTATAATTAATAATAATAATCAGTATCAAGTTTTTAATTTAATTACTTATTTGATATACTGTCATACAGAGGTGTACAGAGTACCTGAAAACCACACTTGAGTAAAAGTACGGACACTTTACTGTAAAAATTACTCAATTACTAGTCACCAGTTAAAAGAAGACTTGAGTAAAAGTTGTAAACAATACAATAAAAAAAAAACTCAAGAATTTTAATTTAGGCTCAAAAACACCAATTACCGGTAATGTAAAAAACAAGAAACTTTGTATTCTTAATATAGTAGGGAAATTTAACACTTCAATGCTTTACAATGTCAGAACAAAATGGATAAAAAAAGAACAAAAAGTGTCTCAGTCAAACTCAAATGTGCAAAAAAGTGCAACCGCTAATTTACGGTCACGTGATTTAGCTCATAAATATCATCCAGTACCTTCAGCATCCTGCAGGTGGCGATATCACCTCATCGGCCCAATAAATGAACCGCGGTAGAAAAAGATGCGCGCAATCACAATGTAACGAGTAACAATAAGTGTCCATTCAAATGTAGTAAAGAGTACAGATACTCGGTCACAAATGTAGTCAAGTAGAGAGTAAAAGTACTTTTGCTACTTTGTACTTGTACTGAATACCAAAAATAGTCCATTTAAGTACTTTACCCCCCTGTTATCACATTAAAACTACATCAGTATATTTGGTGATGAGAGCAGTAACAAAGGCACTTGCAATTTTTTCCACTTTCATGCCACAACTTCAGACGCATTTAAACGTCCTAGTACTGTTTGACAGACTTCAATTATTAAACAAGTGAATCAAACCTGTGAAGTGTGGTCTCCGTGAGCTGGTCTTCGTCTCCTGCTGCTGCCCATATGCCCTCGTCCTCCTCACTGGAAGCGGTGGAAAACCTGAGAGGACCGTACACCAAAAATGAAGGGCACTAAGTGTCCGTGTGATGAAAGTGATATGCCCGCGGCCCTCCTCTCGTTCTGTAAACCGACCCGTATAGTGAGACACACTGCTTCTCTTCTTTCAGTGCATATTAGTTACCGTATTTACGCGAATATGAGCACCCCTTTTTTTTTTTTTTTCAAAATTTCGACGCTTAAAAACTTGGGGGGTGCTTATAATTGCTGATTTCAAATATGCGCAGAAATATAAGCCCCCATTTTTTCGTATTTCAAGTCAGGAACAATCACAAATAGACGGAAACGCGTCGTCTTTATGCTAAATAATGTTAAACAATGGTCCGTAGGCAGACGTGCTACAGTATAAGCTTTTATCGGCTCAATAACAGATGGAATAAGTACGATTAAACTAAATACAGTACAATATTATTATTTTACAACAAACAGAGACTACAAACCACGGCCAGTTAGCTTAGCGCAACCGGCCACAAACGAGTCCAATTCATCGCAGAAAGAGTCAAAACAGTTGAAAATGAAGAACACGGGCAAGGAGTAAAAAAAATCCAAGGAACAGACACAATCAACTCAGGGGATAATAATCCTTCCTCTTCTCACGGCGTCGGATGAACAGAGAGCTTGAAACAGGCCTGAGCTTGAAACAATTGCTCTGCGCATGTGCGGAGTCTGACTGGAGAGCAAAGGATCTTGGGAAATGAAGTTCTGACCGCTAGAATCGACATTTTGTTATCTATTATTTTTTAAACCGATATCAAAACAACAAGTTAGGTTTGTTAAATACAGAACAAATTGTATCTTTAAGAGACTCCTAACGAATTGAACCAGAAACGCGAATAATAAAATAATGTGTTACTTGTTAAAATAAATAAAATAATTTTGTCACTGAAAAATCAGGGGAGTGCTTATATTCACGTAAGTACGGTATATCTAATCCGAGCAAATTCAGTTCTGCGGACGCTAAAAAACATCTAAGAATTGATGTTGTACCTGCCGCTTCCAGAGACGATATCCCGTCCAGATCCGAGACCCTCGACAGCTTCTGTTTCCTCCACCATGGCAGAAGATACGCTGGAGACCTGCAACATTAAACTTGCATGGACCTTCGCTCAACCTTCCATTTTTAATCAGTCCTCACGTTATAACGATGATAAGCGCTCCAAATAATTCCAGGTTATGAAACAATGGAAGTGATTTTATACGGAATCAGGTTACTGCCAACATACATTTATAAAAAAACACTTTGGTTTTTACTTATTGTCTCCACTGTTCACATTATCGCTTGTTCACAAATTGCGGACTTTGTTTTTTGTTTGTTTTGTTACAGATTTTTCGCATTTCGACTTTTGGCACTAATAGGTCCGGTGTTTGAAAATGTTTTCCTACCCGGGAGAATTTTCTACCCCCTATGTGCATGTGTGTTAAAATATTTTATCGTGTTCTGGCCACCTCGGAAAGTAAAAAAGAGATTGTAAAAATTTCAGAGAAGTTCAAATCTATCTTAAAACTCACATTTTAGCGGTGTTAATTAGACAATCCAATGCAAAAAGACGAAAAAAAAAAAAAACACAGTTTCAAAAAAACCTAGAAATTTGTTTCTTTTAAATTTACGTTAGATATTTTTGGCACTGGTCAGACTCAAATATTTGAGGGTGAATACTTTTCATAATTCCGACAAATACTATATTTACTACAATATTGGTTGTGTTCTTGTATTTTTACGGTTCTAAAGTGTGTTACCTCACGCAGCGGAGGATGGGAAGCTGACAGCAGAATGTCCTCACATGGCGATGGAGATGGAATGGAGGACGCTAGAGAAGAAAGGAAGCGGTGGCTGTCGATCTGCTCTTTAATGTCCTCTAGCTGCATGCCGATCCTGAATATCTTCCCCTCCACCGCTCTAGAAAACCATGACACTTTCTGCATTAGGACTTTACAAGCGTTACAATTGAGATTTGTTGTAGTTACACGTATCAATAGGATAGTATCAATAGTTCAGTTAAAATCAATCTGGTTAAGGGCTGAAATCCCTATCGGATTTGTAAGAATTCTGATTAATTTACGCACGTCATTTCTTTTGCTAACAATGCCTGATTTAAACCAAATGTAATATGCACAGTTAAGAGATAACACGCTATTCAAACCAAACTGGACTTAAGGGGTTGGCTTCCTAAAGAAAATATATAAAAAAAAATAACATAATAAAATAAATAAATAATAACAATAATAATTCCCGAAAAAAATACTAAAATATAAAATTAATTTTCAAACTGACATTGTCCTTTATTGATGTCCATTGTCCACTAGATGGCAGTATTGCATTTTGATTGCTCAAAACATTTTAGCTAAATTAAATGCACTTATAAAATATTTTAGGCACATCATAAAATAGTTATTCAGATATTCAGAATTCAGAATTTTTTTTATTGGCCAAGTTGCAAATGACAGCAAGGAATGAAGTGTGGTCTGACTCTTTTACATATATTTAACATAAACATATAAATAATAAAGAAAGATTTTAAAAAAGAAATTATTCTTTGGTGTGTGCTGTATATATACACACATATATATATATATATATATATATATATATTAAAAAAAATATATATATATATATATATATATATTTTTTTTTTGTATTAGAATGTTTACAAATGTGAAAGGTTTTTATGTTACAATGGTTTATAAACAGTCGTTAAAATACAGTATGTCATTTTAATCATCAGATGCAGTCTAACTCTTTTGTATAACTAATGCACTCGTGTCAAACGTTGTCTTTTTGTTACAAAATAAAAAAAATTAAAAACAACGCACCTGTCGGGGTCAAACGCTCCGGTGTTTCGCGCCAAACCCCTGAAGTTCTGCATCTCCAGAGCTCGATGCTCCTCTTTCTTCATGAGGTAGTTCCTCTGGAGCTGATCCTGGGCCTCCATCATGCCCTTTAGAACCTTATAAATCCAAATATTCACAAATCATTCATCTGTACTGTACAGACAGTATGTCTTGTTATTCTCTTAAAAATTTGTTATCGTACCATGTGTTGCTCTTCCACGTTCATTGACATGCTGACAACGCAGTTTTTGAATTCATCGACCTGCACGAGCAGAATGAAATGTATTTCTCCACAAGATAGCCGTGGTTTGTTAAAGAAACCTCAAAAATGCACGTACCTTCTGCGTGAATGAGCTGATGATGTCACTGAGGTCAGAGGTCAGTCTCTCGCCGTCTGATAGGCTCTGTGAGTCCGGAAGTGGCTGCGATGGACTGAGCTGCTTATGGACCGCATCTGTTTATCATACAGCATATAGTGATCGTAAATACAATGTTAATGTGCTGTAATTATGCATTTAAGCATCAGACTGAGTCCCGATGGCTTCAATTTTAGACTCCAAATTATCAATAAATATTTAATACCATACTTATTCATTAATTTTAAATGCTCAAAAACTGTGGGGGGTCGGCTTGTAATGGCAGATTACAAATATCAAAATAAAAATTAAGTAAAATTAATTTTTTTTATTAAAAAATTTCAAAAGCCGCCATTTTTCCGTATTTCAAGTCAGGAGCAATCACAAATAAATGGAGGCATTCTTTTCTTTAAATAATGGTTCCTGAGACAGATTAGAATATATATATATATATATATATATATATATATATATATATATATATATTTTTTATCTATTGGTCAAGTAAAAACAACATTGAAGTGATACGAGTCACAAATTGGATTTGTTAAATATATAAACAATTTTTTAATTAACGTAACTTAACCAGATATGTAAGAAAAAAATATTTATTTTGATGGGGTGCTTATATTCGCATTATATTAAATATGGTAGTATATATTTCTACAAACCATCCTGAATGTTCTTCAGGAGAAACTGAGCTTTGAAAACAGGCCATAAAGTTGCCCATAAGTGTGTGTTGGTGTAAATATGTGTGTGAGTGTGTGTCCAGCTCTGTGATTGGTTGACCAGCAATTCAGGGTGTGTATCCCATCTCTAAACTCAGAAATGAAAGAGCAGTTCAGAAAATGGATGTATTGATGGACGAATGTATTTCTATATGTCATTGGTGCTTATTTAGCACTGGAGCAGTTATCATTTTCTAGTTGTGGAAGTTAAACCTTATCTTCAGTGCAAAGCTGTCATTTGAAACCCTGTTTGACGCTGTAGCCATTGACTCGCGTTTCACGGGAAACGTTGCCAGGCTGCTCTACTAACTCAAGCAAAGTGAAAAACGATGGCTTCTTGCCTCTCTCTGCCGTCTGCATGGCTTTTGTTGTGAGGTTTGTGTCGTCTCCATCGTTAGCCGAGTCTCTCTGGTCAATATATGCTGACGTTTCACTGGGGCAATGGAATATCTGTTCAAGCGGAGAAATACATTAAATAACCTACACTTTCATAGATGCACTTGTTAACACTTTTCTAATCAGCCAATGAAATGACAGCATCTCAATGCCAAGACCATCTGCTGGAGGTCAAATGAGCATCAGAATGGAGAAGAAAGATGATGTAAGTGACTTTGAACGTCTGGGATTAATCCCACACAACATATCAGGGGTTTAACGAAAATGGTCCGAAATAGAGAAAATATTCAGTGGATGCAAAAAATGGAGATAGAATGGAGATAGTAACTAAATTAGCCACTCCGGTACAACCAAGGTGTGAAGAAGAACATCTCAGAACATTTAATACGCTGAATTTTGAGGCAGATGGGTTGCAGAAGCAGAAGCCCACACTGGGTGCCTCCCCTGTCCAGCGTTCAGAATCAGAAGCCTTTATTGTCATTATGCATAGTACAACGGAATTGTAGCAGCCTTGGAGTGGTGAGAGTATAAATAAAATATAAGATATAAGAACATGTAAAATAATTTAAAAAGAATAGAATAAAAATAGAATAGATAGCAATAGAATAAATAAGAAAGTATAATTTTAGTATGGATTTTATGCATGGGATGAATAGAATATAATAGAAAGGAACAATATAAGTGTTTTGTGTGAATGGAGGAAGAACGGTATTGCGCATATTACACAACTAGTGGATGTGTGAATGCTCACCTGACATATTTGCTTATCCGTGTCCTGATATTTAGCCAGTAACCTGTCATAATCAGCCTGAAATCGACCAGACGACAATAAATGCCTGTCTATTTTACTAATAATCACCGTTTAATCGAATATCATCACCTGTATTTGACGCGCCAGTGCAGACTGGTTATCCTTTTCGGGAGAAATAATGGTGTCCTCCAAAACCCGGCTGATCACTTCAGCGGTGGCTTTAGCAGAAGATGGTTTACACAGAAGTCCTGGAGACGATGCTGAGACGACACCTTTGGGTATTTTGACTTTTGGAGACACTTTGGAGAAATCCGGCAGGGGATAATGGACCTTCCCTTGCCCGTATTTCTGCTCACTGTACGTCCTGGTCTTCAGAAATGAGGCGTTGGTCTTCTGAAGGTCTCGAGATGGATCCCAATGGCTTGCACTACAGTACAGTTCAGGACGTTGCTCCTTATCAGCATCATCAGCAGGAGACTCAACATCACTGTTGGCTGAGATGGGACACTCGTTTACCTCCTTGGGTTCCTCCGTTCCTACTAGATTCTTCTCCATCTCTCCCATGGACCTCCGACGTGTCCGGGACACTCTACTCTGGACCGTTTCGTCAACGCTTTCCAGCAAAGACATCTCAGGTAGCGTCTCAGCATCGATTAGTTTCCGGGAACTGAGTAGCTCCTCCGGGGAAAAGTGTCTGAGCAGGACGTCAGTGATGTGAGCTGGAGAAGGACCAGCTTGGCTTTCTTTACATCCAGCAGCTCCATCATATGGGAGATCTTCTTGGCCCTCGTCGCTGGTGTTTCCAGCATCAGCATCATCATCAGCATCCGGACTTTTAATGGCCGGCTTGTCTCCAGCACTCTGGTTTTCCTTGGGGTTTTTGGTCCTCATGTTCCCTTTAAATTTGCTACGGGCGGAATCATCGCTTGCTGATGAACCTTCTTCAGTCTCACTAGAATCTGTCAGCTGGCCGCTATCTATGTAAAAAAGAAGACACATCCTTGTAGATGGATGGATGGATAAAATGATAAACAAACACATGAAGAACAGAACAAATAGATAAATATGTGAATTCATGGATGGTTGAAGGAATGAAATGAAAGGGAGAGAGAGAGAGAGAGAGAGAGAGAGAGAGAGAGAGAGAGACAGACGGATGGACGGACTGAAAAAAAGCTAATATTGTGGATGGATGGATGGATGGATGGATCAATGGATGAAACGACAGACAGATAGACAAAGAGACAGATAGGCAGTCAGACATACAGATTGGTGAATATAAAAAAATAAACAAGTAAATAAAATGCTAAAACATGTGGATTGATAGAAGAATGGATAAAATGACAGACATACAGACAGACTGTAGATAGATGGATGGATGGATGGATGGGTGGATGGATAAAATGAAGGGCAGACAGACAGATAAAAAGACAAAGAACCTGGAGAAATAGCTAAAACATGTGGATTGATGGATGGATGAATGGATGGATGAAATGAAAGTCAGACAGACAGAGTGACAGACAGATGGATGAACGAGGAAATAGCTAAAGGTGGCTAAAATAGCTAAAAATTTGATGGATGAAATGACAGACATACTGAATGATGAATAAACAAACAAACAAATAAAATTAAATACATAGCTAAAACATGTGGATTGATAGAAGAAAGAAAGAAAGAAAGAAAGAAAGAAAGATAGAAAGATAGATAGATAGATAGATAGATAGATAGATAGATAGATAGATAGATAGATAGATAGATAGATAGATAGATAGATAGATAGATAGATAGATAGATAGATACTCATACATTACCTGTGTGTTGTGGACTGTGAGAGTCCTGTGAGTAACTGAAGTGTAAGCTGTCGTCATCACTGATATCCACAATGATTCTCTGCTCGATGTAACTCTCCCAAAGCACTGATGAAGGTCGACCGAGAGCTTCATCATCATCATCATCATCATCATCCTCCTCCGTGTCGTCGCCTGACGTCTCGCCGAACTCGTTCCTCGCGTCTCTATTCATGTCGTAGCAACTACATGAAACACATGTAAATGTCCAGTTGTAGAGTAACGTAAAGTAAAGTAAAGTGAGTGATTTTGTCAATAAAGCGGGCCGATACGTAATTTTTATGCCTGCGATGCATTCACGTTAACTTGTTTATTTATTTGTTTTTTTTTTTCCATTTTAATAGCAGTTAAAATAAAATAAAAAAAAAATTAAATAGCTTTCAGAGTTCAAATATTACTAACGAAAACAAGTATATTCAATACGACAATTGAAAACTGTTTTTTGCACTTACTTTACATCTCCATTCCTTGGATTCACCGGGGTTGCCTATTGGAATTAAACCGGCACATGCACGCTGTATTCACACATGAATGACATAACGAGCCGATGAAAAGGTTTATTAGAGGCTCTTTCTTTGGAGGAGGATCGTCTTGAGCATTTTAAATAATAAATGGCGTATCTGGTGCAGATAGCTTGGCCAGGTGTTACTCGCGCACGAGGGCGCGCGAGAGTCGGGTGTCAACCAACTTTTAATTTTAAAAGATGCAAATTGTGAAAATGCGTTTATGCTTACTTTTAGCATTTGTCTTTCGTCAATATACACCAATAAAATAATGGCTAGCTAAAAAAAACACACTCGTTTAAATCATCGGGATAACATATTCAAATTTCATTGGTCGGTTTGTAAGGCGTGGCCAATTTTTAAACTCTGCGCGTCCATTGGCCTGTGGATTTCAAGCCACGCCCCGGTGTCCCCCTCATGTCCGGGTAAAGTTGTACAATAACCCGCAAAGAAATACAAATCGGTTTTTTTTAATGATAACATTGTTTGTTTCGCAAACGTTTCGCGATTTTTTGTTATCAACCCTCTTGTGGATGTAACACGGAACAGGAAAACGGATCAGTTTGAGTGAGTAGATGTTACATTTGACCCGGAACAGCCGTTAGACCCGCTCAAATAGAACAAATAAATCGTGTTTACAAAAAGTTTGCGCCAGTTTTAGCGATGTTTTGTAGTTTAATTCAATTGTTAAACAGCACGATAATTAAAATTAATTATATTACGGTCACATCACTTGCTTATATATTACAAAACACGCGTTTGCCTGTTTTTATGTTGTTATTTCTTTTCCAATTCCGCACAGGTTTCTAAAGAAGTCATTATTGCACATACTCAGGTGTGTGTTGATTTATTATTATCTCTGTATTTTTTATTATTACTTTCGATCTGGCGGGTTTCTACATTTCAAAACTCTTCAAGGTGTTCTACATTTTCATTTCATAAAGGTGTTTGCTTTTAGAGACGCTTGGTACGTTAGTTGGAAAGTTTTTGCAAGCTCTGGGGTTTGTGGGCCATTTTTAATATGGTTTAAAAATCATAATTTCATCAGGAAAGTGACGTTTTGTGATGCCTGGCTGGTGGTCGCGTCATGTCTGACAGATCTGTTCTTCTCGATCCTTTCTTCATGTCTCATTTTGTAAAGTTCTCCAACTTCAGAAAACCACACTTTTTTCCACACATGTTTTTTTTAACCTGCTGTGCTTTTGGAAATGGGAATCATTGCAATCGTTTTTTTGACCGAAGGTCAAATCAGAGTGACCTTCTTTAGCTTTGATAAGTCATTAATCCGGGATGCTATTGCTTTGCTATGTTATTTTCTGTAAACAAAGTCTGTAGATTCTGTTTTTTTTTTTGCTTTTGAAATTTGAATCATGGTGCATGCATTTAATTTCATACATTTATATCTCTGCGTTCAATCCGGTTTTATAATTTTGTGGAAGGATGATAGACAAAGAAACAGACAGACGGCAGACAGAGACAGACAGGTGGATGAATGGATAAATATGTAGCTATATGTGTAGATGGATGGATGGATTAAATGACTGACAGAAAGGCAAAGAGATAGAGAGGCAGTCGGACATACAGATTTATGAATAAATGAGGAAATAAATAAAAAGTAAACAGCTAAACATGTGGATTGATGGATGGCTGGATGAGATGATAGTCAGACAGATGGAGAGAGTGACAGACAAATGGATGGTTGAACGGATAAATAGCTAGTTTTGTCGGATGGATGGATGAAAAAACAGACAGATGGATGAACAGATAAATAAATATATGTGTGGATTGATGGATGGATGAAATGACAGACAGATACACAAAAAGAGAGACAGGGAGTCGGACTTACAGATTGATGAAAAAATGAATAAATAAAAAATAAACAGCTAAACATATGGATGGATGAAATGAAAGACAGACAGACAGAGAGAGTGACAGACAGATGGGTGGTTGAACGGATAAATAGCTAATTTTGAGGTATGGATGGATGAAATGACAGACAGACAAAGAGACAGTCAGGCTGTCGGAAATACAGATTGATGAATAAATGAAAAATAAACACCTAAACATACAGATGGATGAATGAAATGAAAGTCAGACAGACACAGAGAGAGAGAGAGAGTGACAGATGGATGGTTGAACAGATAAATAATTTTTGAGGGATGGATGGATGAAATAAGAGACATTCAGACAGATTCGTGAATAAATTGAAGTAAATAAATGAACAAATAGTTAAAACATGTGGATTGATAGAAGAATGAATAAAATAACAGACAGGCACGCATTGAATTCCATATGTTTATATCCGAGCGTCTGATTCCGATCCGATTATCTTATTCCTGGATTAGCCCGGCTTTCTGCATGACGGCCCGTGAAAGTGACCGACGAACTTCAATAAGATAAGAACTCGTCAGACACCTGCTTCTTGCGGACACGAGATTTATTTGGACTTATTTTCTCCATTTATTAGCCGTGTTTCCGAAGCTGAGCACGTTTCTCGGGCTTTTGTTGTTGGCTATGTGTGTTTCGCACCAATCGAGGCTTCACTCTCCGCATCTTGTGTTCTCTTCACAGAGAGCTTCCGGAAGAGTGTCCGCACACACACTTACACACACTCCAGGGCCGCGGCATCCAAGTTGATGGTTTTTATTCTCCATCCCGATCCTGGATTTCCGTCTGTTGCTCATTGGTTGGATTTTTTCGTGTGCTTTGTTTTTGGACGTTCCTGCTCAGATCGGTACTAGAATGTTCTGCCGCGTCTGTGAGAGCTGCAGTGGTTAGCATGCAGAATGACTGCCGTGTCGTTCATGTCCAGTACAGGTAGGAATTCTGTACTTGTATCAAATTACTGTGTTTTCTTCTTCTTCTTCTTCTTCTTTTTTTTTTCCCAAGGACTATTGTGTTGGAAGACACACAGACTTGTAATACCGGGTTAATTTTATTGTTTTATTATTTATTTATTGGCAGTACGAGTTCATGTAGAAGATGAGTGAGTGAGAGAGAGAGAGAGAGAGAGAGAGAGAGAGAGAGAGAGAGAGAGAGAGAGAGAGAGAGAAAGGGAGACACAGAGGAGAGAGACAGTCAAAGGAGAGGAACAGAGAGAGAAAAGGAGAAACATAGAGAGTGAAATTATGAGTCAGAGAGAGAGCGTCAAATGAAAGAGAGAAGGAGAAATACAGAGAAAGAGGGAAAGAATGAGTCCACGAAGAAGGAAAAAGAGAGACAGAAAGAGAGAAAGGGGCAAAAGAGAGAAACAGGAGAGAGAGCGAGAGGAAAGGGAGAAACACAGAGAAGGAGGGAAAGAATGAGTCCATGAAGGAGGAAAAAGAGAGACAGAAAGAGTGAGAGAGAAAGCAAAATAGAGAAACAGAGGTGTGAGACAGTAAAAGGTAAGGAATTGAGAGAGAAAAAGAGGGAAATAATGAGTCAGAGAGAGAGTCAAAGGAAAGAGAGGGAGAAACACAGAGAAAGAGGGAAAGAATAAGCCAATGAAGGAAAAAGAGAGTGATGAAGCGAGACAACCAGAGAGAGAGAGAGAGAGAGAGAGAGAGAGCGAGAGAAAGAGAGCAATGGAGAGGAACAGAAGAGCGAGAGAGACGGTAAAAGGAAAGGGAAAGAGAGAGAGAGAGGGAGAAACACAGAGAAAGAGAAAAAAAACAGATGGAAAGCAAGCGAGAGACACAGTGAGGAAAGAAATAAGACAAAGAGATCGAGAAAAGAAAGTAGGTGATTGGGCCACACACAAACAGAAAGATTGAAAGAATGAGAGTCTTTGAGATAAACAGAAAGCGATAGAGAGAGTGGAGGGTGGAAGAAAGACAAAGAGATGGTGAAGGAGAGAAAAAGAGAATGGAGAGACAGAAAAAGAGGGAGGGAGAAGCATACAGAGAGAGTGGAAAAAAGAGACTGACAAAGACAGAAAGAAGAAAAGTGACACAGAGGAGTAAACAGAGAGAGATGAAAGGGACTGAGTGAAAGAAAGAGAGAAAAAAGTTTGAGAAAGAGAGCGTGCAAAACTGACGCAAGGTGAGAGAGAGAGACAGACAGAGGCACATAAAGACAACAAAAGGGAGGGACTTAATATTTAATAATGCTGTCAATTATTGATAAAGGCTTTTCATTGGCTGCACGTTTACCTTCTTTCTAATTGGACGGCAAACAGCTGTCAACATGTCAGTAATTAGCTTGTTTACATAGTAATAATAATAGTAATAGCTATGTAATTTTTCGTAAGTCTTTATCTGTCTAAAATGACTAAATATGTGTTAAGTTGTCAATTATTAAGAACATAATAATAAATATAGTTTGAACTAAAATTAATAAAATAAATTCTTTTAATTTGTTGTTGTTTCATTGTCGTTTTTTTTTTTTTTTAATTCGGCCGATTTGAAGCAAAAAATAATCATTGAGATGTATTTGTTCGATTGAAGCTTTCCGAAAGCCTGGGGCTATGGGGGTGGTAGTGATGTCGTCAGCCGGGGTGGGACGGGCGTGGCTTAGCCCCCCGCGGGCGCTCCGTGGGCCCGCTAATCGCTCATCAACACAAGCAGATTAGCTTCTCAAGTGCTGAGCAGCACAGTTTCTCCCCGAGCCCTCGTCCACACGTCCAGCGCTCCGGCTCAAGGTGGTGGTCCGGTGGTCCTGTGGGAGGGGTGAAGCTGATTGGGCGGGGCGGGATGTGTGTGGGGCGGTGGGTTCCCAGGACGGTGTGAGGAGGTCCAGATGCCTTTCACATGTCCGCACTGTTTCCACTGTGTGAGTCCCAGAGGCAACAGGTAAAGCGTGGTGTGTGTGTGTGTGTGTGTGTGTGTGTGTGTCGGGTTGTTGTTCAACCTTCAACTGAGCTGAGAGGATGTTAGCGTCACTTTACTAATGTGCTGTAACTTATCAGTGAGGGCGATTATCTTATCTGTGTGTGTGTGTGTGTGTGCGCTTTTCTCTTGCTCGCTCACTCTATCTCTCATCCTTTCTCTCTCTCTCTCTCTCTCTCTCTCTCTCTCGCTCACACTCTCAATTTCTCTATCTAATTCTCTCCTATGTGTGTGTGTATATATGTCACTTTCTCTCTTTTGCTCTTGTTCATTCTCTCTCTCACTATCTCTTTATTAGCGGCAGTGTCTCTATCTGTGTGTGTGTGTGTGTGTGCGCGTGCTTCTCTCGCTCACTCTATCTCTCATTTTTCTCTCACTCTCTTTCAATCTCGCTCTCTCATGCTCTCTCTCTCTCTGTGTATTAATAGACCTCTAGCTTTCTCGCTTTTGCTCTCATTCTCTCATTCTTTCTCTCACTATGTGTCTTTCTGTCACTCATTCTTTCTCAGTCGGTCTTTCTTTCATCTTTGTTGCTCTCTCAATCTCTCTCTTACTTGCGTTCTCTCTCATTGTTCTTTCTTTCTCTTTCACTCTTTCTCTCAGTCTACCTCTCATTCTCTTTCTCTCAACCAGTCTTCCTCTTTCTCTCTCTCTCTCTCTCTGCCTCTATGTAAATGTATCTTTCTCTCCACACACACACACACACACACACACACACACACACACCACACACACACACACACACACACACACTTTCTTTCTCTCATCACTTTTTCCTCTCTCTCTGTATGTCTGTACATACTCTCTTTCTCTGTGTGTACATTTATATAAAAAAATATATACACACATGTATAAATAACTTCTTTCACACCCATGTAACAGTAATTTCTCATTTTATATATATTATTTGTTCTACATTTTCTCCGTGTGTGAGTGGTGTGTGTGTAATTTTTACACATCTATACCCATATCGAACGATCACACGTACAAATCAGCACAACGGATGTTGAGATTTAGAGACGTGTGTGTGTGTGTGTTTTGTCGTGTTTTTCCCGTGTGTCAAAGGAAAGAGAGGGAGAAACACAGATAAAGAGGGAAAGAATAAGTGAATGAAGGAAAAAGAGAGTGAGGAAGCAAGACAACCAGAGAGAGAGAGAGAGCAAAGGAGAGGAAAAGAGGAGCGAGAGAGACAGTAAAAGGAAAGGGAAAGAGAGAGAGAGAGAGAGAGAGGGAGAAGCACAGAGAAAGAGAAAAAAAACAGAAGGAAAGCAAGCGAGAGACACAGTGAGGAAGGAAATAAGACAAAGAGATCGAGAAAAGAAAGTAGGTGATTGGTCCACACACAAACAGAAAGATCGAAAGAATGAGAGTCTTTGAGATAAACAGAAAGTGATAGAGAGAGTGGAGGGTGAAAGAAAGACAAAGAGATGTGAAGGAGAGAAAAAGAGAACGGAGAGACAGAGAAAAAGAGGGAGGGAGAAGCATACAGAGAGTGGAAAAAAGAAACTGAAATAAACAGAAAGAAGAAAAGTGACACAGAGAAGAGAGCAAAAGAGCGAGGAAAAATACGTAAACAGAGAGAGAGAGAGAGATGAAAGAAAGAGAGGGAAAAAAGATAAAGAAAGAGAGCGTGCAAAACTGACGCAAGGTGAGAGAGAGAGAGAGACAGACATATAGAAACAATAATAATAATAATAATAGGTATGTAATTTTTGCATGTCTTTATCTGTTTAAAATGACCAAACACGTGTTAAGTTGTCAATTATTAATAACATAATAATTAATATAGTTTTAATATATGTAGATTGAACTAAAATGAATAAAGGTTTTTTTTTTTTGTCGTTTTATTTAAAAAATGTTTTTCGTGGTGTTTTTCCCGCGTGTTTCGGCTGTTAACCGGCGCTCTGCCCCCTGCAGGATGGAGGCGTCCTGTCTGGACTTGGCTCTGGAGGGCGAGCGCCTGTGCAAGATGGACGACTTCAATGCGGGCGTGTCCTTCTTCGAAGCCGCCATGCAGGTGGGCACGGAGGACCTTCAGGTTCTCAGCGCCATCTACAGTCAGCTGGGCAACGCCTACTTCCACCTGCACGACTACAGCAAAGCTCTGGAGTTCCACCACCATGACCTGACGCTAACCAGGTGCGGTTACTCTTTAGGCCCTGTCGAAAAAACCCTAATTGCGATTTTTCTGAAAAGTACTGCGATGCGATTTTCGATTTTGCTACTTTTAAGTGCACAAAACTAAAATTATGACTGACATATGTTGTTTGATGCTTCAGGATTATAATTATACAGTAATCCCTCGTTTATCGCGGTAGATACGTTCCAAGCCCGACCGCGATAGGTGAATTTCCGCGAAGTGGATGCACAATATTTACGTATTTATTTAAAACTTATTCAGACTTTTAAAACGCTTTTTTCGCGTAGTATTCTTTATTAAAGTAATGTTAACAAACATCTCCCCGCCGCACGCGTCGTCCTCGCGGAGATTTGTGTTTGAATGTGGGGATATGAGGCGCGAGCGCTGGTCGCGGGGGAGTGACGTGATGACGTTGACGGGTGACGTCAAACCGAACCCAAAAGGACGAGAATGTAGCTCCGACGCCGTTTGGTCATCTCTTTGGTTTGCTGTTGTTTTATTTAAATGTTTTGTAACGCTCTCCACCGGGTTGCCCGGATGGGAAACAACACTGCCCATTAAAGGTTTTGCTGAGCTTCCCATCCTCGGCCTTTTTATTTTTGGCGACACCCGTGGCCGGGCCGACGCGTTACATTGGGAAAAAATCTGCGAATATACATCCGCGAATATACGTGATAACGCAAAAATATTTGCGATGCAGTGAATCCGCGATACTCGAACCGCGAAGTAGCGAGGGATTACTGTATACCCAAATCTAAATACAAGAGAATATGAATAGAAATTAACTTAACCACTTGGTCATTTGTTTTTAAATGTAACTTAATTTTTTATTTGAACTTTTTCGGAAACACAGAAAATGGATTCATACGCGCTAACATGTAGCAATGTTGTCACTTGTACTGAAAAGACGTTCTGATGGCATAGAATGGTAAATTTACTTTGAGAAAAGGTGAACTTTTCTTGAATTTAAAAATAAATGTATATTTATAATTATTTTGAATATTATATATATATATATATATAAATAAGGGCTGTCAAAGTTTTATAGGTTAACTCGTGTGATTAATTACATTTGTTTGTCGTGTCAAATTTATCATTGTCGTTAATCACTGTTGCAGTTTTTTCACTTCAGGATTTTTTTTTACGCGCAATGAATGGACTTTTAGATGGAAAGTTTCACGATTAATCGCGATTAATTACGCACTTGGTTGGATAAGTGCGATTAACCTAGTTTAAAAATTAAAAGACTAAAAAATTAATACATATATATATATACTACTACTACTTCTCTTTCGGCTTTTCCTTTATCAGGGGTCGCCACAGCGAGTCATCCCTTTCCACCTCATTCTATCTTGAGTATCTTCTACTCTGACCCCAGCCAACCTCATGTCCTCTCTTACAACATCCATATATCTTCTTCTTGGTCTTCCTCTTGCCCTCTTCCCTGGCAGCTCCATCTCCAACATCCTTCTACCGATATTTTCACTATCCCTCCTCTGCACATGTCCAAACCATCTCAGTCTGGCCTCTCTGACTTTGTTGCTAACACAAGTAACGTGAGCTGTTCCTCTGATGTGCTCGTTCCTTATTCTGTCCAACCTCGTCACTCCCAAGGAGAACCTCAACATCTTCATCTCTGCTGCCTCCATCTCTGCCTCCTGTCTCTTTCTCACTGCCACTGTCTCTAAGCCATAGAGCAGAGCTGCTCTCACCACTGTCTTGTACACCTTTCCTTTGAGTCTAGCTGACACTCTTCTGTCACACAACACTCCTGACACTTTCCTCCACCCGCTCCATCCTGCCTGCACTCGCCTCTTCACCTCTTTTCCACACTCCCCATCACACTGCACTGTTGATCCCAGGTACTTAAACTCCTGCACCTTTCTCACCTCCACCCCCTGTAACTTCACTCCTCCACCCTGCCCTCTCTCATTTAGACACATGTATTCTGTCTTACTACGACTGACTTTCATGCCTCTTCTTTCCAGAGCAAACCTCCACCTCTAGCTCTTCCTCCACCTGCTCTCTACTCTCGCTGCAAATTACAATGTCATCAGCAAACATCATTGTCCAGGGAGATTTCTGTCTGATCTCATCTGTCAACCTGTCCATAAGCATAGCGAACAAAAAGGGACTCAAAGCTGATCCTTGATGTAGTCCCACCTCCACCCTGAACTCTTCTGTCTGGCCTACAGCACATCTCACCATCGTCCTACTCCTCTCGTACATGTCCTGGACTACTCTGACGTACTTCTCTGCCACTCCCGACAACCTCATACAGTACCACAGCTCCTCCCTCGGCACCCTGTCGTATGCCTTTTCTAAATCCACAAAGACACAATGCAGCTCCTTGTGACCCTCTCTGTACTTTTCCATCAACATTCTCAAAGCAAAAATGTCATCAGTGGTGCTCTTGCGGGGCATGAAACCATACTGCTGCTCACAAATCTCTACCTCCTTCCTAAGCCTGGCTTCCACTACTCTTTCCCACAGCTTCATTGTGTGGCTCATCAGCTTTATTCCCCTGTAGTTGCTGCAGTTCTGCGTATCACCCTTGTTCTTGAAAATCGGCACCAGAATGCTTTTCCTCCACTCCTCAGGCATCTTCTCGCTCTCTAGAATCCTGTTAAACAAACTGGTTAATAACTCTACCGCTGACTCTCCTAGACACTTCCACACCTCTACAGGCACATCATCAGGACCGACAGCCTTTCCGCTCTTCATCCTATTCAGAGCCTTCCTCACCTCATCCCTACTAATGTCTGCTATTTCCTGCTTCTCAACATCCACATCCTCCTCCCTTCTTTCCCTATCATTTTCCTCATTCATCAGCTCCTCAAAATACTCCTTCCATCTTCTCTGCACACTCTCCTGGGTTGTTAGTACATTTCCATTTCTGTCTTTTATAACTCTTATCTGCTGTACATCCTTCCCATCCCTATCTCTCTGTCTGGCTAGCCTGTACAAGTCCTTCTCTCCTTCCTCAGTGTCTAACCTGTCATACAGCTCATCATATGCTTTCTGTTTGGCCTTTGCCACCTCCCTCTTCACTCTGCGCTGCACTTCCTTGTACTCCTGTCTACTTTCCTCAGTCCTTTCTAGATCCCACTTCTTCTTTGCCAACCTCTTCCTCTGGATGCAGTCCTGTACTTCCTTATTCCACCACCAAGTGTCCTTATCTTCTATCCTCCTACCAGATGAAACACCCAGCACCTTCCTACCTGTTTCCCTGATAACCTCTGCTGTAGTTTCCCAGTCATCAGGCAGCTCTTCCTGATCTCCCAGAGCCTGTCTCAATCTCTGCCTGAACTCCTCGCAAGCTCCTTCATCCTTCAACTTCCACCACTTGGTCTTCTGTTCTGTCTTTCCTCTATTCTTCTTCCTCCTGACCACTAGCGTCATCTTACACACCACCATGCGGTGCTGTCTGGCTACACTCTCTCCTGCCACCACTTTGCAGTCACTAACCTCTCTCAAATGGCCTCGTCTACATAGGATGTAGTCCACCTATGTACTCCTACCTCCACTCTTGTATGTCACTCTGTGTTCCTCTCTTTTCTGGAAGTAAGTGTTGACTACAGCCATTTCCATCCTCTTAGCAAAGTCTACCACCATCTGTCCTTCTAGGTTCCTTTCCTTCACACCAAACCTGCCCATCACATCCTCATCACCTCTGTTCCCCTCACCAACATGACCATTGAAGTCTGCTCCAACAACCAGTCTCTCCCCTCTGGGAATACTCTCTATGACCTCATCAAACTCACTCCAGAATCTCTCCTTCTCTTCTAATTCACAGCCCACTTCTGGAGCATACCCACTGACTACATTTACCATCACCCCTTCAACGTCCAGCTTTAAGCTCATCACCCTGTCTGAGACTCTTTTCACCTCTAGCACATTGCTCCCCAGCTCCTTCTTCAGATGTATTGTATATAATACATATATATATATAAACGGGTACAAATCTTAACATATCCTGAGCAGTTTTACAAACTGGTCGTGCAACCGCACCACTTTGTTTTAAGGTGGACCACTAGATTTCAAAATGCTAGATTTTGTTGCCAGTTCTGATTGGTCAGCAAGCCAAAAACGCGAGCTTCAACCATTTTGATTGGCTAGTAGGTATGTCACTCAAATGTTCGGTTATCGCGGGAGTTAAAACCTCGTTATCTGTTTCGCAGGACCACCGGGGACCGGCTCGGTGAAGCCAAAGCCAGCGGGAATCTGGGCAACACGTTAAAGGTCCTGGGACGCTTTGATGAGGCGGTGGTGTGCTGCCAGCGCCATTTAGACATCGCCACCGAGTTGTGTAACAAGGTAAACCGCTTTAATTGGCGTACTATGGGTTCTATGGGGGCTATGTGTCTTAAAAGTCTTGAAAATGCTTGAATTTTAATTGAAGTGATTGAAAATTCTTGAAAATGTATTATACAGTGGAATCTAGATAAATGCCGGACCTGAACGGAGGCGGAGTTAAAATACTGATTCGTTCCACAAGTGATGACGTTGTGGTCGTACTAAATTTTGTCGCCATGTTCATGCTAAATGTTAATGGTTGGAGGGTCATTTTTCAGATTTTAGTATTTAATTTAGTATTTTACATATAATACAATTTATTTCTATTTAAACATGCATTCAAAAAAACTGTTATACCAAAAGACGAATAAAAAGTGAATAAACATTTTAACAATGAAGACAATGGTATTTGAAGTTTCATTTTATATCACAATTCAAAAAAATCTATGGATTTTTCTTAATCTATTTTTATTTGTTTTTTTTTTAAATGTCAGGCACCTTTTTAAAATTAGACATATTTATATATCCTTGTTTACACTTTGAACAAAGAAAGTTCTGCAGCAGTTCTACTACTGATATCTACAGCTCTCTGTAGAACTTATAATCTATGAAAACGTGATGTTTTATTGAACTTCACATTAAGGGAAAACTTTCCCTAAATCTTTCTAATTTAGTATTATTATTTTGGACTGGAGGGGTGTAATGTTTGTGTGATAATTACTAGATATCGCATTTTTCGGATCGTAGAGCAAACCGATTGCAAGCTGCTTAATTAATAAACAGCGCAATCATTGTTGAGATTTGTTAAAAAAAAAAATATATATATATATATGGCAAGCCAAATTATCATTTAAATACCGGCGGCTTTTCACAAAATGTTTTCCAGTCTTGACACATTATCCATAGTAAACGCACTAACAGACAGGCAGACATTAAAATTTTTGATAATTTAGCAGACTTACTGGTACTTGTTCATTTTCACTACCAAATGAATTAGCAATAATTCCAGCTTGTTAAAGTAACCAAACATTTGACAAATTTTATTTTGTGTAGTCACAGATGATTAAATGTTAATGTGGCTTGCCATAGCTCACTCTTCTTCCCTGTGTTATGTATTACTTGGCGAGTCATTGTAATTAGTTTTATTTGTTTATAACACATTTTGATTGATTTTTCTTATTTTGTTATACGTTTTATTGTCCCTGTAAAACGTTTCAACAGGTTTTTTTTAAGGTGTGTCATATACAAACAGATGGTATGCAATAGTTAATCATTTTTTTAATGAAATTTTATTTATTTATTTTTTATTAAATTTATTTTTTTTGCGCACTAGATTCAAAGATGCATGCCTAATTTTTGAAAAAGAAAGAAAAAAGGGAATTCTAAGATTTTAAATGCATTTTTACACACACACACACACACACACACACACACACACACACACACACACACACACACCCAGACCCTGAAGCTCAGCAGAAATAAAAAACAGAAATGTACAGAAAATAAAAATCGTAATTAGGGGGCGGGATTAACTCAAAGACAGGAAAACGGGATGTTTTCGTAACGTGGGTCTTTCGTAAGTAGAGGCACCACTGTAGTTTTTGTTTCATTTAGTTGTTTTTTGTTAATGCTTAGTGTCGGTTCATCTCTTAAAGTTGGGCCAGGCCCGAGCACTTTACAATTTTGGAAACGTGTACCACGCCAAAGGGAAGAGCGTCTGCTGGAACGGAGCAGAACCTGGAGACTTCCCGGAGGACGTCATGACGGCACTTAGTAAAGCGGCGGAGTACTACGAGTGAGTACTAATCCCAACCACCACCTGAGGGTCTACTCACCGCCATCTTTAACCGAGGCCGGCGTTGTGTCCAGGGACAGTCTGTTCATCGTGAAGGAGCTCGGAGACCGGGCAGCGCAGGGAAGGACCTACGGAAACCTGGGGAACACGTATTACCTTCTCGGGAACTTCAGAGATGCCATTGCTTCTCACGAGCAAGTATGTTTCGGGCGACTAGTTACTGTCAGGGTTCCTACTAGTTAACCCTTTACTGCTGGCTACCAGACGGTAAACTTTAAACGTTTTTTTTTTTTTCGATTCAACGTAATATTTCTAATAAAAATATAAAAAAAAAATGAATGAAAAAAAAGAAAAAAGACATTTTTTTTAAGTTATAATTTTAAATTCTTAAACGTATCACCAGAAGATACATTGTGTAATAAAAGAAGGGGTTAAAAATTCGATCACAAAAATTTACCACGCCACATTCAAGCAACCCACCAGACAAAAAGAGATTTGAGCAAAAAAGTTACTGTTCTCCCCCCTAGACCTCCAGAACTAGTTTTTTTTTATAAAAATCTAAATCTGAAATCAATTTTTCAAAATTTGGAGCGGCTCCCCTAGTGGTCACTGCTGTGGAAAAGCAATGGAACAGATAATTGCTGCCTCCTGGTGATCAAATTATGTATTACAAGTGTATGTTTGAATTGATCAAGTTTTTTGAAAAATAATTTTAATTTAAGGCCCTGTAATTTAACAATAAACAAAGCGCATCAAATTTGATACAGAACGCAGTAAGGGGTTAATGTCAGGGTTACCCCTAAAAAAATGCAATGGTAATTAATGGCGTTAAAAATAATTGACGCGATTAAGCACTTAAAATTAACCGCGTGCTTTAACGCGTTAACTTTGACAGCTCTATTTTATTTATATTTTTTCCCCCTCGTAGTTCACTGACAAATTGTGTACAATAAATATGATAATATTCCAGGGTTCCGAAAATGCTTTAAAATGTAATTGTAAATGTAATTTTACAGTGGAATTCGGATAAGTGGGCGTGGTCAGACCAGACCTGAACCGTTCAAAACGATAGATATATTATGTATAAAAAGATATTCATAAAAAGATAAGGAATAAAATACAATGAAAATAGAGATAAGATGAAATATGAATGAAATTCATAAGATAAAAATACAATAAGGGAGAAAAATACAAAAGTACCGGATAAATTTACAAGATAAAATATGAATACAAATATAAACGATAAAAATACAACAAATTGAGGAAAAAAACAAAACATTGCATTTGCAATAAATAAAAAAAACAGTAATTTCAAAGGATAAATATTAAGTGATTTGACTCACTGGAACCTATGAAGACAGCCGTGTTATGGCAATTGAAGTTTATATCCAAAATCAAACAATGTAATTATTTATTTTTGATGAAATTGTTTTAAGTTCTGCAGCTTAGAAATGAACAAAGGCTGCATTTTTGTTCTCAAAATCAAGAGCATTAACAAACTTACTGTAAATGTAAATTTGACCACAACTGTGTGGTCCTGGAAAAACTTGAACGTGGACCACGAAAGAGCTTGAACAGTGTTTGAGTTTTATCTTTCAGAAAGCGTAGGAAGCCCGTAATGTTCCTAACCCTGAGGTCACCTTCTCATTTCAGCGCCTCCTCATTGCTAAGGAGTTCGGGGACCGCCCGGCCCAGAGAAGGGCCTACTGCAATCTGGGAAACGCCTGTATATTTCTCGGAGAGTTTGAGAAGGCAGCCGAGCATTACAGGTACAGCTGGATTCATTGAAAATCTCGATTATTTGAACACCATTACGATTAATGAACGGTTATTTTGTTTATATATTTATTAGTGCTGTCAAAGTTAACGCGTTACCGCACGTGATTAATTTTAGGTGCTTAATTGCTTCAATTATTTCTAACGCCATTAATCACAGTTGCATTTTTTTTTACTTTTGGTTTGGCAACGTGCAATGAATAGAACCAATAGAGCCGAGCGCTGTCTCCAGGTGCGGCTCATTAAGATCAGCAGCTCACAGACATTGAGTTCAGGTGTCGTCACATGTGTGGCAAAGTGTTTAAGTGACACTGACCTACTTTTCCCCTCTCAGTTGCTTTTCAACTGCAAATAACTTTCTCTGTTCAAAAAGCAGAAACGTTAGGTTCATGGGGATTAGATAAACAGACAACACTGTATTTACTTACACTTATTTTACAAACAGACATTCTAAGCTTTGTGTAGACATGTTTCATGTTAGAATGATAAGTATTTATTAAGTTGCAGTTCGTTTTCAGCTGACAAAGAGAAGGCAAAACACGCCTTAATTTTTAATAGTAAAACCACATTGAATTCCAACTCTAACAATGCGATTCTCATTTTACAGAGTCAGACTGAGCTTTTGATTGTGTTAAAAAAATTATTATAATGTGCGACAATTAAATCTAGATTGAATGATTCTCATTTTACTGAGTCGGACTGAGATTTTAATAATGTTAACCACGTATAAATCGAACGAAAAATAACCTAGAGTAAATAATTCTCACGATTCTTATTGTACAAGGGTGTCAAACTTTCTCCAGTCTGATCATATGACACAACTTCTTAATTTGCTCTGCACCTTTAAAGCACCTAAAGTTCGACTGCAGCCTCGTGATTGGACCAATCCGAACCAATCACAGTCGCTTTGCGGGGGTCGACAATATAAATGGTGGGGCCAGTACAAAAAGTCTCGATTAAAAAATATTCTCATTGTTAATATAATGTATAATGTAATATAATTCTCATTGTTAGTATAATGGCCAAACTACTATCGTGAATATTACCAAAAGAACATAGAGTATCTGACACAAGTTGCAGCCTAACACGCGTCCTCATAACGCGAAGTTCCTCAACTTTTCTCCAAGTTTTTAAGCGTCTAAATAGATGTTCTTTTATTATTACTGTGATTGTTACAGACTGATTCATTCTGAACAAAGCAAACCAGACACTGTAGGGGAACTATGACAAAGCTGCCAAAAACACTTCAATATTGCTAGCTTTTTAAGATTATGGCGAATAGTTTGTGCAGCAGCTCAGTCAGTATTCTCCGGTTCGATTCTCCGGAACAACTGTACAATTTTTACTAATCTTGACGAATTTTACATGTCATGTAAGTTGCTTTCGATAGAAGCATCTAATTAACAGTATAAGATAAAAAAAAAAAATGGGCCCAAGACACAAAAAGTTTAAAAGAGAGAAAGCAAGGAAGAGAAAATCACCAGAGGAATTGAGCAAAAGCAAATGGGAACACAAAAAGAGACGGAAGATATTTGCACTTGTTGTATGTTTTTGCTCAGATCGCTGCATCTTTGTACTAAACCTATCTTAAACAAATTAAATGTTATTCATGTTGTTCAAGCAAACTGCTGTTTTTTTCTCCTCACAATTATTTGGACCAATACACGATGCGTCGAGCTGGGCCAGTGGTTTTGGTAGTCGGGACAGTGAACTTCAAAAAAATGTCCCTGCTTTGGGACAATGAATAATAATAATTAATAATAATATGAGTATTTGTAGGGCGCTTTTCACAGTTTTAACTGTCGCAAAGCGCACGTGTCAATATGCAAGTGTTGCTTTTTATTCATTTAATGTATTCATAATTTATTCATTATATATTTCTCTATCCTATATTTATTTATATCTTATTTGTAAATATACCTTATATGCACTTCTGGTTAGATGCTAACTGCATTTAATTGTCTCTGTACATGTACTTTGCACAATGACAATAAAGTTGAATCTCATCTAATCTAATTTGATCATCTGGATTGTTGGAAACCTCCATTTGATCATCTGGATTGATGGAACCTCCTAACTTGTATCCTCAAGATGTTTAGCGATGGGATCGGGAAGCTAAAGCATGTGTCGCGATGACTTTCCGAATCATCTCACGAGTGTTGTGTGTGTGTGTGTGTGTGTGTGACGTTGTGCGCAGGAAGGCCTTGCAGTTGGCGCGTCAGCTGAAGGATCTGGCGGTGGAAGCGCAGGCCTGCTACAGTCTGGGAAACACCTACACGCTGCTCCAGGACTTCGAAAGAGCCATCGACTACCACCTCAAACATCTCATCATCGCTCAGGACCTCAATGACAGGTCAGGAGACAGGAGGATGTTAAGTGTGGCAGGAAGACAAGAAATTGGAAATTGTAAAAGGATTGGACGAAAGGTCACAGAAATGTAACAATCTGCGAATTTGAAAACGCAATTTTCATTTCGTTCTGCTAAATAATCTGCGTAATTGATGTTGGGTGTTATTTTGTATCATTTTGTATTGTGTTGTCAAGGAACAAGGCTCCAAACTAAATTTTTTTTTTAAATTGAATCAGAAACGAGCACAACTGGAAAAAAAGGCACTAAGGTTTTTCGCAAAGGGCGAAAATTATTTCCAATCAGAGTCAGTGGGTGGGGCAAATGCAGTGTCTTGGGACTGTCCAAGCTGATTGGCTGGTCTCGCCTCGCAAATTAATTTAGCAAATTAACCTTGTGGAATATTTTGCGCGTTGGGTTCACATTTTCGTTTGCATCCTACGAACTATATCAAACAAACAATTTTTTGTATATTTGGCCATTTTGTATTTTTGCAATGCTACATATGTTGATTTTGAAGGCTAATATATGCATGTAAAGTTATAAAAAATGATTAACCTTCCTCTTGTGTTAGGTTCGACCTGTTTTCATTTTGAAAGGCAAAAAACATAAAAAAATATTTTGTTTATCGCTCAAAGGCTTTTTGACTTTGTCAGTAACACTTTCTTTAACATTCCAATATTAAACAATATATAATGTTAACAATAATGATAAAACAAAACGAAACAAAATTAAGAAAGACGTGTGTTATAATGTCCCTCAGCATTATTAAGATGACACAGCAACTTTTATTTTATAAAATAATTTTTTTACGGTACGTTTTACGGCGAAAATTTTCATATTCAAGTTAAAATTTAGGGGTGTGTTGTAAAAAAAAAAAAGGCCCAAAAACCTAGAGCAAAAAAATGTAATTAAATTTAACAAAAAAATTGGTGGATAAGGAAACCTAACAAGATAACCAAAAGACGGGAAAGAAATTGGGTGATAAATAATGGTTTAGTGTATTTTATAGATGTACGAAGTACGAAGATAGTACGAAGGTTAAAGGTTATGAGGTTTGATACGGCCCAGATACGGAACATTTTCTCACAAGCCACCTAAAGGAGAATTGTGGTAGTGTGCGATTGTTCGTGGCGGATAATTGTGATAAAACGTTGGTGAGTCTGTGTGTTGTGCAGGGTTGGTGAAAGCCGGGCCTGCTGGAGTCTGGGAAACGCACACACCGCACTGGGGAACCACGACCAGGCCATGCACTTTGCAGAGAAGCACTTGGAAATCGCAAAAGAGGTGCGTCAGATCTCGGGCTCTTCTTTGCATTTCATTAGTTTATGTTAGTTTGTTTTAAATTCATATAATCGCTCTCTATCGTCGGTTGTTTTTCATCGTTGCAAACTCAAAATAGGGTTAGTTCTGGTTTTGCACACGCTTTATCTCGAGATACTTTTGTCATTGTTGTCATTTTCACAAAATTGTGAATTAATACAAAATAATCATTCATCATTTTGAGATACTAAGTTGTCCTTATGAGACACTGTATCTCGTAATAATGACTTAGTACCTCATAATAACGGCTCAGAGTCGTCGTTATGAGATACTAAGCCAGCTAAGTTATTATGTAATACTAAGTTGTTATTGTGCGATGCTGTCATTATGAGATACTAAGTCATTATGAGAAACTAAGTCATTATTATGCAATACTAAATTGTTATTATTCGATACTAAGTCATTATGAGATACTAAAATGTTATTATAAGATACTAAGCTGTTATTATGCAACGCTAAGTTGTTATTATGCGATACTGTCATTATTGGACACTAAGTTGTTATTATGCGATACTAAGTTGTTGTTATGTCATACTAAGTCATTATGAGATTCTAAGTTGTTACTATGCGAAACTGTCAATATTCTAAGACATTATTAGATACCAAGTCGTTTTTATGTAATACTTAAGTTGTTATGCCATACTAAGTTATTTTGAGATACTAAGTTGTTATTATGCGATACTTTCATCATTACATACTAAGTCGTTATTATGTAATACTAAGTTGTTGTTTTGCGATACTAAGTTATGATGAGATACCGAGTTGTTATTATGCGATACTAAGTTGTTGTTATGTCATACTACGTCATTATGAGATTCTTAGTTGTTACTATGCGAATCTCATTATGAGATTCTAAGTCATTATTAGACACTAAGTTGTTTTTTTTTTTGTAATGCTAAGTTGTTATTATGCTATACTCTATTCTACGTAGTTATTATGAGATACTAAGCAGTTATTATGCGATACTAAATTGTTATTATGCGATACTAAGTCTTTATGAGATACTAAGTTGTTACTATGAGATGTTGCTAAGTCAGCTTAGTGGAAGCTAATGGCGTGTGAATGCGTGCTCTTCACACAGACAGGAGATCGCAGTGGGGAGCTCACCGCTCGCATGAACGTCTCTGATCTCCAGATGGTTCTCGGCCTCAGTTACAGCACTAACAATTCCGTCCTGTCCGAGAACAAGGAGACGGACTACAGCCTCAGAGGTACTGTGCTTTCTCCTCCTCCTCGTATGTTCCTCAAGAAAGCACAGCAAGAGCTTTATGATCTCAATGAGGCGTTGTAGTTCCAGGAGCCAAGCCGAGGATGAGCAGAAGACACAGCATGGAGAACCTGGAGCTTCTGAAACTCACGCCTGACAAAATCAACGCCGGTGTAAGTTCTAGCGACGTAGTTTGGTTGGCCGACGAGGTTGATGAGCCGGTGTCTCCTCCAGGGTCAGAAGTGGACCAGCGATATTCTCTTCAAACCATCCAAGACCACCTTGGCCAAGTCCTCGTCCAAGCTGTCTTTTGTCAGCCGCTTCCGAGGGAAGAAGCACAAGCTGAGCAGCTCCTGCAAAGTCCTGCAGGACACCAGCAACACACGAGGAGTATGGAGGCCCAACACACATCTCCATCTTCACCAGTGCTTCTCCAGTAACGTGTTATGGTGGTGTCTCCAGCACGAGAGCAGCGAGGTCTTAGGAGACGAGGGCTTCTTCGACCTCCTGAGTCGGTTCCAGAGCAGCAGGATGGATGACCAGCGCTGTGCCATACAGAGTTCCAGAAGTAACCTCTCCATCACCTCCAGCTCCGCTCCTCCACCCAGAACCATCAGGAAATGTCCGTCAACACCTTGATGGCGTAGCTTCAGGATCTTGAGCTGTCTCTCTGCTCTCCAGCTTTCTCGGAGTCTGCGGCGTCTCCAGGCGAAGAGCCGTTCTTCAGGCTGCTGGAGAACGCTCAGGGGAAGCGGCTGGACGAGCAGCGGGCGGGGCTAGGAACCAGTCTCCCTGGCCTGAGGACCCTGTCGGAGCACAGCAGCAGCAGCAGCAGACAGATGGTCCTCAGCCACACAGACGCTGCCCAACCTGACGACCAGTTTTTTGACATGCTTGTGAAGTGCCAGGTGAGAGTGTGCGAAAGTCTCAAAGATGCTATAAGTCGTTATTGTGAGATACTAAGTGGTTTTTACAAAATCACAAGTCATTGTTACGAGATGCCAAGTCGTTATTACAATTTGCTATGTCGTTATTACGTGATACAAAGTCATTTTTACGAGTTGCTAAGTCGTTGTTACGAGTTGCTAAGTCGTTATTACGAGATTCTAAGTCATTACTACGAGTTACTAAGTTGTTTTTACAAGATGCTAAGTTGTTATTATAGAGATACTAAGTTAGTATTACAATATACGAAGTCATTATTATGAAATATTAAATTACAAGATATTAAGCCGTTATTACGAAATACTGAGTCGTTATTACAAGATACTAAGTCGTTATTATGAAATATTAAATCGTTATTACAAGATACAAAGTCGTTATTGCGAGATGCTAAGTCGCTATTACGAGTTACTAAGTTGTTATTACGAGATGCTAAGTTGTTATTATAGAAGTACCAAGTATTACAAGATGCCAAGTTGTTATTACAAGTTACTAAGTCGTTTTTATGAAGTATTAAGTCATTAATACGAGATATTAAGTTGTTATTTCGAGATATTAAGTCTTTATTACGAGATACTAGGTCTTTATTACGAGATACTAGGTCTTTATTACGAGTTACTAAGTCTTTATTAGAGTTACTAAGTCTTTATTACGAGATGCTAAGTTGTTATTACGAGATACTAAGTCTTTATTACAAGTTACTAAGTCTTTATTACGAGTTACTAAGTCTTTATTACGAGTTACTAAGTCTTTATTACAAGATGCTAAGTTGTTATTATAGAGATGCTAAGTTATTATTACAAGATACTAAGTCTTAAAACTTAAAACATATTTGCAGACCAAAACAATAAAACATGAAATCAATTTTCTCCACTTAAAATATAAATTCACAGAATTCCCAAGTATAACATTGCATGTCTTAATTTTACATTTAATAAAAAACAAAATGTCAAATACATTTGCATTAAACACATTTTAGTTAAAGTCTAACGTCAATAGAAAAGAATACAAATGCTCTTCATCGGTGAAAACGTATCGAATGAAAAATTACATTTGAACACGCCTACATTTTGAAAGTCTGAGAAATAAAGAAATAAAAGGCTACAAGTGCTATGAAAAAAGTCGTTCATTTTCAGCAATTGAAGAAAAGCGTCTTGTCTAATCTCGCCCTGTGTGTCAGGGGTCCCGCCTGGACGATCAGAGGTGCGCCCCCCCTCGCCCCTCCTCCCGCGGCCCCACCGTCCCGGATGAGGACTTCTTCAGCCTCATCATGCGCTCCCAGGCCAAGAGGATGGACGAGCAGAGGGTCTCGCTGCCCACCTGCCGCACTTAGACAGGAAGTGAATCCAGGGACTTTTACACACTCTTAACGAATGTTTTTTTTAGTGTAGAACGTAAAGCTGGAGGATGAATTCGATGACGAGCGCGTCTGTCAAATTCTGATACCAGATTTTAGGTTCGTATTTATTGAACATCTCGCGCTTCTTCCTGGAGTTCGTCTGGCTTTAGGCACATGGTTTCTGTTTTTGTAATGTCACAATGTGTAACGTAGAAAAACTACGCGTAGAAAAATCGTGTACTAATTAAACCTGTACAGAAAGCACTCTGTCGTATTAATTTCATCATTTTTTATTTTAATAATTTATCAATTTCTATTCACTTGTAATATACATTTTATATGCGTCACCTGCACGTTTGAATGCGTTTTGATAAACAATTGATTTATTCCGGCAGTGAAAATATGCACGACAATTTATTTAGTTTTAATTAAATAATTATTTTATTTTTTTATTTTATTATTTTATTTATTATTTAAAATTAATTTATTCCGGCATTTTTGTAAAATAAATAAATCAATACGATAAAATTGCAGTATACTGAAAAACAAGACAACATAAACGCAAAGCATATAGAAATTAAAAGACAACAATGAAAAATGTAAATTCATAGCGTACGTATAAACAAAAAATACAAAATAAGTACGCACTAAAATTAATAAATTGAAATGTCAACTTTGTGTCACACAAAGAAACCGGCAGGGAAATTGGGATGTGGATAATTGCCCACTGGTGAGAATGTGTGTCCTGCTCTGTGATTGGCTGGTCAAAAAAACAGGGTGTGTCCTGCAGGAACCGGAAGTGCAAAAGCTTTTCAGACAACAAATGGTGACCGTAACTTCTTGAGACCCGAGCGCTGAAATTATATTCTTTTTAAAATTAGCTTCGCAAGTGAGTCTTTTAGAAGCGCAATAGGTTTAAAAATGAAACGGCAATTTTTTTTTACACGATTCACACGTGTTGGGGACGTGACATATGCTAATACTAAATATTATTTATTTTATTATACTTGTAATATTATATTATATTAAACTTATATTCCTCAATCTTTAGTGTCCTGACAAAAAAAGACAATATTTTTTCGCAAATAATAAATTGAAATATATTTTTTTCAAGGCTAGCGTCTCGCACTGCAGCACACAACTATTTGCTAATTTTCCGCCATTTTTGCTATAACTGCGATAAGCACTTCGACAACCGGACACCACTAGAGAGTAGTCAAGACCACAAAAACATGGTCAATCTGTTTTAGCACGTCAGGGGTTAACACACTCAGTACACACACGGGGACATCAGGACTCAAGAGGTTAAGAATGATAAAACGAGACAATACGATCAAACAAATGGCAAGAAAAAACAAAGGAGCCAAAGTTTCACGAGGGCAAGAGGTTTATTCACTCCAAACAAGAGCAGCGTTTTCCCATGAAGCTTTGCTGTTCCCACTGGCCAAACAAGAGCGAACAAAGACTGCCGAGACGATACGTCCCCAACCGAGTGAATAAATAAAAACGTAACGACAAACTTAAAACCACGAGTTAAATAAGATTTAAAAAGCTAAAAGTGCATGGTTCTAGTATCAAACTAGTTAAATTAATCCAACCTACACGGCAAATCTTGCACAATTAAAAACACTCGACTTTTTAAACCGACGCCATCAAGTCAAGCCGCGGCAAAAGAACGATTTTAAAAACCCACTCTTTAAATAAAAGACAAGCGTCGGCGTATCTACAAAGGCAATTTCGAGCGAGCCGTCAGATCGAATCCCGACGGAATTGCGACAAAACTGCGACTTGCGCGAAACGGACAAAGCTTAAAAAACATCGGAAAGGCCACGCAACCCAATCTGTGCTTCGGCAAATAGAATTGTGGAACGGATTCGAACCATCCAGTGACACACACACACACACACACACACACACACACATCAATCAGTCTTCTTAAATATGGCGGCGAAAATATGCACGACACCTGTAATTCAGTAGGCGTTTAGGCGGCCTGCGTCCACAGCTTGACGGTGCGGTCAGCGGAGGAGGACAGGAAGGACTGGTGGTGTGTGTGCCACCTGCACTGGATCACTTTATCCGCGTGTTCGCCCGCCACCGTCATGGGCAGCGGCTTCGTCAGGTCGCCTAGGGGTCACACAAACCAACGAAGACGGCGTTAGGCAAATCGCACTTTTTTTCCAGTGTGTTACAAATTCAACGCAAATTCAAATTTTGATTGTCACATGTTTCACGTGGTACAACATGTAGGGAAATGTGTTTCAGTTCCGTTATTTAAACACAGGGATGGGGGAGATACGTGTGCAAAGGGAAACACGATAAAAACAAGATATACAGATAAAATATGAATAAAAATACAACATTTCCAAGATGAAAATACAATCGAGTAACGTAGAAAGAGTAAAAGTACAAAAAGTGAGTAAAATGCAGAAAATAAAGAGGCGGAGCAAAATTCATCTAAAATGTGCAGATAAAATAACATGTTCCAAGTTTGTTATTAGCGGCAAATTGTTGTGCAGAAAATACCGTATTTACACAAATATAATCACCACTTTTTTTCAATTTTAGTAGCTCGAAAACTTGTCGGGTTGCGTGTATGCGCATATTTCAAATATGCACGTAAATGTAAGCGGCCATTTCCCCTTTTCCAAAACTGAAAAATATACACATAAAAAATCAAGGGAATAAAAACAAAACGAGTAAAAAAAGACTTAAATCGAGTAAAATGATCTGAAAATGGCGTGAGAAAATTGTACTTGGTACGTCAGCTTGAAACAAGTCCTAATTTCTTGAAACAAGCTAATTAATCTTTCACTCTCAATTCTAAGCTAGTATCTTGAATGAAAATAAATATTTATGTGTTTATGTGCAATTTCAAGTTTCTTTTGGCATGTCAAGAATTTATTTTTTTGCAGTGAAGTAAGGAGCAATAAACGGAAATGCAGTTGTCCTCTTTTCTGTCTTTAATTAACTGTTTTTGAGGCAGATGTGCATATAAGCTTTTATTGGCTCAATAACACAAATAAAGAAATATTAGCCACCACGCGACACTTAACAGTGGCCAGATAACAAGCTCCTAATTTTTTTTTTTTTACAAAATTACCTAAATTCCAAAAATACCTCATTCAGGTAGTGATGCAGTGCAGTGGATAAATAACAATAGAGAAATAAATATACATTAATTTGATATTAATAAATTCTACGCTGCCACCATAAAAACCCAAAATAAACCCAAATATAACAGTAAAAGGTGGAATCATAGCACCCCCTACTGGAAATAAACTACTACATTTAGGAATAATATCCAACTGTTACTATTTTTCATGTATTCTGTTGTACTTTATTTCTTAATGTTGTACTGTTCTGCACATACAACACTGAATAAGGTTGTATAAAAGTTGCTCCTATTACTATTAATCTAAAATGTTTATACTTCAAAGAAACTGCAGAAATGTATATGAATACAATTCAGCAGTAATAAATATAGATAAATACATTTAAATAAAAAATTACAAGTTACAAAATGCTTCACAATTTCGTTTCGGTTTTTTTTTGCTTGCAATCTTCACATTTTCGTTGAAAACTTTGTTCCTTTTTGTGTCGTTTCAGTAAAATTCCTGCAAAGCGAAAATGTGAAGCATTTTATAGACGCGTACGTTCGATATTTTCGCCGTTAACATACATGTATAAAGGTTGTAACTTTCATCGTCATTCGTTTAAGAACCGTTCCATCTTCAGTCAAAATTCTGCAGCTCAGTGTCACCTAGTGGTGAGGAGCAGCATTGCGCTTCTGCGGCCCAAAGTCACAAAGCTGACATTTTTCTCGCCGGCCACTAGGTGGTGCTCACGGCCCACAATGGTTAAGAATAAGTGATTTAAAGGGGCGAGTCGCTCACCTTGCAGGTCGGTGACGATGACTTTGTTGTCGTAGGACCCCGTGAGCAGATAATGAGCGCCGGGCGAGAATCGCACCGAGCGGATGTCGCTGGAGTGAGGCCGGTACGTCTGCACCATGCGTCCCCCTCTGATGTCATACAGCATGCAGGTGCTGTCTTCCTGTCCCGTGGCCAGCAGTCGCCCGCTCGGGTCCACCGCCACCGACGCCACGGGGCTTCCTGTCACGTGACGCGCACACACAGTTAGCTTCAGCTCGTCTGCTCGGTGGAATCAGATTAGTGCCAAAAATATCAAACGCTCATTTTTACGAAACGAACGAAATGCTTCACTTTTTTTTTTTCGCTTGCAATCTTTACGTTTTTGTTTGAAACTTTTTCTTTTTCCGCTTTGGACTTTTCCGTTCGTTTTGTTTTTTTCCTGCTTCGGATTTTGGTGAGAACTGCTGTCAATCATATTCTCACCAGCCAATTGTTCGGTTGCTTACTTCACGTTTTCGTTCAAGTTTTTTTTTTCCGCTTTGGATTTTTCCATTTGTTTCGTTTTTTCCGTTTGGACTTTGGTGAGAACCGCTGTTAATACAATTTTCACCAGCCAACTTTTCTCTTGCAATCTTCACGTTTTCGTTTAACACTTTTTATTTTTTGCTATGGATTTTTCCATTTGTTTCATTTTTTCACTTTTCCGTTCTTTCCTGCTTCGGATTTTGGTGAGATCCGCTGTCAATCACATTCTCACCAGCCAATTATTTTCCTTCCTTTTTTGTCTTTGTGTTTTCCTTCAGAACTCATTTTTTCCCTTCTGCTTGTTTTTGTTTGTTTAATTTTTTTGAGAACCACATTAGCCAATCAGAAACTGAAACTGGTGCGTGAAGTCCAAACGGAAAAAGATGAAAGAAACGAACAAATCTGAAGCGGAAAAAAAAAAAAAAAAAATTGCAAGCGAAAAAACCCCCGAAAAAACAAATGTAAATGTGAAGCATTTTCACGTGTTTCTTAAAAATGTACGTGTGATGTTTTTGGCACTAATCCAAAACCTTAGTCTCAATATTGGTGAAAGAGCCGACCTGAGCCGTGGAAGGCCGTGCCCACCACCCGCACACAGCTGGGCACCCGCAGGTCCCAGAAGCGCACCGTCTTGTCCTGAGAGCCGGACGCGATCATCCAGCCGCCCCACGTGTAGAGCGACAGGATGTGGCCTGCGAGAGGACACGCCCACGTGGGTTATCAGCACCCCCGTCATTGCTCGGCGTCACGCACCCGTGTGGCCGTTGAGGGCGTGCAGGCCCTGCCCCCGCTGGCAGTCCGTGGTGTAGATGTTGCAGTCGCCCGCTCCCGCGCTGATTAGAATGGCCCCGCCGCTTTCGGGACCCTCCATGAACGCCAGATCTCGGATCGTCCCGTCGTGCATGCTGAACTCCAGATCCGGACCTGGCGATTGCCGGGAGACATCATACAACAAAATGATCAATCAAAAGTATATATATATATATATATATATATATATATTTTTTTTTTAAAAAGGCATTTACTCAAGTATAAAGAGTACCTGAAAATACTTGAGTAAAAGTACCTTATCGTAAAAACGACTCCATTAGACGTTAAGAGTCACCAATTCCATGAGTAAAAGTCGTAAACTTTCCAGTTTTAAAAGAACTTAAGTATTTTACTCGTACTGAGTTTAGGCTAAAAAAACAAGAAACTTGTTTTATTTTTTAATATTGAACATAATGAATAATATTGAATATGTATGAACAATAATGAATTATATGAATGTGAAAATAATGAATATGAATAATAATGAAATATTGAAAAGAAATGCCTTTTACTCAAGTATAAACCATACTTTTATTTCTTAATATCTAAATGAAACGTATCACCTAAATGTCACAAATTGCAGAACAAAATAGATTAAAAAAAAAAAACTAAAATTCGGTCTGCTACACTTGCGTGATTTAGTTGATAAATAGCATCCAGTACCTTCGGCATCCTGTAGTTGGTGATATCGCAGAGAAATTAACTGTGGTAGTAAAATAAGCCGACTTTCAACAGTAGTGGAGTAAAGAGTACAGATACTCAATCACAAATGTAGTCAAGTAATGTAAAAGTGTCGCAAATATGGACTACACTTCCCATGTTCCCGTGTTTCTGTTCGCGTCTGGTGTGTCATCCTCTTCTGTTATCAGTTCCACCTGTTCTTCATCTGTCTTGTTATTTAAGTCTTCACCCGTGCCTTCGTTCTTTGTCAGTCATTAACGTTGCACTTCGTCTGTCCTGCTGTCGTCTGTAAGTTTATCGTCCTGTGATCGTCATTAAATGTCCGTTTGATGTCACCTCGATCCCTGGCTCTTCGTCTCGTCACCCTCACCCGTCCCGGATCGCAACAAAAAGTTGCTTATATTTTTTATTTACTTTGAATCAGTACAAGTACAAAGTAGCAAATAAAAGCTAGTTGAGAAAGTCCACTTACTCAAGTACCTCATACCACGTTGTTTATGTATTTCTTTGGCGTTAACTATTTTTCTTTATTTAACCATATTTTTCTATTTTTTTAACTTTAATTTTCCGGCTTTAAGCAACTGCGCTGAAACACTCTTTGTTTCTTTTATTGTACTGTTATTTTGCAGTTCAGTGTAGTAGTACGTCCCCCGCTCTTGGGGGTCTACACATCAAATCCAATTTTATTTGTCACATACATATTATATACGTGGTACAACATGTAGTGAAATGTGTTTTTGATTTTTCCAGCTTTTAAACATAGGGATGGGGGAGATACAGCTAAATGTGCAAAGGGAAATACGAGAATAGAAATACGATAAAAACAAGATAAAATATGAAATATGAATAAAAAAAAAAAAAGAAAATTCCAAGATAAAAATGCAATCGAATAACGTAGAAGCGAGTAAAATACAAAAAAGTACAAAAAAAGTGACTCCAGAAAGGTTAAAAGTGTCCAGTAGTTTGGTGTGAAATAGTTACACCACATAGTAGCTACAAACATCCCATAGTTTGGTGTAAAAAGGTTTGTGTCGGGTAGTTTTGCTTCTTACAAACCCGATTGAATCAGCTTGACTCTGAGATGAACAGCGCTTTTCCTCACCGGTGGCGTTGCAGGTTTCAGGGTTAAACGGCAGAACTTTGACGTATTTGTCGTTGGATCCAGTGGCCAGTAGCTGTCCGCACGGACTCCAAGCCACGCAATAGATGGACCCTTTGTGGTGTTTGTTCCTCTTGAAGCGAATCGCAGGAGGTTTACTCGAACCGGAGCCACTGGGAACCACCAGGAGGAAAAAAACTTTTAGACGTCAGTAAAAAGTATTTTTAGCCTTTTAAAATGAACAGCAGAAAAACACGATGTTCACTGAAATCCAATTTTTTGCATATTATTGCACACATAATGTAATAAATAAATATTTTTAACATAAACAAAGTAAAACTAATTTTATTTTATGTTATTTATATAATAAATCAAGTGATGCCTCCACTTACGAACGACTAACAAAAAATTCCTTTTTGTGAAAATTGTTGTCTCTAATTACAAAATTATTTCACTATACGCCAAATGTTGTAGCGACAAGTCCAGAAGTCTTTTTAATTCTTCAAGCACATCAGTAAATGAAAAACACTTTTACAGAAGTAACACGGTCACAGAAATCTTACTTTCGTTACTGTCGTTATTTTTGTTATGAAACGACACTAAGCCATATTTGTTGTGAAACTGCCACACTCGGTGGCGGAGAAAGGCAATGCAGGTTGAGTTGTTAGACACGGAGAAATAAGAGTGAGACTCGGCTAACATCCTGGTGAGATTCAAGATGGCAGATATAACATGTTTTTATTACATTTTTACGATATTTTACCATATTATATAAGCATTTTTTTCATCGGAACGAATTATCCAATTTACACGCAAAATTAATTTTACAAAATTTTACAAAACAAAATAATTTCGTAAAGAGAGGCATCACTGTAATTAGTTTTTTTCCAGCATGTTTAAAACTCAAAAACTAGTTCACATTACTAGTCCGGGTTTAGTGGGGACGCGGGCACTAACCTGGCGTCCAGGGTTTCTGGGTAGCCACACACTCGAAGCGTCTTGGAGTTGGAGCCGACGGCGTAAAGCGTCCCCGCGGGGTTAAAGGCCACGGCACGCACTGCCTGCGTGTCCTCCAGAGTGTTGACCAGCACGAACTTCGACTTTGACGTTTCTTTCTGAAGTACGTAAAAAAAATGGAGTTCGAGATTGTCAATGTGGCCACTAGGGGTCGTATCAAAATTATTTGCTCTGCATTGAACCATTCGATGAAGTTAAACACACACACACACACACACACAGAGTGAAGTGACACACACAAACCCGGAGCAGTGGGCAGCCTTAAGCCGTAAATTAATGAAATTAATAATAAATAATATTAAGTACCACTGAGGAGATTTTAAATACAAAGCCAAAATAATCAATGAAAAATAGACAGTGTGTGTGTGTAAAAAAACAAAACAAAAAAAAACTAAAAGAATTTGATCTAATCTGTAGAGGGCGCCCTACCTCAGGAACTTTAGATCGGGACAAGCTGTCATTCGACCCCATCTTGTCTTTTTGAGGGCTGCAAAAACAAGTAAAAACCATTATTATAACCATTATATATATTATTATATTATATTATATATATATTATTAACCATTATAATCATAATGTCAAAATATGTTGATCAGTAACACACAATACAAAATTCTGCACACAGATATGCAACTTGTAGAAAATGTTCAGATTAAAGGCGTCACAAATCATGCAGGCGGAACTTTGTGATCATTAAAATAAACGGTTTTATAAATAATAATACAAAAACACATTATTACACAATTATACACATTGTATAATTACACTATTATATACACTGTTCCACAGCAAAACTCTAATTTCACATAAGCCACAAATATTTTTGTGGCAATGTTTTCTGTTTTCTATTTTTTTTTTTTTTTTTTGAGGCACAGTACAGCTCCTTCATCTTTCTTCAATTATTTCTTTAAAATTATAGTTTCTCTTTCTTTTACTCTTGTTCTGTTTCCGCTTAGCCTACATACATTCCTCCATTTCATTCTGTCTTGTCATGTCATGTTTTTGACTTTACTCCTTCATTCTTTTACTTTTTCCTTCATTCTTTCAAGTTTTCCTTAACTCTTTCAACTTTTCTTCAAATCTTTCCTTCGCTCTCTCGCTTTTTCCTTCATCTTTCTTTAACTCTTTCCTTCCCTCTATCGTTCTGTCCTTCATCTTTCAAGTGTTTTTTCTTTCTTTTTCTCTTCTTTCATCCTTTAGGCTTAGCCTACATAGATTCCTCCCTTTCATTCTGTCTTTCTTTCACTCTTCCTTCTTTCCTATCACCCCTCTACCCCCTTCTTTCCATCTAAATACCCAATCATCAAAACTACTAACAGTATGACTTGTATTATATTGCACTTTAGATTATCCCCTTAAATTATGTAAACTAAAACTATTTGTGGTTTATATTTTTCAGATAATGAGGCACAAAGTCAATTTTGCAACATTTTTAGAATTTAAAGTCTGAACAATATAGTAGTTTTGTTCATTTTGCTTTCTCTTGTATTTATTCTCTGGCATTGCTGAATTTTTTTTCTTTCACTCTCATGTTTTTCTTCACTCTTTCGTGTCTTCCTTTATTTCTTCACTCTTTTTTTGCTTTTTCCTTCACTCTATCGCTCTTTCCTTCATCTTTCTTCAACTCTTTCCTTCACTCTTTCTCTCTATCCTTCATCTTTCTTCAAATCTTTCCTTCCCTCTCTCGCTTTTTCTTTTATCTTTCTTCAACTCTGTCCTTCACCTTTACTCAACTATTTTCTTCCCTCTCTCGCTCTTTCCTTCAACATTCTTCAACACTTTCCTTCCCTCTCTCAATCCGTCATCTTTCTTCAACTCTTTCCTTCCCTTGCTCGCTTATTCCATCATCTTTATTCAACTCTTTCCTTCACTCTTTAGCTCTTTCCTTTACCTTTCTTCAGCTCTTTCCCTCCCTCTTGCTCTTTCCTTCATCTTCCTTCAACTCTTTCACTCTTTCCTTCATCTTATTTCAACTCAATCCTTCACTCTTGAAAATGTTTTCTATCTTTCTTTTACTCTCATTCGTTCTTTTTTCTCTTCTTCCTTTTTTTCTTCACTCAGCCTACATACCTTCCTTCATTTCATTCTGTCTTTCTTTTACCCCCCAACCCCTTGCTTCAATCTAAATACCCAATCATCAAAATTATCAATAGTATGAATTGTATTATACTGCACTTTGCATTATCCCACTAAATTATTGAATTATTATTACTAATTATTGAATAAATATTACTAATCATTGAATTATTTATTAAACTACTGGATGTAACCTAAATAAATGAGAATTTATTTTGAAACGTCAATTCTCCACCGAGGGTCTAGCGAGTCTTTTAAATGAAGGGCGTGTCCTTTGACCTTTGACCTTCCTGTCGAGCTGGGCTGCTGCTGACCACGCCATTGGCTCCCGCCTCCACTTCCTGCGTCCGGGACGGTTCGGCGGCGGACCCTCCGTTACACTGCTGCGACAGAACCTGCACCTCCTCTCCCAAATCATCCATGCCCACGTTCAGCTCCTCCAGCCGCTGTATAGACCTGCAGAGTTTCACCATCCAGACCACAGCCAGAGGTGTAAAGAGTACCAGACAATCATACTTGAGTAAAAGTACGGGTACGTGCTGTATAAGTTACTCCAATACAAGTAAAAAAGTCACCACTATAAAAAAGATTTGAGTCAAAGTAGCAAAGTATCAAATTTTAAAACAACTTTGTTTGAAAATAAAAGTATTTGACTTTTAATAAAAGTGAATAAAAATTTAGGCTAAAATAAAACAAAGACAAGTGGGGAAAAAAACTAATCATGAGGTTTTATTTTCTAATACAGAAATGAAATTTAACATTTCCATCTTTCAAAAATAGTAAAACCAAATAGATAAAGAACCCAAAAAAAATCAGTATCAATCAAACGTGCAAAAATAAATAAATTTCGAGCTGACTTTGATGTGATTCTACTGAAGTCATTTAAGTCATTGCCTACAATGGACATTACATTTATTCAGGTTGCACCAAAAAAAATAAGCTAAAATATAGTCACAGTGATTTTTGCCATGTTAGGCTTGGTAGCTTTACAATGCTGTACCACTGTAAAGTCAGGGAAGAGATGTATAGTTTAACTTAACATTAAATTAACATTAAAGTTAACGGTAAGCGTCCGTTCAAATGTAGTGGAGTGAAAAGTCCAGCTACTCAATCACAAATGCAGTGGAGTAGAGAGTGAAAGTTGCTTATATTTTTGATACTCTGTACAAGCACGAAGTAGCCAAAACTTGAGTAATTTACTTTGTTAGAGACAGTACATAGAACAAAGTACATTTACTCAAGTACCTTACACCCCTGACCACAGCAGGTTTCGTCGAATCACACATTAAAATGCAAAAGGCTCCTCGGGGATTTCGTCAGCGCACCATCTGTCTGCTGAGCTCGTCTCATTTCACATTCGCCTAAACAAAAGGTTGCTCCACATGTAATGACTATCTGACCTGTGCTTTTATGTGGCAGATGCTTTTATCCAAAGCGACGTATAGACTGAGTAGATCGAGTTTGTAAATGACCTAAGTCTATTCTTTATTTATTTTTTGCTTAAATAATGTCTATTCGACTTTGTGTCAAAAAACAAATTGAAATTGTTGAATCGACTTCAACATTTTCCATGTTATTATTATTTCACTATACAATAGGCCAATTATAGCGACAAGAATGTTTTTAAATCTTCAAGCACAAGCGAAAAAAAAAAACACACTTTTACAGAAGTAACACGATTACGAATCTTTTTTTTTNNNNAAAAAAAAAAAAAAAAAAAAAAAAACAGCACTATTACTATTACTAAAACTACTATTGTAGTTTTTGTATATTGGTTATTTAGTGTGTATATTTTACCATTATTTCATCTTTCTTTTTGCACAATTAAAAGAAAGTAGAGTAGCAATACTAATTTCATTGAAACCCTGTTATATAACAAAAATAAGGGCATTCTATTCTTTTCTATTCTATTCTAATCTATTCTATTATATTTGATTATACTCTGTTCTATTCTATTCTTTTCCCGAATGGTTTGCATCTGTTAATGTTTGTGTTTTCTGCTATTTAAATGTTGTATTTCCATTTCTTTGTAGATGTTACGGTGGTGATTTTTAGTTTTTAATAAACGGAAAAAAAAGCATCTGTTAGTTTCTTAAATTTTGGTAGAACGCTGACCAAACAAAGAACGTTTCTTCTACTCGCCGTCCTCGCAACATGCTGCATTATTCATGAAACAATGACATCATCAGTGAAAAAGCCACACTTTAAATCTTTTTAAAAATGCGTTTGCTTAGGGGAAAGTATTGTTCGTTCGGTGTACGTTTAGCTGCATTGATAATGATCGTAAAAACTAGCTAATGTGTTAAAATATAAAGTGAAATCCGGGGGATGGGGGGGCTATAAAAACATGACTGGGACTCATAAATAAAAACTGAATCAGTGACCTGAATATTAAAAAAAGACGGCAAATGTGTTTGCGTGAAGAGAACGTGGAGGCCAAACTTGATTTAGCTGTGAGTTTCGTGGGACGCATTGCGTTTAAAATGAAATATGGTTATTTAAATGATTTGCGGAAATGTGAGAAATGAACTTTTTACGGTGGTTCACATACAGTGTTACCTCACCTTGTAAACTTACATTTTTGTAAAGTTTCGACAATTTTCGTAAAGTGAGACACATTTTAAAATTATATGCATAATTTTGTCATTTGATGTGTTTATGTAAAATGACTACATAATTTTATGTATGTTTGCGTTTTATGTAAACGCGCTAATCTGTTAATTAATCTTATAAATGATAAAATATTGGTAATAAATGTGATAAGAAACATGTCACATAAAAGTTACTGAAAAAAAAAATGACTGCTGTGGTACTAAGCAAAAAAAAAAAGAAGTTTAATTTACCTTTTGGGTTGAGCGGCTATCGGTAAGACAATCGATGACGACCACAATTTGCACATTTTCAAGAGGCAAGACAATTTATCGTAATCCAAAATCACAACCATTGTCTTTCATATATCGGAAATAATGTGTGATTCTCTCGAATGCGCAGTTCGTAACGTGAAATTTTCCTAATATGGGTCTTTCGTAAGTTGAGGTACCACTGTATTTAGAACGTTTCCTGGAGGTAATTCAGCATCAAACTTTGCTAGATTATTCTATCAATTTGTCCTTCAAAAACATGACTATAAAAGTTTGAGAATATAGAAATATAAGACCATGCACAGTAATGTGAACACACACAGACCCGGAGCAGTGGGCAGCCTTAAGCCTCAAATTTTCATTTGATGGAAGTGTGTTGTAAATGTATTTTGTTGTTCCGCTGACCTGGTGAGGAAGGCTTCAGTGAGGTTGTGCTGGGCAGAAGGCGGGGCCTCGTGCTGCTGGACTCCGCCCTCCCGCAGCATCTGCTGGTAGAGTTCCCGCTGCTGCTGCTTCTGTTCCAGATGTTGCTGGAAACGCAAACGCTGGCGATAATACTCCTGATACTGCTCGGTGGAATCCTGCACGTACACAAAAAAAAATACAGAAAAAAAAATGGTTTTGTTTTTTTGTTTTATTATTTTTTTTTTACATTTTCAATAACGTTGAAAATGTAAAGCCGGGGTAATAAGTTCTCAAAAAAATATTGTAAAAATGAAAACTAAAATTACACTCAGTTGGATTAATAAAATTGTATCCTAAAAAAGATGCAAAGTAAAACATTTTTACAAAGCAAATTTGATGGAAACGTACGGTGTGGATGCCTTTCTACAGCATTTCGACATTAATAGGTTCGATTTCCACTGTAATTAACAGTGCATATTTCTAAATAGTTTTACTGAGGGCCTTGAAAGGCGCTAAAAAATTAGATGCAATATTATTCATATTAATCCAACAAGAAGAAATGTCTGTGTTTAACAGCAGAAAACAAATGGTAAACGGTAAAACAAAGACAGTAAAAAAAAGTTACTATTTTTTTTTTATTCAACAGCAGTAAAAAAAAAAATGTGCAAAAAAATTAATTAATGTTGCAAAAATACAAAACTAAGGTGTTACAAATTGTTACTGTCACTGCATTGTTTTATTATATGGTCTTATGGCTAAACTAGAACCATTTGTACAAATCATTGAAAACTGGGCCAAAAAAATAGAAGACCACTGCAGAACAGAAGATCCAGGGGGCGGAGCTGATCTAGTTCCAACTCCTCCCACTATATAAACTGAGCTCCAAAAAAGGGGTCGGGGTTTAGCACACCACAGGCTTGAAATCTTTCCGTACCTTTAAACCACTTCCAACTGCGTCACAAATATCATCAATCACTATTTTAGAATCGACAAACTATTATTATCAACATCAATTTTTGATATTTAGTGGATTTTAATAAAAATACATTCAGATAGCGTTCAAGTTAGCTTGCAGCAATGCAAATTAAATGTATTTATACTGTGCGCTGCTCATGGAGCATATAAAAATAAGTGTATAATAATGCGCATAATACTACGTATAATACTACTACTTCTCTTTCGGCTTTTCCCTTATCAGGGGTCGCCACAGCGAGTCATCCCTTTCCACCTCATTCTATCTTGAGTATCTTCTACTCTGACCCCAGCCAACCTCATGTCCTCTCTTACAACATCCATATATCTCCTCCTGGGTCGTCCTCTTGCCCTCTTCCCTGGCAGCTCCATCTCCATCATCCTTCTACCGATATATTCACTATCCCTCCTCTGCACATGTCCAAACCATCTCAGTCTGGCCTCTCTGACTTTGTTGCTAACACAAGTAACGTGAGCTGTTCCTCTGATGTGCTCGTTCCTTATTCTGTCCAACCTCGTCACTCCTAAGGAGAACCTCAACATCTTCATCTCTGCTGCCTCCATCTCTGCCTCCTGTCTCTTTCTCACTGCCACTGTCTCTAAGCCATAGAGCAGAGCTGCTCTCACCACTGTCTTGTACACCTTTCCTTTGAGTCTAGCTGACACTCTTCTGTCACACAACACTCTGACACTTTCCTCCACCCGCTCCACCCTGCCTGCACTCGCCTCTTCACCTCTTTTCCACACTCCCCATCACACTGCACTGTTGATCCCAAGTACTTAAACTCCTGCACCTTCTTCACCTCCACACCCTGTAACTTCACTCCTCCACCCTGCCCCTCTCGTTTATACACATGTATTCTGTCTTACTACGACTGACTTTCATGCCTCTTCTTTCCAGAGCAAACCTCCACCTCTCTAGCTCTTCCTCCACCTGCTCTCTACACTCGCTGCAACTTACATTGTCATCTGCAAACATCATTGTCCAGGGAGATTTCTGTCTGACCTCATCTGTCAACCTGTCCATCAGCAAAGCAAACAAAAAGGGACTCAAAGCTGATCCTTGGTGTAGTTCCACACTCCACCCTGAACTCCTCTGTCTGGCCTACAGCACATCTCACCATCGTCTTACTCCTCTCATACATGTCTTTGACCAGTGTTGGGAGTAACGCGTTACAAAAGTAACATATTACACTAATATATTACTTTTTGCTGTAACGCGGCAGTGTAACTTATTACTTTTAGTATTTTCAGTAATATATTACTCGTTACATGCAAGTAACGGTTGCGTTACATCAAATCTTTCACTTTCAAGACAGTAAATCAAACATTTAATATTTCCTGTTCGCAAATAGACACGCAAGTCATTCGTTCCGCTTTTCGCTGGTGGAGCGTTGTATTTTGTAACGCTCTGAGTTCGATGTGTGCAGTGATTGGCTCTGAGCTCGAGGTGAGCTCTGAGCGATTGGCTGTGCTCTGAGCTAGCGGCTGACGGCTGTGGCTCTGATTAGCGGCTGTGCACAGGCCTGTCGCGCACTCGCGGCACATTTGAACATTCAATAAACAACAGCGGAAGGTCCATTCGCGAGATGGTCTTATGCGCATTGTTTCAGTTTTGTAAAAAACAAGAACATTGTGGTGAAATGCAACCGCTGAATTGTCGGCATCAAAAAACAGCTATTTAAAAAAACACCTCGAACTGCCATCCGCTCGACCTGGCAAGAGAAAGAAAACAGCAACGACAGTGTTCTCTGCACATTACGGCCAGAAAGCAGGACAGTATTGTGTGGCGAGTCATTCAAAATAAATAAAACGCACTGAAGTTTACATACTCCTGTTGTGTCTGGTATCAGATATACCCAAGTTATTCACTGATATTGGAGGAAAATCGCTTTGTCTACTTATTAATGGTAATTATTAGTGTTGACAAGCATCTTTTCCCCAGACATCCGGGCGGATTTTATAAATTCACGATAATGTCCGGTTTTCCCTATTCTTCAAACGACTTATACACGGATGTGGGCTAATGTACGTAGGTTCACAACCCGTGCTTTAAATTATATGAGAAAGTAATATTTGAGAATGAAACTGCGCGTATCGTTTTGAAACAATGGGTCGACTTTTTTCTTGTATTATTATTTTTTTTTTAAAACAATCACATTTTTAAAAACATTTTTCATTATTAAAAAAAGTCTGACTAAAATAGTTACCTATTTAGGTTTTTACTGATTCTTTTTTAAAGTTAAGTGATTATTTTAGCTAAGTTATAGTTTACATTGAAGCACATTAAAGCATGTTCATCAGCCTCCGAGAAGCCTGTCTGAATTTGTCTCGAGGCCGCGCTGATTGTCCTCTTTTTTTGGAAATCAAAATATATGGTCACCCTACAATTATAGATTATGTATATTGATATTTGTAGCTTGGAGAGGCCACAGTCATTACGCTACATAACTCTATGTCTTCCACTGGTTGTAACATAAATTACTGTACAAGTAAAAGGTACATTTTGGTATTTTAGGACGTTAATTTCTACTTCTGTAGTTATTTTGGTGAAAGTAACTTAAAAGTAATACAAAAGTAATGTATTATATTACATTTCTGAGACAGTAATATTGTAATGTAACTTATTACTTTTTACAAACAGTAATAAGTAATATGTAACATATTACAATTTCAAAGTAACTTGCACAACACTGTCCTTGACTACTCTGACGTACTTCTCTGCCACTCCCGACAACCTCATGCAGTACCACAGCTCCTCCCTCGGCACCCTGTCGTATGTCTTTACTAAATCCACAAAGACACAATGCAGCTCCTTCTGATCCTCTCTGTACTTTTCCATCAACATTCTCAAAGCAAAAATGGCATCAGTGGTGCTCTTGCGGGGCATGAAACCATACTGCTGCTCACAAATCTCTACCTTCTTCCTAAGCCTGGCTTCCACTACTCTTTCCCACAGCTTCATTGTGTGGCTCATCAGCTTTATTATATGTATAATAATAATTATAATATAAATATAATATGTAAATAATAATACTTGGTTATAAATATTTATAATAATCTGAAACAAATAAGGATAACCAATAATTCTATCTTTAAAATAAATAAATAAATATAATCTTCTACATCTTCAACATTTTTAAATAATTGAATTAAACAAAAAACAATTAAACGAGTGTTAAATGAGTGCTGGGGTTTTTGTTCAATAAAAGCATTGTACATTATCCATCATTCTAGAAACATCCACAGTGGACCCGGCTGACAAAGTACCTCGTTCCTCTCAGCAGAACCTGGTGCCGAGGTGTCGTGGCCCTGTACGGATGCCGGGCGTGAGCTGTCCGGAGCTGGTGAGCTCAACATCTTGTCCGAGGGCGTTTCCGTCCTGGAACTAAAGATCAGAGAGTCAACGTCACTGTTTCAAACATTCCGACATTGAAACATGAGTTTGGTGACTTCAGACTCGACTTGACAAAATATAAAAAGACTTACAACTTGACTTGGACTTTAACAAAAAACTTGGACTTGCGCCAATTGACTTGTAAAGACTTGCTACTTTGCTTTAAGAAGTGGCGAGTGTATTGATTTGACCGCGCCCAAGGCGGGTACAAGCAACACCGCGAACGCGCCGTATCTAAAAAGATACCAAAGACAGTTTCGTTTGGCTATAAAAATTACAAGGTGGTCAACAAAAACGAGTTGCAGTATGTAAAACATGCGAGTCTGACATGCCACAACTTCCAGCGTTGTTCAACACCTGAAGCTGCACAAAGGTACTTTTTGAATGAATCTCAAGACTAAGACTCTCTATAAATGTGTGAAAACATTGTTAGAAAAGCTAAGTTTGAAAACATATAAAATTGACAATTTTGCAGAACTGCGGATATTTTGTGAAAAATGGTTTTGGAGAGTCAGGACACTGGTTTTTGGGGTGGCATGCTTGAAAGGTTATAAAAGACTATATAATATAGTCTTAAAATAAAATATAAGAGTATATTTTATGTCTTGACTTAGGTGAAAGGGAGTCTAGACTAGGGACTTGCCTATCTTGACTTGGGACTTGACTAAAAACTTGCCTATCTTGACTTAGGACTTGACTAGGGACTTGCCTGTCTTGACTTGGGACTTGACTAGGGACTTGCCTGTCTTGACTTGGGACTTGCCCATCTTGACTTAGGACTTGACTAGGGACTTGCCTATCTTGACTTGGGACTTGACTAGGGACTTGCCTATCTTGACTTGGGACTTGACTAGGAACTTGCCTATCTTGACTTAGGACTTGACTACGCACTTGCCTAGGGACTTGCCTATCTTGACTTGGGACTTGCCCATCTTGACTTAGGACAAGACTAGGCACTTGTCCATCTTGACTTAAGATTTGCCTGTCTTGACTTCAACTTGACTTGGGACTTGCCTGTCTTAACTTAGGACTTGCCTGTCTTGACTTAGGACTTGACTAGGGACTTGCCTGTCTTAACTTGGGACTTGCCTGTCTTGACTTAGGACTTGACTTATGACTTGCCTGTCTTAACTTAGAACTTGAATAGGGACTTGACTTTCTTGATTTAAGACTTGCCTGTCTTAACTTAGAACTTGAATAGGGACTTGACTGTCTTGACTTAAGACTTTCCTGTCTTGACTTGGGACTTGACTAGGGACTTGAGGGCAATGAATTAAGACTTACTTGTGACTAGCCTAACAATGCTAAAAAACTGCCCAGACCCGACATGCCATGCACACTATGACTCGTCTCTACCTGTCAGACTCCTCAAAGATGCTGTGGCATCCTGAATTCTCGAAGGAGTGGGACATCTGCGAGGCTTTCACTCGCTCTGGTCCGGTCTTTTTCTTCTCTTGGCCGGAGAGGCCGTAAGACAGACCGTCCAGCGCCGGGTTGAGAGAGCGTGACATGTAGGTGTCTGCAGACTGGGGGCGACGTAGAGGAGAGGCGGGGTACGGCGAGAGCTTGCTGATCAGCGGGGTCAAAAGGTCGCCAAAACCGGCCTTGGTGGGCTTGACCAGCCGGTCGACGTGGATGTTGAGCATCTTCTGCTCGAAAGCGCAGGAGAAGACGGCGGGTGACAGGTTCTGGAGCCAGGAGAGCATGCTGAGGTCCAGGTCGTCACAGCCATTGCCACACAGCATGTCAATGCCCAGCAGAACCTCACTTTCGGTGATCTCCTCGCCGGTGGCTTTGCTCTGGCAGAACTCCACGCAGCACTCATACAGGACGCCTTTAATCAGAAGCTGGAAGAGACGGTTCCCACTGGCGCGGAATCCGGCCTCGCTCAGCTTGCGGTCGGCGGGAATGAACTCCGCCACCATTACGCAGGCCTCCTCAAAACACTGCACGCGGGCTGTACTGGGGTTCCAGTCCTTGAACTCGGCGTGGTTGGTGAGGCGGGGCAGAGTCAGGAGGAGACACAGCTTGCTGTAGTCGTCTTTAGATGGACAGAACTCCTCCAGGGTGTGGAGACACTTCACGGCCTCTTGCATGGTCTGCTCCAACTAGCGAAGAGGTGATGTTAGAATGTGGATGCTTGAAAAAATACCATAATACAGTGGTACCTCTTTGTACAAAATTAATTAGCGGCGAAGAAGTTTTGTAACATGGAAATTTCGTAAAATGGGCTGCATTTTAGCATGTAAATTCTGATCATCCGTCCTGATAAAAAAATGTTTCTATAATATGATAAAACATCAGAATAACTGATAAAAAAAACATTCGCCATTCTGAATCTTGTAAGTAACTGATGTAGCCGGACCATCACCAGGATGTTAGTCGAGCGTCTCACTAGGGTTGTACTTTTGTGCAAAAAACATAATGAAACGGCACAAATATTGTTCTGAACGTCTCTCTCTGTAACGTTTCTGTTGCAAAATAACACGACGGTTGGTTGCACTTTATTTCACTGTGTTTTATCTAACAACTTAACCTGGATTGCCTTTCTCCACCACTTCGCCTGTCGTATAGTGAAATAATTTAGTTAAAAGAGATGTTATATTCTCGACGAAAAAGGAAATTTTCGTTAGCAGAGTCATTCGTAAGCGGAGGTAGCATTGTAATAGTAGTATATACAAACACATGCATATTTACAAGGTCACTTATAATGATATTAATCCCTATTTTTACTGGCATATGCAATTTGCATAATACAAAAACAAACAAAAATAAACATGACTATACAACACAATATGTATTTAAGCTTTATAGTGACCCATTAGACTCTGAAAATCCACTTCCTGTCTACAGAATGTTGTCCGTAGGTCAGATTCGTGCAAAACTAGAAGGCCACGCCCCCTTTGTGTCGAACCCCTAAATCAGGAAGAATAAATCCAGACACTCACATGTTGTGGCTCATCCTCAGCTGACATGGCGTTGTTCACACACAATGCTTCCAGAAACTTCTGCTTCAAAACTATGTAGCGGAACCTGAACAGATATTTATTTGCATTGACATTACTTTCAATTCTATATGGTACGCAAAAAATACTAATTTAGAGGCATAAAAGACGAATTTTAATTTCTTGAGGTGCAGACTTGAGGTGCACTTTATTAAATTGTGTGCATTATTATTATTATCCAGTGATAATGATATATGAATTATTAATGAAATTATATATAATTTCAGTTGAGCTAACAGGCCAATTTTTAGTGGTACAAGGTGCTCAAAAAGTCAAAACTCGCTGACGTAATACATAACACTGGGAATGAAAAAGAGTGAGCTATGGCAAGCTAAATGAACATTTAAGCCGCATTTAACATTAAGCTTTTGAAAGTTCGTTGTCTGTTCATTTGTGACTGAAAATGTGACAATAAATAAGGCGTCGCTAGAAAGTGCTAAAAGAAGAGTCGCCTAGGAGGTTAATTAGTTTGCCATAATTTTAGGCCATCGTTTGCCCTTATTTGGGAGTTGTGGTCCAGTGGTAGGGGACATGGACTCGTGTCCGAAAGGTTGCAGGTTCGAATCCCCCCTACTACGGGTTCTGCATCTAAGTGTCCTTGGGCAAGACACTGAACCCCACATGCCCCCCTTAAGGCTGCCCACTGCTCCGGGTTTGTGTGTGTTCACTTCACTGTGTGTGTGTGCACTTTCACGGATGGGTTAAATGCAGAGCACAAATTCAGTATGGTCCCTAGTGGCCATATTGCCGTCACCTCACTTCCTCCTCCTCCTCCTTATAATATGTAAAATATGGTAGTTTAAATAAGGATGTTATTCACGTTTTGACTTTAATCTGGTTACTGGACACTTTAAACTAGACACTTGATTTACCTGGATCACTTGAGTCACTTATTTTGTGTTTTATTCATATTTTATCTTTTTGTACTGTATTTTTATTGTATTTTAATCTTTAGCTTCAAATTTATTTTGGTATTTTTACTCACAATTTACTTTCACTGTATTTTATAATATTTTTCGTTTTTTTTTTCTTTTTCATAATTTTTTATTCGCTTATTTATTCTCTCACATGCCACCCACCCATGTTCAAATGCTGGACGATCGGAAAATACATTTCACTATTTCCTTTGATTTTTGTAAGATTGCGGCTCACCTCTTTCGGTCAAACTTATCCAGACACTCCAGAGGCTGAATGAACTGCAACACTTCATCCCACTGACCATCCAAAATGAGCTGCCTGCAAAGGAGACAACAGCTTAATGAAAAATGTGATTAAAGAAAAAAAAAAAAAAACAATCAGCTTTTGACATGTAAGCACCCCTTCTTTTTTATTTTAGACGCTCAAAAACTTAGATGCTTATAATCGCCAATTTCAAATATGTGCGTAAATATAAGCGGCTAAATTTCAATATTTCATATCAGGAGCAATCACTGATAAACGTAAACACGACCTCTTTTTATTTCTTTAGATAATGATCAGACGTGCATTTAAGCTTTTATTGGCTCAATAACAGAAATACAGACACTTAACAGGGACAAAACAACACTGGAAGAAGTATGATTAAACTAAGTACAATCATTAATATTTGAATAAAACACGCAATAATAATATAAGCACGCAAAAGTGTTGGAGCAGAAAGAAAAAAGTTTAAAATAAAGAACACCGGAGTACTACAATCAAATCGTACTGTCTGCTGCACAGAGAAAAACAATACTGTTCTGATTTACGTCTAACAAAAACCGAGCTCAGATTTAGTGCAAAGGCTCATGGGAGCCTAAGGCCTCACTGGAAGTTTAAGACTAGAATTGATCTTTTTTTAACTATCATTCAAGTAAAAACGACATTTAGGTTTAGCTAGGTTTGTAAAATGAAAGAAAAATATTATATTTAAGTGAAAATCTACAATACTTAACCCCCCCCCCCAAACAACCCACCCCAAAAAATGTTTTTTTAATTTTTATTTTGTGCCTGAAAAATCAAGGCGGTGTTTATATTTGTGTAAATACGGTAACTGTTAAATCAGGCTCCTTTTGTGAACATCGTAGAGGAACATCTCATCTCAAACTCCAGAAACTGATGTGACATCTGAAGCTGTAGATCAGTGAATTATTTCCAGGGTTCCTACACTTTCGAAAAGATAAAATTCAAGCACTTTTAAGGTCCATGCTCAAGTTTTTCCAGGACCATACAGATGAGGTAAAATTTATATTTAAAGCTGTGCCTAAATCAAAATGAAAAATTGTTTTGTATGAATGTAGAGAAAACTTTCACCCAAAATGGTAAAGTTCCATAAAACATCACATTTTAGTGGTTACTACGTTTCTAAGTTCTACAGAAAGCTGTAAAACTGTCTTTGTTCAAAGTATAAACGAGAAAATATAATAAGAGGGCAATTTTAAAAAGGTGTCTGACATTTTAAAACAAAGAAAACAAAAACCAATTTAGATTTTTGATATAAATTGAAACTTCATAGCAGTCTTCATTGGTTCCAGTTAGTAAAAATGTTAAACCACTTTACATGTCTTTTGGTATAACTGTTTTTTATTTTTATTTTTAATGCATGTTTAAATACAGATAAATCCGATTATGTGTTAAACACCGAACAAGATTCCACTGTGGAAGAAAAGTTTCAAGCATTTTCAAGGCCTTGAAAACACTGTTTTGACATTTCAAGCACCTGTAGGAACCCTGAATGGAATTGAGAATTAGAGATTCCGACAGTTTTCCAGGGATGTTAGTGAGGTGTGAAACCTGAGGAACAGCATGTCGTCCGAGTACAAGCCGTTGATCACCCCGCTCTCCTTCTCCAGCGCCAACATGCTGATGTGCAGCTTGCGTGAGTTCAGGAAGTCCAGCATCACCTTGATGATCTCCACTTCCTTCACGTTGATGATCTCCTCGGCGGTCATGGTGGCAAGACTTCTGGCAGAGAGCGAGAGAGACAATCAGATCGATAGAGACACATGGCAGTGAGAAATAATGAAACGGAGAAGAGAGAGACTGGGATTGAAAGAGATAAAGCAGAAAAACTGTGAGACTAGGAGACACAAAGAGAGAGAATGAGACAAAAAGAGAGTGAGAAATTGTGAGAGAATAGAGGCAGATGGCAGCGAGAAATGATGAAACGGGGACGAAAGAGCGAAAACGAGATTGAAAGAGACAAAAAAGAATAAAGTGAGAGTAAGAGACACAAAGAGAAAAAAAGAGACAAAAAGAGAGTAAAAAATGAGAGAGTAAATAAGATCGATAGAGACACAAGGCAACGAGAAATAATGAAGTGGAGAAGAGAGAGGATGAGATTGAAAGAAATGAAGCAGAAAAAACGCGAGACTAAGAGACACAAAGAGAGAGAATGAGACAAAACGAGAGCAAAAGATTGTGAGAGTAAATGAGACAGAGAGAGACAATCAGATCAATAGAGACACAAAGCGGAGAAATGAATGAGAAGAGAGAGAATGAGATTAAAAGAGATAAAGCAGAAAAAGCGTGAGACTAGGAGACACAAAGAGAGAGAATGAGACAAAAAGAGAGTGAGAAACTGTGAGAGTAAATGAGACAGAGAGCGAGACATGGTAGTGAGAAATGATGAAACGGAGAAGAGAGAAAATAAGATTGAAAGAGATAAAGCAGAAAAAACTGTGAGACTAGGAGACACAAGAGAGAATGAGACAAAAAGAGAATAAAAAATTGTGAGAGGAAAGGAGAGACACATTCAGATCAATAGACACACAAAGCAGCGAGAAATAATGAAACGGAGAAGAGAGAGAATGAGATTGAAAGAGATAAAGCAAAAAACCATGATACAAAAGACACAAACAGAGAGAATTAAACAAAAAGCAACGAAAAATAATGAAACAGAAAGAAAGATGAAATTAGATTAAAAAGAGAGCAAAAATTTGTGATAGGAAATGAGACAGAGGTTGATTGAGAGAGGATGAGATTGAAAGAGACAAAGCTGTAAAGAGTGTGAGAGAAAGAGCGAGATAATAAGACAAGAAATAATAAATGAGACGGAGAGAGTGAAAGAGAAAGTGAAAATGAGATTGAAAAAGAGAGCAAAAAGGTGTGAGGCTAAATGAGACACGCACAGAAAGAGAGAGTGAAAGAGACAGAGAGAGAGAGAGAAAGAGAGACAGAGAGAAAAAGACTGAAAGAAAGATACAGACCAAAAAAGTGTGAGAAATTTTGAAAAAAATTAGATGAAGAGACAAAAATCAGCAAGAGATGGTGAAAGAGAGAGAGATAATGAGACTGAGAGAGACAAAAAAGGTCTGAAAGTAAAAGTGACCACAAAAGAGAGAAAGAGAGAATGAGATTAAGAAAGGTAGGGAAAACATGGGGTGGAAGACAGACCAAAAAAAAGAGATATGAAAAGAGAGAAAATGTGAGAGTTTTGGGTGCAGTGAAGAGGGATAGAAAGAAAAAGAGGGTGAAAGGAGGATCAAAGAGCAAGAGTCAGAAAATGTGAGAATGAGATAGAGCAAGAGAGAATGATATGCAGAAACACAGAGAGAAAGAGAGAGAGCAAAAGAGTACAAGAAAGACAAGGTGAAAGGAAGATCAAAGAGAGAGAGAGAAAATGGGACGATGAGATAGAGGCAGAGAATGAGAGAGAGAGAGAGAGAGAGAGAGAGAGAGAGAGAGAGAAAGAGAGAAAGAAAGACAAGATGAAAAGGGGCGGTGAGGTAGAGGAAGAGAATGAGACAGAGAGAGAGAAGAGAGAGAGAGAGAAAGAAAGACAAGATGAAAAGGGACGGTGAGGTAGAGGAAGAGAATGAGACAGAGAGAGAGCGCAAAAAAGACATGATGAAAATGGATGGTGAGGTAGAGGAAGAAAGAGAGAGAGAGAGAGAGAGAGAGAGAGAGAGAGAGAGAATCTACAACATTCCAAATCCTCTCAAATTATAATTAACGCGAATTTCCACAGAAACCAGATTAGCCCGAGTGGTTCAAATGTGCATCATTTGACATGCGATTGGACACAACACACGTGCGTAACAGACGCACACGGCAAAAACACATTTCAGAACAACTGCCACCTGCGATTCGTCGACTATGATGCGACGTGACCGCGGAATGTTTATAACGCAGGTAATAACAGAGGCGTTATAACGGCCCGCGTCGAAGCGTCGATCTCACGCTCAGACCCGGATGAGGTCAATGCGATGCGGACACACACACACACACACACACACACACACACACACACACACGCCATAAATCGGCCGTCGAGGAGCAGCCGGACATCAGGACACGCATCCCCCGGGCGAGGTGAACGCGCCGCGCGCTCCCGACGCCGCCGGACGAACGGCCTCGCCTCACAAAAAAAAAACAACAAACACAAGCAGCGAATTAAACTCACCTGACACTCTCTACACACACGCGAAGGACATAAATCCTTTGTGGGGTCCGGCGGGTGCGTGACACGCGTTTTTTGTGAATCAGGGCGTGAGCCGTTGTTGTCGCGCGTTCTCACTGGTTGCCAGGCGCTGGCTTCCTCTCCAATGGGCGCGCGCCTCCGCGTGCACGCGACCAGCCCCCCAAGACACGCCCCGTGCGCGCGCGCGGCACTCCAGAGTGTTCACGCATGTTTGAATATGTGTGATCTGTGTGAAATCACTAAATGGTTCGTGCGCACGGACCGGGATAATATTTAATAGTACTTTATTATGAAAACGAAAAGCCGAAAATAGTTTTTAAATTATTAATTATTATACATAGTAATTAATAATTTGACAATACGTTATTATTATTATTAATTAACCTGGACACTTTCTTTACTTTCTGTATTTTGTGTCTTCCTCTCCTTATTGTATTTTTATATTTTATTCATTATTTATCCTGCATATTTTTATGTTTTACTTTTTTTTATCGTTTTATCGTTTATTTTTTTTACTCATATTCTACATCTATTTTTTATCTTGTATTTTGTATCCTTCTCTTATTGCATTTTTATAATTTATTCATTCTTTTTATTGTATTTTATTGCTTTTTATCTCTTATCTTTTTATCCTTTTTTCTGTTTATACGCTGGACGATTGTAAAAACACATTTCACTGCACATTGTTGCAAAATAATGCGTAAGTGACAAATGAAATTTGAATTTAATGAAAAAAATTGTTTTTAACGCAATAATGAAAACAAATAACGACCAAATGGATTGGCGCCGGCTCCCAGAAATGCATTTTACTGCAATGTACTACATCCATCCTTCATTTGTGAAGTTTGTGATTCAATTTGTGATTCTAAATGAAGGATGGATGTAGTAGATTCTATGTAAATATTTTAATGAATAAATACAATTTATTTATTTAAAAACAATAAATAAAAAAGGGTGTCATATGTGGATGAGCTCTTTTACATTCCTTTTATCCTGTTTTCTCTTTACATTTCTTGACATGCTATTGCTTTTCACATTTCCACCTTTTACCTTTACACACACCCACTTTGTGATTGGTTGTCCAACAATTCAACCAGAATTCTGTGTGCCCCGCCTCCAGACCCAGAGTTGCTGTGATTGGCTCCAGCTCCCCGAGACCAGGAAATGGAACAGCGGTTCAGAAAATTGATGATTGATCTTAAACTAAACTGACAACAATCCCCAATCAGGAAAATAAACTTGATTGAATGATCTCAAAGTCTGTGTGTGTTTTTTCTTCACAACATTCTGAGAAAATGTCCAAGTCGTGCACAGAAAACTTGGAGGATGGTAAGGAAAAAGGCAAGTACGTGTTGGTCAGTGATTTAGATGTAAATCTGTATTTTAGTCACATAGAAACAGACAAAAGCATGTGATGAGCAAACAGAGAATGTGATGTGGAAACAGATTAAACGACAATAACTCTCTCTGAACTTCTCAGCTCCATCGCATCCCACTGTCAGCGTCATTTCCTATGTAAAATATCAGCAATCTCCAATGGCTTAAAAATATGCTTAGTCAGCAAAACTAAATCTGTACAGCTTTGATCAAATCAAACGATGACTCATTTAGTAAAAATAACAAACATCTTTAGAACCTTTAGCATTAGACAGCGTGTGGTCAAACTGCCAAACTGTCCCGACCTGGAAATGCACTTGATTGATCATTCAGCAATTATATGCACCATTTTTTGTCATATTAGATTCAACATCTCAAAGGTCCTCATAACACACGGAACAGTCACGGAATTGTCCTCACAACACACAGAACAGTCACGTAAATGTCCTCACAACACACAGAAACGTGTGTGTCAAACAAGCCCAGATATTCTGAGAGATACAGTATTCTAGAGATGTAAATAGCTGCGGGAATGCGTTTTACAGTTCTGTACTGTTAATCCAGTCCTTATCTTCATCCGAAGAGCAGTCTTTAACACAAAAAACGTTCAGTCTGTGATTCACGGGAAATCCAAATGCTCTAGAAAGGCTATAAAAACAGCAGGTGAGTGTAAAAAAAGAGCCGGTTTGTGCATTCCCAGTACGTGGAATGCTTTTTGAACCTCAAGTGAACGTCCCTAGCAGACACTTGCGATACACAGAAGAAGCAGCAGATGTCATTGTGACGCATGGCTTGCTCGAAAAATTCCATAACTACTAAGGACAGGACAAGCATAAGGCCACAAAAGTTAATAAACAAATGCAAAAAGTGACACAAACACACCCCGGTGTGTGTTTCCCTCTACATTCAGGCTGTGCAGGGCAACTCTGGACTTATTTGAAGAGCTTCCGGGCCGGGTTTGGTTTCTTGTTCTGCCAGAGGTGGCTGTAGATGGTGATGGCGTCCACACTGGCCGACATGGTTTTGGCTGGGATTTTGCTGAACTGTTTCTTGTCCGAGCTGTATTTGTAAAGGTGCTCGATCATTTTGAGGGTGATGGTCTTGGGTCCGATGCCGGCCAACTTGGTGATCTCCTCCGCTTCCGGGTAGTAGGTGTACAGAGAGCGGAACTGGCAGCCAGAGTCCCGGAACAGAACCAGGAAGTTGTTGGCTTCCGTTTTCTCCATTTCCTAGATGGACGAAACGTACAAATGTGATTTGTGAACAATTCCACAACAGGGAAAGGGAAGTTAGTGTGTTGACAATGACATCGATTTATGATTTAAGACTTTAATTTGGGACGTTAACATGCGTTAATGCGAAAAATAAATTCAGAGAGAAAGATATATTTTCAACTTGTTGCTTTTTATAAGTTATTGTTTTGACTTATTATAAGTTATTTGAGTTGTGATGACATCACACTATTTGATTGGCTGTAAGTCGGCACAATGACGTATAAGATAGTGATTGGTCCAGACACTTTGGCAGATAAAAATAATAGTAATAATGAGTATTTGTAGGACCGTTCACAGTTTTAACTGTCTGAAAGCGCACGTGTAAATGACGTGTAAGATGATCGTTGGTCCTGGCGAAATGCGAAGCTATGAAAAAATTCTAATCAAGAACTTTCAGTAATTGAAATTATCAAGTATTATCCATTGCACAAGGGACTTATCAAAGACTCGCCCTCAATTAGTTCTTTCAACATGTTTAAAAAGGGAAATGTAACCTTTGCAATCAAATGTTTGGATGCTGTTTTTTATTAATAACAATTATTAACAGTATTAGCTATCAACATGACTGATTATTGTTATCAATATGTAAAACCGACATTTGGGCAAATTAAACCAGACTGCACAGCATAAATAAATGCTTTCTATACAATCATGTATTTACTCACAGTAATAATAATGCCCTAAAACTACATGATAAAATAAATTGCAACCTTCCTCGTCATAATTTTAAGTTATTAAGTCATAATTGCAGGCTATGAAGTCAAAATTGCAATTTATTACTCATAGTATACTTGCACCTTCAAGCTCCAGACTAATTACACCGGTCAGCTGACCTACTTGAGAGACATTTTGTGTGTGTGTGGGGGTGTGCACGCCTCTTTAGCACACACATACTCTCGCAGAGGTGTAAAGTACTTGAGTACACTTTGGGAAATTTTTATAAATTCTGCAAATATTGTAAATATTTTGTACACTAATTAGTACTTTTGGCTACTTGTACTTGTACTGAGTATCTACAATATAAGCAACTTTTAAATTCGTGCAGTCCCAATAAATTCACGCAATCAATAAAGTACAAGTACAAATACTATGCTCAGTGTTTTAATGTCTAAATAATTTTTTCAAGTTTCTTTACGCATTTGTTGTACTTTTATTTTTTTTTAGAATCAACTGTATAATACATATGTATACCATATTTTCTGGACTATAAGCCGCTACTTTTTTGAACCATTCGGCTTGTACAAAGGTGCAGTAGGTGCGTTTTCTTTCCTCTTTTTTTCTGTCCTGTTTTAATCTGCAAAGTTGCTGCCGTGTTAAAATGCAGGCTAGGAAAGGATCTATTTAGTTACATACATGCACATTTAAAATTCAAAATTGTTCATAGAGCGGATGCGGCTTATATACAGGTGCGGCTTATAGTCCAGAAAATACGGTACGTATTGTACATTTACAAAACTTACAAAAATTCCAAAAGACTACTTAAGTACTTTACACCTCTGCTCTTAAGTATGCATGCCTCTTTAGCAAAGACAATATTTTCTGAATCTTTTTAACCGAAGAACTTTTACTTTTTTTACTTCAGCAAATCCCTTTAGTAAACGCTTACATTTTTATTAAACGTAATTGTTTTCCTCACCTCCAGGATCTTGTTCTTCTGTCCCTCATTGACCCGTCCAGCCAGGCAGCAGTGTGATAGAGCGTTCTGGATGATGTATTTGTTTGATTTAGCACTCGGCTCTTTGTACAGCTTTGGGCCTAAAGGGAAAAATAACTTCTTTAACTAAAAAGAAAAAGCTCAGAACGATAAAACGTGTGTGTTCAAGCTTCAAGACGTTGGGTTCTCACCTGTATATTCCACATTGGAAGCAGCAGAAGAGGTCGATTCAAGCTCCCAGTTCTCTCCATTCCCACTTACAGACACACACGGTGACAAGAAGCTTTCTGCCGACTCTGGCCTGACAACAGACATACAAAGGTTGTAAAGTCTGGAAGAATACACACTTTAAATGGACTACAAAAGGCCTAACCCTAACACACACACACACACTCACTTTACTTGCTCACAGTCACGTTCAAACATACGCCCAGACAAACATTCATTACATGCTCACACATGCTCAGAACACACTAAAACAGACACACACACACACCTACTCACCCACACACACACACACACACACACACACACACACCTGCACTCAGACATTTAAGACATACAGTACTTGTTCACATACTTAAAAAAACACAATTTACACACAGACTTCCAAAGACACACACAAAAAGAACACACACACACACACACACACACACACACACACACACACACACACACACACACACACACACACACACACACACACAAAACCATACTCCAACCACACTTATTGTTACTGTTCTTTTGACATTAAGCTTTATCAGACACAGTCCTAATACACAAAAGGGGATTGGGACGTCTAATCTGAATATTTAGCTTTTTGGGAAATTGCTCATTCATTGGATGGAAAAACTCAAAGAACAATGGCACTGAATTGCGTCATAAAAATAAACTGCTTGACGGGGAATCCAAGACTCGATCTCAGAAGCGAAGAATGAATGAGTAACGATGCTTAAAAATGCGTAAGCATCTTTTTCATATGAAGATGAAGAGCAATTTTTTAAAAACTAGCTAATCTCACTTCCCCAACCAAATTAATTGCGATTAATCACGATTAATAGCAAAAAATATGAATAATTTATGAATAATAATGTATTATTAATTATTTTTATTATAATTACTATTCTTATTAATAACCAGTAAAAAAGCTTGTAATGATGAAGTGGAAAACATAAATACATTTTAAACTCATCACAAAATGAACACTCGTTTAAATAAATGTCTTTGTTTAGTGTTCACTGACTCTAGTGTTCAAATTGCTTCACTTGCTCCTCTTTTTGTAAGTCGCTTTGGATAAAAGCGTCTGCCAAATGAAAGGCAAAGTAAAAGTAAAAACTGTAATATACCGTTTTTGACAAAAGAAAACAATAAGTAAGTGTGTGTGGGTCATAAAGAGAGAACAAAATAATGTATTTGTATATTTGCGTGGCAAAAGTATGGCACTAAAATTTGACGCAATTACATTTATTATTTCTAACCAATTAAATGTATTGCGTGCGTTAACGCGTTAACTTTGACAGCCCTAACTAGAACAAATGAATGTCGTACTCTCCTCAATCAATAATAACTGTCTGACGATGACATGGACGTGCCGATGACTGGTCATTGACGGCGAATGCGAGTCGTGACAGTGACGTTACCTTCCCTTTCTCCCTTTACGGGAGCTGAGAAAGAAACACAGACTACTAGGGGACAGTCTGCTGACTCTGAGCAGGACAGACAGAAGGAGGACAAGGGTTACAGACAGAATGGACGTCACACGCACAGAGATCGCAGTGCTGGACAGGAGAATGGGTCTCACCTGGACGTCCTCTTCTCCGAGCCCACGCTCTCTCCATCCGCCAGGTTCAGGGAGGCCAGAGACACGCTGGACACGGAATATCCACGCGGACGAGAACCTGAAACAAACAAGGTGTGCAAATGTGTTTGTAGTTGGAATGGTAAAACTAGTTTGAATAGTAAAAAAGAAACAGTTCGCTCAACTCAATAAAACGTTTTTCTTTTTCTTTAAAGTCTACTCAAGAATTGAATTAAATTGAATTGAAAACTTTGAACTGAAAAATTGAGAACAACAACAACAACCGCAGGAACAAATGTATAAAATTTAAATAAATTTAAATGAATAAACAAACATGACAATAACACACCGCACTCATAATAAACAAACAAACACGAACCATAAATGAATAAGTAGCGCTGCCCGTCATAAACACAGTTCCAGTCTCTAGTTTAAATTTACATTGTGGAGTCTAATCGAAACGTGAGTTCAGTCAACTCAACAGACACATTAGTTCAATTTCAGAAAAATGTTTAGTTCAGTCAATTTAGTAAACTTTAGTTCAATCAATGCAAGAAAACAAAAAATTAGAGTCAACTCAAGACGTTTTGTTCACTCAACTTGAGAAATTTTCTAAGCTGGGCTAACGTCAAAAAAACGTTTTCTTAAAGGGAAAATAATCGAAATAATCGACCTGAAAATTTTTGAACGATAATAAGTTCTGATTTCTGAAAGTGTCTTTGTGTTGGTCTTGAACTAAGAAAAGCGCTAGATAAATAAACTTAATTTCGATTTTTTCCGATTAATCGCCCAACCCTAACCGAAGCGCCGCCATATTGTTTCCCGCTCACCTGCGGATGCCTGCGCTCCAGGCTTGGGAGACTCCATAATGTCTCTGTGCATAGATTTGGGGCGTGGCTTCTTCTGCTTGACGCTCGGCTGGCGAGGTTTGATGACGCTGTCCATGTCCTCCATCAGCTTCAGCTGCTTCCGCCTCAAATACTCGTTCCTTATGAACTCCCGTCTCACCTTCTCCTCCTCTTTCTTCACACGTTCCTCTTCCGCTTTCACTCTGATAGCGCAAATGAACCGAATACATCATATTTCTGCGAACTTTTTTCCACCATTTTGTTTCGGAAGAGAGAACACAGATATATTTGCATATTTGTGTGGCAAAAGTGTGGCACTAAAATTTGACGCAACATAACCAACTCAATTTATCGCTTGCGTTAACGCGTTAACTTTGACAGCCCTAACTAGACACAAATGAATGTCGTACTCTCCACAATCAATAATAACTGAGCGAAACTGTCTGCAAACGCAAATAAACCGAATACATTATATTTCGGCAAATTTTTTTCCACCATTTTGGTTTTTATTTTACCTTGCTGCCTCTTTCTTCTCTTCCAGCTCAGCCTCCTGTTGCTGTTTCTTCATCTGCATCTCTCTCTCCCTCCGCAGACGTTTCTCCATCAGAGCTGCTTTCTTCTGTGCGATGTTCTCCTCGCCATTCATGTCGTCCTGGGTCAAGCACAACCAATCAGCTTAGAATACCGTTTTTGTACGGCCAATCAGCTTAGAATACCGTATTTACGCGAATATAAGCCCACCGCAAATATACGCACACCCTAGATTTTTCAGACACAAAATTAAGAAAAAAAAATGGCTAGAGTTTTGTAACATTTCTTTATAATTACCTTCTGGTTCAAGATGTATTCATAAAAATACTTTACTTTAAAAAAAAAAAACTTGAAATATAGATAGGGGTGTGACGAGACACATATTACACGAGACAAGACGAGACGAGGTTTTGATTTTTTTTTTTTATTAAAAAAAAATCAATGATGAGATAAATGGAGAACAATAGAATTTTTACAAAAGCGTTCAAAAACTGTACGTGAATATTGAAATCACCCTATTGAAACAAAACTTTCTATTTTCATTAATTGCATGCAGTAATAAACAACATGTGAACCCTGCAAAATATGATGCCAAGAATTGACAGACATATAATTCCACAAATGTATTACAATAATTGCCAAAAGTATAAATGAAAAAAAAAACAAGACACATTTTTTGTCTGTTTATAAACAAAGACAAGTCTTCCAGTAACTTGCAAAGAATGGTAGATCTTTTTGGCTTTAAGTTCAACTCAACATCAATTTACTTGTGGATATTCTGGATATTTTTTTTATTTTAAATATTTAACCGTAATAAAAAGATGATGAAAAGATATTTAGACACAGTATTTAGAATAGACTTTATTTCTAAATTTAGTGATGATTCCACTTGCTATGTCCATAAATGAGTCAAAGCTGCACCATTAGTAGTTAAAAGTTCGCAATCTCGATTTCAAATCGTTTTGGGAAATTTTTGACTCCTTGCTCTGATTGGTCAAAGAGATGGCATTGAAATCGGTTGAAAGATTTAGCAGATATAAAAATGGTTATGAAAGATGTTTTCTTTACATCATTACTTTTACTCTACATTACTTTTTTGTTCCTTACATGTATTTAAATTTAAAGCAAAGAGCAATACAATATAGTTTTTCTATTGCTGTTTGACAACCTGATGTTCAGGGTTAAATCTTTAAAATAAAATAAAAAATCCAGAATTGTGAAAGAATTGGCATTATATTATGTTCAGGTCTAATTGACCCGTGTTAAAAATTTACTATTAAAAAAAAACAAACTTAAAAATTTTCTTTCACTTTGAAACTTCTCCTGCTTGTCTTAGTGTAATCAGAATCAGAATGGTGTTACATATGAGTGAACTGAATGATTATATTTTTTATATGATGATTACACCAAATAAGCAGAGCAGGAGAAGTTTCAAAGTGTAAAAAATACTTTTAGGTAAGAGTTTTCCACGATTTAAAATCGTGATTATCATTTTACCCAGATTCGTGAAGCTCTAATATGAATGCATCCTTGCGTGTCGCGTGACGTTATAGTTAATATCGTACAAGTAGTAAATACTAAAACTAATAATGCGTAAAAAATTGCACAGACACTTTGGCTAACACAAATGTCCTTGGCCGGAGTACGGCAATCCCCAAAGTACAAAATACTTGGAGTACAGAGCAGTCTATGGGTTTACTTACTCACCGCTTGTGAAGTGTGAGCGTTTGTTGGCGGTTTTTAAATGTTAAATTTGTTTCTGTTTTAAATGTGAGGTACCGTAGCTTAACCACTGCTAAGTGGCTAATGGTCTTTTTATTTCTGTTATTCAGCAGATAAAAGCATATATGCACGTCTGCCTCAGGAACCATTTATTTGGAGAAAGAAAAGAGGACGCAAACTTTGGAAAAATGGTTCAAAAATTTTTGAAAAATGGTTCGAACATTTTTGAAAAATGCTTTGAAAATTTTTGAAAAATTTCAAAGTTTTTAAGCGTCTAAAATTAGACAAAAAGGGTGCTTGAATTTGGGCAATACGGTATAGTAGATAAAAAAAATCTGATGCTTTATCTAAAGGAGAAAATACTGTCGATGTTAATGCGTAATGCGTTTCTTACCGTGTAGAAAAATCCACAGCACATCTTCTGATCTGCTCCAGACTCCAGAGGATTCGCAGCATCCAGCGAATCCTCGAGATGGTTCTTCTCTTGAGACTCGGCCTGTGTTGCTATCACCCCATCTTCGGTTAGCGTATCCTCAAGTTTATCGTTTTTCATTCGCTCTACTGCTTTCTCACTCTCCTGTGGGTTCGTCTGAGCAGGCAAACAGGCTTCGGACTCGTTCTTGGGTGGACATTTCCTACCCGTTTGCTTCTCGCTCGACGATCCCTCGTCACTTCCCAGATAGGCGAAGGAACTGGTGTGGGTCTGGCTGGGTAGGACGCGGCGCAGTCTGGGCAGGCTGTCCACGGACTGCGGCGTGTTGAGCAAGCGGCTGAAGGACGTCACCTTCACCTCGTTGGGTCTTGGAGTCCTTGGCGTCCTGACGTGGAAGGACGCCGACTTTCGTTTGATGGTGGAGGGCAAACGAGGTGTAGTTCGAGGAGATCCGGTGAAGGACAAGTTGGGGGAGAGCGAGCCCACAGAGCCTCGCCCCACGACGCTGCTGCTGCGGAGCTCCCGCAAGTGCTTTCGCGGTGATGGATCCGGGGGCGAGATCTCCCAAGCCTGGTGGTCTCGCACCTGCATGATGCGCTCCTGCTGCTGGGCCAGCCTCTGCATCTCGCTCTGCAGGAAGCCCAGGGACGTGTTCAAGCGCTCGATGGAGCGGGTGTACTCCATCATGTCCACCTCCACCGTTGCCTCCTCAAGTGGAGATCTTGGTGGGGCACCGTCAGGTCTGCACCTCTCTGGTCTGGTGTTGGGAATCTGCTGGCTGGTCTGCTTCTCCCGAATCTCGGAGGTCTCGCCGTCTCCTGAGGGCAACACCACCCCTTTACGCCGGACTACGTTGAGAAAGGCCGTCCTGCCCATGCGCTGCCTGTGACGGGTGAACGCCGCCTCCACCTTCTTTTTCTGCGCCTCGATGGCCCGCCGCTTCTCCTCCAGCTTCATCTTCAGGTGCACCATTTCTGACGCCAGGAGGTGTGAAGGGTCCCGAGGGGAGCTGATGCGAGCGGGAGCGTCCGGTGTGATGGCCCTAGGGTTTGGGAGGCTCGGCTCTACACTTTCTGGGGTGTTGCCGCCACTGCCGCTGCTTCGCCCGTCGCCGTGGTGGATTTTGCGGAACTTCTGCTCGGCAAAGCTGGTCATGCGCACAGCGGAACCCAACGAGGAGGCCATGCTGGTGGCCAGGGACCGTGTGGCTAGGAGGTTCGGGCTGAGGGACGTCTCCGGAAGCGGACAGGAACGGGCTTCGTAGTCCTGGTCCATGTCCGAGTAGTCTTTGAGGGACGAGTCCTCATCCTGGCCATCTTGGATGTCCTCGGTGCGAACGTGGATTCCAGTGTCCACAGTGGAGGTGGAATTCATGTCTGCTTCGTCAGCCCGGGCTTTGGACGGGGAGTCCTCGTGGTCAATGCCCGACGCAGCAGAGCTGGGTGAAGCCAAGCTGTGCAGGAAAAAAGCTCCGGATGAAGCCTGCAAACCTGCAGGACGGTCCGAGTCGTGGATTATTTTCAGGGCTTCTTCTACACTAGGAAGGTTGGGCTGAGGAACATTGGGAGGGCTGCGGTTGTCCCTCAGGATTCCATTGGAGTACCTGCATCATATGCACACAGTGAAGATAAGCCCAAAGTTTAAAAGCCTTGAAGAACGAAAGGTCTACCCAATGTGGTTGTCCGAAAATTGTACGCCTTTTGGGCCAATGGACGCCTCGTCATCTTCTTCGTGGATTTTGCTCCTGGCGTCGCCGTTAACTGGCTGGAAGGACAGGTTCCGTCTCATGCCACGAGCTGGAGCGTGGTGAACCTTGAAGCCCAGACCTTCGGTGCTCACTGATCTGCTCAGACCACGTCCTGAAGAAGGAACCTTATCGTCGTCAAAGGGAATCTCAAAGGAGATTCCTTGAGCAGAAGACCTGTGGAGACACACAATTACCCTTTCATACCGACTTTCAAATTCAAATTAAAAGCTGATGGAGATCAGAAGACCTTTTTTCTTTTGGCCACGTTCCCACGCATCCATCTACAAATGACATGGAAGACGATCGCCTGATGGCCGCTTGAGAGAAATGAACATTCTTATTAGAATTGCCTGAAAACAATAATGTAGGTGATGTAAAAGTGCATTTGCTAGTTTTAGAAGGACCTACCTGCATGAACATCTTCAGGCTGCAAACTGCAATGGAAAGTGCAAAAAAACGTTAGAAATGTCCAAACAGTTGGTCAAAATAAGCAAGTGCATTGGAATAAAGACGAACCTCGACTGGTCTGGACTTCCTGCTCGGTGAATCGGGTTTTGTTTGGTGATAGGAGACATTCGTATCTGAGGTGGTCCTGAAGCTACAAGATTTGAAAATAAACTCAATATTATTGCTGTCTACGTGTATTAGAGACGTGAGGAGGGAAAGATCTCACCATTGGGTTTAAGCGTGAGTGGCTGAACAAACGAGGGCTTCACAACTTCAAACCACCAGAACAGCTCTGCCAGGAACACCAGGTAGTTGCTCTGGACACACACATGACGGAAAACCATTATTATATTATAAGCAAATTATTATACTTAAATACTTTCTTAACATGCAGCTGTAATTTCAGGGGATGACCAGGGTGTGTCGCTGTTCTTCAGATTCAACAGATTCAAATCCCACGGCAAGAGCATGTCCAACTCCTGTCTGGAATTTTTTATTCATAGTCTGCAACTCGTGACTTTCTTTTTTTTTTTTTTTTGAGATATGATCTTAAAGGAAAATTCTCTCGAGCCACGTCTCATTACTCAAGCATAAAATAAAGTGCAAATTTACGACTAATGAGGTCCTGATCATGTTCTTTAGTTAATTATTTTACATTTTATAGGGGATATGAGTCTTTTGATACTTAGTCTACTCCAATAGTAATTCCAAATGTGATATTTACACACACACACACACACACACACGCACTTGTCTACTGTATGTCATAGTGGGGTCCCACCATTTACTGTGCCCCCCCATATTAGTTTTTAATTATTGAGAAAAGCAAATAATCGTTCTAAAAAAAAATAATCAGGTGATGATATAGAAAGGTGGGAAAAAGATAAAATAAGTCAGACAAAGTTGGACAGATAGACAGAAATGTGAGAAACACATAAGAAACTTTAAACTTTAAAGTCTCTTTAAAGCCTCTGTTCAAATTTTGAGTAAAAATCATTACAATCATCCAAGCTTTATATAAATGTTCCATCTCCTACTGTATTTATGATTAAAAACACATAATCAAAATAATTCTGTATCTGAAACTGAATTGCAATTTCATCCCTACAATAGTTGTGGTGACCAGCCTAAGGTCCCCACAAGTGACCATAGGACTTTAGGGGTCCCACTATTATCTAAATGCCTGTATGTGTGTGCAAAAGAAAGAGTGTTATGTGAATCAATGGTGTCAGGGGCGTAAATGTTTCATCAATACGTACAAAACAGTCAAATAAAATACATTTATTTGCTTTATTTTATTTATATTTCTGGCGCTGAAATATTGTTAAAAATAACCGCCAATCAATGTCGGTTCTGTCGGCCAATCAGTGATGATCAATAATCAGTCCCCCAGGATTTTGTGTGATATTTTTGTGATTTTTCGCTGCGAGAAAACTTGCAATTTTTTTTCTCAACAGAATTGCATTGACTTTTATGATTTCACAAACATGTTATGAATCAGAGGTGTAAAGTGGTAAAGTAAACTTTGGAAATGTTTATAAATATCGTTTACTTGCATTAAATTTTTTTTAGTCATTACAATTTTTGGCTACTTTCTACTTGCACTGAGTATCAAAAATATAAGCAACTTTTAAATTCACGCTGTCTCAATAAATTTGCGCAATCAATAAAATACATGTGCAAATAAAAGTACAAATACTATGCTCAGTGCTTCAATGTTCAGTTTCTTTACGCGTTTGTCGTATTTTTTATTTATTTTTTTTTAGAATCAATTGTATTATACATATGTATATACTGTATATTGTGAATTTACAAAATTTACTAAAATGTACTCAAGTACTTTACACCCTTACACCTGTTATGAATTTTGTCATGTCAAAAGTGTTCTATACAAGCTTACTTCGCCAAAACCTCTGGCAAAATTAGTTTTATTAGTTTCTCATCAAAATAAAGTTCAATCCCTATTTTTCAAAGAATGATAAGCCCATTTATTTTAGCCTCAACATTGCTCAGTGTAAACTAATATCCACCAACTACTGTAGAAGTTCCTTCAACGTAAAATATGAGATACAGCGAATCAGCTGCATTATAATAAAGTGAAATGAATGGGCATGACAGAAGTTTTCTTTCAGGCAATCGTGAAATTGCGAAAAGACTTATATACGTAAGAATATTCATATAAAACTTATAAGAATAACGGGCTGTAATGCAAATGGGCCAATCCCGATACTCGAAATCTGACCAGGACATTATTTGTTTAAATGTCGAAGTTCAGACATTTACAGTAGATCGCTAAGAATACAATCGTAGAAAAATCGTAGGTAAAAATCGTAGAGTTTGTTCAAAAGATGCTGAACAGATCCGGCTCTTATCAACTCAACATGGAAAAAAACCCAGAAAGACTTTAAAAAGTGACTTTGTTTCCCCGAGGACATGTGACCGGCGAGAGCAGCTGACACGAATCCAGACTCGCTTTACATAATCGCTCGAAAACATTGTGTCCGTCTGACATAACGGCATCTTTGAATCGCATCTAAAGCGATTGATCCAAAAAAAAGGAGTGTTTGCGTAAAGACGCCGCTAACAGGCCGCTACTGTCCCATCGGAGTGTGTGTGCCAGTGTGTTTTAATGCAAACACACACCCACCCACCCACACACACACACACACACACACACACACACATATGCTATGACTCATTTGTCCCTAACGGTCAGATTTAAAACACACACTAGGCCATGTGACACTAATTCAAACTACATATCCCAGAATGCCTTAATTTATAATCTGACCGTTAGGGACAAATAAATGATTTATATATCATTTATAATGCCTTATCAGTTGCTGTGTATTAGTTCTAACTTGTTTTTGTATTTGTATTTGTCTATTTTTTCTTAATAGAGAACTAAATATTTTAAGGTAATATGAAGCTGTTTTTTTAAGTGATTAAATACTTTACTCAAATAATATTCCTACAGATCCCAGAATACAGTGCTTTAAGTGCATTGCATAAATTATAATGCATAATAACATATTACATATATATTATAATACATTATTTCAGTTGTTTCATGTATTTTTCTAGTGGATAACATATTTTAAGCTGAAGTTTAAGTTCATTTTTTCTGGATTCATATTACTACAGATCCCAAAATGAACTGCTTTAACTGCCTTGTCTTGTTGTTTTATATATTTAACATATATATTGTTATATATAGTTTTATAAAAATAAACAATATATATATTTAAATGTAGATATGTACAGTGTGTATATATATATATATATATATATATATATATATTTACATATACAGTATATTTTTATGAAGAGCAAAATATTGTGAGTAATTTAAGTTTAAGTTTATTTAAAGTTGAAGTACTTTTTATCGCCGTGTATAAATTATAGCAGAAAAGAATGTTGGATTGACGGAAAAGTGTGCTTTTTTTTTTACGTTGATTCATAAACTTTTACAGAGGGCTCAGAATTTTTAGTACAGTAGTTTAAAGTGTACAAATAAATATTCCTGATTCTATTTTTTTTTTAATCTGAAAAAAAAATCAGCCCCTCGTGCATTTGAGTCTGATGCCCGCGGCTCACACACACACACACACACACACACACACTCCAGAGATAAGAGATAACTCAATGCCCGACTTCTAAATACAGACACAAAGTCAGGAAACTTGACCAATCGACCTTCCAGAAGTCATATTGACGTTTCAGCGTTATCACCAGCGCCATTCGCTCCGCATCCTGTGCCGAAAACCAGATTAATGCCGGAAAAATGCTTTCTCAGTTGATTTTGTTTCAGAAAAACATCACAATGTTTAACCGGATTTCATATTTTTTATAGTATTATTATATTAAAATATTATACACTTGTGTTAAGTCACTTTTTAGACACCTTAAACTGGACACTTTACACCTGTTTTTGTATCTTGGAAAATTTGTATTTTTTTTCACATTTTATATTTTGTCTTTATGTCTATTGTTTTTATCGTATTTCACATATAATATGTATGTGACAAATACAATTTGAATTTGATAATAAATATAAAAAAACCATATAATAAATAACATATAAATATTATTGTGATTCAATATGAAATGTCATTTTTAGCATTTTGGGCTTATGAGAGCAATACATACGTCCAATTTGTTTTTTTTTACCTGGATTACTAATAAAACAGAGGTGTAAAGTATATGAGTAAACTTTAGGAATATATGAACATTTTGTAAATATACAATAAAACAATTGAATTAAAAAAAAAAAAAAAAGTACAACAAACACGTAAAGAAACTGGAAAAAATTCTTATGAGATTGAAATACTGAGAATAGTATTTGTACTTGTATTAGTACTTGTACCTGATGGATTTTTTGGAACTGCGTGAATTAAAAAAAAAAGTTCATTTTTGATCCTTGGTACAAATACAAAGTTGCCAAAAACACAAAAAAATATTTACAGTGTTTACAAAATGTACAAAACTTCCTATAGTGTACTCAAGTACTTTACACCTCTGTAAATAAGCACATTATTTCACTTATATTTCACTTTATTTACTGGTACTAAGTACAAGTACAAAGTAGCCAAAAATACTAATAAGTAAAACAATATTTGCAAAAATAAGTAAACGTAAAAAAAAGTTAAAAAAAAAAAAAAGTACTTGAGTCAAGTACACCTCTTTTTACACCTCTGCTAATAAAATAGGGATAACAATGGCGCTACCTTGATGGAGCTGGAGGCGTAGAGCAGGTCCTCCAGTGTGAAGTGGCAGCAGTCGTCGAGGTTTCTTCTGCAGAACTGCTGGACCAGCTGAAGGTTGTACAGACTGTCGGCCAATGACATCGTCTCTTTGATGCAGATGTCTGAAAGAGGCGGGGCCAGATTGTGACTTTCTTTGACCTGATTGGACAGCCGGGCACGAGCCAGCCTATCCGGCTGCGGGAAGAATGCTGAGGGCGGAGCCTGAGCGTGTGACCAGCGCGGTCACGGGGTAGGGGGCGTGTCTATGTTTGAATAAGCGCTGCACTGTTCTCTGCGCGACTCACTCCTCCGGCGCCTGCCATCATTCCATACACCTTTTTTTTTTTTAAATCACATTTAAACTTGTTCTTTTTTTGTTCCTAGTACAACAAAATGCTTTTACAAATATTTCAGTAGGAAAATATTACGTAGGGAACGGAGTTATATGAAATAATAGTATGCGAGGGAATGCTATTGGTCTGAGTTTGTCACACACACAAGCACACACACACACACACACACACACACACACACACACACACACTATAAACACACAAAAAACAGTCACACCCTCAAAACAAACACATACAGAAACAGTCATCCATTCAAAACACACACACACACACACACAAAAACAAAATCATCATTTATATTTTAGATTTAGCACAAGTAAATAACTAAATTGTATTTATTATTTATTTCGATATTACCTATTATCTCTTATTACCGATTATTTATTTGCCAAATTACTGACTTAGTCTCTCAATTGTGTTTTTTTTAGCTTTTTGTTCCGTTTTATGATTGTGTTGTTGTTTTCTATTTACAAATAATAACAAAAAAATCATCAATAATCCAATGATGTCACGGCTGCAGGAACGATACATTAGCAATGACCACGACTGTTTTCTGCGTGTTGAAAGCCAGTGAAATTAACTGTGTTTAATTTAATTGCGCGTATAAATATTGTGATTATTAGGGCTGTCAAAGTTAACTAGTTAACGCACACGATTAATTTCAAGTGCTTAATCGAGTTAATTTTTTTTAACGCCATTAATCACAATGTTTTTATTAAGAGTGTAACCTAAAAAATGGGCACTTCAAACTTTCAATTGATGTATAACATTTACATGTAAGTCCAAAATTGACTTTTTTTGTGTGTTTTATCTTGAATAAAGAGTGACTCGACCTCGGATTGTTAAAAAAAAATAAGAAAATATATTGCAAATTGAACAGCAATTTTACTAAATTATATTGCAGTATTTAAACTAGTGTATAATTAGTGTTGAGTTTACATGAATTTACATATTACACCTTATTATCCATTATTCCAAGCTTTAGTCATTTAATCGCCATTAATTGCGATTAATTTGGTCAGGGAAGTGCGATTAACCAGTTAAACATTTTTAATCGTTTGACAGCACTTGATTATATATATATATATATATATATTTATTTAAATATTGCGATGACATCACTGGTGGGAGATTCGAGGAGACGGCACCTTTCAGTGGCAAGGCATCAGGACAGTAGAAGTGCAGCAGTGCAGCCAGAGCGCAGCCGTCAGTGTTGTCCTTCAGGAGACTGTCCACCAGGGGGAGACAAAGAGCCGGACGCACTTTTAAATCATCTCTCCTGCACCTCGCCTGCGGAATAAAGACACACACGCTGTGAGAGAAGGTTCTAAACCTGAAAAACTCCATCTATGCCGAAATAGAATCTATCTACCTAACTACTTAGCTACCTACCTACCTACCTACCTACCTGTGAACCTACCTACAGACTTACCTAGCAACCTACCGACTTACCTACCAACCAACCTACCTACAGACTTACCTACCAACCAACCTACCTACAGACTTACCTACCAACCAACCTACCTACAGACGTACCTAGCAACCTACCGACTTACCTACCAACCAACCTACCTACAGACTTACCTACCAACCAACCTACCTACAGACTTACCTAGCAACCTACCGACTTACCTACCAACCAACCTCCTACAGACTTTCAACGACCGACTTGACCAACCAACCTACCTACAGACTTACCTACCATACCAACCTACCTACAGACTTACCTAGCAACCTACCGACTTACCTACCAACCAACCTACCTACAGACTTACCTACCAACCAACCTACCTACAGACTTACCTACCAACCAACCTACCTACAGACTACCTAGCAACCTACCGACTTACCTACCAACCACCTACCTACAGACACTACACCTACCGACTACCTACCAACAACCTACCTACAGACTTACCTACCAACCAACTACCTACAGACTTACCTACCAACCAACCTACCTACAGACTTACCTACCAACCAACCTACCTACAGACTTACCTAGCAACCTACCGACTACTACTACCTACACACCACCAACCTACCTACAGACTTACCTACTACACTACCAACCAACCTACCTACAGACTTACCTACCAACCAACCTACCTACAGACTTACCTAGCAACCTACCGACTTACCTACCAACCAACCTACCTACGACTTACCTACCAACCAACCTACCTACAGATTACCACCAACCAACCTACCTACAGACTTACCTACCAACCAACCTACCTACCAGACTACCTAGCAACCTACCGACTACCTACCAACCAACCTACCTACAGACTACCTAGCACCTACCGACTTACCTACCAACCAACCTACCTACAGACTTACTACCAACCAACCTACCTACAGACTTACCTACCAAACCAACCTACCTACAGACTTACCTACCAAACCAACCTACCTACAGACTTACCTAGCAACCTACCGACTTACCTACCAACCAACCTACCTACAGACTTACCACCAAACCTACCTACAGATACCTACAACCTACCACATACCTACCACCCAACCATACCTACCAGATCTACCTACACAACCAACCTACCACAGATTACCTACAACCTACCGACTTACCTACCAACCACCTACTACAGACTTACCTACCAACCAACCTACCTACAGACTACCTCGCAACCTACCGACTTACCTACCAACCAACCTAACTACAGACTTACCTACACCAACCTACCTACAGACTACCTAGCAACCACCGACTTACCTACCAACCAACCTACTACAGACTTACCTACCAACCAACCTACCTACAGACTTACCTACAACCAACCTACCTACAGACTTACTACAACCTACCGACTACCTACCAACCAACCTACCTACAGACCTTAACTACCAACACTACCTAAGACGTACCTACCAACCAACCTACCTACAGACTACCTAGCAACCTACCGATTACCTTACCAACCAACCTACCTACAGTACATTACCTAGCAACCTACCGACTTACCTACCAACCACTACCAGACCTACCAATACCAACCTACCTACAGACTTACCTACCAACCAACCTACCTACCAGACTACTACACCAACCTACCACAGACTTACTACAACACACACCACCAACACCTAACTACCTACAACCAACACCTACCACCTACTACACCTACCGACTTACCTACCAACCAACCACCTACAGACTTACCTACAACCTACCAAACCTACCTACAGACTTACCTAGCAACCTACCGACTTACCTACCAACCAACCTACCTACAGACTTACCTACCCACCAACCTACCTACAGACTTACCTACCAACCAACCTACCTACAGACTTACCTAGCAACCTACCGACTTACCTACCAACCAACCTACCTACAGACTTACCTAGCAACCTACCGACACCTACCAACCAACCACCGACAACTACTTACCAACCAACACCTACCGACTTACCTACCAACCAACCTACCTACTAAACCTACCAACCACCTACCTACGACTTACCTAGCAACCTACCGACTTACCTACCAACCAACCTACCTACAGACTACTAGCAACCTACCGACTTACCTACCAACCAACCTACCTACAGACTTACCTACCAACCAACCACTACAGACTACCTAGCAACCTACCTTACCTATCAAGAGACCTTCCTACCAACCTCACTACCTACAGACTTACCTACCTACCAACCTACCTACAGACCTACCTACCAACCTACCGACTTACCTACCAACCAACCTACCTACAGACTTACCTACCTACCAACCTACCTACAGACTTACCTAGCAACCTACCACATACCTACCAAGAGACTTACCTACCAACCTCACTACCTACAGACTTACTACCTACCATCCTACCTACAGACTTACCTAGCAACCTACCGACTTACCTGCCAACCAACCTACCTACAGACCTACCTACCAACCTCACTACCTACAGACTTACCTACCAACCTACCTACAGATTTACCTAGCCAACCTACCAACTTACCTACCAACCAACCATCCTACCTAGAGACCTACCTACCGACCTCACTACCTACAGATTTACCCTACCTACCAACCTACAGACTTACCTAGCAACCTACCGACTTACCAAACCAACCAACCTACCTAGAGACCTACCTACCAACCTCACTACCTATAGACTTACCTAACTACCTACGTATCTACAGACTTACCTACTAACCTACCTAACTACCTACCTACCTAAAGACTTTCCTACCAACATACCTATCTACAGACCTATATACCTACTTACCTATCTACCAACCTACCTACCTACAGATCTACCTACTAACCAACCAACCTACCTACCTACTGACCTACCTACCTACAGACTTACCTACCAACCTACCTACCTACTTACCTACCTACCAACCTACCAACCTACCTACCTACCTACCTACCTACCAACCTACCTACCTACCTACCTACCTACAGATTTACCTGCCTACCTATTTACAGAACTACATACCTACCAACCTACCTATCGACCAACCAACCTACCTAACTACCAACCTCACTACAATTCAAAAATTTATTTTTACTTACCTATCTATCTATTTAAAAGTGTATATGGTGACGTAGTGGGGAATAGATTTTGTGTGAACATAACATACATGCAACACACTGTATAATATGTTTGGCAATATTTCAGTAATTATTGAGTAATAAATCTGTAAATAATTGGCACAGATTTTGCTCGATTTTCAGAGACGTGATATTCCAAAAAGCGTGTCCTTACTTTGGGTGATCCACAGGGATCTTCTCTGTGTTCTTGTGTGGAAATGTCTCTCAGATATTCATTAACCTGCAATGGATTTAAAGTACAGTAAAAAAAAAAAAAACGTTATGTTAAGTTGAAGATGCACAGGACAAAATGTTAAAAAAAATAACCGAAGAGGATTGGTTTGCACAGGTTTGCTTTTAGACGTTTGCTTTTTATAGTAGTTTTTTTTTTTTTGCTTTTGTCCTATAGTTGTTGTTAATAATAACAAAATAAACACTGCTTTAGAAATTATTAAATGATTGTTTACTGTCGCTTAATTAGTGATATATGTGTGTGTCTGTGTATGTGTGTTGCACAGTTTCAAAAATGTACAAGTTCAAAAAATGTAAACATTTGTTATGCAATTTACTTTATAACAAATTGTTGATAGATAGATAGATAGATAGATAGATAGATAGATAGATAGATAGATAGATAGATAGATAGATAGATAGATAGATAGATAGAGAATGAGAGGGGGGGTATTCACCTTGTTGATCCACATGATCAGAGCATCTTCAGCATCATAAGGAAAGTCTTCCTCAGAAGGAAAAGGTGTAAATTTCTGGATGCAGGCCAGCACTCGCTCCACACTCACCATTTCCACCGTGTAAGCCATCATCAAGGTGTCGATCATGGCCAGATGAGAACTCTACGATCATCAGAAATGGAAAAGTCACGTTTTCCACTCAATTTGCAACTTTCATGTCGCCGTGACGACCTTGTGTCGGTCCGTTCTGAAAATACACACGTAGCGGTTCACCACTGCGTGACTAGCTGCGCTTATATTTAGATATGTATAGGTTAGGGATTTTACATTGGTAAATGGAGTCAGCGAGAGTTTGTGTGTGTGTGTGTGTGTGTGTGTGTGTGTAGCATTCACATCGATGCTTACTAATTCCCTTACGCTTAAATACGTTTGATTTTCTGAGGAATTGCGTTTTCAAATCTCGTGCTAGTACACGATTATGATTAAAAAAAAAGAGCATTTCTTATATAAATGACACGGTTTTGAACATCTTCAGATTTGTCCTCAGCACAGGCTTCCAACCAAGCAGCTTATATAGCATTTAACGTTAGCGTCGGAAATCGCCTCTGGAAACCATTCAAGTATAAGAAAAAAACACAAATTCCCAAATTTATACTGTGATTTTTGTTGACTAATTTTGTAGATGACTTTTCACATATAGGTCACATAAAAAATACTACAGGTTTTATCAAATACAATGTGAAGCCAACGAAACTGCTAAAGGTAAAAATATATATATAAAATGTAATATGGTATTGTCAGTAAATTCCATTAAAAAATAATTTCCAATAGTGTATATATTTTTAAAGACATTCGACATGTACTTTAGCTGATAAATCATAACAGCTTAGTAGAGATTTCTAACTTCAGCAAAAAAAATTAGCAAAAAATAAATACATTAATAAATTAAAAAACTATTAGTAAACTAACCAACTAAACTAACTTTTCATAAAAACACATATAGGTCAAGCCAGTAAATTACATGTACTTTATCAAGAATTGGAAACTTTGCTAACTTGCTAACAGTGGTTTATAAATTATATAGTCTTGTCTGTAAATTGCATAAAAACAGCATTTATGCGTCGATAACTGCTAAATATAAAAATATATAAATGTAGTATTTGTCAGTACTATCCATTAAAAAACAATTTTCATCAGTGTATATATTTTGTATACATTAGTGTATATTATTATGTACTTTAGCCGATACATCATAACAGCTTAGTACAGCGTGCTAACTTTAGCATTGATTGCTATTTAGCAAAAAATAAAAGTAACAAAAAAAAAAATATTAACTAGCCAACTAAACTAAGTTTCATAAAAACTATTTTTAAAACGTCTAGAAGTTGTATCAAGTGCAATGGGGAAAAAGCTAGCTAGCAAAATTTGCTATAAAGCACTTTATTTCATACACTCAGGTCAGTAAATAATAATAAAATAATTAAAAAATAAATTAATATAAAATAATATAAAAAAACAATACATGTATGTATCCAGGTTTTAAAGATGTTTGACACTAGTTGTGAACTAGTTGTAAAAAAAAAAAAGACTAGCAAATTGTCAAAAACTTAGCATTGTATGCTACTACAAAATGGCAAACAAACTATATTTTTATACTGTATTATTACTCATATTATAGTTATTATAGGCACAATTTTTATTCCATTACTCTATAACGAAATATCACTATAAAAACACTAAACGTTGTACGAAATGCAACGTCGAAAGAAATGATCAAAACGGCTAGCTTTAGCATTGATCGCTAACATTTATGTATCTGTGGGAAAACACTGCTCCGAAAATACCCAGCCGGTTTGTAATGAAGCGTGAAGCGAAAGATGGAGGCCGTTCTCTCTCCGACTGAGGCGGCCAAAACCATTTCTGAAGACTGACCATGTGTGAAGTGTCAAAAGAAAGCGCTTTCATTCCATCAAAGGCTTGCGAGCAGGTCTGGATCTGCTCCGAGAGCTCAGGTATCGCTGGAAGACACAACACGTCGATGTTTGCTATTCCAGGTCCATAGACTTGGTGCTTCGCTATGCAAACATGTTTTTCACCCGCTCCCACACAAAGATCTGCGTCCAGGTCTTTGTTCTTCGTCTGTTCTCTGTCCAGCTAAAAGACCGACGGGTGGAGCAGACCAGTCAGAATCTGGACTCAAAAGGTTTGATCTGGCCTTTCATAATCGCAGAACGTATTCCTTTTAGTCGATGGCTGTTTGCTTAAAGCATTATGTTCTGAAACCTTTCTGAATTCCGAGTGAAAGGAACGAGACTGTTTGATTTAGGTTTCTGCTCTGTGATTGGTCGGCCGACAATCACGGGTGTGTCCCGTCTGGCTCTAACTCCCTGTGACCCCGAAATGAAATACTCAGTTGAAAGCAAATTAACTAAGGGGTGATTTTAGTCCCACTCTTTGTTCAGATTAACCAAGTGAGTTGAACCCAAACGTTTTGGCGGGAAACTTCAACGTAATAAGCGTTTTTTTTTGTAATTTTTTTTTTTTCATTCTCTTTCTTAATTTGTATCCGAACCAAAGGAAATTAGTTTCTCATGAATCTAATTGACAATTTTCACAACATAACGGTAAATCAAAATGTCTTTTTTTTCACAACATAACGGTAAATCAAAATGTCATTTTTTTCACAACAAAACGGAAAATTAAAATTTATGCGTGCGCAGTTCAACAATTTTTGTGAATTTTTGCACGCACCGAAACATTACAGTTAGCAAAGCCTAAATCAAACAAAATTCTACACGCATAGCAAACAAAATTTCAAGTCTGAGTCATTTACGACTTTTTCGTTTAGTGATGTTTGTTTTCCACTAGATGGCAGCACTGTACACTTAACCTCACAATCACTGCTTGCATAAACTGTATATTTTTAAACAAATTTTTGTTATTTATTTATTTATTATACATTTTTGGTAATAGATAATGCTAAAATCATATTATTCAAAATGATTTTGTTTTTATTTATTTGACCACTCAAATATTTTTCCCAACCATTCTTCTGCGTCCTCTCACTACTAGGCAATGTTTAGAATTCGCTTTGTGAATAGTTATTTCTTTTTTTTTTTTTTTTATTAACTAATTAAAGTTAAAAAACTTGAAAGTCTATAAATAAACTTGAAAGTCTATTTAAATGTTTTATAATATAATAGATGCAAAGCAGGAGTAAAAAAATTGATTTCTGAAACAGGTCTCACGAGTGTGTGTGTGTGTGTGTGTGTGCGCGCGTGTGTGTGTACAAAGGTACGTAAGTGAATTTTGCCTTTACCTAGCAAAGTCGGCACAGCGCTAATCACCATGCCGACAGATCCATCTACCCCACCAGTGTGCTGTGTGTGTGTGTGTGTGTGTGTGTGTGCATGTGTGTTTTGCTGATTGTTACACAACTGAAGGTCACGTCCTTCCTGGAACATCCTCTCACAAGAACATCTAAGACATCAAAACCCCAGTAAACAGTAATGAACACACACACGGTTATCAAAAAGGGTGTCTAAAGTAAGTATATAAGAGATGAGAGAAAGAGGGAAAGAGACACAGAGGATAGGAAAGGAAAGTGACGTGATGGCAAAAGTGAGCGAGAGAGAGGCTGAAAGAGAAATAGAAAGAGAGAGAGAGTGATGATAAAGAGAAACTCACAGAGAGAAGAGGAAAGAGAGCAAAAGGGAGAGAGACAGAGTAAGCACTAGAGACGGTGAAAGTAAGCGAGAGAGTGAAAAGAGAGGGGTTGAGAGAGAGGCAGAGAGAGAAGAGAGTTAGCAAGAGAGAGAGAGACAAAAAGAGAGCCATGGGGATAGAAGTGAGACAGAGGGAGAGAGAAAGAGTGTGAGAAAAAGGGGGAAGACAGCGAGACAGCAGAGAGAGAGAGAAGAGAGAAAAAGAGAGACAGACTGAGAGTGTGGAAGAGAGAGACTGAAGAGCTAGAGGGAGGTTGAGGCTGAGAGAAATACTGAAGAAAAAGAGAGACCAAGAGAGCGAGCAAGAGACAGTGAGGGAGAGAGAGACTGAGGGAGAGAGAGAGTGATGGAGAAAAAGAGAAAGGAGGGGGGGGTAAGGCAGAGAGAGATTGACCAAGAGGGAGAAAGACAAAGAGAGAGAGAGGGAGAAAGAGATAGAGATTGAGAGGGAGAGAGAGAGAGAGAGAGAGAGAGAGAGAGAGAGAGAGAGAGAGAGAAAGAGAGATTGACCAAGAGGTAGAGAGAGAGGGAGAAAAAGAGGTTGAGAGAGAGGGAGAGAGAGATGGAGAAATGGGGTGAGAAAGACAGAGAGAGAGTGATTGACCAAGAGGAAGAGAGAGGGAGAGAGAGAGAGAGAGAGTGATTGCTTGAGAGGGATAGAGGGAGAGAGAACGAGTGATTGACCGAGAGGAAGAGAGAGAGATTGACCGAGAGTGAGAGAGAAAGAGAGAGAGGAATCACTGCATTGCAGACATCAGCACTACCTAATATGGCAGTGTCCATTACTCTTCATCCTCTAACCTGAGAGGAAGGTGCGCGCCGCAGGAAACAGCGACAGAGCGAATCACGCGAGCCAGTGACAACACTCAACTTACAAAAAATTCCAGCCGCTCATTCCGTTTCAGGGTTATGGGGCTTGAAATAATTGCATTAGACATTTCTATCTATTTGTGTTTCTAGCCTTTGTCTCCTCGTGACTTGCTCACTAGTCATAGCAGGCGCCTTCCAAGTTTATTTCAACTCATCTGGGCAGCAGATGCTCATGGAACCTTCCGGACCGGGACTGGAACCCCAGTAGACATCAAGTCCAACTCTCAAACAGTTTTTTTTTTTCATACTATAATGTGCACGATTATTCGTTAAAAAGATTGCAATTTCGATTCTACCACTTCACAATCTTCATTCAGCATCCTCGATTCTGCCAGACTCTCTGATCTGCAATTTCTACGGTTTCTGAGCAAAACTTAGATATGCGCGATCATTTAAAATATTATAAAGGAAAGATGGTTTGCATTACTACTTTTGTATTTTTGCTGCTAATTACCTGCACTAGAACAGTGGATGTGAGTCGGGCGGCAGTCGAGTTTGAAAAAACAAAAAATAAATAGGGAGAATGAGTGAGGAAACACAACGGTCTGCTATCAACTCCGATATTTTAGAGGATGACACTCAGCTAACATCTACAATTGAGGACAAAATTATTAGCCACGCCTACAAAATAATCATTGCTTTACAAGTATTTCAAAAGTGCTTTTAAATAGGTCTAATAATTGTGTCCTCAACTGTACATAATACTGTACTTTGGAATGTTTATTTTTAAGCTTAATGGTGATTTTTTTTTTCTTTACAACATTACTTTTACATTATACTGTATGTTTCATTCAATTTATTTAAATGTGAAGTATTACAAGTAACATGTGTTATTATATTGCTTTTTGACAACCAGATTTTCAGGGATGAATATTTAAAATGATAAAATCTTTCTCCAGAAAGAAGTGAGTTCTCCACAAAGAATTGCGAAATGAATCGTGATCTTTAATCGTAATTTTAGCATCTTTGCGTTGGTCTCGGATTAAGAAAAGCGCTATATAAATGAAATGAAAAAAAAATAATCCAAACAATAATATCGGGATTCTCATTTTTACAATACTGCAGGCTTTTCCAAAGGCTACGTATGCTTTTTAAATTTTAAATATGTCTTTACGTATATTTTAAATATGTTTAGTTTGCGTCAAATGTACTTGCCATCTGTATGGGGGTCTTGCCGAGGTCTCTCTCAGTGACCAGTCGCTCCTGGTCAGTCACGTAAAGGCCTTTCTGGGCGAGGGCCTGGATGACGGCGTTGTGTCCGAGCAGAGGTTTAGCGGCGTCGCTACGTAGGATCAGACTCCCGGCGCGACAGTACAGCTCGCCGGACAGCAGCAGGGACACCACGGGGGGCTTCACGTGCTCCTGCTCATACTGGTCCCGGTAAAACGGGTCGTCCAACTCCAGTGGAACGCAGTCTGCGAGGAGAGAAAGAGAAAGAAATGAGTGAATGAGATTCTCAATGTGACCACTAGGGGCAGTATCAACATACAGTGGTAGCGATCTTTACGAAATTAGTTTGTGCCGACAGCAGATTCATAAAATGGAAATTTCGTAAAATGGAAGTTTCGTAAAATGGAAATTTCGTAAAATGGGCCGCACTTTGCAAGTAAATTCGAAAATATAAAATAACAGAGCATTTAGACATGCTAACTTTTTTGCATTGCAATTGGGTGTGATTACATTTTTTTAGGAAAGATATTTTATTTTGCACTTAAATTTTTACACTCAATCTTACTGAATTGATTTTGCGGTAAATTTGTGTTAAGAACGTAAAGGCCTTCTAATTTATTTTGTGTAATTTTACTGCCTTTAATTTTGGCCTAAATGTATCGTTTGTAAGGGATATTGAAACGTACTACGTGGTTATGTACAAGATAAGCTTTAGTTTGTAAGTCACTTTGTTGTTGTCTGAATTTAAATGCAAATGAATACAAAACGAATGTGCTATACTGTAATAAAGTGTTTATATACTTAAAAATCGAAATCCTGAATTATCACGGTATCCACAGTATTGCAAAGTCCATATTGTCCATACCGGTATTCATGTTAACACTCCTACAATAGCGTCTACTCTATACGCGGACACACAAGTTCCAATCAAACTTCTAATGTAAATGGAAAGACGTTGAGGTCAGCAAGAAGTCAACACGCCATAACACGTGTAGACATGTGTGGAATTAGTCACCAGTCATTACGCTCTCATGTAACAGCCCTCATCACGAAGTCTGACATCGTGAATCACCGACTCAACAAAACACGAAAATTACACGACTGGACGCAAAGTAGCATCTGCGCGCTACTACGTATCTCACACCGCGGCGCGACTGAGCCGAGCAGGCCGGGAAAAATTCCTGACATCCCATAATGCTCCCAACTGAGTCAGACTACAGGCGATTTGGATTCCTTCACTTCCCGGGCCATTTCCTCTCCGAATGTTCCTCGTGGTGGCAGGAAACGCTTGTCTTAAAGACACAGCAAGGTCCACGACGGAAGAGTAACGCTTTTCGATGATTTAACGCAATTATTATGGATCGCGTGTGCTCCGGAGTTATATTTAGAAATTTGTTCTAAAAACATCGTTTGAGAGATGCATGTCAGATCTCAAAACAAAAGACCAAAAAATGATTAATCCTATGTATAATAAAGAGATAGATAGAGAGAGAAAAGGATAGAATAGAAGAAGCGAGAGAAAGAGAGAGACAAAAAGAGAGAAAGAGGAAGAAAAACCGCGTGATGAAAAATAGAGACGAAGAAGTATAGAGAGAGGAAACGAAAAAGGAAAGAACATTAAAGGGAGAGAGAGCAAAGAAAGAAAGAAAGAAAGAAAGAAAGAAGAAAGAAAGAAAGAAAGAACAAATTAACCATACAGAGTTAGGGAAAGTCAGATGAGAGTCAGAGTGAGAGAGAGAAGAGATTCGAGAGAAAGAGAGAGAGAGAGAGAGAGAGAGAGAGAGAGAGAGAGAGAGAGAGAGAGAGAGAAAGAAAGAGACAGAGAGAGAAAGACAGTATAAGAGTAGTAGAGAGCAGAGAGACAGACAAAGAGATGGTAAGAAAAGTGATAGTTAAAAGACAAATTGAGACAAAGAGATCAAGAAAGCAAGAGAAATAAAAAACAAAGAACCATACACAGAGAAAGGGAGGGTAAAGAAAAATGTAAACAAAGAAATAAAAAAGAAAGAAAGACAGACAGACAGAAAGAAAAAACGATATTGGGACAGAGGGTGAAAGAGAGAGAAAAACGCGAGATATAGATGGATAGATAGATAGATAGATAGATAGATAGATAGATAGATAGATAGATAGATAGATAGATAGATAGATAGATAGATAGATAGATAGATAGATACATTGATACACACAAGAAATATTACTTTTGACAATCATCCTTACTAATAATTTTAAATATAAATGAATCCTGTTTAACATTCACTGTCTTTTCATTTCAGGGCATTTTGTATATTTTTTGTGTTTGTCGTCAGAAAACCTTGTTGAAGCTTCTGCGTCTGTGTCCTGCAAACACATCCAGACGGTCCCTAAAGATCACAGCTTTCCAGAACACCACAGAACCGGTGAGGAAGTCAGAGAAAAAAGACTGAGTGCAGTTACAAAACAAATGCAGACGGTCCCTAAAGATCACAGCTTTCCCTGGGCCTGTGCAAAAAAAGAGAGTTTTCCAGAACAGAGAGAAGCCAGAGTACGATCAGCAAACACACAGCAGCCTAAAGTCGACCAGACATGACAGTTCTTCTGACCATCCAACCTACAGTCAAACTAGCACTGGCCTTCACTGGTCTAGCATTTCAAGCTAACTTTATTCACTTGTTTCTTCATCTGAGTAAAGACACGTCACTCTGATACTGGCCGTTGTCGGAGAAAATGTGTTTAGAAACGATTCACAAAGAAAAATGTCATATAGACATTTATTTATAAGAAAAAAATTGTGTCCATTTTTGAACCATAAATCGCTTTCTTATTGACTGAAATGTCAATAAGAAAACAGTATTTCCAGGAAAAGAATATCTATCAATCTGTTTTCCAAACCGATTTTTCATTTCGGGGTCATGGGGAGCTGATGACGAGGCAGGACACACCCCCAGGTCAAGTGTCCAACCAATCACAGAGCACGTATGGGCAGTTTTTCTGAACTGGAGGAAAAACCGGAGACTCTGAGGAAACCCATGCAAGCATAAGGAGAACACAGTATCCCGACCTCATCGTGAGAGGACAACCATCCCACTACAAGCAGAATATACGAGTACGTACAGTTTCCTAACTTATTAATAACCACGCTCTTCCAAAAGTCACATGTCCACATCACACGTTCCCAGAGCTCCTCAGGCATCAGTGATGTAACAGAAGCTCCGAGTCTGGAATGTGAACCATGTGCAGATGTTGCCGACTCAGATTGAAGTTCTAGTTTGCTCAACTGACGTGGAGGGTCTCCCACCAGGATGTCCCACTTCCTGTCTTTGTCGCCTATGCATGGTCTTCACTCTTCGCCTGACTTTTTTTGCACTCTTGGCTTTCCAATTTAGAGGGATCTGAAAGAGATTAGAGGACATCCACTATCCAACTTCACCCGGCCATTAATCCCAAGAGCAGATGAGAAAAGCAGCTTTAATGGAGCACTGGTGCCAGGAGCCTCCTCCAGCTCTTCACCAGAGTCTCTGCCATGGGTTTGTGTCTTAACGCACACCGCTCTGTGAAATTTCAAATCCGTTGGATTGGGAGAATCCGCGCTGACCGTTCATAACTGAGAGTGGAGACTGACCGAAGCTCTGAGTCAGACAGCAGAGGGATTTGGGCTAATGGTGGTTTCCACAGTTGGCAGGAAACGGCATCATGTAGACAACTTGCCCGCTATAAACTCTTGAAATGGTTTTCCATGTCGACATCGACAGGACTGTCCAAAACTGGATGGAAACATTCTGTAATAGTAGTATTTATGCAGCAAGAAAGGCTCGATTCAGCAGCGGCAGAATACTGTAAATACACACACACACACACACACAGACGATGCTCAGAACAGACCCAATTGTCAGACGATGCATTTTCATGTTTTAATGAAACGCAATAAGAGAAACAAAAGCCGCCACGAAGGACAAAAATCACTTGGCACGCAAGTTGGACCAGACTTGGAACACCCAGAATATATATAAAAAGAAAAAATCACAAAGCTTTTTCCAATTTGGAGAACAAGGTGAACCCGACCAAGCATATAGCTCATTTCGAACAAATCTTAGTACTCGGATTTCTGGGTAATTTTCTTGGGTAGTGCCAGGCAAATTTTGTCAGCCAGGGCAATTCTTCAGGGTTTGAGTCCAGTTCCCTCTTGATTCCCGAGTCCTGTCACAGTACTGTCTTGACACTAAGGACTTGAGTCGACCTCAATAACTAAAACATCTTAGTCCTCTCCCGATCACCACAGTGGTCTTGAGTCCTGTCTCAGTCTCTATGGTCTTAAGTCTGGTCCCGATCACCTAAGGGTCTTGAGTCCTGTCCCAATCACCACAGAGTCTTGAGTCCTGTCCAAATAACCTTTGGGTCTTGAGTCCTGTCCCAATTATCATGGGGTCTTGAAACCTGTCCCAATCGCCTCAGGGTCTTGAGTCCTGTCCAAAACACCTCAAGGTCTAGAGTCCTGTCCCAATCACCTAAGAATCTTGAGTGCTGCCCCAATCACCTCAGGGTCTTGAGTCCTGTCCCCATTATCATGGGGTCTTGAAACCTGTCCCAATCGCCTCAGGGTCTTGAGTCCTGTCCAAAACACCTCAAGGTCTAGAGTCCTGTCCCAATCACCTAAGAATCTTGAGTGCTGCCCCAATCACCTCAGTGTCTTGAGTCCTGCCCAAATCACCTCAGGGTCTTGAGTCCTGTCCCAATCGCCACAGGGTCTTGAGTCCTGTCTCAATCATCTTGGGGTCTTGAAACCTGTCCTAATCACCTTAGGATCTCGAGTCCTGTCCAAATCACCTCAGGGTCTTGAGTCCTGTAACAATCACCTTAGGGTCTAGAGTCCTGTCCGAATCACCTTAGGACCTTGAGTGCTGCCCCAATCACCTCAGGGTGTTGAGTCCTGTCCTAATTATCTTGGGATCTTGACACCTGTCCCAATACCCTTAGGGTTTTGAGTCCTGTCCCAATCACCTCAAGGTCTTGAGTCCTGTCCCAATTATCTTGGGATCTTGAAACCTGTTCCAATTTCCTTAGGGTTTTGAGTCCTGTCCCAATAACCTTAGGGTTCTGAGTCATATCCCAATCAGCTTGGGGTCATGAGGTATGTTCTAGTCTCTAAGGTTTTGAGTAAATTTCCCTATCTTTCAAGATTTGAATACGGTCCGATTAGCAACAGAAAAGTATTGCGAATGGAATTCCGACGTCACTGTATATAAATCATGTTTTTGACTATATCAAAGTTTAAAGATTTAGCACAAAACATGATAAACACAAACTGTTTTTTTAGATTTTTCAGATACTTTCGGCATTGCTCCCTCTTTGTTTAGACTTTATGACTCACACTGTGTTTAAATGCTCATTTGGCCATTTAAAATGAGTTTCAGTGATTGTAAGTTATGAATGACTGTTTGTATTGTTTTTTGTTTATTTGTTGACTAGGTCGCACGCCGAAGCTTTCAGCTCTCCCACAAGGTTACTTGAGGTTTTGCACTTGAGTCGTGTTGTCACTTGTTTTTTCCCAAGCTAAATATTCACAATACTGCTCTACATCACAGTACGGTGATGAAGAACCAACAGTCACATGTAATTGGTGACAATGGAAATCAATTTAATCTAAGACTTTGAACAACTCAAAAGCCAGTGAATTATTAGTTATGCTGATATTCAAAACTGTTCAGTCTGTTCAGGTCTTTTGTTTTACTTTACTTTACTTTACTTTACTTTACTTTACTTTACTCTACTTTACAGTCATTTAGCAGACACTTTTATCCAAAGCGACTTACATTTCATTACAATTCTTATAATCCAACTAATTCCTGCTTAATTCCTGAGTAAATGTTTCGAGCGGTATGTTTACGATATGTAAGTAATATAATCTTTCTAGCTATGTTCCACTAGCTGTAGATTCCACTAACATAATCCAGTTATTGTGAATTACTAAATCAGAAGCCACCACTAGGCCATTTGTGGTCGAGCACGGTTGGTGGTTCGAGAACTTCACTGAGAACTTCAACTTTTCTGAATGAACAACCGGACTGTACACGTGCTTTGTTTTGGTCTTTAATTTTAAATTAAAAAGACACTAAGTAAAAACCACTTAGCAAACTTGCTCACAACTGACAATTAGTTTAGATTAGATTCAACTTTACACATGTAGTTTACGTCTAACCAGAAGTGCTTATATAGTGCAAGTATATACTTATATACAAATACAAATATCGGTTATGACTTGAAAATGTACAGAATGTACATTATACATTGACTAAAAGTGCAGATACTTATTGTAAAACTACTCCATTACAAGTAACAAGTCACCAATTTCAAAACTTCTTGAGTCAAACTCGCAAAGTATACATTTTTAAAAGAACTTAAGTGCTTTACTCGCACTGAATTTAGGCAAAAAATAACACCAAGAAATGTGAAAACAAACTCCATTCACGAGTTTTTTAGTTCTAATTCAGAAACAAAATGTAACAACTTAATGTTTTAAAAATGGTAGAACAAAGTAGATAAAAAGAACAAAAAGTCAGTCTCAGTCAAACCCAAGTGTGCAAAAAAAAAGTAGCAAAATAAAATTCTGAATAGTAAATTACATATCATATAATAAAATTAGTAAAATACATTGCCTCTAAATAGCATCCAATACCTTCAGCATCCTACAGATGGCGTTATCGCCTTAAATTGTTATTGAAATTAAACGCAATACAAATCAATGCCGGCTTGTTTGCGCACAAACACAATGTAACGAGTAACCCCCTTCAAAATGTAGTGGAGTAAAGAGTACAGACACACAATCACAAATGTAGTGGAGTAGAGAGTAAAAGTTGCTTTTATTTTTGATAAGTGCAAAGTAGCAAAAAAAAAAAAAAAAAAAAAAAAGTAGCAAAAAACACACTCGCGTAGAGTACCGTTTCACTCAAGTACATTACACCTCTGACGAGGATACATTGCTTGTGTGAGTACCGGAGCAAGAGTAAGAGTAAAAGCAAGCACCTACCGGATCCGAACGCCTTAGCGACGAGCCACGTCAGGCTGCTGGCGATCTTGGCCCGCGTGAAGTCATAGTGATCCACCGATCTGATGGTGGGCACGATGAAGGTCCTGTCGACCTCCCTGCTCTCTGCGGCATCACCCATCTTGATGATCATCGATCAAGGCGGCGGAGGACGGTCCCATGCTTCGGCGTGACGTGATGACGAATATTCCCCCCTCGATGGGAGACGAGGCGAGCTACATCACCCCGGTCCCGGCGACTGCGGTGCTCCTCATCCGCTCTCTCTCCTCAAGTTCGTCCGGATCGCGAGGACCGTTAGATGGGCGAGCGTCACGTGACGACAAAAAATGGTGGAAAATAAAGATGCTGGAGCGGGTCGCGCGCTCGTGTCGTGGCTCTCCCGCTCCTCTAACTTTTTCCTTACACTCCTTCCGAAAAAAATCTCGGCGTCTCCCCTCCGCGGTCCCGCCTGCCGCACTGGCCTGGGAAAGAAGGCGGAGTGCGCATGCGCGAAACGCCCCAGACGCGGCTGAGTCAGTCTCGTGCTGTTGTCTCATTAGATGAACGGACGCTTTTCAGGCGACATTATTTAGGCTATTATCGTTATTAAGTTGTTATTCATCCACCTAGCACCAAGCTCCTTGTCTGTCATCGTTGTTAATTACGGTGAACTCGCAAGATCGGTTATATTGAGTTCGGGAATGCTTGTTGTGAATACTATTTCTGTAAAATTCCACCTTCTTTATAGGCTTTTAATTTGCCGCTCGCGACTTTCATTTGTTTATCACAAATCGAAGCGCTTTATTAACCTGAATTGCGTTGTTTAAAATTTTATATTTAGTTTAAAAGTAAAGTCTGTTCTGAAAATGAACTTAAGTCATATTTTATCCTCGATTAAAGCAATAATGTTCACTATTTTTACTCATTTTACGCACAATTATTTTATTGGTTGGACATTTTACCGTATATATTAATGGTTTTTGTTTGTTTCTGGGATTCCAGTGGTTCCACTTCCAACCAATCACAGAGCAGGACACACACACACACACACACACACACACACACACACATAATTCTCCGGACTCGGATTCTCCAGCTGTTTTATATCTATATGTATGAGACAAAT